>JAUNZO010000094.1:0-699270 GCA_031894775.1 Chloris gayana | reverse complement strand
CTTCAGATTGACATTGGGGCCCACGCAAAATGGATTTGGGCCCAAACAACAAATAAAACTTAGCTTCTCTCACAATAATTCAGTAGAGAGATCCAATCCATGGACAGAAGAAGTACTATCCACTAGCAGAGTGTTCTGATGGATTTACATAGGTCAACTTCGCAATACAGATGCCCACTTGCTATTTGGAGTGTGTCCAAATAGCTGATGTGAAATGTGATGGTACCTTGTTCATTTGGATTTGTGAGCCAAGTGACCATACAAATACCGTGATCTTTTAGATATTGAAGAGGCAAAACTAGAGTTTTCACCTTTGGAACTGCAACATAGATTTTGACGACTCGTGCTGCTGAAAAGGTGAATACAGGGAACCTTATGAGCAAGTGATACTAGTATCAACATTTCTTTTTTCACTGACCAAAATGGGACACAAATCAATTTCTCTTTTCACCTACGTGAAGTTCTTGCTAGGATGAACTGACCAACGTCTCTAATTTCCTAAACAATATATTGTATGTAATCACTGAGATACAAAACTTATTTTATAATATGCAGAACTTCAATGCATCTCACCAGGCATAACATAATAGCACTATTTCTGTTTTAAAATTGTTGCTGTTTTTTATCCTAATAACACTAATTTCAGAACGGGAGAGTATAAAAGTGGACACGATGGGATGTAATACAACATTTAGTTTAGCTTCTGTTTTTGACGAGGAATAATGTGCTTGGTTTTCGTTATAAAAACCGTGATGGTTTACAACCCCTTATCAAAAAGATATATACGATTACATCCGGATGTACTGATTGCCTTCCCACCCAACCAGAAAAACCTTTTGTACAGTATAAACTGATACAAGAAACTAAGATAAAGGCACCATTCCTGTTTTTTTTTCTGTTCTATTGAATTTTATGGTTTGTTAAATAGGTTTTTCGTTGTCCCAACCAAATAAGGCTCTAAGATCTGTATTATTTTAAAATCAAAATGAAATAAATAAAGAATAAAGCAAAAAAAATAAGTCAAAGAAAAATATTAAGTTTCTAAAACTCCACAAAAAAAAAAGAATTACCCTTACTGTAAATCTGACGAATAACTGCATCTTTAATTTGCTAATCGAACAGGTATCCTCTATGCCTAACCATTCATTCAAGAAACTAAAGTTACTTCAGACATGGGGCCTTTGAACACAAGACCTCCCTCCAGAAACAAACAGCCTAAAGCGCTATTCTCACAACACATGGACATGGAGAGCAGCTCCAGTTCTCCATCGATCCTGAGGTCAGAACAACACAACTAAACTATTCTTTTTTTTTTCGACACCTCAAGAGACCACCTCCATACAATCTGTAAAAAAGAAACAAGGGGACTGCCCCCCAAAAGTATGTACACATGCCAAAAGTCTCAGCATCCTCTCCTTTCTTCCTCCCCTTTCTGGTTCTCACTCCTTCAGTGGAACACAGGTATCAAGTTTGAAGTTTCAGTAACAGGTGCGACGGTGCAGCGACATGGTGAGTCTGACAATGGAGAATAACAAGGAAATGTTGGGATGTACAAAATTGTTACTTCAGCAACTCAGTGCCATTGTTGCACTGGGCCCTCGGTGCACACCCATCAGTAATTTTTCTTGGGTACCATCAACTCGATAGCGGTGGGAAGTCACCACTGTCCTTGAGACGGTATGGCTGAGGATTCCTGTAAGTTGTACAGTGTGTTGGGTCAGGCACAGTAACTGAGTGGAGAAGTTACAACTTTACAAGGTGAATGTGGTGAAATGATTCAAAAGCACAGTTTTAAGCAGCAGCATGTTATGCTATCGTGTACTTAAGTTCAAACAGTAAACGACGTGCTTTGCCACTTACAAGTCCGCCCGAAGATGGGGATAATCCCCACGGGGAAAGACCATCATCCCCGCCCCGTTAAGCTTCGCCAGATCCCCGTTCCCCACCCCGTTATGCTATCGGGGGAAAATCAGTCCCCATCCCCATCCCCGCCGGATCCCCATTCCCCATCGGGGCCCCGCGGGGAGGAGGCGGTGCTGGCGGCGGCGCGCGCTGAGATGGGGAGGGTGGGAGGCGGTGCTGGCGGCGATGCGCGCTGAGTGGAGAGGGGAGGGGACACGCGCTGACCGCTGAGCATGGAGACGCGGCGCGCGCTGAGAGGGGAGGCGGTGCTGGGCTGCTGGCGGTGGGCGGCGCGCGCTGAGAGGGCAAGGGGAGGCGGTGCTGGGCTGCTGGCGCCGGGCGGCGCGCCCTGAGATGGGGATTGGGGGGAGGCGGACCGAGAGGTGAGAGGGTGGGTTGAGGACTAGGGTTGCGGGTTGGGGTGCGGCTGGGGTTGGGGACTTGGGGTTGGGGGCTAGGGTTTCATCGATTCACTCTGATTTTATATAGCATGGGCTTGGGCTACAATTGTGTAGATGGGCTATATTATTTCGGGTCCCCATCGGATCCCCGCGGGGTAAATTGGATCCCCATCCCCGCCCCGCTTCTTATCGGATCCCCGCCCCGTTAGCCCCGCGGGGCAAATCTGTCCCCCATCCCCGCTTCAGCGGAGCGGGGCTCCACGGAGCCCCGTCCCCCGCGGGGAAATCTTCGGGCGAACTTACAAGTTTGCGTTTCAACTAGCAGTCTAGCATAGTTTAATCACTTATTAGGTCCATGGATTTAAGAAATGCATATTAACATTCCCAAACTTTGTTTAAGTGCAGAAACATTAATAAGCAATGTTAATGTTAAACTGGAGAAAAGTCCAAACATATCTGAAAAAAACTCATTCAGATCCAAGGGTATTCTTTGTTAGTATGAAATAGTTACCAGTAGAAACAACAGCTGTAGCAAATACTGTAAAATGAAAATAGACTTGGTATAAGTGCTTTTTGCTGCAGAAATTGGGCCCATACTTACCTCGTTCGGTTATAACCTGTACCAGCCTTTTTTGCTGAAGAAATGGGGCTCACAGGTCCAGATGCTTGATTGTTAGAGGCAGAATCTGACTTGCTAGCAGACTCCTTGGATGGAACTTCCAAAGGCAGTGCCCCCAAGGTCCCAAACTCAAGTTTACTGTCTTGTGGGACCATGAAACCGTTGCCATGAAAATCCCCCTGAACCTGGGAAGATGGAGAAAGTGTAGGTAACTTTGGATCTCTTGGTGACCTGGAAGATGGAGATGGCACTGGTATGTTCATTGGAGATGGTACTCTACGATCATTTGCACCAGGAGCATGTATCTGCAATGGTGGCTCGTGCCTTGATTCCTCCAAAGGTTTCATATCTGTTCTGACATGGTGGTTAAACTTTTGATAATTATTTGTAGGAAACTGATTCCTTCCTCGTCCCCCACGTCCAGCAGGTGGCCTATCCCTGCGCCTATTCTACAATGGCCAACAAGACAAATAAAAATTATCAAGGACAGCCATCCAAACAATATCAGTTCCACAAAAAAAACTGTCTCTCCAGGACATACACACACAAACATACGAGAACAGAGGAATTTGATCATGCAGGGCGAGAAAGTATATTTTTTATTTAGCCACGTAAACATCAAGCAACATTTTCTGTTTTCTGATGCTTATATGTTGCATGGGAAGATACAGATGTAGGTGCATAACCAACTACAGCCCCACGATTCACTCACCGCGTGCCATCCCAAGTTTGAACTCATGGCCAAAACAGCCATGAATTCCAGCCCCACCATGAATTAGCACAATATTTGGGGCCCTATGCAAGTTCTTCATTTAACATACTAGGAAATGAAATATGCAACATGATTAACTCCACACAAAAGTAATACAATTCTTCTGTAAAACATATGTACAATGGAGATATATTCTACATTACAGTATATATAAGAATATTAGTTTGCTGTTGCTTCAAGAATTCAAATGCAGCATGTGAAACAAACAAAAACATATGGATAGATGCCAGATGCAGCTCATTCAAAATTTTGATTAAAGAAGAATGCACAAGGAGGGAACCTACTGGGTCAGGAAAGTATGTGCCTGTTCCGCGAGCCCTCATAGCCATATAATCATCCGTTTGATGAAATGGCCTCAGCACAAAATAGCGAGGTGAATAAGGAGGTCCGGGACCAAGTGATGGGTGTGTATTCCAATATTGTGCAGGGGGTGGTGGTGGTGGTGGTGGCATCATATGATAGAAAAATTGATTTGTTGGATCATCCTGTTGGCACCCTTGCGCACAAAAAAGATTAGCCAAATTTGTATCAAAATCTCCACTGAGATCTGACATAATGTCATTGGTGTTACCACCAGATTGTGAATTCTCAGATGTATAGGCTGAACTATATGTTGCCAGACCATCTGAGTCAGCAGAAGAGTAAGCATGATGCCCAAACAGTTGTGGGGAACTTCCAGAAAACCCATTGCTATACTTGGCATCTTCAAAAGGGCGGTGAGATCTGCCTGAAGCCCGGTTTGATGACAGCCCATGGTTTGAAAAGTTGGTGTCACTATTAACATCAACCTTCTTACTATTTCCTGGATGGTAAAATAGATGTGGTGCACAGTTATGTCTCTCAGATGGCAGTGCACAGGTTTCACTAGCTGTTGAAGCTTCACAGAAGCCACCACCATTCCTCATACCTGGTAAATAAGTGCTAACATAACTTGTGGCATTACTATCAAGCAACCGTCTAGGAACCTTTAGGTCCCCATGCTCAGCCATAGAGTTGTGTCCATTTTGCTTTATCAAGCCATGATTATTGGAATCTGAAATGTTGATGTTACTAAACTGATCAGACAAATCACCATTGGAATTGTCGCATAAAGGTGAACTGCCCTGGCTGACTCGTTCCATATTTAGGTTCCCAGACACAGAGTCATTGGGAAAATGAGCAGTCCTTACACCACCACTTGAAGAGCTTACCAAAACATCTGGCCTGAACCCAGTGCAGTTTCTCTTTAATGTGTTCCTGAAAAACTGATCCACTTCATTGACAGCAGAACTGTTAGGCAACTGAAGAATCTTCCCAAGCTTTCGAGCGCCAAAATCAAATGCACTACGTATTCGGTAAAAGTTTCCTGTGCATGGAACAGTTACTTAAGCCATAATAACTTTTATTAAAACAAAACCACTTCAAAGAAGCTCGAAAATGACAAATAAACAGTATTTCAAAAGATTAATACTACACATAAGATCTGTGTATCACAAGAAAAGCTATGACTCATTTACTCTAGATCAGCACAAGTGCACAAGAGTCACAAATTAACAACAGTTCAATATTTTAGTGATATAAATATCTATGTGTTGGTCAGTGAGATGGCAGCAGCAGCATCTGGCAGTATGGGCACACAATGGTAAGGTGCTGCAGACTGGTGGTTAAGACACATGGCGCATAGAGTTGGCGAGTGATCTTTGGCACAAGTATACAAACTTGACAAAAAAACAAGTGAAATAATATATATTCTCCCCTGGCAATTTAAGTCCTTACAATATGAGGTGTGGATAAGTTTACATAAAAGTTTTTAAGATTATAATAATGAAGTCACAAATGATTTTAGTAATTCATTTAATGTGTGATTCAAACTCAAAGTACTCAATCAGTCACTGCTGCCAGTGGATGGATAGAGTACACAAATTAATGATCTTGAGGCAGATGACAAACCTTTGTTGACACTGCGTCCAAGATTATTATTCCGCTTCAGTGGATCAACTATGTTCAGAAATTTTCGAGAGAACACTCTGGCATTTTTCTCGGAGCTTTTAGGGGGGACACTAAAACTCTCAACACATTCTTTGAGAAACGCCTCCCGTTGAAGAAAACCATCATCATCTATCGTACCTGGTGGGTCAGCTGTGCAACAAAAGCCTGTCACCAATAAGTTCAAACAAAAATAGCCATAACACAGAACAGAAATAAGAGTGTCGACTTACTAACTAGCTCAGGTAATGAAGCCAAGGAAACAGGACCAAACAAGCTGATGCCTTTGCTATCCCAGTCAAATTTGCTATAATAATCAAGAAACCTATAGAGGACCTGCGGAAGGCCAGAAAGCATCTCACTCCAAGAAAAGCATGCATCTTTGAGGAACAATATAATGTGACACTGAAACTTATAAATGCAATACCAATTGAACGATAACTTACCGCTAATGGACCATCCAGAGACTTGTGGAAGACATGAAAAATGTATAGTACTAATGTCTCCAAGGCATATGTTGAAATTAAACCATGGTGAGCACCCAGAATGCGGCTTTCGTAATAACACCAATCTTTGATCAGTATTATGCTTCTCTTGAAGAGGTGGTCTTTTCCAAAATTTTGATCAACCTGCAAAGTGCAAACAGAATGCTTAACAGTGCAGTCTGTCATAATGAATTCCAAAGAGGAAGTCATCCTCTTAAGTCCTAGCTCACATAAAAAGATAAGGGAACAATTTATTTGTCATATTAAGAGTATTAAGATCTGAGGTTCAATGATAATGAAAAGAACCAATCTTAATACAGAGTCTTAGATCTGAGGTTTAAGGCAACTCCATATTTTCAATATTACCTTCTCAAGAAAACAAAGCGTACAGAGTCCACCAATCTGATTAAACGAGATGTCCATAACAATGTTCTGCACCAGGCATTTCACCAACTTAACCTGCATCGAAGATTTATCATCAAATAATAATATAGGTAATAACATGCACACCCAAGGGTGAAATACGTCCCTGGCCATCTAACATAGAAGAGAAAACGATGGATCTCCCACAATAACATGTGCCATACTAGTGCACATAACAAGAGCGCAACAATTCCTAAAATGGTAGTAACAGTAAGTGTCCTCAAGACAAAGTTGCATTTTTACAGTGTCTCCTAGACAAATTATCCTAATAATAGTAAACATGTTTACATGTGGCCCTGTCTAGATTTTCTTACTCACTGAAATATCGGTACATATTCATATGTTCCACCGGTGTCATAGGTAAGACTGAGAGAAGTTTATTTCAAATAGAAATTATTAAATAATCATATAGAATGTATTTTTGCATAATTATACACAAAAGAGCATTACTGATAGAATGCCTGAAATTATAATTACACTAATTAGGTAAACAATGAAACGTAGAAAATAAAGACCTCCAATGAAGTGAGAAATTTCAGAACTGATACAGTGAAAGGTTGTCAACTTTATGTTGCAAAAATAGTAATAACGAATACCAAAATGGTAAACTAAGTACCTCAGCATTGATAAGCTGGACATCCTTCACTTCAAATTCAGCATCTTTCCTCTGTTCTTCTGATAATAGGATAGCATGTATTTCATGTGCAAGATTCTCATCAGAACTTTCAGGTCCGAACGCAGTCAAGTCAATATCTCCATCAGGAAGATATGTTTTTAATGGAACAGATCCAAATGGAAAGACCTAAGTTTTCCCGAAAAAAGAAGTTTTAAGTTTGTGGCTCTACATAGCATGTTGTCCAATGATTAAAATGGAAAAAAAGTATTAACAGAGCAAAAGAAGCTCAAACATTGCTTCATTTCCACTATTCCAGAAAAATGGTATCTGACATTTCCATGGTGATTTTCCAGTGCTTTGTAAGCTCCTAAATCATTAATGGGCTCTGAAGTGATAAACCTCTAAGAAAATCTTAACAAGTTCAAATTAATTTACCTATCCATCATTACAGACAATACAAAGAGCTAGAACTTTTTCCCCCAGGATAATTCATTCTGTGGCCTAACTTACTCAGGCTATAAGTATCCCTCACATGCTTGACATTTGGGATGATATTCAGAACTATTTCCTAACTTAACTGTAGATATACATGCATCACTAGAGCGTCAAAATGATTCAGTCAAGTGCAGGTATAAAAGCCTTGCCAGATGTACAATAAAAAATGCCGCTGTTCCTTGTCCGAATACATAGTAACGCATGGAGAGCCATGTCACAGAAACAGACACTGAAGTACACAGTATACCCAGCCCTCCAATCCATGATGAACAATTTCATTTTTTTAATATGGTACCCAAACACATACCGACAGCTAATTCACGCTCTCACAAACAAACATAGCGACGTGTAGATTCAATTGCGCAACAGACAACACAGATCACCAATAAACACATGACACTTCAATCCCGAGCTAACAAGGGCAACCATTTCATATTTACCTCAAAATTCATAGCCAACTAAATTATTATCTCCCTTAACTAAGAACAAGAAACAGTGATACAGAAGTAGTTCCCTTTTTCTTCCGAAATGGGTTTTCTACCATGTCAAAATTACGCCTTGGCAGAACAGCAAATACTCACTCAAGTGCAGGTACAAAAAGTGTTTAAAATGGCTAAATGTTGTACATGTCACATGTGAGGTACCATCTAGCAAAATCCCTGATCAGTGATTTGATTGGTAACTGGAAACCAAACAAGTAAAGCAATCAAGTGGCACACGTCTTAGTCATTACTAAAATGTAATTCAAGAAATGTATCATACATTTCCATGTGAAATACCACTGGCAGAAGCAAAAAAGTAACACCATAACTATCAGATGCTAACACATCATTTCCTGTTCAAAAGGTATTCTGAATGTGAAAGCCTTATCAGACGCACAACAAAAATGCAGCCATTTCTTCTCGGAAAACACGAGTAACGCATGGAGAGCCATGTCACAGAAACGGACACTGAGATACAAGGTCCAATCCACGATCAGCAATTTCATTCATTTAATGTAGTACCCAAACACACGCCGACAGCCAATTCACGCGCCGACAAAAGATTCTCTCTGCATACCATGGTGACGTGGAGATTCAAGTGCGCAACCGACAACGCGGATCAGTATGACTAAACTCATCACCAATAAACGCTTGACACTTCAATCCGAGCCAAAAAAGGCAACCATTCAAATACAAGAACTTGCATATCGGTTTCGCGCCAATAACTAGGGTTAGGAAATCATATTTCAGCCATTACAGCACAGCTAGGTGAAATTTCAAGCACGGTAGCGATCGCACCCAGCATGTAACCCTTACTTCAATCCCATGACCTATAGTATGAACAACAAATCTGAAACCATCAGGGCTACTCCTAAGACATCCCAAAAGGCCATTCGTATGATCCGAAGTATAAGAAGGCTCATGGCATCAGACACCCATCCAAACATCAAGGCATTTCAGTCAAGTTATTGATCATAGAGAACTCATCACTAAGCTGTAGAAGACTAAGGCTGTAAGGCATCAAAATATTGCAGCGTGGAAGGTAACCTGACACCCGGCGTGGAACTTGAAGAGGCGCTGGACGTAGTCAATGACGGTGGCGCGGAGGTGCTCGGAGGAGAAGGTGGGCTGGATCTTGTTCACCACAGCGATTGCGGCGCTCTCGAAGCGCCGCCAAACGTCCGGGGAGATTGAGGACGGGTCCGGGTGTGCCGGCGCAGGCTCAGGCACCGCCGGCGAGCACTCGACGATGTCCACCATGGGCGTCGAGCACAACGCCCAGAACAAGAACGGCCCCTCCCAAGGCGTCAAGCAATCGCTGAAGAAGCCGACTTGAGGCGACACAGGAACCGACAGGGAAACGGCGACAACCCGAGGAGCGTACGGCGCGGCGGCGCCTCCCTAGAGGGAGGGTGGGCGGAGGCGATCGGCGAGGATGAGGCCGGTTGCGGAGTCGCGATCTGAGCGCCACCGGCGAGAGGACGGAATAGGGGCGGGCGGAGTGCAGGATTAGGGAGCACGGGAAGGAGAATTTTAATGTGCGAAAAGGGTCAGTTTTTTCCTCTCTTTCTGCTCTTTTCTTCTCTCTCTCTCTCCTCGGTGACGACCGCGGTGAGATGTCTGCACGCGACTTTCTGTTTCGGGGATTTGGTTTGTAGCGCTCAATCTGCGTGAGCGCGCGCGGGAGGAAGACGAAGATGAGGAGGCTTCAAGTCACGATTTCCTTTCCGCTCCCCCTACCCTTTTTATTATTTCTCCTTCATCAATTCATCACTTGCACCGTATCCAGCAGATCATGCCGGATTTGCTCACATTTGTTTCGTCTCTTATGTGGTCTGTTGTCACCTAGTAGCTTGCATCATCGATTGAACAAGGAAAACCTTGATTGCCATGGGCACGGGACAGTTGGGGATGTCGCTTCTGACACACGGAGGCCTTCCCTCTCTCGTCCACGGAGGAAGAAGACTTGAGCCAGTTTGCCATTCAGAGCTCAATACACGTGAAAAAGAATCTCAAGGTACCGGATAAGAAGACTGAATCACGTAAATGGAGACGATCCTTATCCCATCAGTCATGCTCTTGAACATAGTACTCCTCCGTTCTCTAATTCTTAACGTTCGTACAAGGCACCACAGTTTGTTTTTAGTTCATCTCTTTTGTCTCAAAGAATAAAAGAAGGAAGGGAGTACAAATTTGTAGAATCTATCTTGGATGTGGCCATAAAAAAGCAAATATAGTGTTAGGTTAACTTTTCTATATCCTCATCAATACATGTCACTTTATGAATTTAAAGAATGTATATATGTCACTACATATGAATTATGTACAGCTCTCCCATCCTTTTCGATTTTCCTGCGGTTCGAATTTGTGTTATCAACATTCAGTTTTTTTTTAATAAAAAATCGCTCCTGTAAAGTGTGAAGTATAGTCTTTCTTGATTATTGTACTTTTTTGGAAGTTGATTATTGTATTTTAACATTTGCGATAACTTTGAATTTTGTGGCTAATGGAAGTGTTGGACACTAGGATAGGAAGACATGATCAATATGTTTCGGATACGCGTTATGGTAGGGAAAATTGCAACCAAAGTCAACGCTGCTTCACAAAACACTGATACAGAGACAGAAAAAAGTACTTTCATATGTTAAGGATCTTTGTTAAGATTATAAGTTTTTTTCTCAAGTAACTATAAGATTGCATTTTTTACACTGTACGTATAAACAGGATGTTTGAGTTGTTTTTTGTCGACCAACGATAGTTAATACTACGAAAATTGAATTGCAGAGAAAAGAATGCCAATAAAAGATGAAACACTGGCTATAACATTACCGTCTACTTTCACGTAGTTGCTATTATACTCTATTGTATGATTTCTAAACACCTAGCAAAATACTACTTTCACGCTGGTCAGACTTCGCAGGAAACAAAAATACGGCAGCTTCGATGCCTCGATCCACAGAAGGAAAAGGAAAAAGGAAAGAATTTTTTTTTAATAATCAATTTTTTTATTAAATTTATATTAATAACCTCCGAAATTCAAAATTTTCAAAAATAACCACTCAATCACCCAGCCAGTGGGCGACACGAAGCTGTCGCCCGCTCAACGGGCGACAGTGTGGCGCAGGTGGGACCAGTCGCCCATTGAACGGGCGACAGTGCACTGTCGCCCGGCCAATGGGCGACAGGATCCCGGCGCCCGTCCAATGGGCGACAGCTTCCTATTTTTTTTTTTTTGCTTAATTCAGTTTTTTTCTCATCTATTTATTTAATTTCGAATGGGCGACAGCTTTCCTGTTTTTTTTTACTCAATACAGTTTGTTTTTTCTCATCTATTTATTTAATTTCGAAAGTTAGTAAAAAATAAGGATAAAGTGACAATATTCATAGAAAATAGAGTAAACAGAAATACATCAAAAGGTTTATAGGAAATAGAGTAAAAAAAATACATCGAGTAACAGTCTCATCGTCCGCCACGCTTCGGTGCAACACCTCTAAGCGTGCCCGGTCGTGCAGCCCTACGTCCCGCTCTCACGTGGTCGGCAGAGTATGTGAGTGGAGAAGGTGGAACCACGTTACGTGTCGGACGACCACTAGGTACAGGCGTGCCATACTCGTCCTGCGAGGGTTGTGTAGGTATAGGTGCACTACCTAATCGTGATCCGAGCATGGTCTCCACATCTCCCTATGCTATGAACGAGTCGAAGTCGAAAACAGGAGACGGTGACCGGTGCCTCGTACCGATCCGGTGCTCGGTGATCTCATCCTCATCCTCCTCATCGTGGTAGTCACCGCTAGAAGATCCTAAATTTTTTTATCAAAATGTAAGTTATTGTGTATGTAATATTTATGAAAATAATTCTTAAAATTATAGAAGTTACCCGGTGCCATATGTGCCATCTCGCGAAGAAGAACCTAGCACCATATGTGCCATCTCGCGAAGAAGAACCCGGCGCCATATGTGCCATTTGCGAAGAAGAACCCGGCGCCATATGTGCCATCTCGTGCAGACGAGCCAAGCATACCCAAACGAAGGATGCCAAGTACCGTGTGTGTACCTATCGATAGATATGTTAGAAAATATTTAATTTTAATTCAACCTAGCTATGTTGGACCGTTACCTGCACCGTAGCTGGAATGAGGTACTCGTCGGTCTTACGTAGCTAGGCTGCTGCAGAGGTGGACGACGCCCCATACTTGCTGAACTTGTTCCTGCTGCGTGCTGCACAGCGTCCACGTCTCTAGTACAAGACGATGCATAAGAGTTCAGCTCGACAATTTCAGCGCTCCACTCATACATCCTCTTCATCGCTAGAGAGAGCTCATGTGCGTAAGCTGAATACCCCGCCTCATGCGGTGCAACGTCGATCCGGACTCGGCATTGATGTGCCGTGCTAGATCAACCTACAAAATATTTTAAGTGTCACCAAGTTAGTTGTTATGATAATTTCCAGTATTTTTATCAAAATTAAACTTCAAAATTAATCTTACCGCTAGCGCAGAGTTCTGATCCCTATGTGTAGGGTACGTGTCCCCGAGGGTAGGTGTGTGCCTCCGCCGCTCCGTAGGCGTGTACGTAACACGAGTGCGTGTTCGAGGTACGTACCACCGAAGGTACTCGAGAAAGCCTCGTGGAGTGAAGGGTCGAGACTCCTCAACCGTCCCCTCTAGAGCCGCTGCCCACCGCTGCACCCAAGGCTCCATGCGTGACCACCATATAGTCCCCGATGATGCAATCGCGGAACTTCCCCAGCAGGGTCCGAATCTGCTATCTCTCGAGCAAAGCGAATCATGTGCTTGTCCACCGTGTTCCCATGAGAACTAGTGAACATGATCCAACCGAACAACCACAACAAATAGGCCTCGAGGTGCCTCGATACGGTTGCATCATCTGCCCGAGGGTGGATGTAATCAGCCTGTATAAAAGTATGGCATGTATTAGACAATGAATCATTTCATATGAAATTAATATTAGACAAAGTAATGAGAAGTCACCTTAAATTGTAGCAACCATTTCTTCGTGGGACCATGGTGCTGCTCATCCCCGAAAGGGACATACGCTGGAACACCAATGCGACGAACAACACCCCGAAATCGAGCAAGGATGTCATCGCGCCAAGTGACAAAGTGCGTCAGGAGCACAAGCCGCGTCACCGGCGATAGGTAGAGCGAACGGGTAGGACACGTCCCGCAAGGTCGGGACCATCTCCCCACACGAAAGGTGAAACGTGTGAGTCTCGGGCCTCCAACGATCCACCAGCGCGGCAAGAAGGGAGCGGTCAAAAGTGAACCGCTCGCCGGATCAACGGCCTCGGCAGCCGTCGTGGCCTCCACAAGCCTACATAGTGGCGAGTAGGCCAGCTGCTCTCAACCTACATTATCATTAATAATCGGTGAATATGAAAATATAAAATTAAATTACAAACAAATGAACCAATACCTCGGAATCCAACGATCGTCAAGCCTCGAGCAACTCAAGAGGTACCCGAGGACGGAGTACAGCGAGATCCCGACCCTTAACGGCGCTCAAGTACGACCGGTGACGCCGATCCGATCGTGGATCGAGCAACTCAGGACAATCTCCAACACCAGCCGCCATACCTGCAATACATTACAACAAATGTGACATACGGATATGAAACCATAAAGATAAGCAAAATTGAATATCGAAGGGACAATCCAAAATTACGGACATATTACATAGTTATAAAGTACCGCACAAATATTATCCGGTTATATAATATGACATACATATTACATAGTTATAAAATTTAACAAAGTACATAGTCCAAAATTTATTACACAATTACGCTCCTACTACAACTTATGAAGCGAGTGCCGTCTCCAGTAGTTCGTGCACGACGTGCACGAGGGCGTCGGCCGTCGTGTGGATTCCCTGAAGGTCCCGCTTCCGTCCTTAGGGCATTTCTTGTAACTATGGCCACTTTCATTACATCTCGCTACATATGGTATGCCCTCTTCCCACTTCGGACTCGTCCATATCATTTCGAATACGACGAGTCTTTCGACGACCTCGTTTCGCTTCAATTTATCTCTATCGGGGCCGCGCAAATAGTTTGGTCCAGGATTATTCGTGAATGTGCCAAAGATAGCAAAACCATATATTTCTGCATTCCATGTTGTCATAACAACTTCCTTGAAGAAATATGGTGACACATACCGTCTTGGCGACAAGTCCGTAAGTGAACATGCGGCAATAACATGTGAACATGGCCTATGCGGGAGCTTTGGCTTCATGCAGGAGCATTTACATGAGTTGACATCAAGAATGCACTCTTGCACTCGTCCTCTCGCGGTTTCCACCGCGACAAGATCTGTCTCTACGAGAGGATCTCAAAACGGTTTTGTACGAGTGCCCATAGGTTTTGCCCGATGTAGACTTGCTCTTTTTATCTTCTCGTCCATGTATTTGGTCATGAAAGACGAGTACACTAAATTGTTGTTAGCCATAGCCGAAACAGCTACTGCACAACGTTCACGGAAGTACTTGCATATTCCATGTAAAATTCCCTCCACAATAGCAACAAGAGGTAGACCTCTTAAACCACGGATGACCCAATTATATACCTCCGCCAAATTTGTTGTCATTATTCCATACCTTGCTCCATTTGTGTCATACAAAAGTGACCATTTCTCTTTTGGCTCCTGCTCAATCCAATGTGAGAAACATCGGATAGATGAACCTGCCCGTCGAACAATGTTGGGTCCATCCGTCGTAAGACCACATAGAGGGACAGGCATATCATCGGGATTATGGTTATCCCTTCCCAACATCTCCTCACTATGTTTCGTAGTCGGTTCGTCCAATCGCTGCCAAAGAGCATTGAACTTTCTTTGTCTGGTTTGTAGAACACAACCTCTTAAACATGTTCATAAGTTGTTTGTTCTTGAATTGCTTGTAGAAGTTTGCACCAAGGTGCCTCATACACCATCTTGATTGTATATCCGTCCAACGTGGTGGAAGACCACGCTTGGTATTGCCATGTTTTATATCCAATATAGCCTTCAACGATCCGAGCATGGCGATCATGTATAACACACACGTCCGGTCGATCTTAAACTATCGCCGTTTTGACTCGGTCTAGAAACCAATACCAACTATCGGTGTTCTCACTTTCAACAAATGCAAAAGCAACCGGCAATACTTGATTATTTCCATCCACTCCAATGGCAGTCAAAATCCGACCCTTGTACTTTCCAAGTAAGGAACGTATCATCCATACAAAGGATAGGTCTGCAATGCTTGAATGCAGTTATACATTGGCCGATTGCAAAGAATGCACGCTGAAGAATCAACTTCCCGGGCACTTTTGGATCCGGCACATCCATTATATCATAGTAAGTACCAACATTTCGCCTCGCTTATTGTTTCCAACAACTTCGGAAGGTTATCATTAGACGCTTCATATGTACCGAATCTTTGCTCTATGACTTTCTCGCTTAGCTTTCCAAGCCTTGGAGTAGCTTATGGTATATTTAAAATCCTCCTCAATTGTATTGATGATAGATTTCGGTTCAAACCTTATGTTATCTACAATTCTGGTATACATGTAGTTTGCAACGAATCTGCGAGGTAAGGGCGCTATTGCATTTCTCCAATTCATGCAACTCACATGTATGGTCTCTTACTATAGAACATTTCCAAAGCCGACTCCATTTCTCGCTCATAAGCATGCACTCGAAATGGACAAGATGTGAACACACATTTAACATCATACAACTTCTTGCTTGATTTTGCCACAACGAAGGACCTTTTCACGGACAGAGACCAATACTTCACCGCATCTCGAACAACATCTTTGTCTTTGTACAAAGCTCCTTCGGTGACCTCATTCTCATGATACTCGCCAGGATTCCAAATGTCCTTCATTAACCGATAGGTTTGCAAAGCGGTTCCAATCGCCGAGGACAGGAACCTCCCCTCCTCATCGGATGAATCTATTTCTGGAAGATCTTCATGCTCCATATCTTCCATCATCATTTCATTCACTAAATGTTCAATGTGTTCTCCTTCATCTCGCTTCCCCAATTGGCTCTGCATTAGAGGTGCTTTCCGGAAATTCATCATTCTCCTCTTCCTCATCTCGTCACCCTAACATCCGAGTCATGTGCATGTTCAACGTTCCCATGGACCACCTCCTTTGGATATGCTTGGGCAAGAAGCATTATAGGCCAACCACGTTCAATAGCCCTATCCACAAACTTACTCCATGTCGTTGTGTCATTCGGATCTATCATTTCCCAGTAAAATCCCACCCGAATACGACTAACCAAACCCCGCAAATGCAAAGTGTGGTGTTCTGGATCAAGTCCAAACATCCGCAACAACCGGTTGCGAACACCACGGATTGTTCTCTCGTTGGCTCTTGATAATCCCCTCTTTATAGATGGAAATCCGGACAAATCGACCCCACTTGCATTCTCAACAACCTCACCGGATCCATAAAAAATCTCAAACACTACTTTTTCTCGACATTCCTATCCAAACAAAATAATATTATAAAGGCTTAATTATTTCTTTCATAACTCGTAAAGGATAACTATAGTACTAAATATAATATTACAGTTCATAAATATTTATAGATAACTCTTTTTAGTTATTAATTTATAGCACTTGTACATATAAATACAAAATACATATATATTTTACTAGTATGTAAATACATAATACATATATATTTAAAAAATATCTATAATAAATATGTAAATATTTCATGTAACTATCATATTATTTAAAATACTATAGATAATAAATATTTATATTTACACTTGTTAAGGAATTTATTCTTCCCACTCGATAAATATTTTATTTAACTAGCATAGTATAAATGATATATATATATATTCTACTAGATGATACTCGCGTGCGTTGCCGCGGCACATTATATAATATGAAGAAAAAAAAACAGTTCATAAACACCCGAGAAAAGAAAGTAAATAGAAACAGAAAAGACATAGGAACAAAAGGCGAAGTAGTAATGGAGGTATTTGGAGGCGATAGTTTCTATACATTAATTTGTAGTGAGCGGATAACATGAAGTGACATGGGAATATTGATGCATGGATGAATAGATGGGAGTCGGTAGTGATAATCGATAGTGCTAACTTTCTTAGATGATGTGATAGAGATTTGAAAAGTTCAAAATAGCTCCTAATCGCTAATATTCAATCTTTATCTAATTGTTAAAATTATTTGAGATGATGTGGCGCAATGTGAAGCTACGAAGTAGCATTAAATGTCTCTTAGTGGGTTGGAGATGATGTGGCACAATGTGGAGCTAGAGAAATAACATTAAAGGGCTCTTAGTGGGTTGCATCTTTTATATATAAATAGATATGTACTAAGCTGCGATACACTAACAAATATATTCTAAATCTAAACATCAAACTAACTAACATAAATACGCTAAACTACTACGAGACTAATAAATAGTAATTGCACTCGATATATTCTAAATCTAATAAATATTACAATACTTACTGCTCAATCTAATCAATAGTACACTATAAACTAATTACCATATTTTAAATGTAATAAATTTAAAAAGAAATTACCGAAAAAATCTTTCAAGAATTCCTCTTCTTTCTCCTCCTCCCCTCTTCTCTCCTCTCTCTTCCCTCTCCCTCTCCCTCTCCTCTCCTCTCTTCCCTTCCCTCTCCCTCTCTCCTCTCTCTCTCTCTCTTGCGGCGGCGGCAGCAGGCGAGCGAGGCGCGCGGCCTATATACGCGGGACTCGTCGCCCGACCGTTGGGCGACGGGTCCCACCAACCGGACGGGGCGCGGTCCTGTCGCCCGATCGTTGGGCGACTGGTCCCACCCAGCACCACGTGACAGCTCTGTCGCCCAGCGGTCGGGCGACGGGACCCACCGCGGGCCTTGGGCGGACTGTCGCCGGTTAGACGAGCGACCGGTCCCACTGCGCACACTGTCGCCCCTTGAGCGGGCGACAGCTTCGTGTCACCCACTGGCTGGGCGATTGAGTGGTTATTTTTGGAAATTTTGAATCCCGGAAGTTATTAATATAAATTTAATAAAAAAATCGATTATTAAAAAAAAATTCAAAAGGAAAGGGATGAAAATACAGGCTTTGGTCGTTTATGGCCTGCGGCAGTAGTGGACCGACGGCCCACGAAGCCCATGACCTTCATTCACGACTCGTACACTCCGGCCGCCGTCCTCCGCGTTCTTCGCCGCGAACCTCGTCGCAGCACCGCCGGCAACCAACTCCACGCGCTCCTCGCCAAGCTCGGTCTCCTCCACGAACCATCCTTCTTTGCCGCTCTCCTCTCTCGCCTTCCGGCAGCCTGCAACTCGTCACTCTCCCTCCTCCTTGCCGCCCCTCCCAGCGTCCTCTCCCCATCGCTCTTCTGCCCCGTCATCGCCGCGTTCTCCGTATCTCCCACCCCGTCCTGCTCGCTCGTCCTCTTCAACCACGTCACCTCCCTCTCCTTCCCCACGCCGCTCCCCTCATTCCCGGCCCTCCTCAAATCCTGTGCGCGCGCTTTCAAGCTCAGCTCGCGCGCCAGCGATGCTGCGGCATTTACATCCAAGGGCGACGAGCTGCATTGCCGGGTCTTCAAGCTGGGGTCTGTGCACGATCCGTATGTTCAAAATGCTCTCGTCTCTATGTATGGCAAGTTCGGGCTCCTCAAGGACGCAAGGAAAGTGTTCGATGAAATGCCTGCAAAGAATGCTGTCTCTTGGAATGCGCTGGTGGGAGCTCATAGTGCCACTGGAGACTTGCAGGGCGTCCATCGGGTCTCACAGGCGATGCCGGAAAGGAACATATCTTGGTGGAATGCTGAGATCATGCGAAATGTGAGGCTTGGCAGTATGGCTAAGGCTTCAAAGATTTTCAGGGAAATGCCCGAGAAGGATGCTGTATCTTGGAACACCTTGATTGGTGGCTATGCAAAGCTCAGGATGTATAGTCAAGCATTAGATATTTTCCAGGAGATGCAGGAGGATGGCATTCAACCAACAGAGCTGACAGTTGTATCAACTCTTGGGGCTTGTGCAGAGATAGGTGACTTAGAGCTCGGCAGAGGAATCCACAAGTACTTTGCAAGCAAGGGAATTGCAGCTGATGGGTATGTTGGAAATGCATTGGTCGATATGTATGCGAAATGTGGGAACTTACAGCTTGCCCGGCAGGTTTTCGACATCATGTCCGTCAGGGATGTTACATGCTGGAATGCGATGATTGTTGGGTTGTCAGTTCATGGCTACTCATGTGATGCCCTTGAGCTCTTTAATTCGATGAATGTTGAGCCTGATCGTGTCACATTTGTTGGTGTTTTGACTGCTTGCAGCCATAGTGGCCTACTGGACAAGGGTAGAGCGTATTTCAGGAGCATGGTTGAAGACTACAAAATTGTTCCCGATGTGAAACACTATGGCTGTATGATAGATATGTTGTGCCGCTATGGGAAGGTCCATGAAGCGTATCAAATGATCAAGAACATGCCTGTCAAGGCGACTTCTGTGCTATGGAAGATGGTTATGTCAGCATGCAGAGTGCATGGGCACTTTGATCTTGCTAATAAAGCTTTTCATGAACTGCATCAGTTGAAGTTGATGGATGATGGGGATGTTATCACAGTATCAAATATCTATGCTGAAGCAGAGCGATGGGATGATGTTGAGAATCTGAGAACGAATGTGATAGGACACAGCAGTTCAAAGCATGCCGCACATAGTCAAGTTCATGTAAGATAGGACTGTCGCAAACTGCACAGCAAAATTGTGGGATTCATTTTGAGGATCTAGGGACCCTTTTGGGTTATATTGCTGGAAGATTGTATCATTGTAGCTACTTTGGCCTCATTGATGGTAATTCGTTATTTCTTATTCAACTGGCTGCAGATCCAGATAGTCCTGATAAGTATTATATGTTCTAAGGGATACATGCTCTTGTTTGGTACTTTTGTAGGCCATTTCTGCTTCCTGCCTCAGAAGTGCATATTTATTTGTGATATTCCTGGAAAATCACTGACAACTCTGTCTGTTGGGGATAGAAGTTGCTATTTTCAAAGGATTCTCTATAGTCCAAAACTGGCTTAGTCCCATGGCATTGATCTAAAGGATCACACATTATCCAAGTATTATCTAAAGTCCTAAGGTAATTGAGGTTTCATTTTATATTTTTGGATCATTAAGTTGGCTGCAACAGATTGTCCAAATTAGTTCTCTCTTTTAACCGATATATAAAGTCTGTTCATATCGAAATTAGAAGTATGAGGAATAGGAAAAACTGAAATGCTCTATTTCAATCACTGAAAAGTCTGTCACCTATACAAACCATGTAACTTTTGACCAGTTTGGCTACAAATCTTCAACAACATTTTATGTTTGTGTATCGTATTTTTCTTGGTTTATTCAGCAATGCCCAGACTCAGGAACGCATGGCTTTCTTCCTTTACTTTATTCTTTTTTTATGGGCAGCTGGTAGCAACTCTCTGCCTTTTCATTTAGCAGGAACAACGAAAGGAATAAAGATAAACAGGTAAATGAAAGGATCACAGGTTGTAGTTTGGTTCGGAAACAGAAGGATCACAATTAGAGCTACCCAGATGCAAATCACAGGCTGGTACTGAAATCCGTCTAAACTCAGAAACGCCCAAGCTGCTGTCCAAAGGTGAGAAAGACAGTTGATGCCGGATTGCAACATGATATATTTTCAGTTTATGTTTTATCCTTGTAAGCATAACATCAACTAGTTGCAGTATGTTTTTTTGTCGTTGTTATTATTTCATCATGACACTGAGGCCTGGTTTTACAATCGAGTGTGTCTCTGAATTAATCAGCTGGTAAAAAATTATGTTCCTGCTACTTGGTCCTATCTGATTCGATGAGCTTAATTAGCAAGTAGTCGAGGCAGAAATACATCCATTTGGATTTTAGAATAACATAAATGAGACTAGGATTTGTAGTTAGTGAACACAATTTATCGTCATATATACCGTGACAAACATCTACGAGTTCTGTGATGTTAGCCCTGGATGCTCACATGCCTTGTGAAAACTGTGATATGTTATGTTCTAGGAGCCTCGCAATATAGAGGTGGAGGAAATATCAAAGTCGTGTACAGTTTGGCATCTTTTTTCTTTATCTAGCCCATGTGTTTCAATTACACGGACGTTTTAGTAAACCATGGTGTCATTCGTGTGGAGGACCAAATTTTTGCTAATAGTTCTGTGATTATAGGTTTTATTTTCACGGTGGAAGCACGTTGCAAGCTGCCTTTCTTCAAGTTCTGCTGCTGTAATATCTTCAATGGAAAGTAAGAAAGTTTTGCCCCAGCCATGCGTTTTATTCCGTTTCTCTTGCAATAATGTTAGACGTGTACAAACACTAGTAGCTAAAGGGAACATGGTACTAGCAAGTTCAGCATGTGATGAGGTGTGGGCTGCAGAGGTACCGATCAAGATCCTGACATCTGGAAATGGTCACAGTGCTATATGCATGTGATCGATCAGGAAAGGAGTTGAGGACTGGATGTCTGACCAAAGATAAGATCATGCAATGAATGAACTGGCCTATGCCTGCACACCGCTGATGATAGTGATTCATGGGCCCATGCCCATCCCACTGTGCTCAAAATTAGTGTGATGCATGCTAGAGCTTGGCTAACACCTCCACGTCCACAATGGGCCACACTCAGATCGTCTCATCTACCCGTATTTCTTTACCCACATGAAGTCGTAGGTGATTCCTTCTTCCAAAATGGATGCCAACCCTCCCCTGAAACGAGCAGGCGCCATGAATGCCTACAGTTTCTTCAGTAAGTTTGATGATCATGGGATTCAATTTTCCAACGGCCACCAACTCTCTAAAGTAAAACAATTCCTTTTCTTGTCCATACGTAGTTGTGTTGACGCCGGTTTTTGACCAAGGGACCCATTGTCGGCGACTATAGGTCAAAAGAAGGCTGGTGAGCGTAAGGCCGACGGCCGCTTGGGAGAGTAAAAGGCGCGTACCTCCCGGGAATCGTGCGCGAACACCAACGAGATGAGCATAACATTGATGGGCCCGGCCCACGTTGTAAAATTAGGAATAATAGTTTAATTTTGGAAAAAGATCTTAGTCAGTTAGGAAATCGGCCCGAAGAGGGTCCGAGTAGGATTCTTTGTGCCGAGTATAAATACATACTCGGATGTAACATGTAAACTCGATTCACATCCAATACAATTTTCGGCGCATCGCCAAACCCTAATTTTCTGTCAAGTTTTACCGTTTTCGCGCGGGATCTTCGGGGCTCCGGTCGACGACACGTTGGCTTGATAAGGTAATTATGTTGTCTAGTTCTCGGCGCATTGTTCGTAATTAGATGGCTTAATTGCTAGTTATCCGGCGACCAAATCTGTCCCTAATCGTCGTAGTGAGTATCGGTCGGGATGAGTCAAGTCGACCCGGTCCGGCTCGTGGTGGAGGTAGTTTGACTTGTCCCGCCTCCCCGTTCCAGTCTTTGCTCACAACGCCGATTGGTCCAGATTTGGTCGTTCGAGTCACAAGAACCGCTATAAAAGTTCTTTTACATCTTGGCCGATTCGATCGTGCAGATTCAGCTGACGTGTCCCGTGTTTGCCTTTGCGATAGTTGACTTGTCCTAGGCGCATACAGCCGATTGGCTAGGATGTAGATTTACTTTCATAGTTAAGGCGTTTATGATTGTGCTTGTCCCGAATCGGCCGTGCGTGCGCGGCCGTTAGACCTGGTCCGACCGCGTGCCATCGCTTGACTTGTCCCGTTGGAGCGACCGGTCGATTTGGGATCTCGTGTGGTTGTATTTGTCTTACTCGTTCTTTCGGAGTGTTTAGCCGATTGCTTATCACGTTCATTAGCTGTTTTATGTTCAATTAGTACCAAATCTGTTAAAGCTGCTTTTTGAACCCGAGTTATTAGTATGATTTTATTGATCATCATTATACATTTAGATAGATCTAAATAATTCACTACTATAATCAATGGCAAAATCGGCCGGATGCCCGATCGGCCGATTTACTGATCTAATTGATGATTAAACCATCTTCTTGCTATCAAATTAATCACATCCCATTAATAATTACCTTGTTTACATTTTATCCGATAATGCATCCCCGCAAAGTCTTAATGATGTGATCGTTTACCGACGGAATCGGCTGCTAGCCACCGATCGCATGATTATAGCGTCGGCCGATTTCGTATCGTTTGTATCGCAGTTCGTTTGCCCGGCATTTAATACATAAATGGATGGGCCGTGCTGCTCCCGACCGATGGCCGATTTTGTCTATCTTACGCTAGAATCGGCCACGGCTGCACATCGGTCTATCCGGGCCGATGACCTGGAATTTTACACCTTTTATTGTCTTTGTTGGTTTGCAGGAAAACCATCCGGCACGCACCAGCGCACACGAGAATCGGCGAGCCGAGCCGGTCCGTTGGGAGCACAGGACCTCGCATCAGCCGGGGTTTCGGTGGACTCTCCGGACAACGGTGTGTTGGCGACTTTTGACGTCAACACACTTTTTGGCACGCCCAGTGGGACCGAAGCAACCAAGATCAGGATGTCGTACATGCAAGCTGTCGGGGAGGACGGAACACCGATGGTCGATGCTGAAAATCGACCGATTTTTGTTCCAGCTTCCTCTTAGGACGGATGGCAAAGGGCATGGAGAAGTTTCGATGACAACGAGGTTTCGGCCTCGGGGGAAGATGACGACGTAACAAAAGCTGCAGTACCAAGAATACCCGGCCGAAGCAATGAAAAAGTACTTTCAAGCCCCGAAGGTGACACGTGGCGTAGTGGCCACAAAAGGAGACATCCCTCGCATTCTCGCATCCGGAAGAACTAGACCAAATCAAAGCCCGAGATCGCCGGATGCCAACCAACTCGTTGATATGGTCAACTCGTCCGTTCATCGTGCCCTAATCAATCAATCGTGCGTGTTGACCAACACCATCGGGAATTTGATCAAGGACACAGCTTGATGGCAGACTCGTTCACCGAAGGATATTCTGGACCTGCGTACACTCAGCCTGTTGGTACTCTTGTACGACCAATTCAGGGAGTTGGCCTCCAGTAATACTACACCACCAGCAGGGTTCCAGCCCTCGTACGGAATGCCACCTCACCTATCGCCTCGGCAAGGACAATGCAAATGCAAGTACCAAGACGACCCAGCCGGGCAAAGAGGATGACAAGTGGCCCCAAGAAGTCGGTAACGGAGGAAGGCGACAAACAAGATGTACAACAGACCGATTTCTCGAATTAGGGGCAGCGACCAATGTGGCAGCGGTCCCGCAGATGGCACAAAGAGCTCAATTTCTTCTACGTACCAAATACCGGCCCGAGTAGAATCGAGAACTCACCCACTATAGTACGGCCGATATCTCGGTATTCCACGACCAACCGCATCGGCCGGGGGACAGGGATTCATGATCGGACGGCCGATCCAATCGGCCATGAATTATGGAATCGCTCCGCAAACACCGTTCCCGGCCACCGGCACCGGGATTTCTGGAAACGGCCGCTTGATACACCCGATCGGGGGCAGCCCAACACAGCTTATATGACGGGGACCGGATCGGCAACTCGCTGAACCCAATGATATGAATAGCCTCATGGCTAAGATCGCCGATATGATGAAAGATCGGCTCGATTTGAAGCCTAAGGAGAAAAGTGCATTGTATCGGCGACCTTACCCCGACCGGATGGATTCCGTGGCTTTACCCAATAAGTATAAAATTCCCGAGTTTTCCAAGTTTTCCGGCAAGATAACACATCAACTATGGAGCACATCAGCCGGTATGACGCACAGCCTTGGTGAAGCATCTACTCAGGAGGCATTGCGGGTTAGGCTATTCCCACTGTCGTTGTCCGGATCGGCCTTTTCATGGTTTGCTTCGCTGTCACCTGGTTCTATTCGTAGTTGGGCCGATCTGGAGAAAAGGTTTCACTCGTACTTCTTCACGGGCATTACCGAGCTTAGTTTGTCCGATTTAATGGCAGTTAAACAGAAATCGGGGGAATCGGTGACCGATTATATACGTAGGTTCAGGACTCGAGGGGACGATGCTACAATCCGAACCCGACAGAGCAACAGCTTGGCCGAGATCGCTTATGCGGGGCTATTCTCCAACATCAAAGAAAAGTTTACCCCACATGAGTTTGATGGGCCGGCGCAGCTCGACACGTAGGGCGCTTGGCCAGGAAGAAAATCTCCAGCTCACCAGGAATCGGCGGTATCGGGTAGCTTATGCTGATTTCGACAGATGAAGATGATGAAGAGGGAATTAATGCAGCTTGAGTGGACTAATAATAAACGGCCGATATTTTCTCCGCATGTCAATCCTAAGGAGAGAAAATATGATTTTGATTTATCTAAGGCCGACGAGATATTTGATCAGCCGTCGCGGGAAAAGAAAATCCAGCTTTCACCTCATCACAAAATTCCTACGCCGAGGAATTGAAGAAAATGGCTAAGTGGTGCAAATGGCATGGAAATTCACATCATAACACCGTTGATTGTTATGCTATGAGAGATGAGATCCGAAGGCAGTTGACAAGTGGGGTATTGCGAGCAGCTGATGTAAAGAAGAAGATGAAAGTTGATGGGCACCCTTTCCCGGCTAATACGATGTACATAAATACCATCGGCGGTGGATCAGCTGGTTTCATACGCCGATATGAGAGGAAGAGGGAGAGGGAAGAAAGAGATCAAGCGGCACGTGAACAGGAATCTATCGGTCAAAGTCAGCAAGACATGCAAAGCGTGGTCCGCCGAGAAGATTTTGACCCACACCGGGATTGTCCTTTCTTTCAGCATCGCTGGGACCGAAACATGAAGCTTCCATCTATCGAGAACTGTCCGTAGTGCACTAGCCAAGAAGAGTATCGTGATGACGGGTCATCAAGTTACCGGGGCGGCCGATTGGTTGCAACTATGAATCTCAACAATCGGCCCCCGTAAGAGCAATCGGCTATGATCACGGATATGATGAACGAAGATACGTAGTGCCAAAGAGAACCTCCGTTCACGATCGACCGGGGCCAATCAATGATGAAGAAGAGTTTGATTACCAATGCCATGAAGATTCGAGAGGTGATCAAACCGAGAACGAAGGACAAGTGGTGCCCAGCTGGTTTGCTCAGCAGAAACCCAAAAGAGGAGGCTTCAAAGAATGCGTTGTCGGGAAATCGGGGGTGGACGGCATTACAGAGATGACCAAGATGATGAGTCCAAGCCCAAGAAGGAATGGAGGCCGAAAGTGCAGTCTCGGGTGGTCCGAGCCGAAGCTGCAGGTGAATATGATGTCCCCGATGCCCCGGATTGTCGGATCGGCCGATGAAAATTCGGCTGAAGAAGAACCAGTTGGGGAGACTTCGAGAGATTCTTTGGACGCCGGAATCGGCAGTATTTGATAAGCCGCTTAACTCGATCATTTGCATCTCAGGGCGTTGTATATTAGCGGCTACATCAACGGGTCGCCGATGAGGAAGATGTTGGTGGATGGAGGAGCAGCGGTTAATGTCATGCCGATTACCACGTACCGCAAGCTTGGGAAAACTCCGGAAGAAATGATGAAGGCTAATCCGACGCTCAAGGATTACAGCGGGAGAAGCCAAGATGTGCGTGGGGCCGCAATAATGGAGATCACTCGTGGGCAGCAAAACCATACCCACTACTTTTTTCATCATCGACGGGAAAGGTGCGTACACAACTTTGTTGGGGAGAGACCGGATTCATGCCAATTGTTGCATCCCATCGACCATGCACCAGTTGTTTGGCTCAATGGGTCGGCAACAAGGTTGAAATCGTGCGGGCCGATAAATCTGTAACCATTGCAACCGCCGATTTCGAGTTTGCCGGTCCGGAGAGCTTGCCTTGTTTATCGGGCACATATTGGGATGCGGAGGCCATAAACATTACGGACGACGGAGTTATTGTGACCGGGGGTCGGTACTCCCGGCTGCTCCGATGGGCCCCTCAGGAGAATTGGCGAATAATCGGCCGATCGATACACGGATTGAAGATATGATGATTCGGCCGATTAACGAAACAGAAGATGGGAAACTAGGTCACGGTTTTGTGTCGGCCGACGAGTTAGAAGAAGTGGACATAGGGGATGGAGACAAGCCTCGGCCGACATATATTAGCAAGAAAGTGTGTAAAAAAGTAAGAGATGAGTTAGTGGCCTTATTGAAAGAATATAAAGATTGTTTTGCTTGGGATTATAGTGAGATGCCCGGTCTCACCCGATCGATCGTTGAACATCGGCTACCCACCAAACCCGGATATCGGCCGTATAAGCAGTGGAGCTCGGAAAATTGACCCTAGGTATTATGAAGCCGTCAAAGAAGAGATTATCAAGTTGTATGAAGCCGGTTTTATCAGGCCATGCCGATATGCAGAGTGGGTTTCCAGTATTGTGCCGGTGGAAAAGAAAATGGAAAGATGCGGGTCTCGCATTGACTTCGAAATTTGAATAAAGCAACCCCGAAAGATGAGTACCCAATGCCAAACGCCGATTTGTTAGTTGATGCAGCCGCCGGCAACAAAATTTTGAGCTTTATGGATGGAAATGCTGGGTACAATCAAATTTTTATGGCCGAAGAAGATATATCGAAGACAGCTGTTCGGATGCCCCGGGCGTTGGGATTATATGAGTGGGTTGTTATGACCTTCGGCTTAAAAATGCTGGTGCCACGTATCGTAGAGCCATGAATTTTATATATCACGATTTGATCGGCCGATTGGTGGAAATTTATATTGATGATGTTATGGTGAAATCAAAATCGGCCGAGAGTCATGTGGCTGATCTCGGAGAAGTGTTGAAGAGGACAAGACAAGTACGGTCTAAAGATGAACCCGCTCAAGTGCGCTTTTGGTGTCTCGACTGGGCAATTTCTGGGGTTTATTGTGCATGAAAGAGGAATTGAAGTCGGCCCTAAAAGTATTGAATCTATCCGAAAACCGGAACCGCCAACGAACAAGACGAAGCTCCGGTCCCCGATCGGCAAGATAAATTTTATTAGGCGGTTTATCTCAAACTTATCCGGTCGACTTGATGTATTTACGCCATTATTAAAGCTCAAAGCCAATCAAGAATTTCGGTGGGAGCCGATCCATCAAAAGGCTTTAGAAGATATCAAGAAATATTTGGTGTCCCCACCGATGATGGTTCCGCCAAAGTCGGGCACACCCTTTAAGTTATATTTATCGGCCGATGACGAGTGCATCGGCTCAGCGTTGACTCAAGAACAGGAGGGAAAAGAGCGGGTTATATTTTATCTCAGCCGCAAATTGATTGATGCAGAAACACGGTATCCGGAGGTGGAAAGGTTATGTCTCTGTCTCGTATTTTTCATGTACAAAACTAAGGCATTATCTCGTTGGCCGAAGAGTGCACTCGTGATTTGCCAGGCCGATGTCGTAAAATATATGCTATCGGCCCCGGTCCCCAAAGGCCGGTTGGGCAAATGGATGTTGGCAATTGCGGAATTTGATCTAGGCTATGAATCGGTCAAAGCAGTAAAAGCACAAGTATTGGCCGATTTAATAGTGCAGCACGGTGAGCACTCGGCCGATTACGTTGAACCGGTGCCATGGGCGGTATTCTTTGATGGTTCAATTTGCAAGGAAGGAAGCGGAATCGGCTTGGTTGTTGTGTCGCCTCGGGGGCAATACGTGAATATTCTATTACAGTAGAGGCGCACACCAACAACCAAGTCGAATATGAGGCAAGTATTAAAAGGACTCGGAGTTACTCATCGATGCCGGGGCTGATTTTGTGGAAATTTTCGGCGATTCTTTATTGGTCGTAAGTCAGCTTGCCGATGAGTATGAGTGTAAAGATGAAATATTGTTGCAGTATTATGAAAAGTGCCAGAAGTTGATGGAAAGATTCAAGTGTGTTAAAATCAGCCATATACCAAGAGAGCAGAACTTTGAAGCAAATAACTTGGCTCAACTAGCATCCGGATATCGGCTAGCCGTAAATAGCTTGGAGATAGCTGATATTGAAAAGGCCGATTGGCGCACAGAAATTCGAAATTTTTTGAGCAATCCATCCCAACCTACAGATAAGAAGATAAGATATAAAGCCTTGAAGTATGTGCTGTTGGATGATCAATTATTTTTCAAGACAATTGATGGGGTACTTCTCAAATGTATTGATGATACCGAAGCCAAAGTGGTAATGAGCGAAGTACATGATGGGATTTGTGGAACGCATCAATCGGCCCATAAAATGAAGTGGCTGCTAAGGCGAGCTGGTTATTACCGGCCGACAATGTTGGCCGATTGTTTCAAATATTACAAGAGTTGCCAAGACTCGCCGTAAATTCGGGCCTATACAGAGGGCGCCCGCATCGGCTATGAATCCAAGTAATCAAACCTTGGCCATTCGGAGGTTGGGCCATGGATATGATCGGCCGATAAATCCAAGCATCGAGCAAAGGGCATCGGTACATATTGGTAGCTACAGATTACTTCACAAAATGGGTTGAAGCAGCGCCCTATCGTAAAGTTTCGACGGCCGACGTGATAACGTTTATTAAAGAGCATATTATTTATAGGTGTTGACGCCGGTTTTTGACCAAGGGACCCATTGTCAGCGACTATAGGTCAAAAGAAGGTCGGTGAGCGAAGGCCGACGGCCGCTTGGGAGAGTAAAAGGCGCGTACCTCCCGGAATCGTGCGCGAACACCAACAGATGAGCATAACATTGATGGGCCCGGCCCACGTTGTAAAATTAGGAATAATAGTTTAATTTTGGAAAAAGATCTTAGTCGGTTAGGAAATCGGCCCGAGGAGGGTCCGAGTAGGATTCTTTGTGCCGAGTATAAATACATACTCGGATGTAACATGTAAACTCGATTCACATCCAATACAATTTTCGGCGCATCGCCAAACCCTAATTTTCTCGTCAAGTTTTACTCGTTTTCGCGGGGATCTTCGGGGCTCCGGTCGACGACACGTTGGCTTGATAAGGTAATTATGTTGTCTAGTTCTCGGCGCATTGTTCGTAATTAGATGGCTTAATTGCTAGTTATCCGGCGACCAAATCGTCCCTAATCGTCGTAGTGAGTATCGGCCGGATGAGTCAAGTCGACCCGGTCCGGGCTCGTGGTGGAGGTAGTTTGACTTGTCCCGCCTCCCCGTTCCAGCCTTTGCTCACAACGCCGATTGGTCCAGTATTTGGTCGTTCGAGTCACAATGAACCGCTATAAAAGTTCTTTTACATCTTGGCCGATTCGATCGTGCGATTCAGCTTGACGTGTCCTGTGTTTGCCTTTGCGATAGTTGACTTGTCCTAGGCGCATACAGCCGATTGGCTAGGATGTAGATTTACTTTCATAGTTAAGGCGTTTATGATTGTGCTTGTCCTGAATCGCCGAGCGTGCGCGGCCGTTAGACTCGGTCCGACCGCGTGCCATCGCTTGACTTGTCCCGTTGGAGCGATCGGTCGATTTGGGATCCGTGTGGTTGTATTTGTCTTATCGTTCTTTCGGAGTGTTTAGCCGATTGCTTATCACGTTCATTAGCTGTTTTATGTTCAATTAGTACCAAATCTGTTAAAGCTGCTTTTTGAACCCGAGTTATTAGTATGATTTTATTGATCATCATTATACATTTAGATAGATCTAAATAATTCACTACTATAATCAATGGCAAAATCGGCCGGATGCCTGATCGGCCGATTTATCGATCTAATTGATGATTAAACCATCTTCTTGCTATCAAATTAATCACATCCCATTAATAATTACCTTGTTTACATTTTATTCGATAATGCATCCCCGCAAAGTCTTAATGATGTGATCGTTATCGACGGAATCGGTCGCTAGCCACCGATCGCATGTTATAGCGTCGGCCGATTTCATATCGTTTGTATCGCAGTTCGTTTGCCTGGCATTTATTACATAAATGGATGGGCCGTGCTGCTCCAGCCGATGGCCGATTTTGTCTATCTTATGCTAGAATCGGCCACGGCCGCACATCGGTCCTGTCTGGGTCGATGACCTGGAATTTTACACCTTTTATTGTCTTTGTTGGTTTGCAGGAAAACCATCCGGCACGCACCAGCGCACACGAGAATCGGCGAGCTGAGCCGGTCCGTTGGGAGCACAGGACCTCGCATCGCCGGGTTTCGGTGGACTCTCCGGACAACGGTGTGTTGGCGACTTTTGACGTCAACACACTTTTTGGCACGCCGGTGGGACAGAAGCAACCAAGATCGGGATGTCGTACATGCAGAGCTGTCGGGAGGACGGAACACCGATGGTCGATGCTGAAAATCGACCGATTTTTGTTCCAGTTCCTCTTAGGACGGATGGCAAAGGGCATGGAGAAGTTTCGATGACAACGAGGTTTCGGCCTGGGGGAAGATGACGACGTAACAAAAGCTGCAGTACCAAGAATACCTGGCCGAAGCAATGAAAAAGTACTTTCAAGCCCCGAAGGTGACACGTGGCGAGTGGCCACAAAAGGAGACATCCCTCGCATTCTCGCATCCGGAAGAACTAGACCAAATCAAAGCCCGGAGATCGCCGGATGCCAACCAACTCGGTGATATGGTCAACTCGTCCGTTCATCGAGCTCTAATCAATCAATCGAGCGTGTTGACCAACACCATCGGGAATTTGATCAAGGACACAGCTTGATGGTAGACTGTTCACCGAAGGATATTCCGGACCTGCGTACACTCAGCCTTGTTGGTACTCTTGTACGACCAATTCAGGGAGTTGGCATCCAGAATACTACACCGCCGGCGAGGTTCCAGCCTCAGTACGGAATGCCACCTCACCTATCGCCCGGCAAGGACAATGCAAATGCAAGTACCAAGACGACCCGATCAGTGCAAAGAGGATAACAAGTGGCCCCAAGAAGTCGGTAACGGAGGAAGGCGACAAACAAGATGTACAACAGACCGATTTCTGAATTGGGGCAGCGACCAATGTGGCGGCGGTCCCGCAGATGGCACAAGCAGCCTAATTTCTTCTACGTACCAAATACCGGCCCGAGTAGAATCGAGAACTCACCCACTATAGTACGGCCGATATCTCGGTATTCCACGACCAACCGCATCGGCTGGGGACAGGGATTCATGATCGGACGGCCGATCCAATCGGCCATGAATTATGGAATCGTTCCGCAAACACCGTTCCCGCCATCGCACCGGGATTTCGGAAACGGCCGCTTGATACACCCGATCGGAGGGCAGCCCAACACAGCTTATATGACGGGGACCGGATCGGCAATCGCTGAACCCAATGATATGAATAGCCTCATGGCTAAGATCGCCGATATGATGAAAGATCGGCTCGATTTGAAGCCTAAGGAGAAAAGTGCATTGTATCGGCGACCTTACCCCGACCGGATAGATTCCGTGGCTTTACCCAATAAGTATAAAATTCCCGAGTTTTCCAAGTTTTCCGGCAAGATAACACATCAACTATGGAGCACATCAGCCGGTATGACGCACAGCCTTGGTGAAGCGTCTACTCAGGAGGCTTTGCGGGTTAGGCTATTCCCACTGTCGTTGTCCGGATCGGCCTTTTCATGGTTTGCTTCATTGTCGCCCGGTTCTATTCGTAGTTGGGCCGATCTCGGAGAAAAGGTTTCACTCGTACTTCTTCACGGGCATTACCGAGCTTAGTTTGTCCGATTTAATGGCGATGAAACGTAAATCGGGGAATCAGTGACCGATTATATACGGAGGTTCAGGACTCGAGGGGACGATGCTACAATCCGAACTCGACAGAGCAACAGCTTGGCCGAGATCGCTTATGCGGGGCTATTCTCCAACATCAAAGAAAAGTTTACCCCACATGAGTTTGATGGGCTGGCACAGCTGACACGTAGGGCAGTTGGCCAGGAAGAAAATCTCCGACTCACCAGGAATCGGCGGTATCGGTAGCTTATGCTGATTTCGACAGATGAAGATGATGAAGAGGGAATTAATGCAGTTGAGTGGACTAATAATAAACGGCCGATATTTTCTCCGCATATCAATCCTAAGGAGAAGAAATATGATTTTGATTTATCTAAGGCCGACGAAATATTTGATCAGCTGTCGTGGAAAAGAAAATCCAGCTTTCACCTCATCACAAAATTCCTACGCCGAGGAATTGAAGAAAATGGCTAAGTGGTGCAAATGGCATGGAAATTCACATCATAACACCGTTGATTGTTATGCTATGAGAGATGAGATCCGAAGGCGATGAGACGATGGGGTATTGCGAGCAGCTGATGTAAAGAAGAAGATGAAAGTTGATGGGCACCCTTTCCCGGCTAATACGATGTACATAAATACCATCGGCGGTGGATCAGCTGGTTTCATACGCCGATATGAGAGGAAGAGGGAGAGGGAAGAAAGAGATCAAGCGGCACGTGAACAGGAATCTATCGGTCAAAGTCAGCAGACATGCAAAGCGTGGTCCGCCGAGAAGATTTTGACCCACACCGGGATTGTCCTTTCTTTCGAGCATCGCTGGGACCGAAACATGAAGCTTCCATCTATCGAGAACCGTCCGTAGTGCACTAGCCAAGAAGAGTATCGTGATGACGGGTCATCAAGTTACTGGGGCGGCCGATTGGTTGCAACTATGAATCTCAACAATCGGCCTCCGTAAGAGCAATCGGCTATGATCACGGATATGATGAACGAAGATACGTAGTGCCAAAGAGAACCTCCGTTCACGATCGATCGGGGCCAATCAATGATGAAGAAGAGTTTGATTACCAATGCCATGAAGATTCGAGAGGTGATCAAACCGAGAACGAAGGACAAGTAGTGCCCTGCTGGTTTGCTCAAGAAAACCCAAAAGAGGAGGCTTCAAAGAATGCGTTGTCGGGAAATCGAGGGTGGACGGCATTACAGAGATGACCAAGATGATGAGTCCAAGCCCAAGAAGGAATGGAGGCCGAAAGTGCAGTCTCAGTGGTCCGAGCCGAAGCTGCAGTGAATATGATGTCCCCGATGCCCCGGATTGTCTGGATCGGCCGATGAAAATTCGGTCGAAGAAGAACCGACTTGGGGAGACTTCGGAGATTCTTTGGACGTCGGAATCGGCAGTATTTGATAAGCCGCTTAACTCGATCATTTGCATCTCAGGGCGTTGTATATTAGCGGCTACATCAACGGGTCGCCGATGAGGAAGATGTTGGTGGATGGAGGAGCAGCGGTTAATGTCATGCCGATTACCACGTACCGCAAGCTTGGGAAAACTCCGTAAGAAATGATGAAGGCTAATCCGACGCTCAAGGATTACAGTGGGAGAAGCCAAGATGTGCGTGGGGCCGCAATAATGGAGATCATCGTGGGCAGCAAAACCATACCCACTACTTTTTTCATCATCGACGGGAAAGGTGCGTACACAACTTTGTTGGGGAGAGACCGGATTCATGCCAATTGTTGCATCCCATCGACCATGCACCGGTGTTTGGCTCAATGGGTCGGCAACAAGGTTGAAATCGTGCGGGCCGATAAATCAGTAACCATTGCAACCGCCGATTTCGAATTTGCCTGGTCCGGAGAGCTTGCCTTGTTTATCGGGCACATATTGGGATGCGGAGGCCATAAACATTACGAGACGACGGAGTTATTGTGACCGGGGGTCGGTACTCCCAGCTGCTCCGATGGGCCCTCAGGAGAATTGGCGAATAATCGGCCGATCGATACACGGATTGAAGATATGATGATTCGGCCGATTAACGAAACAGAAGATGGGAAACTAGGTCACGGTTTTGTGTCGGCCGACGAGTTAGAAGAAGTGGACATAGGGGATGGAGACAAGCCTCGACCGACATATATTAGCAAGAAAGTGTGTAAAAAAGTAAGAGATAAGTTAGTGGCCTTATTGAAAGAATATAAAGATTGTTTTGCTTGGGATTATAGTGAGATGCCTGGTCTCGACCGATCGATCGTTGAACATCGGCTACCCACCAAACCTGGATATCGGCCGTATAAGCGAGGAGCTCGGAAAATTGACCCTAGGTATTATGAAGCCGTCAAAGAAGAGATTATCAAGTTGTATGAAGTCGGTTTTATCAGTGCCATGCCGATATGCAGAGTGGGTTTCCGATGATTGTGCCGGTGGAAAAGAAAAATGGAAAGATGCGGGTCCGCATTGACTTCAGAAATTTGAATAAAGCAACCCCGAAAGATGAGTACCCAATGCCAAACGCCGATTTGTTAGTTGATGCAGCCGCCGGCAACAAAATTTTGAGCTTTATGGATGGAAATGCTGGGTACAATCAAATTTTTATGGCCGAAGAAGATATATCGAAGACAGCTGCTCGGATGCCCCGGGCGTTGGGATTATATGAGTGGATTGTTATGACCTTCGGCTTAAAAATGCTGGTGCCACGTATCGGAGAGCCATGAATTTTATATATCACGATTTGATCGGCCGATTGGTGGAAATTTATATTGATGATGTTATGGTGAAATCAAAATCGGCCGAGAGTCATGTGGCTGATCTCGGAGAAGTGTTGAAGAGGACAAGACAAGACGGTCTAAAGATGAACCCGCTCAAGTGCGCTTTTGGTGTCTCGACGGGCAATTTCTGGGTTTATTGTGCATGAAAGAGGAATTGAAGTCGGCCCTAAAAGTATTGAATCTATCCGAAAACTGGAACCGCCAACGAACAAGACGAAGCTCCAGTCCCCGATCGGCAAGATAAATTTTATTAGGCGGTTTATCTCAAACTTATCCGGTCGACTTGATGTATTTACGTCATTATTAAAGCTCAAAGCCAATCAAGAATTTCGGTGGGAGCCGATCCATCAAAAGGCTTTAGAAGATATCAAGAAATATTTGGTGTCCCCACCGATGATGGTTCCGCCAAAGTCGGGCACACCCTTTAAGTTATATTTATCGGCCGATGACAGGTGCATCGGCTCAACGTTGACTCAAGAACAGGAGGGAAAAGAGCGGGTTATATTTTATCTCAGCCGCAAATTGATTGATGCGAAACACGGTATCCGGAGGTGGAAAGGTTATGTCTCTGTCTGTATTTTTCATGTACAAAACTAAGGCATTATCTCGTTGGTCGAAGAGTGCACTCGTGATTTGCCAGGCCGATGTCGTAAAATATATGCTATCGGCCCCGGTCCCCAAAGGCCGGTTGGGCAAATGGATGTTGGCAATTGCGGAATTTGATCTAGGCTATGAATCGGTCAAAGCAGTAAAAGCACAAGTATTGGCCGATTTAATAGTGCAGCACGGTGAGCACTCGGCCGATTACGTTGAACCGGTGCCATGGGCGGTATTCTTTGATGGTTCAATTTGCAAGGAAGGAAGCGGAATCGGCTTGGTTGTTGTGTCGCCTCGGGGGCAATACGTGAATATTCTATTACAGAGAGGCGCACACCAACAACCAAGTCGAATATGAGGCAGATATTAAAAGGACTGGAGTTACTCATCGATGCCGGGCTGATTTTGTGGAAATTTTCAGCGATTCTTTATTGGTCGTAAGTCAGCTTGCCGATGAGTATGAGTGTAAAGATGAAATATTGTTGCAGTATTATGAAAAGTGCCGAAGTTGATGGAAAGATTCAAGTGTGTTAAAATCAGCCATATACCAAGAGAGCAGTAACTTTGAAGCAAATAACTTGGCTCAACTAGCATCCGGATATCGGCTAGCCGTAAATAGCTTGGAGATAGCTGATATTGAAAAGGCCGATTGGCGCACGTAAATTCGAAATTTTTTGAGCAATCCATCCCAACCTACAGATAAGAAGATAAGATATAAAGCCTTGAAATATGTGCTGTTGGATGATCAATTATTTTTCAAGACAATTGATGGGGTACTTCTCAAATGTATTGATGATACCGAAGCCAAAGTGGTAATGAGCGAAGTACATAATGGGATTTGTGGAACGCATCAATCGGCCCATAAAATGAAGTGGCTGCTAAGGCGAGCTGGTTATTATCGGCCGACAATGTTGGCCGATTGTTTCAAATATTACAAGAGTTGCCAAGACTCGCGTAAATTCGGGCCTATACAGAGGGCGCCCGCATCGGCTATGAATCCAAGAATCAGACCTTGGCCATTCGGAGGTTGGGCCATGGATATGATCGGCCGGATAAATCCAACGATCGAGCAAAGGGCATCAGTACATATTGGTAGCTACAGATTACTTCACAAAATGGGTTGAAGCAGCGCCCTATCGTAAAGTTTCGACGGCCGACGTGATAACGTTTATTAAAGAGCATATTATTTATAGGTTTGGGATTCCGGAGACAATCACAACAGATCAAGGATCGAGTATTCACGTCGGACGAATTTCAATCTTTTATCGATGAGATGGGAATTAAGTTGATTAATTCATCGCCGTATTATGCCCAAGCCAATGGACAAGTCAAGCGGCGAATAAGAGTCCGATCAAGTTAATCAAGCGGAAAATACAAGAGTATCCTCGTAAGTGGCACATGAAATTGATGGACGCTTTGTGGGCTTATCGTATGTCACGGCATGGAGCTATGCAAGTTGCGCCAGTATCAGCTGGTATATGGGCACGAAGCCGCATCGCCATGGGAGACAACTATCGGCTCCGTAAGGATTGAGTTGCAACAAAAGCTTTCGGCCAATCAAGTACTACGGATTGATGATGGATGAATTAGAAGATGTAGTACAAAATCGGCCGGATGCATTGGAGAAAATAGAGCAGAATAAAGCAAGGGTCGCCCGCCATTATGATAAGAAGGTTGTGCATAAACAGTTTAAAGAGGGCGATTTGGTCCGGAAGCTTAGGATGCCGATCGGTGTGAAGGACAATCGGTTTGGTAAATGGTCGCCTAATTGGGAAGGACCTTATTTGATTAGCCGATCGGCACCGGGTAATGCATATATTTTGAAAGAGTTAGAAGGGGAAGAATTCGGCCGAGCACTTAATGGAAAGTATTTGAAGCAAGTATTATCCTAGTATTTGGATTAACTCATAGTGTTCGGCCTAAAAGAGACTACAGCCGATGTCGATGCACATCGCTTGAGACGGCCGATACCGAGAGTATCGCCTTTAGCCCAAAAAATATATGAAAGTAAGACAGAGGAAGTCACCGATAAATTAGCCGATGTTTGAACATCGCTTTCGGATGGCCGATATGATTGTATATCGCCCTTAGTGCAAAAAAAAATGTTTACAACCAAAACTTTGTTCAAAGTCCTATTACACCTAAGCATAGTCAACGGCCTCAGCCGCGGGACAGAAGTCTTGGACAGCAGATAGTGCGCGGGCCGGCGTGGAGTCGAGTTTGGCCATGACCAATAGGTCATCCTCGATGGGGCCGACATCGCCTTGCGCCGCGGCGACCATCTTCTCGGCCGTTTGAATGGCTTCGTCCGTCGTCTTCTGCCGAGCCACCACATCGGCCGACAACCGTGCAATAGTAGCTTCCAAGGCCGCCGCCGCCTCCTCCTTGAGAGCCGGAGATGCTCTCAAATCGGCAATCTCCCGGTTGATTGCTTGCGCTCATCCCGCCGATTTGAGAGTTGCTCTTGCATCTCCCGGGTCTTCCGGACCTCCTCCTCGGAGCGCTTGATGGAGTTATCGGCAAGTAACGCAGCTTGCTCGCTGCTCCGCATGGCGAGCCAAACGCCGCCGGGCACGAGTGAAGTCCATTTGCCAATACTCCATGTATGCCACGCGATGCGGAGCATCGCGCACATCCTCCGGGAGCTCGGTCCGGACCTCCAAGTACCGGGCCCTTATGGGTTGTGCGTCGGCCACCAAGCAGCCAACGTAAGAGGCCTCAAGCTCGCGCGCGATTTCGGCCATGGTGGTAAAACCGAAGTCGATACCAAAATCGGCGCAGACGAGGGAAGCCGAGCGCCCGAAATACCAAGAGAAATAAAGTGAAGTTAATGAACAGCGGCGAATCAAAAGGGAGATAGTAAAAACAAACCCGTGAAGCATCGATACGAAGCGGCCGGACGTCTATCGGCCGCGCCATGGAACCCACAGGTTCATGTGTTCCGATCGGCTCTCGGCGGCCGATCCTCCTTCTCCAGCCGACATCCTCGGAGGCAGCATCGGGCATATGTCCAGCTTGTTCTGTTTCGGCGGGCTCATCGGCAGAGCTCATCGGCAGCAGTATTTACAGGAGAAGCCGCGGGCGGTTCCCGGCCGGCCGGTTCTTCGACAAGCAATGGTGCCTTGTTCAAAATCGGCGGCGATTTCGAAGACGCGAGCCGATCCAAGCGAGTTGGGCTCTCCGTGGGATTTGGATCGGCCTGGCTTGGTGTGACTTCGGGATCCGGAGCCGTTTGAATCGGCCTTTCGGGTGTCGGCGTCCTGGCCCGTGGAGGAGTCGACGAGCGAATCGGCCTATCGGTGTTGGAGTCCGGGCCCGAGGAGGAAGAACCGCCGATTCCTGCTAAGAACTCATAGTTAAGACAAGCATGAAAAGTGAAAAAAGGGATCGGCAATCATGCGATAATAACTCGACGCGGCGGAGAAGGTTCACCGAAATAATCCGGGTCGGACGGGCGCACGAGCTGCTTCACCGCAGCGCGATGTCGCTTTGGGGCTTGAATCGGCCCTGCAGTTGGCACATTGGCCTTCCTCTTGCCGGGGGCGGCCGTTTTTGTCTTGGCCTTGCGGGCAGCCGGTGCCCTCGACTCATCGCCGCAAGAGCTTGGGCGGGAGTGCGATCGGTGAAGCCGATATTTGGAGCAATTGGGCTCGGCGTCAAGTATGCAATTGGCCGGCCACCGATACTCGGGTCGGCGGCTCCTCCGTGTCCGACTAAAAAAAAGAATATACAAGGGTGAGCGTTTGGAGCGGCCGATTTCGTCAACAAAATCGGCCTTATAAAAATAAATCGGCTGCACGTACCTCGCGAAAGCTTCCGTCGAGACTAAGCCGGAGAAGAAGGAGGCGGTGTTCCGGCCGCGGAGGTGCCGGTTCCATTCGCCCCACCAACGGTCGAAAAGGCGGGTACTCCGAGGCGCCGGGAAAATCCGGTTAAGTCGCCGGTGACGACATCGGCGGTGCGACCGACGAGCCAATTCCACCGGATGGCGTTGTCGACGATAGATCGCGCCTTTATTTGCCCCACATAGAAGAGGCCGGGGGCAACCGGTCGAAACCGAGTTGGCGGGCCGCCACCGACGGGTGGTAGAACTCATAGGAGCAGAAAGCCTTGCTCCCGGCAATGAGTCCCGTCGGCAGCAGACGAGGCGGAGGCGGTGGTAAAGATCTTGACCGCTTCCGCGTCGGCCGTCGGGAAGGTGGGGTCGATCGGGAAAGGAGTGTCATACCCCTTCTCGAAGAAATCAATGTACGGGTACCAATCCGTACTTTCGTTGTTGAGGCCCTTGTAGAGGGCGGCGAACCAATATGCCAAGGTGTCATCCGACATGGCCGCCCCGGTGCCATGGACAACGCTTCCCGAAAGAGATACATCGGCTAGATCGGGCGTGGCCGATTCGGCATGATTGCCGGGGAAGGTGAGGACACCGAGGTCCGGATCGATGGCCTTGGTGGTATGAAGGGACAACCACATTTGGATGAACCACCAAGGGCCTCCCAGTGTTCTTGACCGATCGGCCGGAGCGCAACTCCACCGAGACCTGGTGAAGGAGGAGGTAGGCCGATCCCGTAAGATACTTGCCCATAGGGAGGGCATGGCCGTCGGCCGATACATCGGCCATCGGCAGAAGTTGTTTGTGGGGCTTACGCCGACCCCACGGAAGAAAAAGTGGTCAAGCCACATGTTGAGGAAGGCAACGTGCTCGCGGCGATCGACCGAGCCGTGCCCTTTGTTGTAGGTCCGGATGTAGTTCTTCCAACCCCTGGTGTCCTTAGGGTTGATCCGATGGGAGGACTTAATGCGGATGGCGTCCGGGGTGGCCTCCGCCGTGATATTCAAATCGGCCAACATGACCGTGTCCGGGAGGGTCATGGTAGCCGGCCGTGGCCGAACATGAAACAGCTTCAAGGCATCCGACCGGAGGTAAGAAGCTGCCACCGACAACGGTTCGTTCTTGTGGTGATCGGCCAAAGAGAGTTTGATGGCGTGGGCAATGCCGATATTGGCCCAACCTTGCCGATGGACGGCCGATACTCGGTTATACCAATCGCGCCATCCGGCGACGGGAGTCGGCCATGACCTAAAACTATTGGCCCACTCGGTCGGTAAAGGAGACCGTTGCCGAAACGGGACCCGGTTCGTTTCGGCACGGATGAGATCCGTGGGGTCGGGATCACCCATGGGGCCCAAAAGGAAGTGAGTGGGGATATTGGATGGGATGGCGACTTGGTTCCGGATCTCCTAAAAACAAGGAATAGGGCTAAAATGAGAAACGGAACGGAAAGGAAATAGATCGTGAAAATGAACAAGAACAAGAACATGAAGAAAATTGCAAAGGTAGAAAAGAGAGATGCTCGAATGTACATTACCTCCGGAACGGCGTTGGTGGTAGCGACGACGCGGTCGCAGCGGCAGCACAGCAGCAGCAAGCAACAGCAGGATTCATGGTCGTCGGAGGAGAAAAGACGGCGGCGGCGCGGTGAAAGGTTGAAAGGGCTCGAGAAGGCAAAGGTCGCTAGGATAGATGAAGACGAAAGCCAAGGAGAGGAAACGGATGGGAATGACCAGGGGTGGCCTTGGGTTTTATGGAGAAGTGACGGGCAGTAAAACCGGCGCCGTAAAAGAGGATAAATCAGTCCGACGCATGCGTTGCATACCCCGGATCGGGGGACATGTGTTGACGCCGGTTTTTGACCAAGGGACCCATTGTCGGCGACTATAGGTCAAAAGAAGGTCGGTGAGCGGAAGGCCGACGGCCGCTTGGGAGAGTAAAAGGCGCGTACCTCCCGGAATCGTGCGCGAACACCAACAGATGAGCATAACATTGATGGGCCCGGCCCACGTTGTAAAATTAGGAATAATAGTTTAATTTTGGAAAAAGATCTTAGTCGGTTAGGAAATCGGCCCGAGGAGGGTCCGAGTAGGATTCTTTGTGCCGAGTATAAATACATACTCGGATGTAACATGTAAACTCGATTCACATCCAATACAATTTTCGGCGCATCGCCAAACCCTAATTTTCTCGTCAAGTTTTACTCGTTTTCGCGCGGGATCTTCGGGGCTCCGGTCGACGACACGTTGGCTTGATAAGGTAATTATGTTGTCTAGTTCTCGGCGCATTGTTCGTAATTAGATGGCTTAATTGCTAGTTATCCGCGACCAAATCTGTCCCTAATCGTCGTAGTGAGTATCGGCCGGGATGAGTCAAGTCGACCTGGTCCGGCTCGTGGTGGAGGTAGTTTGACTTGTCCCGCCTCCCCGTTCCAGTCTTTGCTCACAACGCCGATTGGTCCAGATTTGGTCGTTCGAGTCACGAGAACCGCTATAAAAGTTCTTTTACATCTTGGCCGATTCGATCGTGCGGATTCAGTTGACGTGTCCCGTGTTTGCCTTTGCGATAGTTGACTTGTCCTAGGCGCATACAGCCGATTGGCTAGGATGTAGATTTACTTTCATAGTTAAGGCGTTTATGATTGTGCTTGTCCCGAATCGGCCGAGCGTGCGCGGCCGTTAGACTCGGTCCGATCGCGTGCCATCGCTTGACTTGTCCCGTTGGAGCGATCGGTCGATTTGGGATCTCGTGTGGTTGTATTTGTCTTACTCGTTCTTTCGGAGTGTTTAGCCGATTGCTTATCACGTTCATTAGCTGTTTTATGTTCAATTAGTACCAAATCTGTTAAAGCTGCTTTTTGAACCCGAGTTATTAGTATGATTTTATTGATCATCATTATACATTTAGATAGATCTAAATAATTCACTACTATAATCAATGGCAAAATCGGCCGGATGCCTGATCGGCCGATTTACTGATCTAATTGATGATTAAACCATCTTCTTGCTATCAAATTAATCACATCCCATTAATAATTACCTTGTTTACATTTTATTCGATAATGCATCCCTGCAAAGTCTTAATGATGTGATCGTTTATCGACGGAATCGGCTGCTAGCCACCGATCGCATGTTATAGCGTCGGCCGATTTCAGTATCGTTTGTATCGCAGTTCGTTTGCCTGGCATTTATTACATAAATGGATGGGCCGTGCTGCTCCTGATCGATGGCCGATTTTGTCTATCTTATGCTAGAATCGGCCACGGCTGCACATCGGTTTGTCCGGGCCGATGACCTGGAATTTTACACCTTTTATTGTCTTTGTTGGTTTGCAGGAAAACCATCCGGCACGCACCAGCGCACACGAGAATCGGCGAGCTGAGCCGGTCCGTTGGGAGCACAGGACCCTGCATCAGCCGGGGTTTCGGTGGACTCTCCGGACAACGGTGTGTTGGCGACTTTTGACGTCAACAAGTTGCTAGGACAAAAAATAATAATAATGTTAAGCCCTCCCCGGCATCCCTATATATGAACCCTAGTCCAGTCCAGAGTCTTCACTCGCATCAGCGTCTCCAAAGGTAAAGCTAGTAATAAGAACCGATCGAAAGTTCGAAGCACTTGCTAGCTAGCTGATCCTCCAACCAGGGAAGCCATGGCTCGCAGTGTCCAGCACCTGGCAGTGACCGTCGTACTGGTTGCGCTCCTGGTTGCTGCGCCGGCGGCGTTTGCCGCCGTGACATGTGGGCAGGTGGCGAGCTCGCTGGCTCCGTGCATCGTGTACGCCACGGGCAAGACTCAAGCCATTCCTGCAGCCTGCTGCAACGGCGTCAAGAACCTCAACAGCGCCGCCCGGTCCACCGCGGACCGGCAGGCCACCTGCAACTGCCTGAAGCAGCGGACCAGCAGCATGGGCGATCTCAAGTCCAACCTCGTCGCTGGCATCCCCTCCAAGTGCGGCGTCAACATCCCCTACGCCATCAGCCCATCCACCGACTGCTCCAAGTAAATAGCCAACGAGCAACTACTCTTCTTTTATACACCGGCGGTAGTAGTCGCAAGGGATTTGATTTAACTCTTCTTTTATTTGTGCAGGGTGCGCTAAGATTGCAAGGAGTTTGCGAGAGAGAATAATGGAGATCAACGTCCAACACCGATATATAGTGTCGTTGTCCCTGTATCATCGGCCAGCCATGCGACTCGTTTTGCATGCCCTTATTAGCTATATCATCTTTATTTACATGCTATCGGCTCTCCTGAGTCCAGAGCACTTGTACTGCTGCTACTGCAATCCATGTACACTGCTGCTAATAAAGTACAAGTCTTTAATAATATTTACGATGATACTCGTATCTGTTAGTTTTTAGATAATGGATGGAAGCGCAGCTTCTACACCTTTGAAAGCTGTACAAATCTAGTCATATATCTGTCACTTTGACTGCTCTTTTGGAGAGTCCTTTTTCTTTTACATTTGTATCTAACTGGCAGTAGCTGATCCTTGAAGAAAAAGGATGAAACATTCAGCGAAGAGAAGCCAGTGCGTGCCATGGGCCTGATGGAATGCTGAAAGTAAGGAGGTCGTAGGCATATAACACTCACACCAAGGAATCCAAAAGCTTGCATTGGGCCTATATTTTTCTCAGAAAAGGCCGGCATGGCACAACACAAAGGCGTTCTATTTTTCTTGTTACCTTCAGCCCACATCTAAAATTCTTGGGGCTGTGTTAGATGTTCAAAATCTCAATTTTACGGATTATTCAGCATTAATTCCACTGTCCATAACGTATCTGAAGGAATGGACCGGCCAATATTGAAATATAGTACGTAGAGGTAACCCTCCTGGATTCGAGTCGTTCTAGACTCCGAGTGGTGTATTTACCGTTGTTTATGCTTTCAGTGAGAAATGACACTTTTATCGACAACGAGATGTAATTTGCATAAGATCGAATTTCTTATCATTAGAGGTGCAAACAACCTTCTATCATATGATGTAGCAACCAAGGTTTTGATAACGGTTTGAACCGTGAGAACCGTCCGGGCCGGTCCACCGGTTAACCGGATAACCGGAAAAACCGGCCGGTTAGCCGGACAAAATTTGATTTCTGGTCGCCACGGTCGCAGAACGGTTAGCCGGTCGGTTTCTCCGGTTAATCGACCGGTCGGATCGGTTAACCGGCCGGATTGCACAGAGTACGAAAATGCAATAAAATTTAGAAAAATAGCACAAAACGTAGCGAAAAAATTGCATTCACTTTCCTAGAATATTAAAGACAATATTAGGCACAAATTCACAATGCATCCACTTCACATGACATAGCACAAACATATTATCCAATACAAGTCCAAATAAAGTTGTCCAAACAATATTTGCAACATAAATTCATTTGAGTCACTACCGGTCGGACACCGGTTAACCGGCCGGTTTTGCCGGTTAACCGTCCGGTTATCACGGTTAACCGGGCGGTTACCCTTTAATTCTATTCCTAATTACTATGCTAATAACTCTCCTTCATGCATGGAAATTAGTTAACCTTTAATTTTATTTCTAAGTACCATGCTAATAACTTCACTTATGGAAATGCAAAACCCGAAACCATAATTAAATGGAAGGAGGGAATAAATATGTATTTTTACCTGATACCATCTTTATTTATTCATTTATATGCGTTAAAATTTGCATGCATGCATGAAAACATGCATCAACCTTGTGCATGCGCTAATTACTCTAAGGGATGAGTGGCCTCCTGCATGCCAATAATTTGTTTCCTAATTATGCGTGGTGGAAAAATATAAGGAGACAGTTTTCTTTTTTCTTTCCTATTTTTTCTTTATTTTCCTTTCATTATTTTTCTTTTCTATTTCTTTCCTTAATCAAAACCGCTTCTTTTCATTTCGTTTTTTCACCATAAATCATCACTTTTACTCTTGTTTTTTTAGAAAATTTATATACAAAATTTCTCAAATTTTGAAAATTTTCAAATTTGAACCGGGGTTAACCGGCCGACCGGTGTAACCGGACCGGACCGGTTTATCGGTTAACCGGGTTAACCGGCCGGTTAACCCCGGTTATTTCAACCATGGTAGCAACCATTCGTTCTTCAAACTTTAATTTGAAAAACTAGCGAGTGTGGTGATGGTGGTGTTGATCAGTCATTCCCTATGTATCAACTCTCAGTGTGATCGGCCGCTCTTGTGGATGCGTAAAAATTCTTCTGAAACTCCTTGTACCATACATATAGATCATCATTTATACAGCATCAGTTTCGGCCAATCAAGGAAAACTTGTAGTCTAGGAACCCCTTTTCTTCTTTAGAAACCCTTCACCTCCACGCCATTGCATTGAAACTTCAAAGGACTTGCTGCCTATGTTGGATTGTACTGGATCCGTTAAAGTTGGGCAACCACCACACCAAATTTTGCTGGCATCTCGTAGACCTCATCATGCTTCACATTTAGTGCAGATCTAAAGGCAACAGTCTTGATTGGGCACTTTTGCTTAATGTAGCTACAGTTGCCGTTGTAGCACTGTAACAACCCTCACAAATAATAAGCATGCATTTCATGTCATTCATAAGCATGTCATCATGTGCATTTGAGAAAATGTTGAATATTGTGTTAAGAAATACACATAAAATGACAAAATTAACTTAAGTTAAATTAAGAACTTAAAAAGATAAATTAAATACAAGTAAATTATGGAGTTTAACATTTTCTGTTGATTAAACATAACAATAAGAGATTTATGGAGTTGATACGAAATTATTTTATTTTGTAAAAAGGTCTACAGGAAATAATGAAAATTTCTCTTTTTATTTTCAACGTGAATTTTTAATCCAAAATTTATTTGGAATCTGAACTTGGACCTAAAAAGAAAAGTGTTTGAAATACTTTCAAATACCTCCCTGATTTTTCGCATAATTTTTCGAGCCTTGGAAGTATGCTTTTCAATTAATTAGGAGCACGGGGGCTTTTTGCAAAAATCGCAACTTAAGCCAGGAGCCAATTCCTTTTTCTTCTCCCCGAACCGACCCCGGCCGCACCGACTCGCCGCGAGCTGCGCTGGCAGCAGCCCGGCCGCGCGCCCTCCTCTCGCCGGTGCCACGCAGCAGCGGTCTCCCACCGCCTCAACGCCCGTCGTGGAGATAAAAGCCGGGGATCAAAGTCATTCCTTCTCTCTTTTCGCACCCGAGCGCCGTCGGCCGTCTCGCCCTCCTCGCGCCTCGCCGTCCGGCCGCCTCCGGTCTCTCCCCAGCCGAACCATCACCACCCGCGGCTCCGCACGAGTGCCCCGCACCTCCCCATGGCCGCCAATCGTGCTCCCTCCCTCTAGCACCCGAGATCGAGCCCATTCTTCGCCAAGATATGTGAGCTCGCCGGCCACCGGAAGTTCTTCAAATTCTCTCTCTCCAGTGCATCAATTCATGTGGGTCTTCCTCCCATAGATGCGTCACTTTCCTCTTCGTCATGCCGCAGCTCGCCCTCGAGTTTTCTTCACAAGTTTCCGTGGATTTACCCGATTTCTATCGGCTCGAGGTGCCGCCGCCTCGCCATCACGGTGCGAGCCGGCTTCCGGCCACCCAGGACCTCCACCACCCTATGCCGGTCTTCGTCATGATCTTGTGAAGCCTCCACAACAAATCGTTCGTCATTTGGTTGAGCATGGTGAGCGATGGACGCCGACGAACTTCTCCTCCGGCCGCCGTTCGTCGTAGGCATGTCTCCGGTCATCTTCCGGTGAAGTGGACCCCACCAACCGGTTCCTCATGTCGAGCTGGGCTCGTGAGAGAAGTTCCGTCGCAGCTTGGCCACCGTCCGGCCAACTCCGGCGCGCCGCCGCCGGGTCCGGCCGCCACCTGCCATTGCCGGCCAGCCTCGAGTTCGGCTTGGGCCGCGCTCATGTCCGGGCCGCAGCGCGCTTGGGCCACGCCCGCCCATGGGCCGGACAGATTCAGCCCACACTCGGTATAAGCACTGTTTGCCCCTTTATTCAATTTCCAGATTATTTCAAACTTTGAAAATTCGTAGAAAATTCCACAAAAATCAGAAAAATACCAAACAAAGTTCATTAGACTCATAAAATTATTCTCTATTTAATGATGTATTCAAATACCTATTTTGAGAAATTATAATTTCATAGTTTAATTAAGTCCCTTTTCTTTAGTTAATATAACTTATTATTTTATGCTAATTATTAATTGTTTTTGAAAAATAAATTTCTTTAAAAATTAGAGATACTGCAGACGAAAGTTTTTGTTAAGTTAGTTTTCCAAAAATTAAACATAAACACCGTCATTTTATGTGATCCCAAATTAATAGTTTAAGTGTTATCACCTGCGTTAAGCATTTATAATTGTTGTTTAAAAGCATGATTAATTAATAATAATGCACCTGATTAATTATTAATTAATGAACATGATTAATTATTAATTAAGAAACGAGATTAATTGTTAATTAATAACCTTGATTAAACAATAATTAATAAGCATGATCAATTATTACTTATTGCTTAACGAACGGATTAATTGTTAATCATTACCAAGCTTAATTAATGAGTAATTGCTAATTAACGATCATGGTTAATAAAACCTTTGCACATCATCTCATGTACATTCATGCATGCATAGTTGTAATTCGCGACGCATTGTTGGTCGACCTAGGTCCGGCGTGATCGAGGTTCCATCCGAGGTCGAGAAAGGAGACGGAAGCTTCGAAGTCGACCAACGCACGAGAAAGCCGACTCCGACTCGAATCCAGGCAAGCCCCGGTGCATCCCACCTATGTTTTTAAAGTCTTTTCTTTTATCACAGTAATGAGTCATGATTGTGCATTAAGTTATAGGAATTGCTTGATACCCTAGATGCATGAGATAGGTTTCCATTTGTTTATGCTATACTGGCACAGGTAGCTCAATAGAGTTCGATAACCGCTAAGCTTATGTCATAGGGCATCGGTAGAAGTCGAGTGGTGGCAACACTGCTCGCGAGATATAGGGTAATGACTGGTTTATTATTGCTAAGAAGAATGATAAGAGAAAGATGAGAATGGAAGTGAAGATGTGAATAACTCTGAGACCGGACGGGCCCCGTAGGAGAAAGGGCAAGACGGAGATGAGGTCTTGCAAGGTGGTAGCCCCGTCCGTGTCTGGTCAAGGACCGTACCGTTGTCGGCCTAGTTGAACAAGTTTGAACGTACCGCACTACATGCTCGGTATCATGGGCCCAGCAAGCTGATGTACCCTATCACCCCGAGAGATGTAGCGTAGCCGGCTCTCTTTACTCGGCTGTCGGTGAGAGGATAGTCTCACGGGAGGGAGATGGGTCGACCACGAGGATAGTCGTGGAGTCGCCATACTCCCGGGGAGTTGGAAATGGCTAGTCTGCTGTCAGTGCTAGCGGGAAAGGTTGTCGTATACGATCGGTGTGATGCGTATACGTCGTGTAGTCGGGTTTTGCCAGCTGGTATAAATCGATTCGAATCGCTGTCCCTCGCAGTAATGAGTACCGCTTGTTTAGCTCGTCGCATCGTAGTAATCAACCGAAAGATGAGGATGAGAGATGAAAGAATTGGTGGTCGAAAAATGATCTTTTCTTGCAAACTTGATTGCAGTAGTTGTAGACTGCAAACCCTTGTTCTCTATTAAACTTAACCTGAGCTAAAACTTGAAAGTAAGGATCAACCATTAGTGCTGTTTTCGCAAAAGAGTCAACCCCACAGCCAGAAAGCCTTTGCATACTAGGCGTCGGCCTTAGCGTGCCATGTTGACGGGTCAGTCTTGCTGAGTATTAGAATACTCAAGGTTTGTTCGTTATGTTTTTCAGGACCGAGTCGTGCTTCCACGACCGTCACGGTAGTGGTCCGGAAGAGGAGCCGTGTTCCGAGGGTGGTTCCCTCAAGTGGGAACAGATCCCGACGTCCCGAGCGAGGAGTATCGTGATGTACGACGGGCTCGTGCATCACACTAGTGGTCTTTGTTGTAAAGTTCAAGTTTCCGCTGCAAGACTCGTAGATTGTTAAACTTCATTAATGTATTATACTTCCGCTGTACAATGTTTGTATTTCGAAAACCTGGTTGTATTATACCATGATGTATATACTCTGGCTTGTATGAGATGATGTTTCTGTTGTAACTCGCTTCGTCGAGTGTCCCTCTGTACCGATTCCTGGGTGTCCCGGAGGGGATGTCACAAGCACGTACTACCGTGACAATGTAAGCCTAGATCATTTCAGATCGCCATTATCAGGGCGGTGCAGAGGACAGTAGCTGTCGAGTGAATACTGTGCCTTGCTGCATTCGTGTATATATGGTAATAATAATTGCTCGATCGCATTCTAGAGATGGATCGTCCACGAAATAGGTGGCAGCAGGGTTTTGGATGAAAAAGTCCGAATGCAAACGAAGCAGGATCACATGCACGCATTTCGTCTGAGGTTACACAGGGTCCCGGGTCTCTGGCCGGTGCTCAACCACCAGTCCGTGCACAGCTGACCCCATCGGCTCACATGCACTTAGTACATAGCCACCATCCAAAATTACTACTGAGCATCGCCTTCTATTTATACCCTGCCACTCACACTTCCTTGCTCCATCCCAAGCATCGCAATTCACAAGCTATTAGCACTCACACTCGCTCAGCAAACAAAGTGCAAATGGCTCGCCTGGCTGTTGTTGCCCTGTGCGTCCTGGTGGCGGTGGTGGTGGCAGCTGAGACTGCCTCTGCTGCCATCAGCTGCGGCGATGTGACCTCCTCCATCGCGCCGTGCCTCAGCTACGCCATGGGCAGCTCGTCTTCCCCGTCGGCGCAGTGCTGCAGCGGTGTCAAGTCCCTCAACAGCAAGGCATCCTCCAAGGCTGACCGTCAGACGGCTTGCAGCTGCCTCAAGAACATGGCCGGCCGGCTCAGGGGCGTGAGCATGGGCAACGCCGCCAGCATCCCCAGCAAGTGCGGCGTCAGCGTCAGCATGCCAATCAACCCCAATGTCGACTGTTCCAAGTAAGTACTCCTCCGTCCCTATAGTAGTATGTTCAAATCCCTTTATCTAAAATCTGTTTAGTTTGATATATCTCTAGCTGTGGATCTATTTTTAATGCATTGTATGTTAACCATGCTGCAGGGTGAACTAATAAGGTTCCAGCAGTGTTGTTAGCCATCGATCAGTCTATGTACCACTACCACCTCGATCGTTGCAGCTGAGATGGTGGATGCTGCGCACTCGTGCCTCCGAAGCTAGTTTACCATTCATCTTTTAGTGGTGTTTTCCTGTGCCCTGTTGTTTCCATGGGTTGTTGCTTGTGTTGCTTTATATGAGCAATAAAAATAATAATACAACCCTTTTGAATAATTATTGTGTCTACATCTCTAATTATATGAGCATGCTCCATATTTTTTTATACGTCCTACTTTTTAGTTTCAAATAAACTAAGATGTTGTCTAACATCATCAATGTGATGGAACCAAAAAGTTATCCTAACATAATCGATACGGCGCATAACAGGGAGAACGCTGATATGAACTCGTAATAGTAGCTACCTACCACGTCTTGTATATGTCTGGGACAGTCTTTGCTAAAGTTAGTGTTGCATTTCTATGCCAGATGTCTTTTTTGGTCTCTAGTAAAAAAACATCATGCACACAATTTGAGCATTTGCATTGGGCTAAAATGTTATATATATGGACCTAAATATGAATTCTATAACTCTAGACTTATAGCCCAACAACAACCTAAACTAGACCTTACTGTTCAACAAATTTCTCATTTATCTCTCATCAATCAGATAAGTCTTCTTATTTTTTCAAAGCTACCTAGATAAGATTTTTCAGTTAAATGAAAAATTAATTTCATCAGAAATTAAAAATACTCTAGGCGCCAATAAGGTGAGGTGGGGCGGTATATGAGGCTTTTAGCTGGTCAAGAAAAGATGATTCAAACGATATAAAATGCAACTGACTTTGCCATCGATACTCTAGAAAGAACCACGCTTTCATCTTGAATGCAATTATAGCAGAGTCAATCTTGTTCACCATTACCAATGAGAGAGGCGGTGAGGAAAAAATGTATCAGTTCTCTCCACGCACTTCACTTGGTCCTGTGCTCGCACTTCAGAATGTTCCATAAAGTATGTATAATACAAAAAGTTGTAACAGAAATATGAATAAATTGTTCAAGGACCAACATAATTAATTGTAGCTTGTTGTAACTGGTAGCTACAGTCGTCACACATGTTTTTTTCCAAGTATTTTTACGGTACACTACTTTTAATATAGGCCATTCATTCCTTCTGATCCAACGGTCCAAATTGATTGTTACCACCTTAACTCCCACCGTGATAACAAGTGGTAATTCAAGGTGGTAACAAGTGGTAACAGATTTAGTAATGACAGTCCCTAATCCAACGGTCCAGATTATTTTGTTACCACCGTGCAACTTGAGGTGGTAAAATGTACCGTAAAAGGGACTAGAACACTGAAGTGTGCGCAACACCCTATGAGTACTAAATGTGTTGTCGAGGTGGCAATTTTTCAAGCTTGGTAGAGAGTGATGCTAATGTTGTCCTATGAGAGGATTCAGAGATGACCGAAAGAAACTGGATCTAAGAGGATGTCGGGGTAACAGGGCGGATGTTGCAAGAGAATTCAGCGTAAAAATCTAAAACTCCATGACATTATGAACATCCATCAAAATAATAATTAAGAATTCATTATTGTTTCCTCAGATTTTAGCAAGCACCTAGAGAGATACTCCGTCCTCACATTATATAGTGCATATTTGCCGTAGACCCAAAGACTAAGAACAAGCAAAATGTACAACTTAAAAAGTTCATTTAATTAACATTGGAAACAGTCTTAAAATACTTCGTTGGTTGTTGATCTCTTCTATGAACTATATAATGAGAAGGAGAGAATACTTCTCAAGGCTCACATGCATGCATTTCATCAGATGAGAAGGTCTCGTTTTTCTTTTAATCAGAAGGTCTCGACTTGGTGGCTTGATGCATGTTCAATCACCAATCTGTGCCATGCATGCGGGGTCGGCCCATGGAAATTGGTGGCCCTGGGTGGGACAAAAAATGGGGGGGGCGCATCAGCAACAAATAATAAGATGATATATCAATTAAAAATATATTACTTTACTTCATTAATAAAATTCATTAATGAGTGCAAAGTATAGTATAAAAACTACCGAGAAACAACGGTATATAGATCGCTTCACTTGAAGCAATTTCTTCCGACACTCCTGGATGCATCATTGATGATAGAATCAAATATCAATCTCATCCAATAGCTTCTTGTCAATGCACAAAGTTGCCAAACCATTTAACCTTTCTTGAGACATCACTGACATCAAATACTTCTTTAACTAGGTGATACCCCACAACGTTGTTGCGGATTCTAAAGACGACTATATACTTTGAGCAGTTGAACAATGTACATATATATGATCGTAATGTGAAAAACTATGACAGTTATTAGGTCTTCCTGAATCAGATGTGTGTGAGTAAAAGAATATTGGATCATTTGGAAGTCGTATACTATTTTATTCATTCAGATAAATGTAGGGAAAAAAAGGAAACACAAATAAAGATCTCATCCCGCTAATATAGCTTATATTAACTTTCTACCCTCCACGTAATGTAGAAAAAAGAATGGTACGGTCTTTTATGACTTTACATAAAAATGCATAACCTTTAAAATATTTATATCATGGAGAAAGGAAAATATTTGCAACTCATCAGAGAAATAATCTACTATACTGTTGAAACATAATAATGATATAATGGAAGTAACAAATAAGTATTGAAGAGACGACAACTGATTGATTAACCATTTATGATAATTGGAAGCAAAGAGACGCAAGGTGGGAGCTGCCTCGTTAGTTTTGGCTATTGTGTGTATAGAGGTGAAGTTAAGATAGAGAAATACCTCTTGAAGTGGATGGTTAAGATTATCTCACGCCGATGATTCGATGGATTGGATAATTGAGGTGATGTGACTCAATGTGGTTACAGAGAAATACCAATCAATGACATGTAGTGGGTTGCGTCTTTTATATATATGTAGACAACTTCAACTTTGAAAAGCTTCTTTCAGCTGACGCGATAACCACCGGCATGGTAAACAATACTCCGTCCGTCCCATTGAAAGTGTCGTTATGGTATCCGTGCCAGTCAAACTTTTTAAACTTTGACTAGATTTATAGAAAATATTAGTAATATTTATATTTCTAAATAAGTTAATTATGAAAGTAGATTCAATTATCTATCTAATGATACTAATGATATTCAATAAATATTTATAATTTTTCATATATTTTTGGTCAAAGTTCAAAAGATTTGACTTCTTGGAAAACGAGATCGACACTTTCAATGGGACAGAGGTAGTATATGATAAGCAATGGAAACATTAGGATAGTTGTCCACTTCTTTAATAAACTAAAAAATCTCCATAGCAAACATTCGTCTATCGGATTTGTCTATCGGGTAAAGTCAGTTGCAAAACTTTCAACTCAGATATTAGATCATGTAAGTCCACATCGGATGAATCATCAAAAGATAAAGTTCTATCAAATTTAATGCAACAATCTGTTAGCCCAGTATCATCCAATGACTTCAAGGTTGTTGAGCTTAGTAAAAATCCAAAAATATTTTTAAACACTTGGAGTTCTTCAAATCTGTTTGTTAATAAAGTTCTTGCCATATCAACTAGCACCAAAAGATAATTAACTTTAATTTCCTTCTAAGCCTGCAATATTTCTTCACTACAATCAGATTCATCAATTTTTTTCTAGTACCTTGGTGCTTCACCGGAAAGGATGCTCACACATTTCAGTTGCATGTCCTTTTGCAATTTTTAAGCTAGATTGAAACCCATATTCAAAATATTCCATTATTCCTTCAATTTGTTGCAAGGTAGAGTCGATGCACATGGACGATGATTGTAACTTCTTGCTCACATAATCTACAACATATAATATGTCATGCGCCAAATAACCATACCAAGAATGAACTCAAAACTACCCAAGATATCATATAAATTTTTGGCATCACTCTTTGTACTAGGTTCAGAATCACTAGCTTGACGTAATTGAGACAAAACTGACCTCAATTGTCGAGCTTGAAATCTGATTACACATATATCCATCGATTGTAGTTTTTGTTTTTAGCAAAATCGATTGCAGTTTGTTGCTTTGATCCAATGGAATGGGCTGCTAGTTTCCGTAGTTGGGCCCTAGCCTGGATAGCTGTAGTTGTACGTAATTTGGCCTCCAGCTTGATGTGCAATAGGCTAGACTACAGGTAGGCTAACATATGCACTATATGTATATGTGTATCCAGAAGGGACCCACTAGTTTTTGTGGCCCGGTGCAGCCTCAACATTCACACATGCCCATGGCCGGGCCTATATGCATGCACGCAATAGAATTTTTATGGTGGCTATCTAATTCTACCGAGTAACTCTGTAGAATCCTATTACTCATCAGAATTAAATAGCCAGCTATCTAATTCTAATAGATAGCTAGCCATTTAATTCTGCTGAGTTACTCAAGCAGAATTAAATAGCTAGCTATATAATTCTACTGAGTAACTCAGCAGAATTAAATAGCCACCATCCAATTAATACTCCCTCCACCAAAATATAAGCATATCTAGTTTTGATATAGCATCTTCCATGAATTTGGACACATTGTTGTTCGGATACAATGTCTAGATTCACTAATTGAAGATGCTATGAATCTAGACACTCCTCATAGCCTTGAATGCTTATGTTTTGGGTCGGAGAGAGTACTGAACACCTTCCTCTATTTATACCTAGCCACTCAGACCTCCTTGCTCCCATCCCAACAAGCATCACGAGCTAGTAGCACTTCACTCCCTCATCACTATTAGCAGTCTCACCATTAGTTAATTGTTAGTTTGAGTAAGAGCAGATGGCTCGCTTGGCTATTGTTGCTCTATGCGTCCTGGTGGCAGTGGTGGTGGCTTCCGAGACCACCTCTGCTGCGATCACCTGTGACGATGTGACCTCGTCCATTGCGTCGTGTCTACCGTATGCCATAGGCAGCTCACCTTCCCCATCGGCGCAGTGTTGTGACGGTGTCAAGTCCCTCAACAGCAAAGCTTCATCCAAGGATGACCGTCGGACGGCATGCAACTGCCTCAAGAACATAGCCGGCCAGGTTGCGGGGGTGAGCACAGGCAACGTCGCCAGCATCCCTAGCAAATGTGGCGTCAACATTGGCACGCCAATCGACCCCAATGTTGACTGCTCCAAGTAAGTTCTTACAATAGTGTTCAAATACCTCTTTGAAATTGTTTGTTGCATCTCCACTTATACCACATAGTATTGATCTTTAGTTGTGGATCTATTTTTTAATGCATTGTATGTTAACCATGTTACAGGATTAACTAAGAAGCTTCTAGCTAGTTGTGTTGACGGCCATGGTCAGTCTATGTAGTACCACTACCACCTCGTTGCAGCTGAGCTGATGGATGATGCGCACGTGCCTCCTAAGCTAGTTTAACATTCATCTGTAGGGGTGTTTTCATGTGTCTGTTGTTTGTTGCTCGTGTTGCTTTATATATATGAGGAATAAAAATAATACAACCCTTCTGAATCGTTGTTGTTCCCGCATCTAATGTAAATATACCATAATTTTTTGTTCATCCTGCTTTTTAGTTTAATATAAACTAAGATGTTGCGGTAACTTCATCAATGAAACGAAAAAGTTGTCCAACATCATCAATTAAAAACCAGACGGGATGTGACACATAGCAGGAAAAATGTTGATATCTCTACTAAGAGCATGGCTTATGGTTTCGCCAGCAGTTGGCGACTTGTGGCTCTGGACCCGAGCTATGGTGGTGGGCCCCATGGTCATTTAAGGTGCTTAAGGAGGACGTGGATGCAGTTGAGTGCTGGAGAGGCGATTTCACCCGCTCACGTCGGGGATTGCTGAGTCGCCTGATCCCCCTCTCTCTCCTCCTTTCTCTCTCTTATCTATTGGTTGTCACCCGCTCAAACTCCTCTTTATACTTTCTCAAATATAATCCGTTCACACGTCAACTTCCACTTCAGTGTTTCCTTGCTTTAATCCTGATGTAGTGTGAATTGTTTCTCCCTTGGGAAACTCTTACAAACCGTAGACTACCTTGTGTGTCCAGTAGTTTCAATTTTGAAACCCGAATCAGTCCTGAAAATCATCAACTATACTACTATAGGCACTTATGTTATATATATGGACCTAAATATACTCTTTATACTTTCTCAAATATAATCCGTTCACACATCAACTTCCACTTCAGTGTTTCCTTGCTTTAATCCTGATGTAGTGTGAATTGTTTCTCCCTTGGGAAACTCTTACAAACCGTAGACTACCTTATGTGTCCAGTAGTTTCAATTTTGAAACCCGAATCAGTCCTGAAAATCATCAACCATACTACTATAGGCACTTATGTTATATATATGGACCTAAATATAAATTCTATAACTCTGGACATATAGCCAAACAACCTAAACTAGACGTTACTGTTCCACTAATCAATCAGATAAGTCTTATTTTTTTCAAAGCTACCTAGATAAGTTATTTCAGTTCAGAATTTTTTTCAGTTAAATGAAAAATTAATTTCATCAAGAAATTAAAAATACTCTAGGCACCAATCAGATTAGGTCGGGCGTTATGTGAGACTTTTAGCTGGTCAAGGAAAGATGATTCAAACTATATAAAATGCAACAGACTTTGCCATCGATACTAGAAAGAACCACGCTTTCATCCTGAATGCAATTATAGCAGAGTCAATCTTGTTCACTTGTTACCAATATGAGGAAGAAATGTATTGGTTTCTCTTCACGCACTTCACTTGCTCCTGTGCTCCCACTTCAGAATGTTCCATAAAGTATGTATAATACACAAAGTTGTAACATAAATATTAATGAACTGTGAAAGGACCAACATAATTGTAGCTTGTAGCTCCAGTCACCACACATGGGGGCGGATGTTGCAAGAGAATTCAGTGTAAAATCTAAACTCCACGAAATTATGAACATCCATGGAAACGATAAATAAGACTTGTAGTGTTTCCTCATATTTTAGCAAGAACCTTGAGAGGTACTCCCTCTTTTTCATTATATAGTGCATATTTGCTTCTGACCCAAAGACTAAGAACAAGCACACAGACCACTTAAACGTTCATTTGAAAATAGTCTTAAAATATTTCATTGGTTATTGATCTCTGCTATGAACTATATAATGAGAAGGAGAGAGTACCTCTCAATGCTCACATGCATGCATCTCTCTATTATCTTTATATTAGAAAATCAAAAGGAGAAAATATAGACCGTAGGATTTTAATTATGACGATCTAGATAAATCCAAATATTATATATCCAATTAATTTAATTCCTAAAAAACAAAAATTCTTAATAAGAATAATATAATTCATACTATCCATATGAAATCTCTTTTGTTGTCTGAATAGGACTCAAACTCTATTTTAAAGAATCCAACGTGAGAAAAGGAGATAACAAGGAAACCAACCGTGAACCAGGTAGGAAAGGAAAAAAAGGAGAAAAAAGCAATGGTGAATAAAATAGGAAATAAAAGGAGATATTTTTTTCATCATGATGCCTCGTCCTGTATAGTAAGTACTGATTATTCAATATTTATTCTATTATCTTTATATTAGAAGGTTAAAAGAAGCCACCACGTTCGCTCTCAACACTACGAAATTGCCAAATTATTTTTTTAAAAATATAAAATATAGACCGTAGGATTTCAAAATTGCCACATTAATTTAAAAATAGAAAATATAGACCATAGGATTTTATGAAGATCTAACGGTGTAGATAAATCCAAGTATTCTATCTCTAATTTAAGTCCTAAATAGAATAAATATTTGAAAAAATAATAAAACTCATATTATCCATATGGAATCTCTTTTGTTGTTCGAATGAGACTCAAACTCTATTTTAGAAGAATCCAACTTGAGGAAAAGAAGATGACAACAAACCAACCGTCAACAAGGTAGGAAAGGAAAAAAAGGAAAAAAAGTAGTCGTGAGTAAAATAGGAAGGAAAAAGGAGTGTAAAAAACTTCCATCGTGATGCATAGTCCCATGTAGTAAATTTTGATAATTAAATAATTGATATGTCATCCCGGGAGGAGGAGCTCTCGATGCCAGTGTATCGTGTATTTGCCGTCGAGGTCATCCGTGATTGACACTTAAGGTTCATGTGGTGCCTCCTCTTTATCAGCACTTTGCTTACGCTGTAGTACTCCTCTCTATCAGCACTTTTGCTTATGCTGTAGTACTCGATTACTACCTTAACATTCAAGGATGACAAGGTGCATGTGCACGAGTGTTCTTTGGGTGTTCTGATATGATATCAACCTCCAAATAGAACTCTCTCATGACAATATAAGAAAGGTCACCAGTGTTTCTAAGCATGACCACACCAGATTACGATAGCCTTGCTGATGAAGTTGGTGAGATCAAAGTGACCATCCCATTTTTCATGCATCTCAATTTAAGAAGGGTGGACAGTATAACAGACCAAATATTGGAAAATAATATTTGATATGCTTGGTGCCATGAACATATAGGTATTCAACAATTTAGAGAAGCAAGATTCGGTGCGTGGCCACTAGCAGGGTGTGACCAATTTTCTCATTCAAAATGATGTCCATGTCCCAACACCCTCAGCACCCGTGCACCATAGTGAGGGCCAAGGCCTAGGAAGAATAATGTGTCATGCGCTACTAGGACTTCACAACTATGAGCCAGTTCCTTAACGACGGAGGACTTTCAAGGCTCAAGAAGATTATGCCTACACTCAAGTAAATAACAAGCTGAGGTTTGTTTTCATGTTCAGTAGATATAGCAAGGAGCAGAGGTGGTATGGAAGGAGGCAATGTTGGACCAGAGGTGGTATGGAAGGAGGCAATGTTATGGTATTGCAAACATGACTCAAACGGTGTCAATCACAACTATGAGCCAGTTCCTTAACGACGGAGGACTTTCAAGGCTCAAGAAGATTATGCCTACACTCAAGTAAATAACAAGCTGAGGTTTGTTTTCATGTTCAGTAGATATAGCAAGGAGCAGAGGTGGTATGGAAGGAGGCAATGTTGGACCAGAGGTGGTATGGAAGGAGGCAATGTTATGGTATTGCAAACATGACTCAAACGGTGTCAATCACAACTATGAGCCAGTTCCTTAACGACGGAGGACTTTCAAGGCTCAAGAAGATTATGCCTACACTCAAGTAAATAACAAGCTGAGGTTTGTTTTCATGTTCAGTAGATATAGCAAGGAGCAGAGGTGGTATGGAAGGAGGCAATGTTGGACCAGAGGTGGTATGGAAGGAGGCAATGTTATGGTATTGCAAACATGACTCAAACGGTGTCAAAATTTTGGTATGCCAGAGGTGCAAGGAAGACATAGGTGTTGTCGCAGCTTAGAGAAGCAAGATTCTATGCATGGAAAACAGGGTGTGGTCAGTTTGCCAACTCAACATGATGTCCATGGACCCAACACCCTCAGCAGTCTATCGCGCCAATGAGGCCCAAGGCCTAGGAATGTGTCATGCGATAACACGACTTTATGGCTATGAGCCTCTTCATTGACAACAAATCATTAGGCCAGTCTCAGTGCATAGTTTCATCTCACACTTACCAAGAGTGACACATCAGATTTAGAGATATGATTTGGTGGATGAAACAGTCACTCTCAATGCACAGTTTCATCTCACGATTTCATAGACAAGTTGTAGCATTAAATTAACATGTAGTTGTTGCGTTGGGATTGGTCACAATATATTTTGATGAAACTTTATGTTTTCAGTGGGAGTTTCATACATATGAAACAATACCAAATAAGTTTCATCCTCGTGAAGTTTCATCGTCATGAAACTCATTTCATCTTTTTCATATTAATTACCTTGCCATGTCATCATTTTAGCTGATGTGATGCCTCATTTAATGCTTATGAAACTCTCATTGAGAGTGGCCTTATAGGTCATACACACTGAGAACTAAGCTCAAGAAGATTCTACGTGCAGTGCAGTCGACTAAAGAAAAAGCTCAAGTTTGTTTTCATGTTCAACATACATGGCGAGGAGAAGAGGAGGCATGGTAGGAGGTAATGTTGTGTCATATCAAACACCACTCAAATGGTATCAAAATGTTTTGATTCGCTACCAAATTTTCTTGGAGGGTTTGGATAGTGACCACCTGATCTACTAACATCGGCTAGGGCTTTGTAAAAATAGATTCTACCATGTCTTTGTTAGCCCCATGTGAGAATTACAATTTTTCTATAATTGAAGGTAACCATACTGCTTGGAAATGACAACAACCAATGTGGAATCAATGAAGCACCATTTGGCAGGTACGTTCAACTGTTGGTAGTTGCACAACAAGAAGAAGGTTGAAGAGAATAAACTCATTAGATTTCCATGGTAACCGCAAATCCTACTCTTCGATCATAGTCTCGATGAACACATTACCGTTACATGTGATCCCAAACCAAGAATATTAATTTTTGAAGTTAAGAATCCCAATATACTCACAGGTTGTGGTACTAAAAGATAAAGGTCCTGATGTTTCTCAAATTCATCTCCCACCCGACTATAATTCTTATTTCATGGTGCATTCTCAATATTTTGTGAAGAAAATAAAAAGAAGGAATTTATTGAGCCTTCAAATCCTATGTGAAGTTCGACGTGGTAAGATCCATAGGTGCAACCGAGAAGTGATCCATGAGTGAAGATATACATTACCTGCATGCACATAGAGTTAGTGTGCATGTGTTGTGAGTAAAAAAATCACTAAGTTACAGAAGTTGTTGGCTTCCAGCGTGCAGTTTGGTTTAGCTACCATAAATCAAAGTACCATAATCACCAAGGTTCATGATGCTAAAAGGTGGCTTAGGAGATTATAAATGACTCATGAGTCATGACTGTCATTGCAATTACAAAAAACAGTGAATGTTAATTCACTTAGATATTGTTTCATTTAGTGTAAAATAACTTATACAAATTCATAAATAATAATTGAGCACAACAAATCATACAATTTGATGGACGTGTTGAATACTAAGATCAGTTTAGTTGCAACTTCAACACCATGTACGAGTGGGTCTAGCAAGAGACAGGTTATCACCTATATGCAGAATGCAATTTTGAAGAAATGCGTTACAAACTCCCAAATCATATGCATCAAACATTTTTAAATGTTTTAAAATTTTAGGAACGAAAATAAGTGGCTCTCATTAGTCGTTAAGTCAAAATATAATTAAAAATATATGTAAAGAAACTTATTTTAACTAATCATAGCATATTGATTAAAAGATTAAATACTTTATCTAGTCGCGCTATTAGCGCGGGCCACATTACTAGTTTCATCAGATGAGAAGGTCTCAGCTTACCACTGTTTAGGACGCCCAACTAGAGAAAAAAGGAACAATCGCACTTGCACGGCATCGACATGCAATCCTATGATTTCGAATGTGCTGCAAACTTGTAAGAAGTGCTGTAAATGTTGATTAGAATTTTCAAAACCGGTGAACGGCTGCTGCGCTACTATTCCAACATATCTCTCCAATTGATATTGTTGATGATCTTGACCCTCATTATAATTTGTCTTGACAACATTGGCTAGCAAGGGCCTAAAGCGATCAAGCATTGGCAATAGCAGTGGCTGTTGGCCTACCATCACGTTAGCTACTCCTTTCACTTCTTCTGGATCCTCGATTACGAACAATGCTCGTGGATCAAGGCGAGCTCCTTCTCCAACTAGATCTCCAAGTGACTTGCTTCTCTTCTCAATGCTCCTCTTCTTGCGAAAATGCCTTTCTGGATCATCGATGTAATCAGAGGGTTTATTTGACTTAGGACCGTCCATACCTGTTCAGTTGCACTCAACAGGATATATACACAAAAGAAACGAGAAAAACAAAGTACAATGACTAGATACTAATATATCAAACAATATTCAATCCTACATTAGTCCCCGACAACGGAGCTAGAAAAAGGGCTTGTTGGTCGTATCTACACACCCACTTATATACCACAAGTGAAAAGTGTAAATTGTAGCACTTTTCCCTTAGAGTATTCCAAAGTTTAATCGAATCCATAGAGACTAATGGGAATTAAATATTATTAACAATAAAAAGATCTAACTAAGCTATTGTTATTGCAGGTTGAAGGTGTTGGTGGCGTTGGTGTCGATCGACGTGAAGGCTTGTTGTGCCGATCGGCACATGGGTGGGTTGAGATCCACTGGTGCCAAGAGACTTGATTAGCCTAATAAAGCTATGTGAGTAACCAGATATCTACTATTTGAGATCGTAACTAGAAAGTCTAATTGGATAGCATAATAATGGACAATTACATAGATCAATAAAAACCTTTAATTAATAAGACCACCCTATTTTCCGAGAAGCCCACGATTTATCACTGCTGAGAGCAATCCCTTAATAGCACGCGTATCTTACCCTACTTGACTATCTAAAAGTGTTGCACTTGCTTAGTTCTATCACCAGTAAACCACACGATTAGCATCTTCAAGTAACTATAATCAATACAAGATTTGAGTACTAGCCTAATCACCACTATTAATATAATATCCGAATACTTAGTCTAGAACTAAGCAATTAGACCAAGCATATATGCATGACTATAGAATCAAGAACAACAAATGACTAAAACCATCACCAAAATATTCAGTCATCCTTGATATACATAGTGTAAGATACATCACCATCTAGAAGGCTTACCTTGATGGATCAACTCTAACACCAATTGTTCTTGAAACTTAACTAAAGATCTATTATGACGGGACAAAGCCCCGGTGGCTCTTAACTCATGAATCTAGTGTCCCTCTGCCGACTCGTGTCTATTCTAGGTTTTTACAAGTATTTATATGGGCAAGGCTCGTAGAAGAGTCAGATTCTAGCAATGCATGGAATGTGTCGATCGACACAATGCGTGCGTATCTTCATCGATCTCCTCTCCGAGTCGGTTCTCTTTCCTTCCATAACTTTCATGTGGGCCATCTCTCGCCATGATCGTCGAGATAATGTCCTGAATTGCACATTTGAGTCTTGAAGTTTCCTTAATCTTCTCCAGATAAATATCTTCAAATATCTCGTGCAAATAACCTTCTATAATTGTGGAATGGACCATGGTTTGCCCCTGTTGGGCTGATGTGTCAATGTGCCAATCGGCACATGGTTGTGCTAATCGACACATTGGGCTTCCTCCTCGCATTTCTTCTGTCTTCGCCCCGTGTCCACGATAATGCCTTCATTTATGCCAATTTAACCTATTTTTATAATAAAGCTCTGGAGCAATGCATATACAAATATATATCTAATATCATAGGAAAGTGGCCTATATTAGTGTCAATCATGCTCTTATTAGGCTAATATTCATATACAAAGTGGGCACCTAGGAAGTGCCAACACACATGTGCTACCCGTAGCCACCGCAACCTTGAATTCACCTAGTGAGAGTGTGGTTCGGTTCCATGAGGTTAGGGTAATGGAATGATGTTGGGCCTCAGAGGCATGGAACGTGATGGGATAGGGCTGGTTACAATACAAACGAGGCCCAACTGAAGCTTTTTTATCCGGACATGGACTGGCTCCACATATGGCGTTCCATGTGGTTTGGACTTCATTCCATGGCCTTCCAGGTCCAAATGAGCAAGGCCTAAAGAAGCTTCTAGCTAGTTAGTTATATTGGTGGCCACGATCAGTCTATGTAGACCACTACCACCTCGTTGCAGATTAGTCTATGTCGTACCGCTACCACCTCGTTGTAGCTAAGCCGATGGATGATGCACACATGCCTCCTAAGTTAGTTTACCATTCATCCGTAGTGGTGTTTTCGTGTGCCTTGTTGTTTCCGTGGGCTGCTTGTGTTGCTTTATATATATGAGGAATAAAAATAATACAACTCCTTTCAATCATTCTTGTTCCAGCATCTAATGTAAATTTTTTATTCATCCTACTATTTAGTTTAAAATTAACTAAGATGTTATCCTAACACCATCAAAATGAAAAAGTTATCCGACATCATCAATTAAAAACCAAACAGGGTGTGTGACACATAGCAGGGAGAATGCAAATCGTGGTGTAGTCGTCCACTTCACCAACGAGCTTAATCCTCCTCTCTTAAACATCGTTAGATCCTTAATCACCCCATCCTAAGCGCCATCAGATCGCGAGCTTGCCTGTTTAACGATTCATATTGTCCCTAGAATATGTTTCTTTAGAAACTAATTTGTTTGATTATAAAAATTTATTTCCTATAATTCTTATTCTTGTTTTTGTTTTGTTGGTGTGCAAGGTTGCGACGCGATTCGAAAGAGAATTCTTAGTACAAGTGTTTGCCTCCAACATGTATGTTGCAAGAAATTTTCTGCCTGAAGAGATCCAAGAATATCTTACTCAAATAACTAGCAACAAGCAAATTTCAATGTAAAAATGTTCAGATACAAACTACTATGAGTTTGTTTAAAAGAAACTAGTATGGCCACTCATGCATTTGTGCGGCTAGATTCACTATATTATTTTAAATATTTTATATCATTATATAAGTTTAACATAGTTTATTATTAATTATTTTGTACTCTATAATATTTACAAAATGGTAGAAATAGATTGGAGAATTTCTCAACATCCCTCAACTTGAGTGTGAGATGACTCATCATTTATCTTGGATCGTATCTTACCTAACGTATTATATTTGATTTCGAATCTAATTGAAGGTTGATCCAGTTACAGGATCTATCCAATCTAATTGAAGTATAGCATGTGGTGTTCATCTATACAACTTCTAGGTTATAATTAGCATGTAAAAACCAATATTGTAACAATTAGCTAGCAAACATTTAACTTCAAAATAATGGTTATAAAAAACATGAACGTAATGAGTAGGTAAGTATGGTGTAAATGTGTTAGAATAACAGATGAATCACGAGTACAATATAAAATAATAAGTATGATATGAACTCATGGTACTCAAGTTATAAATATTATTTTTTGTCACTGTAGAATACATTTGGGGTATACTTCAAGATCTTAATGGCAATGCATGAATGTACCCATAATTATTTGTTATTATTATTTCTATTTTGGATTATTTAAAGAGATCCATTTAGAGTGCAAATGGACCTGATTTTGTTATAGAAGAGAGGTCGGTTTAAATGTGTCGTGCTAAACAACCATATATATCATGGTAAGAAAAACAATGTTTTGTGCTACAAGTAAATCTTTTCAAGAAAACGTATCATGCTAAAATTAAGAGATTGTGCCACTCTAACTAGACATATAGTGATGCATTTTTACAATGGTGTAATTAGAAGTAGGAATTAACTGTATTTCATATATTTTTATTATTCCAAAATTTAGTTATTTTAGACTCATAATGGTATGCTGGGTAAATTAGAAATAAGAATTAGAGGTATTTTTATCAATTTTATATTCTGAATTTAGTTATTTATTGGACTTGTAATGGCCTGGTGGTTCATTTAGAAATAGATCTAAAAGGTACTTTTGGTTATTTTTTATTATTCCGAATTTAGCTATTTTTTAACTCATAATGACATGGTGGGTAATTTAGAAATAGTAGTAAAGGGTTTTTTTTCTTTTTTGGCAATTTTTTATTATCCCAAAATTTAGCTATTTCTTTACTCACAATGGCATGGTGGGTAATTAAGAAATATGTGTCAGAGGTATTTTGTCTACTTTTTATAATTCCAGATTTGGTGACTAATTTTTTTCATAATAGCAGTGGTGGGTAATTTTCTCCCTATTTTCTCTTTCTCTATTTTTTATAATTCCGAATTTAGATATTTTATAATCTTTATAGGGGGTTTTGTGACCAATTTTTCCAGAATGGGAATGGTGGGTAATTTTCTCTTCTTATTTTCTCGGATTAATGTGAGAATTTCTAGGCTTTGTGAGCAAACGTGGTGACTTCTTTACTTAGTTAAATATATACATAATAACAATATTTATTTTAATTTATAGTTGTTAGTATTATGGCAATAGGTTACAGTCTATCGCATTACAGAAAATGTATCCTACCATTCATCTATATACATGTATGTATTATAAATGTCCATGGTAAGCCATCAACAATATATATTATATAATGTTACCCACAGTAACGTGCGGGCATTTTGCTAGTGGACTCATAATATTAGCTACCAACTACGGTTTGGTGTAGGTGGTACAGTCTTCTTCCATTTCTATGTCAGCACCTTTTCTGCTAAAAAAAATGCTTCACAATTCTAGTGTTTGCATTGGGCTGAAATTAATATGGACCTAATAAATGTGAATTGTACTTTTTTTAGGGAAATCTGAATTCTATTACTCCGTACCTATAACTCAATAACCTAAACTGACCTCATTACTGTTCCACAAATTTCTTGTTTTTCTCTCACCAATCTAGTAAAAGTTTTTCTTTTCACTTAAATGAAAGATAATGAAGAAAATAAAAATACTCATGCCACCAATCAGGCTGAGTGTCGGTGCCTCTGGCACATGGCAAGCTAACCTTCTACTGTGTGTTTTATGTTTACCGAGTGCCGCTGCTTGGGCACTCGACAAACATACCTTTTGTTGCCCGATATTTTGCACTCGGCAAACTATCTGTTTCCCCTATTGACGTGAGTTGGGGTATGAGACTTTGAGCTGATCGAGCAAAGATGACTATGAAACTACATTATCGCACTCAAGAAATTTGTGATTAAAAAGAAAATATTGTGTACAACTATAGCCGAGCCAGCCTTGTTCACCTGTTGGAAACTAATGAGAGGCGGTGAAGCAGAAACATATCAGCTTCTCCACACACTTCACTTGTTCCAGTGCTCTCGCTTAAGAATAATGTTCCATAAAGTATGTACAGTATAATACAAAAAGTTGTAATAGAAATATGAATGAATTGTGCAAGAACCAACATAATATAGAAGGTTGTAGCTGGTAACTACACTCGTCTGAGACCCGCAATCCATTAACTATCTTAGTTTTTTATTATACAATGGATATATCTTCATTGCATCCAAAATTAGTATAATCATGGATAGCAACACATTCACCTCACATGTTATCTTTTGACACGAACACTGAAATGTGCGCAACACGCGAGAAGTGTATATTGTCGAAGTGGCGATTATTCATGCTTGGTAGAGAGAGGTCTTACTGTTGTCCTATGAGATGATATGAAACAAACTGTATCTGGACGTCCTAGAAGAATGTCGGGGTAACTAGATCCAGATGTTACAAACTCCATGAAATTGTGAAAATCCATGAAAATAAATAACGCTAGAGTAGCATTTCCTCTTAGATTTTAGTAGTCCAGAGAGGTACAGTATGTTTGAATGATTTGTCACAGAAAAATTTGCTTGCAGCTGTCATAGAGGTGAAGAAGTCTATTGTAGAAACATTGTATACGTGTCATGGAGAGGGCGCAGCTGCATTAACTGGTGCCGTTGGCAGGCAGATGAGACGACCGACCGATGGCATTGGGCTCCAATCAGGTGAGGTGGGACGGTATATGAGACTTTGAGCTGCTCGAGCAAAGATGATTAAAACTATATAAAATGTAACTGACTTTGCCATCGATACCCTAGAAAGGACCACACTTTCATCTTGAATGCAATTATAGCAGAGTCAGTCTTGTTCAGCCATTACCGATGACGAAGAAATGTATCGGTTTCTCTCCACGCACTTCAGAATGTTCCATAAAGTATGCATAATACACAAAGCTGTAACATAAATATTAATCAAATGTGAAAGGACCAACATAATTGTAGCTTGTAGCTACAGTCGTCACACATGGGGGCGGACGTTGCAACTAAATTCAGTGTAAAATCTAAACCCCACAAAATTATGAACATACAGAGACTCGTAATGTTTCCTCAGATTTTAGCAAGAACCTTGAGAGGTACTCCCTCCTTTTCATTATATAGTGCATATTTGCTTCGGACCCAAAGACTAAGAACAAGCAAACAGACCACTTAAAAGTTTATTTGAAAATAGTCTTAAAATATTTCATTGGTTGTTGATCTCTGCTATGAACTATATAATGAGAAGGAGAGAGTACCTCTCAATGCTCACATTCAATTACTACTCCCCAAAAATACTCAGTACAATTAAATAGCGACTATCCAATTACTACTCCCCAAAAATATAAGCATTTCTGGTTTTGACATAGCATCTTCAATGAATTTGGACGCATTGTTGTTCAGATTCATTGTCCAGATACATTAATTGAAGATGCTATGAATCTAGACACTCCTCGTAGCCTCGAATGCTTATGTTTTGGGGCAGAGGAAGTAGGGAATACCTTCCTCTATTTATAACTAGCAACTCACACCTCCTTGCTCCATCCCAACAAGCATCAGAGCCAGGTGTAGCACTTCACTTGCCGATAACTATTAGCAACCTAACCATCAGTTCACTGTTAGTTTGAGCAAGAGCAAATGGCTCACCTGACTATTGTTGCCCCATGCGTCCTGGTGGTGGTGGTGGCGGCGGCAGCATTCGTGACCGCTTCTGCTGAGATCAGCTGTGGTGATGTGGCCTCGTCCATTGTGCCGTGCCTTGGGTACGCCATGGGAAGCTCCTCTTCCCCGTCGGCGCAGTGCTGCAGTAGTGTCAAGTCCCTCAACAGCACGACTTTGTCCAAGGCTGACCGTCAGACGGTGTGCATCTGTCTCAAGATCATGGTCGGCCAACTCAAGGGCGTGAACATGGACAACGCTGCTAGCATCCCCAGCAAGTGCGGTGTCAGCATTGGCACGCCAATCGACCCCAACGTCGACTGCTCCATGTAAGTACTTAAAATAGTGTTCAAATTCCTCTTCAAAATTGTTTGCTGCTGCTCCACTTATACCATACAATATTGATTTTTATTTGTGGATCGATTTTTAATGCAATGTATCTTAACCATGCTACAGGATTAACTAAGGCCTTGTTCATTTTCCTGGGAATGGCCCCCGATCTGGACCGGAACCATGCATGGATTGAGTGAAACCAGGCCCTTCACTCAATCCATACATTTTTCATTCTAACTGCCACCAACACATGTTTTAGTTCCCATATTTCTAAATCTGTTGTTGGGCAACACATGGTTGAATCCGTGTCAGATTGGAACAGATCAAAATTGACACACAATAGCAAACAAATGACCATGCGACAAAATCAACTCAGCAACATTAGTTTTTTTTTCAACATGTAGAAAAGGTATTTGCAGCGTTGGGAATCCTATTTTTTCTCACAAAAAACCATACTCCAGAAACCTACGAATTAAAGTCAGCTACACATATTCACGACATGTCTCACTAGCAGCTGAATTGAGACAAACTTCTGAAGTTCAAGTTCTGCCATCTCTTCACTCCAAGTACCAGCAATATCATGGCCTCAAGCACCATCGTACTTCCACAAATCTAAAATGCGACAAACAAAAACACAACACCCATCTACAAAACAAGCTCATCTAGAAATCGACCCTTGTCTTTTACGTCTGTCTGTTCTTCATGATCAGGCATGTAGTTAAACAAGGAAAGTAGGGTACTAAGCTTTTGAAATGAATGAATGAATAACCTATTGAAGTGTACCTGTGGGAGTAATCACTTGATCCCACGAGGGCAGCGGTTCGTCCTCTCCGATCCGTATCGGCGGAGAGATATTCTAGAAAATAGATAAGAGAAAATTAATGACTTCAAACAACTATCAATGAATTTTACTTCTAACACAACACTAAGAATATGTATGAAAGAAAGCATGTCCTGGCCCTGATATAAAAATCATACCATGTAATAGCAGAAAAAGTGACTAGACTAATAAGACAAGCCAGGCTGTGGAAAAATATTAGAGGTACAAATGTCCTGACCCACACAGAAAATATGGTATAGAGCACAAATATAACCATCATCAGTTCCACTACTATTTGCTCAATAACAAAGCTGCATATACAGAACATTGATAAAGAAGGTGTTGAATAACTTGCAGAGCAGGGATCAGTATTTTGCTACAGGTATCAAAGGATACCCAAGAAAAGTACCCAAGGATCATAACCAGTAGATGAACCTATAACCCTAACCATAAGGCAAACTATCAAGCATTTGTACACTACAATGAACCATGTATGACCATAATCAATTTCATCATGACAAGGCAAACTAGCAATATTGAAGTACACATGTTATAACTGATAGTACACGCATTACAAAATTTTAGCTGTGCAACCTGCATAGAAAAAGAATGACACATGGCATAGGGGCAGTGGACAAAACAGCCATCACCACCTCAACGCAATCTTGTACAAACATTTCGGATTATACGCTATTATGATAAAACAAGAATCTGACATCTATCTAGTACAAACTTGATCTAGAATTTCAACATCTATTAAATGGCAATCTTTGTACTCGTACCCCAAGAAGTTGAACCACTAAACAAATTGCGCTGCATAGGATCTTCTATTCTAAGAAGCAAACTGATTGGTAGTCTAGGTGCATCCATGTACGGGGAACACATTTTGACACAGAAGAGAGGAACTGCTCGAGCAAAAATATATAACTAAAATATTTTTTGTAAAACAAATGCCTATTTCCATATCAAAATAAAGAAGCATTGCGCTTGATTCTGAGGGAAATAGAGAGCAGAATGCAACAATACTAGTTGGTCCTGGAGAGCAGACTGCAACAATACAAGGTTCAAGGAAAAGAAAACAAAGAACAGGGCAAAGATCCTCCGGGTGCTTAGCGCAAATCTAAACTACTAGTAGTAGATACTTTGGTCAATAAGGAACTATACAACTCGCTGTGCTCCAAGGATCCATCTCAGCGCTTCGACTTCCAATCCAAGAATGAAAGGATACCAGGAAACTAATCTCAAAAGCACAACCCTAGGGCACAGGAGTAAACGGAGAGGAAGGAAGAGGCGGTTGGCGGTGCCTTATCGGGGAGAAGGCAGTCAAGAAGATTGATGCCAACGAAGTGCTCGTCGTCGCGGTGGGGACAATTTGTGCCATCGTCTCACGTCGAGCCCACAGCAGAAAGCCTTCGCCCGCGCACTAGCCGTCAGTAGCCTCCGCCCGCGCCGCCAACAGCCTCTGCCGATGACCTCTTTGCGTTGTTGGTTGTATCTACACACCCCTTATGTATCGCAAAGGACGGTGTATATTGTAGTGCTTTTTCCCTTAGAGTATTTCAAGGTTTAATCGAATCCATATAGACTAACGGGAATTAAATATTATTAACAGTAAAAAATCTAACTAAACTATTGTTATTGTAGGTTAAAGGTGTTGGTGGCGTTTGTGCTGATTGGCGAGCTCTCATGCCGGTCGGTGCGAAGGCTTGTTGTGCCGATCGACGCATGGCTGGGTTGAGATCCAGTGGTGCCAAGAGACTTGTTTAGCCTAATAATGCTATCGGAGTAACTAGATATCTACTAAATGAGATCTTAACCATAATGGACAAATTACATATTCTTGTTTTTGTTTTGTTGGTGTGCAAGATGGTGATGTGATTCGAAAGAGAATTCTTAGTACAAGTGTTTGCCTCCAACATGTATGTTGCAAGAAAATGCTCGAAGAGATCCGAGAATATCTTACTCAAATAACTAGCAACAAGCAAATTTCAATGTAAAAATGTTCAGATATAAACTACTACGAGTTTGTTTAAAAGAAACTAGTATGGCCACTCATGCATTTGTTTTACTATATTATTTTAAATATTTATATTATTATATAATTTTAACATAGTTTATTATTAATTATTTTATACTCTATAATATTTACAAAATGGTAGAAATAGATTGGAGAATTTCTCAACATCCCTTAATTTGAGTGTGAGATGAGTCATCATTTATCTTGGATCGTGTCTTAGCTAACGTATTATATTTGATTTCGAATCTAATTGAAGCTTGATCCAGTTATAGGATCTATCCAATCTAATAGAAGTATAGCATGTGGTGTTCATCTATACAACTTCTAGGTTATAATTAGCATGTAAAAACCAATATTGTAACAATTAGCTAGCAAGCATTTAACATTAAAGTAATGGTTACAAAAAAGACATCAAAATTAGTACGTAAGTATGGTGTAAGTGTGTTAGAATAACAGATGAATCACGAGTACAATATAAAATAATAAGTGTGATATGAACTCATGGTACTTAAGTTATAAATATTACTTTTTGTCACTGTAGAATACATTTGGGGTATACTTCAAGATCTTAATGGCAATGCATGAATGTACCCATAATTATTTGTTATTATCATTTTCTATTTTGAATTTTTTTAAAGAGATCCATTTAGAGCGCAAATGGACCTGATTTGTTAAAGAAGAGAGATCGGTTCCAATGTGCCGTGCTAAACAATCATATATATCATGGTAAGAAAAAGAATGTTTTGTGCTACAAGTAAATATTTTCAAGAAAACGTATCATGCAAAAATTAAGAGATTATTCCACTCGAGCTAGACATATAGTGATGCATTTTTACAACGGTGTATTTAGAAGTAGGAATTAATTATATTTCAGATATTTTTATTATTCCAAAATTTAGTTATTTTAGACTCATAATGGTATGGTGGGTAATTAAGAAATCGGTGCTAGAGGTATTTTGTCTACTTTTTATAATTCCCGATTTTGTGACTAATTTTTTTCATAATAGCAGTGGTGGGTAATTTTCTCTTTATTTTATCTTTCTCTATTTTTTATAATTCCAAATTTAGATATTTTATATTAATAGGGGGTTTTGTGACCAATTTTTTCAATAATGGGAGTGGTGGGTAAATTTCTCTTCTTATTTTCTCAGATTAATGTGAGAATTTCTAGGCCTTAAGAGCAAACGTGGTGGCTTCTTTCCTTAGTTAAATATATATAATAATAATCATTATTTTAATTTATAGTTGTAGTATTATGGCAATAGGTTATAGTCTATTGCATTATAGAAAATGTATCCTACCATTCATCTATATACATATATGTATGGGTAATTACATTCTACTCCCGGGTGTAGTTACTCCCACATTCAAAACATCACCTTGGGTATGTGTACATACCCATTTATCATTTTGAGTATTTACACATATCTAAAAGAAGAATTTTAAAAATGATAACCATGAAAAAATTTATGTGAAAATATTATATTTCTGCACCTTGTTATATATTGCATTTCCTACATATATAAAGGTGTATGTACATATACTTGATTTAATCTCTAATAAAAAAAGTATGTATACAAACCACTTTTGAAATTCAAGTATGTGTACATACTTTATTTAGAAACCACAAGTATAAAAAGATACCCTCTAATTTGTGAGATACATATATGGGAGTAATTACACCCGGGAGTAGAAAAAATGCTTCCCATATGTATTAAAATGTTCATGGTAAGCCATCAACAATATATATTATATAATATTGCCTACAGTAACGCGCGGGCATTTTGCTAGTGGACTCATAATATTAGCTACCAACTACGGTTTGGTGTAGGTGGTACAGTCTCCTTCCATTTCTATGTCAGCGCCTTTTCTACCAAAAAAAAAAGTTTCACAATTCTAGTGTTTGCACTGGGCTGTAATTAATATGGACCTAATAAATGTGAATTGTACCTTTTTTAGGGAAAATGTGATTTCAATTACTCCGTACCTATAGCTCAATAACCTAAACTGACCTCATTACTGTTCCACAAATTTCTCGTTTTCTCTCACCAATCTAGTAAAAGTTTTTTTTCACTTAAATGAAAGATAATGAAGAAACTAAAAATACTCATGCCACCAAGCAGGCTGAGTGTCGGTGCCTCTGGCACACGGCAAGCCAGCCTTCTACTGTATGTTTTATGTTTACCGAGTGTCGCTGCTTGGGCACTGGGCAAACATACCTTTTGCCGACTGACCGATATTTTGCACTTGGCAAACGGTCTGTTTCCCTATTAAGGTGAGTTGGGGTATGAGACTTTGAGCTGCTCAAGCAAATATGACTATGAAACTATATAATCGCACTCAAAGAAATTTGTGATTAAAAAGAAAATATTGTGTACAACTATAGCCGAGTCAGCCTTGTTCACCTGTTGGAAACTAATGAGAGGCGGTGAAGCAGAAACATATCAGCTTCTCCACACACTTCACTTGTTCCAGTGCTCTCACTCAAGAATAATGTTCCATAAAGTATGTACAGTATAATACAAAAAGTTGTAATAGAAATATGAATGAATTGTGCAAGGACTAACAGAATTGTAGAAGATTGTAGCTGATAACTACACTCGTCTGAGACCCGCAATCCATTAACTATCTTAGTTTTTTTATTATACAATGGACATATCTTTATTGCATCCAAAATTAGTATAATCATGGATAGCAACACATTCACCTCACATGTTATTTTTTGACACGAACACTGAAATGTGCGCAACACGCGAGAAGTGTATATTGTCGAAGTGGCGGTTATTCATGCTTGGTAGAGAGAGGTCTTACTGTTGTCCTATGAGATGATATGAAACAAACTGTATCTGGACGTCATAGAAGAATGTCGGGGTAACTAGATCCAGATGTTACAAGTGAATTCAGTGTAAAATATAAACTCCACGAAATTGCGAAAATCCATGAAAATAAATAAGGCTAGAGTAGCATTTCCTCTTAGATTTTAGTAAGAGCCCAGAGAGGTACAGTATGTTTGAATGATATGTCACGGAAAAATTTGCTTGCAACTGTCATGCATAGGGGTGAAGAAGTCTATTATAGAAACATTGTATACGCGTCATGGAGAGGGCGCAACTGCATTAACTGGTGCCGTTGGCAGGCAGATGAGACGACCGACCGATGACATTGGGCTCCAACAGTTGATGCTTTGGATGGCAGCCACCGACGAGGACGGGTGGGCACATGATGTTGAAGAGAGGAGCTTGTGCCATGAGCCAAGTGTAACACGCAACATGGACTTGAATTCGATCGAACCACCTGCCGCCTGTGTCTGTCTTGTTGGTACCCACGATTAGTTAGACGTGGGTACGAGGAGACACCAGCTATAGTAGATCCTGCAGGGTCAAGGACAAGAATGCATCATTAGCCAAGCCTTCTTCCTTGTGAAGACATACGTCTTTTATGAATATGAAGCTATCAAGGAGAGCAGAGTTCGTCGAGAATACAAAGAGGACAGCAGCTGACACAGCTAGGTAGATTATTGCGTTCGCCAGCAGTTGAGCGGCGAGTACATGTAGTTGGAGCGCCACGCCAGCGATCGCGCTGAAGATAAGTGTGGATTATGAAGTTGGGTTCGTTCGTCAGCTACGGCTACATTCCAAACATCCAAAGAAGAGCCCACCCATCTCAGTTTATACTGCATAATAAACCAACCTGCTTCTGATACTGAGATGGAGCGTGCATTACAAACTGTATATAACCACACCATGTTTTGCAAGTTTCGCTCTTGCCTGACGATCCATTTCGAACGTGTGCGTGGTAAACAAGCAAAGCAGCTAATAAACACGCGACGAGATCTGAGATTGTTTTTCATCCGTAATTTACACGGTCCTTTATTTTGCTCGTATCGTCCAAAGTTACGCAGAAGAAAGAGACATACACAGTTGCTGGAGAATTAATTACTTTGTGTACGCCTAACCGTCCCCTTGCTTACGTGTGTGGAAGACACCGCTGGAAGGATCCATGGACGGATCCACGCATGTTTTATTGCCTGATAAGCACCCGCATCCAACGCCAAACATTCACTAGTGACTACTTAGTCGTGTCAGGCTGCTATAAGTGGCGATTCTAGTTAATCTCTCAACTAACTGATCTAATGATCCTGCCCCAACGGCCAACTACCTCCTGCCCGGCTATTAACTCATACCACACCGACGACTGAGAGAGGGAGCGGTGCATGCATCAATAATCTCATCAGTGCTAGCAGTTCACACAGCGATGGACCATGTTCTATTTAAAGACCAACATTCCCAGAGCATTCTCCTCACCACCAGCGCTTGCTCTCCATCTGACAACAAAGCACTTGCTCTCCATCTCCATCTCTAGCTGCTACTAGTCTACTACAGTCCAGATCAAGATGGCTCGCGGTCAGATGGTGGCGGTGCTCGCCCTTGTGGTGGCTGCGCTGCTCATCGCCGACGCCAACGCCGCCGTCACCTGCGGCCAGGTCAGCTCCGCCATCGGGCCGTGCCTCTCCTACGCCCGCGGCTCCGGCGCCTCCCCCTCGGCCGCGTGCTGCAGCGGCGTCAGGAGCCTCAACGCCGCCGCCAGGTCCACCGCCGACAAGCGCGCCGCCTGCAACTGCCTCAAGTCCGCCGCGTCCAGGGTCAGCGGCCTCAACGCCGGCAAGGCCTCCAGCATCCCGAGCAAGTGCGGCGTCAGCATCCCGTACACCATCAGCACCTCCGTCGACTGCACCAAGATCAACTGATCCATCATATATGACCTTGTCTTTCCTCCTCCATCATATCCTCTTCCTTTTGATATGATGGATCAGAGATACCATTCTACTATCATCTACGATACGATGAGAGTCCACTTCCACTCCACTGTTGAATAAAATCTCTCCCTCGTGCCCGTGTACTCCGATGTGTGCTTGTACGCGAGAGAGGATCCATTTCCCCATATATATACTCTTCTACTTCTATGTGTTGCTGTATTGTATCCATCGGTACGGTATTTCCAGCATGCTCTCCCTCACATGTTCGTTGAGGGAGGACTGAGGTTGTTTGTACCACGTTTGTGTTCATATTTTCATTACATACAGCTCTACTTTTTTGGTTATGCTATGATATGATTCGCAGTCCACACACGTATCTATATTTTTATGAGTGAGACTCCAATGCAAGATTTATGCAAAATCCAATTAAGTGAAGCATAGTATGTATCGAAATATAAATACAGCTATATAGCCCGGGAAACACATTTAGTTGTCCCTCGATTCTTAATTACCGTCTTTAAGACCACAAAATTCAGTTCAAAAAGGTGTGCACTCGCTTTGAACAAAGATTATAAACGTCGCATATGTTTAATAAGAACATGGGTAAAACTGGCGAAACAAATTAAAAACTGTGGTCGTGAACAAGAAAAACACCAGAGGTGTGGGAGAAGAACTTTAGTTACGAATATGATGCTACTTAAAAGTAGACTTGCCTGTCGTCAACTGATGCGCAGAAGACACGTCAATCATTTTACGGAACTCCCACTGCCACCTGTTTTCCCCATAACTCTTTCGATGAAGGGCAATCAAACTGTTTGCTGATAGTATTCTCTATCCACGACCTTAAACTTTTTATGTGCACTACTAATACTCATATTTTCTATTGAATTTTCTCAAATTCGTCTGTGTCATCTGACAGCACAACAAGAGGCCTAATATATATTTTAAAAAGATTAAGTTTTGGGCAATATGCAGGATAAAAATAACTAGAAGAAAAAATTAAATTAAATTGGATCGGGTCTAATTTTCCATGTGGTGCCTTGTTGGGCATCCGCGTGGACCACACAACAAGAGGCCTTTCGATCCAAATGGGTCTTTTGATTCCAAGTTCCAACAAGACAGGAGCTAACGATCCACTACTGCAACCTCTAATTAAGTTAAGCTAAAGATTTTTGACATCATACCTAGTATTAAAGCAATGCGTTTTTCCTTCATATGTACGATGTTCCATATATTTATCAAGTACGTTAGATACCATCACTTTGAATTATTTCGTGCTGAGGGAAATAGAGCAAATGAGGTGGTGTGAGGTATCGCATATGGTTGAAGTGGGTAGGAGGTAAAAATCTTAGACACATTTTCCTTGGAAACCGGAAGTCCATTTAAACCATTCGAATTAATGCTATGGAATCTGATTCAATATGATTTTTTTGGAAAAATTGTAACTCATGTTTTTTGTCAACAAATATACGACACGTATATCTTCCGTCTTCCTTTTATTTGGTTGACCTTATTCTTTGTTTCTTTGGGGTTTTATCTCTATCCTACCCTCAACTTCCTTGATATTATAAGCTTTTGTTGTTGTTGTGCATGCTTTTTTGTAAACGAGTCAAATACAATATATCATTTAAACATTTCATTTCTATTTAGCCAAAAAATTGTTCGAGAATGTGAGTTTTTTTTTATAAAAAAAGTAATATTGAATCCAATTTGGAAACATGTTAGTGAGGGCTGAGTTTGTTTGTACCACGTTTTGTGTTCATGTCCAAGTACAACTCTCCTTTCATTTTTCATTCCGGTATATATATACTAGGATTTTTTTATAATTACCATTGCAAAGATCCTGAAGTTGCATAACAGCATCCTATGTGAGAATGACATGCGGGGCCTGGGTCCATAATTAATGACACATACGATTGTATTTTGCAACTCCATGGTCTTTGCGATGGTAGATATAATACACTCCCCACTATATCTGTATATTTGTTGACTTAAATATAGGAAAAAACGTGAATGGCAAATAATTTTAAGCACATCATTAAACCAAACGTGACCTTTCTTCTTTTTTTGAGGTATGAAGTAAATATGAGCTTAAGCGCCTAGTTTTTGTTGTCCTAGCCTCGTAGATTTGGGCTTCTGCATGGATCAAAAAGCTGAGGCCTCGTAGTAGTCTTGAGTCTTCGATATGGGCCGGTGGCCTTGGAACCAATAGACTATGGATCCATTGCTATAACTGTTAAGTTGGGCTGTTCTAAAAAATATATATTTTTAAGTGAGCTCGAGAGATTTCATATCGTAACCATTACTATCATCCAATCAGAACTTCCCAAACACCAAGACTTCAGGAGACCTAGAACAAATGGTTCTGAATGTAAAAACAATTACTCTGATGTGTCGAGTTTTGGTAAATTTGCCATCGCAAAAAAGAAGTTTTGATAAATTTGGTCATCAATGTGGTAGAACAACCCAAATAAGGCAAACAAAAACAGAGTGGTGTTGCTAGATTCATGCATGCTTTTACTTTCACATCATTATGCAAACATATGGTTTTTGCACTGTTCTTACACGGTTCTAACTCGTTATTATCATGTTACATCAATTTAAGAAGAACGGAGGGGATAATTAATGTTGCTTACGAACTTTCAGGTGAACCGTGGCTAATTTTTTGTGACATTTCCAAATTAAACGATTGAGGACAAAGCCAACGAATTGTTCGGCACTGGACACCCTAGCACATGCACGATGTGAAGAAGGAATTGATGCATGTCAGCTGAATCTTGAATTCAATGGCACACAAAGTCTTGGCTGAAAAGCATCCACGATTCGATTGTAGCGTGTGGGAGATTTCTATACCTATCAGAGCTAGGGAGTACGTAATGCTGCTCATGGTCATGATCGAGTCATCAGTCGAGATGATGTGGAGCTTGGTCTGCAAGGAATGTCTCGATTAGCAGTAGTGCAGGTAATCTGCTCTCTAATGGAATGCGCATAGGATGGTCTCACGCATCACACATCAGATCCATATCCTTCCATCTTTAGAGACTGCTCAGCAACCGTGCCCTCAGGGAACTACAAGAAGTGCCAATATACGTGCTTACTTTTCTGAGTCGCCAAGTCGCGACCAAGAAAGCTGATCAGTTTTGACGCGCCTCAGTAGTAACTATTATTTGCTTTTCCTGGATCAGTTTTTGGCAAATTATTTCAGCAATGTTAACGTTTCAGAAGTACTTGTTTCACGTATGCAGCTGGGCAACAATTGTGCTTGTCCAACTGCGCCAACCACTTGGCAGCGACGGGCACCTGTTCTGTTCATCATCCAATCATTCATGCAGATTGAGCACGTAGCTAGTCTTTATTTAAACCCTCCCATATCCCGCTCATTCCTCCACACATACTCAATCAACAGTAGCAATTCAACTGATAGATTGATATGGCTCTGATGAACGACAGGAGGAACGACCTGGTCGCCTTCGCCGTCGTGGTGGCAGTGCTGGTGTCGCAGGCATCGGCAGCTATCAACTGCGGTCAGGTGGGTTTTGCCATGGCGCCGTGCCTCTCGTACGCGACGGGGAACGGCCAGCTCACCCAGGGCTGCTGCGACGGCGTGCGAAGCCTGAAGAACGCTGCGAGCACGACCGCCGACCGTCAGGCGGCGTGCCGGTGCCTCAAGAGCCTCGTCGGAAGCATCAAGCCGCTCAACATGGGCGCCGTCGCCGGCATCCCCGCCAAGTGCGGCGTCGCCGTGCCATTCCCACTCAGCCTCTCCACCGACTGCAACAAGTACGCTAGTCATCCTGCATTTGTCATCATCCCAGCTATACACCATCATCAACTTATGTTAATTGACTAACCACACTGATCATGTGTACATCTCGTTGTATTTTGGTATGCAGGATCCACTAGATTATATCTGATGGACGGAGGAGTAATTACTGGAGCAAGCTAGCTTGAAATGAGAAATAAAATGAAGTATGACAGCAGCGTCGTCGTCGTCGTCTATATCATTCTTATATGTATTCTCTGTGTTGGACCAATGGTCATGTGTTATCGCTCTAGGTTGCTTCTTCTCTTTTATGTCCGACTTAAAATGCTATTCATCCTATTTTTCTTGCTGCGTGACTGGTCCTGTTTCGTTGTTTTGTTTTCTTGAAAGGAATAATGCATGATTTCATTTGAACGGAGGTGCACACAAAGTGATTGTAGCAACCAAGATCTAGAAAATGTGGTTCCTCATATGACTTCACTTTGTTACTAACTTTTAGCACTTCACTAGTCAGCAGAGTGACTAATAAAAAAAGGAAGGACTGACTAGTATCCTTTTAGTTCACATCCGATCCTTTTATTATGCAATTTCTCTTCCAGATGTAATATCTTCTCTTCCATAATGTATCAACTTCAATGGAAATCCGGTCATATCAGCATACTCGAAGACACTGATAACAAACTGCCCCGTGGTCCAGCACTTCCCTTAGAGCCCTGCTGTTCTGCACGATGAAGATGTACAGGCTGATATAAGGCTTCAAGGGGGAGCAGCGAGGCTAAGATGAAAGGAACTGGCTATGTGCACGAGATAGAAAGGATGAAGAGAAATACTTCTAAGCCTTTAATTCAGTTAAATAAGCTTACTCCATCCTCACTGCGCTACACAATTACTCACTAAATCATATGCACATATGTTGGAGGACCATTCTGTCTTAGTTGTGATTATGACACTGCTTTGTTCATGTGTTGATACTTTTAGAGACAGATTTGGTGTGTCTAACTTTTTGAAAAAAAATTGTTTTGCAAAAGTGCAAAACATACAAAGAAAGTATAATCTAAAATATTTGAGAAATACATTATAGGTGGCTGTTCAGGAAAGTTACTGAAAATACAACTTAGTTTCCAAGAAAAAGGATGTTAGAAGAAAAAACTTTCAGCGAAAACAAAATGCCACGACTTGCATTGACTAACTAGCAAACATGTACAAATCAAACATACCCCCTATCATGTCATCCTGCTGATCTGCGGTGTCTCATTAGCGGGACAATGTGGCAATACAAGGAGGGATCGGGTGCCTTGAAGTGCCACAACACCTCCTTAAAGTGTCACATTGTCCTGCTGACGAGACACCGCAGATCAGCAAGATGACGTAGTAGGTTATAGTTCTTTAGTTGTTGAGTACGCCAAAGTTTGGGGTCCATTGGCCATCAACTATGTTATTGAATTGAGTAGCTAAGTTAAATGAGGGTATAATCAATGTGAATCAAAATTTACTCAAAATATAAAATCAATTATGTGGTATCAAGAAACAAAAGTGTTGGAATGAAATAGAAAATTATAATAATGTATAGCATGATTAATACTATGGTACAATTATTATTATGTTCTTAATATTATCCTCACAAATATGCATGATATCTCTCTATATAGTTACAATGAGATGCTTGACTTTGATAACCCAAACGATAAAATTTATAAGGAAATTATAGAGAATGAAACCAAATGACTACTATGATGTTGGCTGGTGGAATCAAACATATAAATAATAACTTTTATAAGCCTAATCATTGTTGTGGCCTGGAGCTTTGAAAACACTGAAATCTTCCATAGAATATGGTCATGGAAGCAAGAGGTGATCTGGGAGATAACATACGAGGCCAACATGTGGAGGATGGCGGGCGCCAACAAACTGGGGCACCTGGTTACTAGTTGGTTATTTAGGAAGGCAAGGGCACAAATGTAAAATATTATACTAATCTCGATTAGATCATTGAATTGTACTCATGTTTATCTTCATAATATAATATAACGATGCACAATTCTCCTTTGAGAAAAATATGTATAAATAATAATTTTCTATAATTAACATTAAAGTCATGTTTTTATGATACAGTATCACAAATGACGGTAATTTTGTACAATTTCTACATTATTATTAAAAGCCAACAATACATTACTTCACATTCCTCGGTTGAGAACTTATGATGCAACAACATGTACGGCGCCAAACACAGGGATGCATACTGTGCGGTTGGAATCGATGTATTAGTTTTTAATTTAGGCATGTGAACATAAGCCTTGAAACCAATAATAAATTTTTCACATTCCTCCTCTGAGAACTTAATGATCCAACAACATGTACGGCACCAAACGCAGGGATGCATAGTGTGCGGCTGGAGACCATGTGTTAGTTTTAATTTAGCCATGTGAATATAAGCCTTTGCCACGCCAGAAGTTTCTCGAGAAAACGAAGGCTTGGCTGACAAGCGTCCACGCAAAGGTCACAGATCGATGACCAGTGATGAGCCAATACCCCGGTCAATTAGCTAGAGAATGGAGAACGTTGATGAGCTAGGCAACCATATCGATGTACAGAGACGTGAGAACAAACAATTTAAAGCTTGCATTATTAACGATTCATGGAGCGAAAAAGACATGCCGTATTATGTTAGCTGGTACATGAAAGATGGAACGTGTGTGAAGGTCGATCAAAGTTGAGCGAAACAGTCACATCAGCAAGTGGTATCCTTGATTCTGTCTCTGGAAACTTAACTGTTGTGTTACCGCTCCCTGAAGGAACTGCAGAAAATGCCAGATCATTTTGCATTGCAGGCAGGAGTGTAGGACAGTTCAGTTGGCGTGGCAAAATGGGCTCCTCTTTGTGATGTTGGCCTAATTTTGATGGTAAAATCTCTGAAATGCTGTTTTTTTGCATCAATTAGTTAAGCAGAATGTACTTTGCATCAATTAGTACAAATGAGATCAACAAGTTACGCACACTGTATGCGGTTGATACATCTGGAATGCACTGTGATCGGAAATCATCAGTAAGTTCAGTACACAGTGGTATATACCACTTCTCAACTGCCAACAACCAGACGGCGACGGGCATCGATGATCATGTCTCAATTGACGCATTGATCTGCTATTTAAACCCCTCATACATAGGTACCTCGTCCTCCCACACATAACACTACACTACACTAGCAGACCATCACTTGCTCTGAAGTCTGAACAAATTAAGCTTCTCTAGCTAGCTAGTAGTTAACGTGAACGATGGCTCTGAAGAAGCAGCAGGTGGCGGTGCTGGTGGCCTTGGCCGTGGTGGCTGCGGTGGTGGTTGCGTCGGAGGCGGCGATCACCTGCGGTCAGGTGGGTTCGAGCCTTGCCCCGTGCATCCCGTACGCGACGGGCAGGGCGAAGGCGCTGCCGTCATCATGCTGCAGCGGCGTGCGCAGCCTCAACAGCGCGGCGCGCACGACCGCCGACAGGCAGCAGGCGTGCAGGTGCCTCAAGAGCCTGGCCAACACCGTCAAGAGCGTCAACATGGGCATCGTCTCCGGCATCCCCGGAAAGTGCGGCGTCTCCGTGCCATTCCCCATCAGCATGTCCACCGACTGCAGCAAGTACATATTTTTGCATCACATAATATAAGTGCTTTATATATTTACTGAATACACACGTCTGCTGGGTTCTTAATTTGGTTGGTGCTTGCAGGATTCGCTAGATCAATCCATCCATCCGACAGAATACGGTCTACCTGATGGAGCTACGTACCTAGCAACAGAAAACTGAAATAAAGCTGCAGCAACACCGTCCGGCGTCTCTATATATCTACAGTAGTACTCCATCTCTGTATCAGCTTGTACTTTCCTCACGTGCACGCATATATGTACCCGTGGTGTATGACTTCTTTCTCTACTATTGTGTCCAGTGATTTTCCACTTATATTTACGGATATATACTAATAGTACGTCTTACGGTATTTTCTCTGTGCACAACAAAGAACCTTGGAAGTTACTGAACTTATCATACGTACGGCCCTCATCAGTATGTGGTCCTTACCTCAAACCGGTTGAATGCTATATAATCCACCAACTTTGATGGTTTATAACAATTTAAGCTTGGATTGATATTATTCATGCGCATAAGGGCATGTACAACGCGCGTCTCCACCCCGTCTGTGTGATGGTAATTTCGTAGAAACCCCCTGCCTCCACGGATCGAAAGGCACCGTGTCGCCTCACGAGACGACGCCCTCGTCCCGTGCTCCGAGACGGACGAGACGGCCGCGGCACCGATGTACGGGCGTGTCTTCTCCTGGCGACGGCGCGGTGGGATCCCGCGCGAGGTGAGCGCGCACGCGAGAGCGGGAACCAAATCCTCCTTCGCCCGCCAAATTCCTCGTCCCGTGCTTCTTCGCTCGTGTCAAATCCTCCTTCGTCCGCGCCAAATCCTCCGCCAAATCCTCCCTCGCCGCGCCAAGTCACCTCCCCCAATCTCACTCGCACAACCTCGCCGGAGCTCGCGCGCCCTCGTCACACCCTCATCGACGAGATGTCAATGCCGGCCGGAGCTAGGAAGAAGAAGACGTTGGATGCGGCGGCGGCGGCCCCAGCCCGTACTCTAGGTTGCGGCGGCGCGGCGTCAACTCTCGGTCGTGGTGGCGGCTCGGCTGCGCGGCCCCATTCTGTAGGCTGTGGTGGCGGGTCAGCGGCGCCGCCCCGTTTTCTCGGACACGGTGGTGAGTCTGCAGCGGCATGAAGCGATTCCCGTGGCTTCCGCAGCTCTGCAGCGGCATGGATGGATCCCCGTAGCTTCTCCAACTCTGCAGCGTGTGTGGATGGATTCCAGTTCCCTCCTTCATCGTGCGGAGTTGACCCCAGATCTTCTGCTTGGTTTGATGGGGATAACGTTGATCTTTTTATAAGAAGCTACCAATTTCAGCTGAAGTTTTTTGCTGAGGGGAATTGCATGCTACTCTTAAGTGGTGCTTGTTTGGGTTATGATCTTTGTGCACTCAGTTGTTGTTGCTGGGCAAAAATTGAGACTTGTGGCAAGTAACATTGAGGGTGAATTACATTTCTAATTTTCTAGATGTGTGCTTTCTTTCAAATATTAGTTTTTATTCAAGATTTTTATGATTTAGTTTAGATTAGACCAATACTGGAGTGTGACTAAATGCATAATTATGTGACTAGTTGAATCTTGAATGTGGTGTGAGTAGTGGAAATAGTACTCCACTACGTGACTGTGACTCCTTTATTTAAATTTTCTATTATTTGAATATGCACAATTCCTATTATTTATGCTTGAAATATTTTCTATCAAACTGACACACAATGGTGTACATAAATTTATTTATAGTTGATCTTTAGTTGTATGTGCAGTATTAAATTGTCTCGTAGACAGTGAAGTTGTCTGCAGGTTGTATGAGCTGTCTGTTCAGCTGTCTCAGTATCATTGATTAAGAGACAACCCCCGTCTCACTGTTGTACATGCCCTAACAGCCATGCTGTCACATACTTTTGTGACATTATTAATGCGCATAACAGTCATGCCGTCACATACTTTTGTGAACTATATCTCGGTGAATATGACACGGCTTTGAAACTTGTAGCCTCTGGGTACTCTGTGTTAGAGTGCGGCCTGGCTCATTAACTTTCAAGACTTCAAAGAGAGAAGAGTTTCTTAGTCCAAAATATTGGCTAGTAGTTTGATCTAACGGTATAAATCTAAATTAATGTTTTAATTAACGTCTGATGTTAATTAATCTAGTAAATAACTTATTCATTATTATTTCTGTGGTAGGATTAGGGTTCATCTCATATTGTCACTTGGTCACCGCAAGCAAACCAAATTCCTTAATAATATACAATAACTATGAAGCTACCCTCAAACTGTTAGCCAATATTTTTCAGAACTATTTTGGACCAAAAAACACCTCCAGCCACCCTACGAATCTAATCTCCTTAGACTCACCGCCTTGACAAGAAGCTGCAATTCATGAAATTCCTTGATTATTGGTACATGATTTTTATTTTTTTTGAGGAAATCTACGTTGGGGGAGCTCCCCGCCTGAATTATTGGTACATGATTAGTACTGTCTCTCGTCTTTTTGGACATTCTCTTCTCATATGTGTTATAAAACTAAGCAAATTAATGAGCCATTATGAACCAGTACGCTACAGTGTTTCTGGGAACACATTGATGATCTGGTTACACATTAATTTGCTACAGTGTTGTGGGCGAATTTAATGCGGGCAGTTGGCACCCGGGAAGAAGCTTCCCGGCGTCGGAGGAGCCGGTCCCTTTCCTGTATAAATAGATGCCAAGTAATAGTGATGGGCGACACCGAAAAAGCTCCCTGTTGTACACTTGTGAAGAGAAATAATAGAGTTCCTAATTCTGCCCTCTACCCACTGTGTTCATCCATCTGTGCTTTTGTGTGTGCATCAGTAGAGTAATCCACGAGCTGATTCGGTTGTTTCACAACACGTTATCAGCACGAGCCTCTACCGAGCTATCAGGTAAAAATCAGCTTGTGCTATCACTATCTACTGATGCACATGTGTTCTATGGTAAGTAAAGGACAATGCTTGCTGCTAACAACAAAAGCAAGCCACAGCAGAAAATGCACCTATAACTAAATACTATGCACCAAGTGCTACCTAAAGATAGCACTAACCTGCTCTTTTGCTTTACATTTCTATACACATATGCAAGTGCTACCAGAAGCTAGCACAAGGCATCACCATTTTTGGTGCTTACCGGTGTGCCGGTCCTGAAGACCAAGCACCGGTGGGCATGGCCCTGAAGCGCCATGACCGGGACCTCCGAAGCAGGTCGCTGCGATGCCTTCCAGCTTGCAGTGCCCGCAACCCGAAGTGTTGCGGGATGACGCACCAATAGGTGTCGTCTCCGCCGACGAGCCGTCCGCACCATGTGCGCCATTACCGTGGGAGCCATAGCTTGTCGCGGAAGTTCCAGCGCTGCCGTGTGGGATGAAGCTCCACGCACGCTGTCGTCTTGGCCCCGTTACTCCGCCGCCCGTCGCTGCGGTGGTGTGGCCGTCCGACGCCCCGCGCAGGCTACGAGGCGAGTCTCCGGGCAACAGCTCGGAGCAGAACCGGTAGGGGATGCGGCCCTGAAGCGCCGCAACGATGCTGCCACGCCGCAGTATCCATCGAGGCACGGACAACCCTTAAGCGCTGCCGTCTCAAATCGGCAGGGCCCCGAAGCGCCCATGCCCTTTGACCACCGGTATAGGACCCACGCGGCTCAAAGCCACCATGGGTGTCCGCCGGCTGCTGTCGCCGCCCGATGTGGCAGCGACCGCTACCGCTAGGGACGACCTGCTGCGGGCCCTGCTCGCCATCAGCGCCGCCGCGCACTCGAGGACCTCGCCCGGTCACCTCGCCCGTGCGCCGGCTGGCCGCCTGCCGCCCGCCACGCACCGCGCAGATCTGCGGGCTCCGCCCCGCACGCGCCGCCCCGGCCGCCGGTCGCGCACCGCCCTAGCTGCAGACCTCACGCGCCACCGCTGGCCGCGAGACGCGCTCGTACGTCGCCCGGCCGCCCGCCCGCCGACCACGAGGCCGCGCGTCGCCCACGGGCACAAGCCCGCGCGCCATCACGAGGCCGCGCCGGCCGCAGGGCCGCAGCACGCCGCGCGCCGCCATGGGCTCGCGCCCCGACGAGCGCCGCCCGTGGCCTCCGCCCGGCAAGCCGGGCTCGTCACGCGACCCGCGGGCCCCGCGCAACCTGGCCGCGAGCCCCGCGTGCCCCGCCGCGGACCCCGACCTAGGCCACCATTGGCGTGCGTCGCGAGGGCTCCGCCCTGCCTTGTGCGCCGCCTCCACGAGAAGGGAAAGAGAGTCCGGGCACCGCCCCTTTGCGGCCGCCCCGCTTGCAGCATGCGGCCAAGCGGCTAGGGTTAACCCTAGCCGGCCGACGCAGCCGAGCCGTGCGCCTTTTGGCCCAGTGGTTGTCCCTAGATGGGCCATCGGCCCATTAAACAAAACCGGCCTAAGGCCGGATCAAGTCGGCCCGTACGCGCGAAATGAAAAGAAAGAAAGAAAAAAAAACAGAACGGACTGGGCCGAATTTAGACCATGTTTCTGTTTGTGCTATTTTGCGATTTAACCCCTGGAGTTTGGTTAATTCGCGGAATTATTTTTCCTGGACTCGGAAATTTGCAGATTAAACCCCGAGGCGTTCAATCGCGTAATTTCCACATCTCACCCTGTTTTTGTCCATATTAATTTTTGCAAAATTATTTTATGATCTCTAACATGCAGGGAACTTTTACGGGAATATTCATGACCCGCATATTCGCAATATCTACATGCATTATTTACCCAAGTAAATTGCATGATATTGCGAGCATGTCGGACATTGCAAAAGGGAGTTCACCCAGCTTGCCTTGGATGGCAGCAACTACCTCACCCGGGCTCAAGACATTGTCATTAACCCGAGATCCATGCGCCTCGGTCATACTATTGCCAAGCTCGAAGCCGGCAAGGAAAAGGTCGTGGTCGATGACGCCGATAGTGCAAAGGCTTTGTATTTCTTGCGTCATCACATACACCTGGACCTAAAATGGAGTATATGACCGAGGAGGATCCGCGAGTTCGTGGGAATCCCTGAAGGATCGCTTTGACCAACAACAGAGCCATTGCACTCCCCGAGCTCGGAATGACTGGATTACGAGCTTCCAAGACTATAAGTCCGTGGCGGCGTATAACTCGCAATTCATCGAATCGTCTCGATGTTGCGTCTCTCGTGGCCAGCAGATCACGGACGCCGAGATGATCGAGAAAACCACTGAACACCTTCCACCCGGGCAACATTGTTCTGCAACAGCAATACCGGTGTCGAAATATACGAGATATTCTCGGCTCGCTCGGACCTCGTTAGTTGCGAGAACTGCGAACGAGGTTCTCATGCGGAACCACTCTGTCCGACCCACCGGGTCGATGGGTGTGCTCGAAGCACACGCCAATGTTGCCGGGAGTTCGATGGCCCGAAATATGGCCGAAAGAAATGGAAGGGTAGGAAGGGTGGTGTGTTCAAAGGCGAGAGGAAGGGGTAAGCCCCGAGGTAAAGGTGACAAGAAGGTCACAGGTGAATCATCCGGGGAGCAAGAATGCATGTTATAGATGCGGACGTTCGGGACATTGGTCTCGTAACTCGTCGCGTCCCCGTACACCTGAGTCCCACTTCACCACCGAGCACGAAGCTCATGCCAATGACATGGTCATTGCGAATAGTGGAGACGTCCGAAAGGACGACAGCGGGGACGACCTTCTTGATGATGACTTTGACATATTCGGGGACCTCGAGTAATCCCCTCCATGTCAAGTGCAATGTTCCGCATGCTTGTCGGTTACTGATCCGGAAGTACTGTAATAAAGCTCCTGAAGAGCTCGTGGTTCCTGAAGAACCACGGTTATGGATCGTGCTCCTGAAGAGCATACGGTTCCTAAAGAACCGTAGTTGTAAATAGTGCTCCTGAAGCAGCACTGGGTCATGAGTATGCTCTGAAGAGCAGCTGTTGTAAAGCCGAAGTCTTTACAAACAGTCTTCCCAGAATCGTTATCATTTTATGTGTTTATATTTCCTGCATCTCTATTTATCATGTCCAGGATATTTGATACAGGTTCGGCTGGGTCCCATGGCGGATGAGGAGTGTTGTCTCGTAGACAGCGCAACCACCAATACCATTACGAGGAAACTAGGTATTTCCACACTTTAACCAAGAAGTCCGGAAATATTATGACCATTGCCGGAAGCAATGCTCATATTGTGGGCACCGGAAGTGCTACACTAGTTTTTCCTATGGGTACGCGGATACTTGTGAGGAATGCTATCCTCTACCCGGAATCCAAGCGTACCCTTGTGAGCTTTAAAGATATCCGGGCAAACGGTTTCCACCTGGAAACCGAGAGTCGAGCATGGTATTGAATACCTGCTTATCACAAAATTTGATGGATATCAAAAGCATGTGGTTGAAAAACTCCCTTCATCGCCATCGGGTTTGTACCGTACGTACATTAAATCTGCCGAGGAATATGTTGCGATGAAGACAGTCTTTCGTGACCACGATGCCTTCAAGTCATGGCATGAAAGGCTGGGTCACCCTGGGTTGGGGATGATGAGAAGAATCATCAACAATTCTGCTGGCTATGAAATTGAGCCAAAGAACTTCCCGAATCCTGAAGAATTCGTTTGCACGGCTTGTGCAAAGGGGAAGTTGATCACTAGGCCATCCCTCCTGAAGATTAGAGATGAGTCACCTGTTTTCCTGCAAAGGATACAGGGGGACATATGTGGACCTATTCAGCCCCTCTCGGGGCCGTTCGAGTATTTCATGGTACTAATTGATGCTTCTTCTACCGGATGGAGTCATGTGGACTTGTTGTCCACAAGAAATTATGCCTTCTCTAAGCTTATTGCTCAAATCATCGGATTAAAGGCAAGTTTCTCCGATAACCACATACGATCCATTCGTATGGATAATGCTTGGTGAGTTCGGGTCGAAAGCCTTTGATGATTATTGCATGGCTATGGGCATTAAGGTAGAGCATTTAGTACCTCATGTCCACACTCAAAATGGCCTAGCTGAATCCTTGATCAAAAGGATAAAGTGGATTGCTCGTCCATTGTTGCAGAATTGTCGGCTGCCAACCGGTTGTTGGGGCCATGCGGTGCTGCATGCAGCAGCACTGATCCAACTCGAGGCCAACTGCATACAATGAGACATCCCCCTTGCAGCTAGTGCGTGGGAAAGTACCAAGTATTTCCCATCTGCGAAAATTCGGCTGTGCGGTATATGTGCCGATACCACCTCCTCGGCGTACTTCAATGGGACCCCACCGGAAGTTGGGGATATATGTTGGTTATGAGACTTCGTCCATAATCAAATTCCTAGAGCCTATGACTGGGGATCTTCATACGGCTCGGTACGCTGATTGCATATTTGATGAGGACAATTTTCCAGCATTAGGGGAGACCGGCATCCTGAAGAATGCCGGGAAATTGTATGGAATGCAACTAGGATGCAGTCCTTAGACCCACGTACTAGCGAGGCTGAACTGGAAGTTCAGCGGATTATAAATTTGCAAAATCTTGCAAATAAGCTGCCGAGATGCCTTCACCGATCATAAGGGAGTGACAAGGTCGCATATACCTACGATAAATGCGCCGGAGAGAGTGCGAGATAGCCCCGAAGGCTGCGACTCCGGTGTCACCCCCATCCTAGGAAGAGGAGGAGACCTCCGGGTGCTCGGGACAAAGCCCCACGGAGACGTCCGCGGAGGCACGACCGCGAGCCACTTGTCCCACTCCGGGATTTAGTTGAAGAAGCTCAACCTGAAGTTGAGAATGTCCCCGAAGGACACCGTCCCGAAGACGGAGCCCCGAAGAGGCGACCCAACCTCGAAGTTGGGATGGTCCCCGAAGGACCCCATCCTGAAGATGGAAACCCCGAGTGCATCGCGCGCTTAAGCGCACCGGGAAATCGGAACACCCTAGCTCGTCGTTACGGGAAATCACGACGAGCTAGAGGATATGGATGAGATCTCCACTAATTATGTGCACACGGGAGAGTTATTTAACAGAAAGACCACCATTGTGAATGTGAACTTTGCCTCAAAGATTGCTTGCTCAATGGATCCGGATCCGAGAACCAAAGTCCATGGCGAGTGCCGAAGGCGCTCGGATTGGGATAAATGGAAAGCAGCAATCGAGGCGAGTTGCGCTCGCTTTATAAAAGAAGAGTGTTTGGGCCTGCAGTCCCAACACCCCCAAAGGTCATCCCCGTGGGATGCAAATGGGTGTTCACGCAGAGACCCGGCATCGATTATGATGAAACTTACTCTCCCGTCATGAGTGGGATCACGTTCCGATATTTGATATCTATGGTAGCTAATCTAAATCTCAATATGCAGTTGATGGATGTCGTGACCGCATACTTGTATGGGTCACTGGATTCGGAAATTTATATGCGAGTCCCCGAAGGACTCAAGATCCCCGGTCCGAATCCGAATCGCAACATGTATAGTGTACGCCTGCAGCGTGCACTCGTATGGGTTGAAACAATCCGGAAGGATGTGGTTCAACCGGTTGAGTAACTATCTCCTGAAGAGAGGTTACACAAACAATGATGATTGCCCCTGTGTGTTCATAAAGAAATCCCGAGTGGATTTTGCATCATCTCCGTCTATGTCGATGATTTGAATATCATTGGCACCACAGGGGACATTGAGGAAGCCATGGCTTACCTCAAGACGGAGTTTGAGATGAAGGACTTGGGTAAAACCAAGTTCCGCTTGGGCCTGCAGCTCGAGCACCTCCCTCGGGGGAGTGTTTGTGCAACAGTCTACTTACACAAAGAGGGTACTTGAAAAGTTTAACATGGGCAAGTGCCACCCTCCGAGAACCCCCATGGTGGTCCGTTCACTTGACGTGAAAAAGGACCCGTTCGGACCCAAAGAGGAGAATGAGGAAATGTTGGGACTCGAAGTTCCCTACTTGAGCGCCATTGGAGCACTAATGTACCTTGCGAATTGTACGAGGCCCGATATTGCATTTGCGGTCAATCTGTTGGCCGAGTACGGTGCTGCCCCAACCGGAAGGCATTGGGTTGGCGTCAAGACCATTCTCCGGCACTGCAAGGTACGCAGGACCTTGGGTTGTGGTTCCCGAAGAACCAAGATCCGATCATGGTGGGGTATGTGGATGCTGGCTACATGTCCGACCCACATAATGCCGGATCCCGGATCGGTTTCGTGTTTCTCTGTGGTGATACAGCCATTGCTTGGCGGTGCAGTAAAGCGGACCCTGGTTGCCACGTCAACCAACCACTCGAGAGATCATTGCACTCTATGAGGCCACACGAGAGTGTGCCTGGCTGAGACGGATGATTGGCCACATCCGAAGTCATGTGGCTTGGATACCGTCGGTGCCCCCACCGTTATCTATGAGGATAACGCTGCTTGTGTTGCACGGATGCATATGGGCTATGTGAAGAGCAATTACACGAAGCATATTGCTCCAAAATTCTTCTACCCCCATGAGCTCCGGAAGAGCGGTGAAATTAATATCCTGCACACTAAGTCATGTGAAAATCTTGCAGATTTATTCACCAAGTCTCTGCCGAGCATCTAGCTTCTATAGATGCGTTCGGGAATTGGCATGAGACGACTTAGGGAGTTGCAAGGATCGGGGGAGAATGAAATCATGATCCTGAAGATCATGTGGTGATCATGAAGATCACCAAAAGGATTAGCCCATAATCGTGATCCTGAAGATTATGGAAGTGATCCTGCAGATCACTTGCGTAGTCCCGAAGACTACCAGCCAATCTGTTGTACTCTTTTTCCCTTGGTGAGTTTTTCCCACTGGGTTTTCTCACGCAAGGTTTTTAACGAGGCAACGGGTGCAACACAGCTTGCGCATGCTATGTACTCTTTTCTCCTGCCATTTTTCCCACTCGGGTTTTTGGAGGAGTTTTTAACGAGGCATAGGCATGGCGCGATAATTCGCCCAAGGGGGAGTGTTATAAAACAAAGCAAATTAATGAGCCATTATGAACCAGTGCGCTACGGTGTTTCGGGAACACATTGATGATCTGGTTACACATTAATTTGCTACGGTGTTGTGGGCGAATTTAATGCGGGCAGTTGGCACCCGGAAGAAGCTTCCCGGCGTCGGAGGAGCCGGTCCCTTCCCTGTATAAATAGATGCCAAGTGATAGTGATGGGCGACACCGAAAAAGCTCCCTGTTGTACACTCGTGAAGAGAAATAATAGAGTTCCTAATTCTGCCCTCTACCCACTGTGTTCATCCATCCGTGCTTTTGTGTGTGCATCGATAGAGTAATCCACGAGCTGATTCGGTTGTTTCACAACAATATGCTGCTTTTCCTTTCTTCTTCTTCTTCTTCTTCTTCTTCTTCTTGCTCTTGTTGTCCACCTTTCCCGCACACTATCACCTTTGGTCATCAAAACTTCACCATAGATATTTGAACTGCATTGATCTTCGTCTTCTTTTCTAGGTTCATTATAGAACCATAATAATGCCCTCATGGCCTCATTGTGATCGATTCCTTGCCGTATGTTAGAGTCATGACCAAATGCTCATAGGACGGCAATGAGCACAAAAAGATTATTGACTTGTTCCTCCTATGTTGTTGCAACTTGCAATTGTGCATCAATGTATAGTGATGAAGATAACGAAGCATAGTATAAGTGGGAAAGTAGTCCCAACTGCTTCCAAATTTTCTTGGACGTTGGAGGATATAAAGGATTACCTTCTTTCTGCAGTTCAGCTCATCCAGTTGATATTGTAATTAAGTTGCATGTACCAAAGGTTAAGTACTCGTCTCAAATTACTTGCCATTTTAACTTGGAACATGGTTTTGGCAGGATTCATAGCCTCTGCCATTGCTTTATATAAAGTCTCTCTTTGGGACTAGCCTAAGCCAACTTCGTTAAATACTAAACTGAACTTTTGAGATGGTAGATACCCGGCAGTTGCACAACCTCTAAAACAACATGGAATGTGTCAAGGTATTTCACAGGGTTCTGAATGTCCATAATCCATTGATGATTCACCGTGAATTCTCCAGGAAAAAAAAAGAACCAAGTAACTGATGAAGACAGGATATTATCATTAAGAGCAGGAAAGTGGCCCCAACTGTTTCCAAGTTTCTTGGATGTTTGAGGTAAGAAGCTCTTCCTCTTTCTGTAGTTGGACCTAGTCACCCAATTGTATCAAAAAAAGTTTACTAGTGTGCCGACCAGATTAGGTAGCTTCCGTTACACTTGCACGAACGAAAGGCACAAATAAAGAGACGCAGCAGGAAGCGCTTTCACGCACACTAGTCTCACTTTCAGTCGCTTGCCAGGAAATTAAAAGAGGAACAGGCGATGTGCGAGTGCGTGGACTCAGACAAGACGCTTGTCTGAATTGAATCTCATGTGCTGGTATATATGTCAAATGTGAAACTCTCTTTCATTCCGTTCTTCCATGCAAACAATTAACCTCATCAGCCGCAGAGCTCACACGGCTCCTTAATTAGCCATGCGCATGCTCAGAGGCAATTCTACCGCCGACGATTCGTCGTCGACGGCGCCGCTGCTGGTGACGCCGGCAGCGGCGGCGTTGATAGGCAGGCCCGAGGGGGAGGGGCAGCGCCAGCATCTACCCGGACTCCAACATGGTGATCGTCCTCGCCGCGCTGCTCTGCGTCCTCATCTGCGCGCTCAGCCTCAACTCCCTCCTCCGCTGCGCGCGCCACTGCGGCCGCAGCCTCGCCATGGGCGCCGCCGCCGCACCGGCCAGCACCATCGTCACCAGAGTGGTGGTGGTCGCAGCAGCTCCGGCCTCCGTTGGCGGGCTCGATAAGAGGGAGCTGAGGAAGATACCGGTGGTGGAGTACGAATCCGGCAAGGCCAACAATGGTCTCCCTCCTGACACGACCGAGTGCGCCATCTGCCTCGGCGAGTTCGTCGGCGGCGAGAAGGTGCGCCTGCTGCCCAGCTGCCAACACGGCTTCCATGTGAGCTGCATCGACACGTGGCTCGCCGCGCACTCGTCGTGCCCGATATGCCGTAACTCGCTGCTCCTTCTCGAGGAGGACGATCATGGCGCCGGCGAGGCAACGGTGGTCTCAGGAGAGGCCACGTAACGCCCAAGAACATACTCCACAGGTTGTTAATTGTCGCTTGCAGTTTTTTCCTTTACTACTTGTGTAGTTAAACATGGGGAAAAAACGGTCAAGGGTGTAAAAATCTAGCTAGATACGTTTTGATAAAATTCGTTGATAGTATTAGTCATTTTTTAGTTTTTCGGCTGCCATATAAGCATGTAAAGTGGGATGCACAATATGTGTGAAGAAGATACAACGGGTGGGTCAATTTTCCAGCGTCCTTGTCACTTCGATTTGTTATTTGTATTCATGCATGATTTTTTCCCCTGTGTCGGGGACATCTGAGATTTTTTAGATTCCATCTTGTTTGTTTCAAGTTGGTACTGGGTTTGGACCTCATCAAGCCTTCTAGTACTTTGTTCCTAAACTACAACTTCATCTGAATTATTTGGAACAAAATACGAGAATTATGAACTGTACATGTAGTAAAATCATAAAAATTTCCATCATGAAACAACACGTTTGAGTTGCTCCAGTTAATATTTTCTGCGAAGATAATATGAGGATTGTTCCATAATGTGTATGTATATTCTAATAATTATGGAAATGACATACGTGAGCACAGACATTGTTTTTATAATTAAACTCGGGTCTCTTACAGAATTTAGAATCCTAATAGCTCTTAGGGAAATAATACAGTACACAAAACATTGAAAATAAACACATGAGACAAAATTTTGGAACTTACAGGCTAGATCTTAGAAGAGTTTTTTCTTTTCATGGTTCAGACTTATTCTGTGAAGTAGGAAATTTTTATGGACGATGAATTGACCGGTTTTGTAATTAAATGCCTTGCATATATGCTCTTCAATTTGGTCCACCTAAATGCAATGTACCCGGTTTTGTGTTCTATGTGTTGCTATCAAAGGAATTCATGTGTCATTTTCTATCTTTATTGCAGGAACTCCATATGTAATCTTTGCTCACCATACATTGCATTAGTATATGTCCTAACCAAACTAACTTAATGCCTGATGAAGACTCTTTACAGTTTGAAGGTGTCAAGCAAGCTAGCGCACAAATTTTATTGCTCCAATCCAAAGTTCATGAACCAATATACGAGCAGCACCTCTTGGAAATGAAAGAGAATAAGCAGCCGTGCCACAGAGGAAACAGAGCGTGGATTCAGATAGTTCAGAAGTAAACCAGTCTTATTTGCAATTCAATTCGCTGCAACACATGAGCGGAACGAGCGGACAGGATTTCACGAGTTCGATTAAGCTTGCGGCAAACAAATCAGCACTTGCAGCGCTGCGATCATGTGGAGAGCAGTGGCGCGAAGTGGTCGGCCAGGCTCCGCACGGTCGTCGGAGAAACAGCGGATGAGCCGCCAAGGTACCATTTCTGGATCATCCTCGCCACGTTCCCGTTCTCCACCGTGATCTTCGCCTCGTCCTTGCCCTCCGTCGCAAATGATATCTGAAATAAATTGTAACGGAACGAACGGAATTTGTCAGTTCGGTCGTTGCACAATGGATCAAAATCTCAGTTTGAACTGAAATTCAGTAGGCGTGCCTGCGCGGGTCCAGGGGTGGTGGGGAAGTGGAAGGTGATGACGGAGCTGGGCTTGAAGTACTTGGACTGGAAGAAGTCGGTGACCTTCTCGAGCGCCTCTTCCTCCTCGTCCTCGTACTGCTCCGCGGCCACGAGCCGGTCGCGCACCGAGCTCTCCAGCTGCACGCCGTACTGCGACCCCTTGATCTCCTTGATCACCACCACCCTGATCAGCTTCTCCACCGGAGCAGAGACCACGGCCTCGAAGAAGCCGTCGTCTTCCGCCAGCTCCTCCGCCTTCTTGCCCTTCCATTTCTCCAGGCGCTCGAGCAGCGCGTCGCTCTTCTCCAGGTAGACGCCGATGGCGTTGTACTTGATCTGGAGGAAGTGGATCTCAATGTCCGTCAGGCCTGCGTGATGTCACCAGTTCAGACTGTTCAGTTCAGTTCAGTTGGGACTTGGGAGACAAGAAACGAGGCAGGTGTGCTCTGTTTTTCACTAAGCAGAAAACAGAGCACGGTGGGGAAAAAAAACAGAGGATGAGCAGCAGCACAATACATTACCGTTAGCAAGGAGGAAGAGAGGCTTGGCAACCGCAATCTCCGTCGGGAACTTGATGCCTTCCAGCTCCACGATGTTCTTCTCAGCCTCCGAGCCCACTGCGCATGGAACATTCTTTATCAGGCAGCAAAATGTTGATACAAAATAGTAATCTTTTTCATATACAGCTCCTCTTCTAATAGGGAACAAATTTGTACTAACTCGTAAAGCGCCTGAACAAATTGGAAACGAGGCAAGATTATTAACGAAATATGAACTTACTTTTCTTTGGTACAGGTGAGCGAGGCCCTTTGTGTGCTTGTGCACAGAATCCAAGAAACCTGAAGAGCGACTAGAAGAGTTTATGCGAGGAGGAAGACGACATATATTTCTGATGTCAATTGCTGTATAGGTGCATTGCAAATACAACTTGCAATGTTGGTCCGAGCTGAGTTAGGTAGAAGGAGAGGGCAGGAAGGGAGGCAGGTGTGCAGCTAATCGGATTGATGTCAATGACACCAACCTACCACTGTGTTCAGCTGGTCCAAGGAAGCCAGGTGAAGGGTAGGTGCATGCTGTGGCCAGCAACTGGTCAACCTCCGCTTCAGTTTTTTTTTTTTTGAGCGAGAGAGAAAAAAGGAAGGAACACTGAAACAGATTGAAATCTGAAAAATTCTGATCAGCCACTCCTTGCATGACTGAATGATTCCAGTGCATGTTTCTTGCCTGTGAGTCGACGCCTCTTACTGGTGCTGTTGAAAAATGCAAAGAGGGCGATCTTGTTCTTGTTGGTAGCAAGGATTTGGTTGAGGATCGAGGGTTGCTCAAGAATTTAGTGATTGTTGTTAGGACGTCATCGTCCTCTTTGCTTTTTTTTTTTTTGCGATGGTCCTCTTTGCTCTTTTAGTTTTAAGAAAAATCGTCCTCCTTACTTGCAAAAACACATTCAGTGTTTGTCTAGCGTGAGGTGCACCTGCTCAGGAGAGATGTGTCTACTGAAGCGATGGGCTGATCCATTCCTATCACCATTGGTCCAGTCCACACACCACAGCCCAATCCCGCCGTTTGATGGGCTCAAAGCCCAGTGGGCTACGAGCTACCTGCATAGACGCCAATGACAGGTGGGTCACCTCGCATGTGCCGGCCTCTGCTTATCCCCATCAGAAAGAAGGCCACAAGAACCACCACCAGCGGCGAGCGGCACAACACGGAGGAGGAAGCCATGGCCGCTCTCCGCCACCTCGGCGGGCCAACTTACATCCAACACGGTCACATCCAGCTCCACCGAACCTCCTCCTGCCGCCTCGCTCCCCTCCGCACTCGCTTTACCCGTAACTCACTAACTGCTCTATCCCCTCGTTCTCAAGCCGCGCGCCACCATTTCTTCTCTTCTTCACCAGGTTCCTCATTTCTATGGTTGATTGTTGCAGGGGTTTACGCTCTCTCCAGCAATGACATCAGGGTTGGCACCAACGTCGTGGTCGACGGCGCGCCCTGGAAAGTTTTAGGTAACTGATGGCGAGCACATTTCTGGTGATTGTGAGGCATATCCAGTTAGCAACATTCTAGCATCATTATTGTACTAGAAAATTAGGCCAATGTACCTCTCCTCTCAACAATTATTTCATGCTCCCGATAGTTCTATACCTTCCTTTAACATTTATTAAGAGGGCAAAGAAAGATGCATTGTTTCTGTAACATCTGCACAAACTTTGATTCTGAACAAGTTTTCTATGTGTTCTGTGACAAATAAATAAGCTGATTTATCCTCTCCATCCAACAACAGAGTTCCTCCACGTCAAGCCTGGAAAAGGTGCCGCTTTTGTCAGGACAAAAATGCGAAATTATGTCACCGGCAACACGGTTGACAAAACCTTTCGAGCTGGAAGTACGGTAATCTCACCTCAAACCCAGAATCTAAACCACTGTTCAGCAGATTTCCCCCTTTTGTCCTCTTGGAAAATACTACGTATTCCATAACTTTCTACTGCTATGGATTGCTTTTGTGCTTCACCAACTCGAGTGTAATGTTTATTTCCTCTCCCGCGCTGTGTTTTAGCTATGCAACAGCTAATAGCCACTTCCATTCAACAATTTTCAGCTAGAGGAAGCGTCCCTTTCCAAGGAGATCAAGCAATTCACATACAAGGATGGCTCCCAGTTCGTGTTTATGGATCTGGTATAATTTTTGCTTAAATATATCACCAGTGAAAGTACTAGTTAGCTACCATTAATCATAGAACATTTGTATCAGTTCATCTGTTGTCAAAATGGGATCTATTCAGAGTTTTTTTTTCCCTTGAGAAACTTCTATAGAATATGGTATTTAGTCTAACTGGTAATTTCAGCCTGGGTCATATACAGATTATGGAAGCAAAGGTAAAATGGTAATGAATATTCATCATCATTAACATTAACTCATGTCTTCACTTCTGTGAAAACCTCCAATTTCTGACGTCAAGCAACTAATTACTAGCACAAACAAATAACCTCATTACTTCCCTAGTGAAAATTATTCTCATCATTTTCCATTGCAGACAAGCTTCGAGGAAAGTCGGTTGAATGAATCAGATGTTGGTGACAAGCAAAAATGGTTGAAAGAGGGAATGGATTGCATTTTGCTGTACTGGAATGGACGGGTATATTCAATATGTTTTCACATCGTCTGCTGTCATTTATCAATTAATTATTGAAGTACCTTCTCATAATTTTCTATCATGCTAGCTGATTCGTGTGATTTATTCTTACACAGCCAAAATATTGGTCACTGAAAAAAGATGTTATTTTTTGTAGATCATTGATTTTGAGCTCCCCATCACTGTTCGCTTGACAGTAACAGACACTGACCCAGGGCAAGGTGACAGTGCACAAGGTAGGAAATTGTTTACGGGTGCTTGTGCAAAATATCACTGCTGTTGTGTGATCATTCGTGTTAATAACAAAAGCAGATGCAGAACAGTCTGCAATCATCCTTGTTACTAACAAAAGCAAGCGCATAACAGTCTGCATGATATTCCTCCTATTCTTGAATCTTGAACAGAAATCATTACTCTTGCTGTATTTTTGTAGGTGGAACAAAACCGGCGACCCTGGAAACTGGAGCTGTGGTCACTGTGCCCGCCTTTGTGAACGTAGGCGATGATATTCTGGTTGATTCGAGAACTGGACAGTACATGAGCAGGGCATAGAGGATTCAAGAGGATGATAGACATGAATTTGTTTGCACGTTTTTGGATACTTGCTTGAATGATATGCATCTTTTGCACCGTGAAAAGTTACATCTGGTCGTTGTATGTTGATCATTGATATCATTCAGGGAAATTTTCATGAAATTTTTTTGACTCTTATATCCAATTCTTGATGACCGGGTAAGGGGGTAAAGGTTCTGTACGCATTCCTAATCAAACACATCAGAACAGGTCCCTTTCCATTTCCACAACCTTTGTAACTGAACCCTCAACGATCTGTTTTAAAATGGAGCTACAAGACGACAAGCTTTAGACGCCCATAGGATCAACACAAATATCAAAATAAAATTCAAGTGAAAGATATAATAGCTCGATCAATTTCATGTTACTTCTAAAGATCAGATCCCACAACGTAGAACTGCAGAAATTGTACTTCATTCTTCAGCTAAGAGTTAACCGACAAAAACTAAACAAACTAAAAATAAATATGCAACACAACAGTACCTAGGCTATCCATTACGACAAATATGGTTCCAGAACCAGTCCTGCTCTACCGATACATAATTTGAATGACCATGATTCTATGCACTTTTCGGTTATGTTAGGTACTCAACTTCCGCTCGAATTCCTCTAATATGACTAAAACAGTTGGAGTTGTCTGCCATCTCCTTGTTGCTACTGAAAGATAAGAGATGACAATTATTACCTAACAAATCCAACCAACGGTGCAGCCTAACCCAGAATCGTGCAGATATAAACCATATGCTACATAAGGATTTTACAAGAGGATTTTGCATTGCAAACTACATAAGATCGTTACGGTTATACACATCTATCAAAAGTGTATACGCAGAGCACATGTCGGTATCCTCTCCTAAGTTTCTATCCTCTTCATAAGCTGCTTCACTCTTCACATCTCGATATGATGAGAGTGATTTGGAACATCTCCTTGATTGTCCAGAGGCATGTATTGGGCCATGATGGCACGGATCTCCGAATCCATATATCTCTATAAGGACATGCAAACAGAATTAGATACATGACTACAATCATCAACAGATAATAAATTATAAACTTGTTCAAGCAGTTCATATATCTTACCCGAATCCGGTACTTGTAAACTGCATACCCTCCAATTCCTGCTGCTACAAGGCCGAAGAAGATGACCCATAAGAAGCTCCAACCGACTTCTTTTGCTGCATTTTTGCCTGACAGGAAAAGTTGAATTAGCATAACTTTAGAAACATGTGTTACACTTTGTGCTGTCAATTCAATACTGAAGAAAAGCTATTATTATTGATGAGAAGATGTAGCCTCGGTGGCTAACTAAAAACATTATAGTCAAAATATGACCTACAAGTCAACAATAAACCGAAAGTGACTACATACTTATGCATGTATCGTGCTCCTTCATGTACAGCAAGCCTCCAGTGCAGCCACACTCATAGCTTCCCCAAGTGTTCTTGCATTTGCATTCTTTACACTGACATGCAGTCCTCTCCTTGCATTCATCAATATCTGTCAATAATGTTTCACATCAGCATCACATCAACAAAGGAAACCAATAATATAACATATTATATTAACAGTCAGTTTTGAATTGCATATTCACATCCATGTTCTAAATGAGAAGTTTTGAAACAAAGGCAAGCATTTCTAATAGCTTAATGGAGTCAATGGATATAATCTTACCTTCACATTTGTGAGTACCATCACCCTTGAACCCATCCGGGCATTTGCATCCCTCATTCTGTAAATTAAAGACACAACAAATATAATTTCAGAAATTACAAAAGATATGGTAATTCTAAGGACAGCAAAAGGTCCACTCCAACTGATACTTACAGTGCAGGCAGAATATGTCCGTCCATGCTTGGTCTCTTTCCAACATCCTCCATTGTTAATTTCACATCGTCCAGATCCCGAAGCTAGAATAACAAGAGCATGTGGTATAAATCAGAAGTGTCTAGTAACAAATGTTGATTCCAGTCTTCCTATATTATATTATACTAACAAATATCAAAAGACAAGGAAAATGTGAAAAACATAATTTATTAGCCTCTTTTGTACTGTACCTTCACAGTGAGTGTAGCCATCACCAACAAATTTTACACCTTTTACAATTGGACATTCGCAAACTCTTCCACGGAAAGTATCCTACATATACATAAAACACATATTGCAAAAGTTGATTTGAACAAATCTCTTATAAAATACTAGAGTTCAGAGAAAATATTAACACTGCAGTACCTTGCATGCAGTGATGTTAGCAGCCTTATCTTGCCAACAGCCGCCGTTATTTTCCAAACACTCATTTGTTTGTATATCTAAGGTCACACAAAATGAAGTAAGATGTTTAAGCTTTCTCAACTTCAACAGGAAGTAAGATCAAAATGTACCAAACATGGAAAAACTATGGTAAATCAATGCACCAACCTTCACTCAAGCAAACAGGGGGCTCGGTAGTTTCTTGAAAACCAGCACAAAGTGCTTTAAGAACTGGTCCTTTATCAAGCTTACCTGAGAACCAACAGTCAGATAAGTTCATTGGTAACCTCAAATGGTGTTTTTACCACACAGACCCACATACCTCGGTATTGTCTATTGTTGATTACAAGGGTTGGTAGGATGGTAACGTCACCACGGGAGCCCTTGCCAATCTATGCAATGTGGTGGGTGACGATATAATCAGACCAATAAATGCAATTCAAACAAAAGATCACGCATTCACACTTAAGTACTAACTAACCTGTGCATCCTGTTCAGCTTTCAGAATAGGATTTTCTTCATCAGCATCTGGGTTACCAATACACTTATCTATTGCTTTATGATCAAGCCCTGTAATCATAATCCAATTCAGAACAACTAACATATGTCTGCGCCTAACTACAGATCATAGAAAAGCGCATGCAAATACAACATACCAAGTGACTTGATAACTCCATCAGCACATTCCTTTGTATACTTCTTCTCCTTCATAGGACACCGAATTGCAAAGTCGGTGACATAGTCCCACCACAACCAAGGCTTCTTGTGCTCTTTAGCAACTTTAAACACACAAACTTGACGCAAGTTCTGGACCACCACATCCTTCCCATCATATCCTTTACTAAAATCCTGTTCTGGGTCAGGCGCACAGTATCTCCCGTGATTGATACACTGGGACTTGCACTGCTTGCTCAGAATAAAGGCCTCTGGGCAGTACCAGGTAATGTAATGAGGAGTGAACTGCGTGTAGCCCTTCTTCTCAAGTACCTGTGCTGCTCCCTTAAAGCTCTTCACAAACTCAATCTGGCTATCACATTTTGGGCCACATTCGTCATTACTGTTGGTCCAAAATTCATACTCTACACGCTCATCAGGGTGGGGCAGGGCCTCCCTCCAATCCAAATTCACATTAACCATGTCACCGTTGGCAATTGCTTTCTTGAGTCTGTCCCCAAAGCTTTTGGTTATCAGTGCTGAAGGAATCGTGATGTTCTCTAAATAATCTGCCCTCCCAGATTCCTCAGGGGTGTCCATTGTAATTAGAGGCTCATCCTTATCATCAGCCACGAGGATTGCTGCCGCTCCTGCGTTCTGTGCATTCCAAGCCTTCTTTGTGAAGAAGCAATCTGAATGCAACCACGAAAATAATATTGTGTTATATATGATGTGTGATTCAACTAATCAAGTAGAACGCAATGCTCACCTATCAGACAGGAAAGAATGTTAAAAGAATTGGTTGAAAGCAAAATCAGTGGAAATCATGAAAAGGTCAAATAAAATGAGACAGTGACATTGCTACTATCAAATGCAGGAGGGTTTGAGGTTGACAGTTTGAATTCCCTAGGTAGCTGCACAAGTCAAGCTAAGGATTTGGATCTTGTACCAAATTGAGTCAACAGATATTCAACTCAATTACATTAGCCATGCAAGTTAATCCTTTATAATCCTATAATAGTAAAATAACTAAATATCATACCTATCTGAAAACAAAAAAAAATCGCTTACTTTGGTCAAATCTGAAGTGAACTGCATTGATCTACTCTAATTAACAGAGAGTTAAATAAAGGCAACTAAATAATCGCGAAGTAAGACATGGATAACCTCGCCGAGACCAACTAAATACTAGCACGGTAGTAGCTAGGAGAAGCAGCAAATCCTGCTGATTTCTCACCTCCCCTGTCGACGAGCAAGAAAGTGGGGAAAGCCCCCGGCTTGGACTTGTAAGAGATGTCGAAATCTCCGAAGTCCTTGCAGGCCTTCTTGTTGGCCTTGGGGTAGGCGACGAAGCCGACCATGGTGCCGCCGTACTGGGGCACGCCGAAGTTGCCAATGGCGCACTCGTAGGTGCCCTTGAGGTCCTCCGGCGCCGTCACCTTGAGGCTGTTCTTCTCCACCACGAACCTCCCGTGGCAGGAGCCCAGCAGGAACAGCGCCCACACCAGTAACAGCAGCATCGTGCCGGCGGATCGGAACCCCATGCTCCGATCCACGGCTAGGCGTCGCAAATCGCGAAACCCAGCTGCAGCCTGAAGCTTGGGATTGGTTTGAATTAGATTGCTGTGTCTGGTTCGATCGGGGAAACAAAGAAAAAGAAAAGACTGATCCTGGAGCGGTAGAACAGAGCAGAAGTATTGGATTTTTAACGGATGGGGAAGAGTGTTGGAGCCGGGAAAGTGGTTCTACTTGGATGAACAACTAGGATTTAGGAGAGATTTTTTTCTGTTCTCTTTTGCTTTCCTTCTCGCTTGAGAAAACAGGATTTATTTTGCTTCTGGAATCTGGAGTTTTCTTTTTTCTCTCTTCTTTTCGGCTTCTCGAGGTTTTGGGAGAGTGCAAACGGAACGGGGAAGAGACGCCTTGTTCAGAAGTGCACGTGCTGCACGTGTTGCCGGATAGTCTGGAATGGGTATTGGGCTGCCTTTCAGCTTTCGGCCCAATTACGCGTAGTGGACACTCCTTGTTATATGCAGCTGATATATATAAACTAGTGTGTTGCGTGTCATATATAGTACATGTGAATAGCTGCAAATGCTATATAATCTGTCTGAATTGCTGCTCCGTATCTCGCTTTTAAGTATGTCACTAAGGTGGGAGGTTTTGGCAAAGCCTTTGAGCAGGGATCAATAATTGCAACCTTGACCATCATCTGCATCACAGTTATCCCAATTAAATTGAGGAGCAAAGAGGTTGCTCCTCATTGTGGATATATGAAGGAAGGTTGAATATATGAAAAGTCTGCAATGTAGCATCATATCAGATTTTCTAGCCCTTTTGTGCAAGTAAGAATGATATGTTGTGTAGTTACCGTATCATTCGTGATGTATGGTAATTGGTATGGTTTGTCCAGAATTTTTTTGATACAAGCTATGCATGTTGCATGCAACCTTATGAAATTATTGCGACTCTAATATATTGATTTGGCCTTTTGCAAAATACCACTTGTGTGTGGTGGGCAGAATAGCTCAAGCAAATTTCCACCATTTATATTAGGTGAGAAAAGCCTCCTTAGATTATGACAAGTGGTACAAGGTCAGTGTGGATCTTAAAGTTTTTACACAATCTACTACTACGTGGTAAATTTTAGTACATACTGCACAGCATAATAATACCCATCGACATGAATAGTTTAGTTCAAATAATGCAATGCGACCCTAGCAGCCGCCACCGGGGACCTCCATCTCCATGATTGTTTGACTCCCCCCCCCCTCCTCGCCCCCGGTAGCTCACCGGTGGCACGAGGGAGTGGAGATCCGTCTCTCCAATAATTTCAGTAGATTGACTCTTAGATTAGGATATTTCTCCATGTCAAAGTATTCAATATTAAAGATTTGATTCCTCCTGCTCTCGACCAAATGTAAGTAGGGTGGATTTGGTCTTTCTATAGCCAGCTTCGATGAAGATGATGGTGGCGACGATGACGCCAACAACATTCTTCGCATGGTGACATGGAGAATTAGTTTTCTCGACGGTGATATAAAGATTGGGACGATGTCATCATCATGGAATAATTTTCTCCGATTTCTTCTCCATTTTTGTCGTGGTTAGATTTGACCATGATGAAGGACTAGTGAGATCATATTTCATTTTTCTTCTTCTTTGGTGGTAGAAGAATGAAGAAGAAAAATACAAGAAAGAATATTACTCTCAATTCTACCTACATGAATGTTGGTCGTCATTTTTGGGCATATCAGCCTATTTGCTGAGTGTCCGTCCGTAGGATCATCCATACGAATCGGCGTATATGTTTAGAGTTGAGGATTGGAGCTATATATATATAGTGAGTGATTTGATTATAATCTCTTTGTATTTCAAAGAGCTTGTAACTTGATGTACTCATATACACATATATTAATATAAATCTTCTTTGGAGTAAAAAAAGTTTAGTTCAAATAGTAAAAACCACATTCATAGATCAAATAGAAAAGGAAATAGATAACATGATTTGCCAAATCATTATATTAAGTATATTAAGGAGAGCAAAAACAGAGATTACAATGTCGGTTGAGGTTAGTCAATGTTCCAATTTTGGCATTGCGACTAGTATGATGCCCCTTTCGTGTATATTATATTGTGCTAGTCATCTCTCGGTGCTACGACTAATGCAGCACCCTTTCGTGTCTTAGTTAAGAAATAGATCCTAGGTGATGGTCACTTCAACTTGATCATCATCAACTTGTCTTTCTTGACTCTTCATTCCACAGGTGAATATTAGATTGAATTTTAAATTTTTGTCCCCCTCTTCTTGGTTATTACATGTTGTGATTATTGTCAAATCCACCTCTACGTGAAGTTCAAGATGCCGACGATATGGCAAGGCAATCACGGAGGGACTCATTGAAAGAATGGATGTGCAGCCGGAAGGAAAGGAGTGGCTCCTCCTTCGTTCACAATTGAAGATGTAGACACTTTTATTCCCATAGTCTGCGGCGCTTGCCTTGATCATACCATACACAGCGTGACTTCTAGAACCAATGTCTTTGAGCTTCAACCTGACCTCAAAATTAGTCTCAACGGTGATTTCTAATCTATGGTCAATGTATGTAAATGGTTTGTGTGTATTCCTCGGGTTCATTGTCTTCAACGACATCCCACCCCCATGGTTAACAAAACCGGTGAAAACCGGGCGGTTATCCCGGTTAACCGGAAACCGGTCCCGGCCGGCCGGCCGGTTTGACCTGTTAGCCGAGGAAAATCGTAGCTGTTTACTCGTAGCTATTCGGTTAACCGACGGTTTTTCCGATTAACCGACCGGTTTTCTCGGTTCAAAACCGGACCGGTCAATCCGGTTTTGTTAACCTTGCCCACCCCTCTTGGATGGGAGGTGCCTTGCTAGTAGACCTCTCATCCCCGACAGTGAGTTAGTAGAAAACTTTCAAGACGAAAGGACCGTAAGCGTTGAAAATGCCATTAGGTCCAATAGGCACCAAATCGACCATTCCTTCCTGCACATGCCAACATGAGTGTGTGAAGAGTTTTAATTTATATTATTACAATATATATATATATATATATATATATATATATATATATATATATATATATATATATATATAAGTATGTATGAGACATGAAGCATATAATATATAAGATACTCTCTCTGTTCCAAATTACTTGTCGTTCCGGCCTTTTACCGGGTTCATTGAACATTCTCTCAACTCTGAATAACCTGTATGTCAAGGTTTACTGAACATTCCATGAATTTGACATAAAAATACACTCTCAAGATGACAAGTAAATTGGGACGGAAGGAATAGATGCTAGTATATACCTCTTATACTTCCCCAACGCGAAAAAAGTAGATTGTGCGGCCTAGTCGACAGTCGTAACCATTAATAGTGCTGATGGGGAAGTTCGCACGAATTGCCAACCTTGCACCCCACGTTGGCCAAATATGAAATCATCACAGCTACACTTGGACGTCGCTCCAGGATCATCATCATCATCATGACCAGCCCCGGGCGGATCCTGCGGGAGAGCCGTGATATCATCATCGCCTCCTTGGCCATCCTTCTTCAGTTTGGTTTCAAACATGTCCGATCCCAAACGGGCAGAGACGATGATGCGCAAAGAACGCACCGACTGGCGTCGCCGTGGGGCTCTAGACCCTGGCCGTAGTGGTTTATTTATACACCTGTACGTGTACGCGTGGGGCAAGGAAAGCGTTAACCTTGTCATCCCACAATGAAACGTACTCCTATGGCTAAAAAAACGTCAGAGCAATTGGGTCGGACTCCAACTCTCGAAATCGATCGGCAGCAGGTCGGACGAAGCAGACGGCGCTGCTGTGGGCCACCGCCAGCTGGTTCGGTTCTAATTGTTCTAAAAAAAGCTGATATATAAAGAAAAAGCCTCAATAGAGAACTATTGATATTTTTATTAGGAGTGTACAAAAAGAATATTTTCTAGAATTATCTTGAGCCAATAAAAATTACACTGTATGCAAGGTTTCATTGATTAGCTGCTCATATTTCAAATAATCGTCTAAGCTCATATTTCATCTGAACCCCTCTCTACTGAAAATTTGTTTTCGGCCCTTGGCTGCGTCTCTTATATCTACTAGAAACAGCTGTCATAAAGGAATTCGAGTTTAGTGTCACTCATGTAAGTGATTCTATACGTAAGAAGAACTCCATTATGAGCCTCCAAATGGTCTACTACGCTAAAATTTAAAGTCTTGACCCAAAAATTCCATCTAAATAGGCCTGCTTTTTTCATACCACTTCAAATTTGAATTCGAAGCCTCCATTCCTAGAGGTCCTCCAACCCACCCTCCAAAACGTGAGTCCCATTGCTTTTTATTATTTATTTTTTCTACAGAATTTTCATCTCTCTCTGCTCTCCCCGTGTCGAGGCAACCTTCTTTAGAGGCGCGGCACACGCTGTCACATTTCTGGGCGCTAGCCCGGGCGCCGCCTCGGCGGCCGATCGCGCCACCGGCGACCTTCCCGCCTTCGACTACGCAGGTTTTCGCCTCCGGCCCCGATTTCCTTGCCTCCCCCTGCCTCTGGTCCCCAGCTCCTCCCACCGACGCCGTCGCTCCGAGCTCGTGCCCCCACCATCCGGTCGACCGTCGCCGCTTTCTCACTCGCCACTAGACGCACATCGTCGACCTCCCCAGCCACGCCGCCGCCAACCTCCCCAGCCGTGCAGGCCGCCACCGGGAAAGCCACCTCCCACCGCCCCAATCTTGCCGGCCGGTCGCCCCTCCTCCTAGCCGCGCCGCGCCGCACCACCGATGAACTTGCCTCCGGTCGCTGTCCTCACATAGCTGCGATTTGGATCGGAGCTCCAAGATCCACTCCCTCCCTCCCCCTGCCAAACTAAACATCATGGTTAAACAAAAAAATCGCTAACTTTGGTCAAATCTAAGTGAACTGCATTCATCTACTCTAATTAACTGAGAATTAAATAAAGGCAACTAAATAATCGCGAAGTAACACATGGATAACCTAACTGAGATGAACTAAATAGGACTACTCCTTGTCGCTTGAGGAAACAGAATTTCTTTTGCTTCTGAAGGTTTTGGGAGAGTGCAAAGCGAAGAGATGCCTTGTCCAGAAGTGCACGTGTTGCACGTGTTGCCGAATGGTCTGGAGTCTGGACTGGGTATTGGGCTGCCTTTCAGCTTTTGGTCCAATTTAGCATAGTGGATACTCCTTGTCATATACTTATGCGGAGTTGATATGTAAACCTAAAAAAATCAATCAAAAACAAAAAAATACTAATATTTTTGTAAGTCTAGCGAGGTTAAATATTATTTCGATCTGTGTTTCCTTGACATTTTTAGTGTATTTGCTAAGGCATTGTTCGTTCTGTGTTTCAGGTTGAAAGGTATGTGGCAAGTCTTTGATAATGGTCCTCATTGAGAATCATCACAATGACAGCAGTTGCTACTAGATGCATATTTAAAATATCTTGCTTACTTCCAGATAACCTAAACCTGAATGTTTTTGCTATTAGCCTTGTGACTGATGTCCAATAGGCCTATTGCGTTTGGACTGTGACTTCACACACAGTTATGGTGAGCGAGCAAGTGCAGTTAAGATGAATATTTTAGATGGGATGATGAGCTAATTTATATCAATCGACAGTCGACAGAATAGGTAAAGCAGCAGATCAAGAGCTTACCAATACTATAATCGATGATGGTGCGGAAAGACGATGTAATGATGAAGATTCATAGAACCTCTCTCTGTGTCGATCCTCTGCAACTGTTGCTACATCTCGTACATAGAAAAGTTCAGTCATTACCTATACTAGTCTGTGTTTTTCCCTTGTTTCGTTTGCGTTGTTGACGACGTGTTGAGAGCTGGCACAAAAAGCGGGTATGTTTTTCCCTTGTTTCCTGGCTGGATCCGACCCACACATCCGACAAATGATTGCAACTAAAATTTATCAATCTGTATGCTCACAAAAGTCACAAGTGGTAACGTTGACATCAGAAGCCACACTATTTTTTTTGCATCGTCACATGCTACGTGGTTATATCATGCTTACCCTCAAAGCCACTTGCAATAATGTGGCGGACCTCGCCCAGAAGGGGTCTTTCTTTATATAGTTTTGTCTTGGTACATTCATCCCTCCTACTTTGCCGTGTTTGTTAATTTCTTTCCTATTTTATCTGTACTGCTACCAATAATACTAATACTAGCTATCAGTCCGTACTTGATTTTCACACGTGCTGCACACAGTGAGTACTTTTCATACTTCCTCTCGGAACGCGCTCTATCTTTTGTTTCTTTGTTCATCGCGTTGTTCATGGCACTTTAGCATGACAGTACAAATGTGGAATGATTGAAATCACAACAAAAAGGACCGGTCGACGGAGTACGGTGCCAAAACTAGGAAATCGGAGCCATGTAGCATATCACTTTCATAATTCCTTATTTACTTATTTTGGAACAGGTCTTTCGTGGTCAACGGAAAAGTATGTGCCCTTTCTTCAAAATGAACAAAAAACGCGTATGGATGCAAAGAATCAGTTATCCATTCTCCAACGGCTGCTGATGCAGATTTTGATTGCTAGGAGAAATAAGATGATGTAGGACCATCAGTGTTAGCTTGACACTTCTCATATAGTCTAAATATCAAATATGCATCATGTGGTCGAGGTACTATAGCAAACTAGATTTTTCATGGCCATCATATCAGTATATTAACATGGTACTAGCACCAGAATAACCCACATGAATAGATTGATCTTGTCGACCCCTAAATTTTTGCCCGATCATGGGTCAAGCCCGATGTCTAGGCCCATGTTTAGGGAGTGGGCTGTTGTTAGTTTAGGCCCATTAGAGTTCCGACTCAAATGTAACTTGGGGTAGGGAAAAAGAAACTAGAGATAGAGTCGGGTTCCTTGCTAAATCTATGAGGCTGTTCCCTGACTATAAATACGTGACTCCTCCCTTGAGGGAGGGCATCCTGTAATCTCGCCATTCACCCCGAGAGCAACTCGGCTCAATATACAACCGAACTGGATGTAGAGTTTTTATCCTTCGAGAGGCCTGAACCAGTATAACCCTCGTGTACTCCGTGAGATTGATCTCACTCCTTGGGTTCCCTCGATCCGATCTTAAATAGCTGCTGATATCTTTTCTAGCGTCAACAAATCTATTGTTAGAATTTTGTGGCATATTTAGCAACAATTGGTGGTACCATCACCAAACTAAAAAAGGGTGTATGATTTTTTTATTTTGGTAGTGCTATAAGAATTCCTTTTTTATGTATTTTGAAATAGTTCATTCGTGGTCAACTGCAAAGTATGTGTCGTTTTAAAAATAAAACAAGGAAAATAAAAAACAAGTAAAATACTAACACTTTTATTAGAAGCATACAAAATTACTCTACTCTGGAATTATCTTGCACCAGTAGAAAACAATCAATAAGATGTTGAACCATATTCTAGTCTAGAGTAGGAAACATGGTGGTGCCAATTTGTCCTTTATGCATAATTTTCAAGAAAAATAAAAACTTGCAATGAGCTATTTGGTGATAATTATTTCATCGAGAGGGAGAGATGCAAAAGAGACATAGAATTTTCAATAGTTTATGCATGAGGTTCATATAAGAAACTAGAAGGTTCCAATGATCTATTTTAGTGGTCTTTTATGGTAAGAATAAAAGATACATTGTTCATTTCTTTTCCAGTGAGCTAGGTTGGGTACTATATTATTAAAGGAGTTTTTTGGTCCAAAATACTAGCCGGTAATTTTTCAAAACTATGGACCGGTAGTTTCATTGAACGTTATAGATCTGATATCAGTAATACACAACTACTAACTAATATTTTACCACATCGTAAATCTATTGCTTTAATCAAAGCAAAAGATTTACAATGATTATTTTTATTTTCAACACAATATAAATGGAAGTTAGTAATCCAATTAATCTTTGATGTTAATAATGTGTTCATTATTGTTCCTACAATAGGGGTGAAAAAAATATAAATACCATAATTATTGGTGAAATTACAAAAATATCCTTAAGTAGGCTTGTCTCCATCACTCATGATTATATATGTCGTCTTGGCCATGTATGAAGCATACGGCTCCCACTACTCATGACCTAGCAAGACGGCAGCTCACAACGACAAGCGAGAGGGCATGGAATCCAATTTGACTATGGTGGCCATTGGCCATCGTCTTAACAAGAGTTTAGAGCTGGAAATAAATATACGTGGTGTCACGTAATAACGTGAAGGGGTTAAGTGAGGAGGTAATAGAACCCCACCAGCAAACATAACTGAACATGTGCGGGTAGAAAGAGACGAAGAGACAAGTAGAGATTGCACGACTTTAACAATAGTAGAGATATATAGCGCTAACAACAATCCATGTAAACTATGACAGAAAACAATACATGTAGACTCTTCTTTACCCTTTCCCAATGGAGCTCCAGGCTCATCAGTTATTACATGCTAATAGTAATATTTAGTGATTCTAATAAGTTTTTGTACTTCATCTGAACGATCCTGTTCTGAAAATTATTGTTCAAGAAGTCGGTCTCTACTGAAACTTACTTCCACCTTTATATATATATAAAAAAATCTTATGTCTAACTGGAGTAGCTGGAGATGATGTCACATAGGAGTTCAGGGTCACCTCCTATCAGTGGTTCCGTGATGATTGGTCCCATATCTAATAATTCATCGTAGGATAGACCTGGAATGAATGAACTATCACAAGGTGCACCTATAGTAACGTATTGGCCGGTCATTGTAAACGGCTCATGGCATGGCATTAGATCGTCCAAAGGAACGGCAGAAACATCTGCAAGAGGAGGCATCATAAAAGTAGCGTCTTGGTTGACGATCATGATATCAGCAGGAGGATTAATAGTAGCAGCTCCTGATCCGGTTGGAAGATTGTTATTGTAGTTGCGAATGTGATCGTTGTTGTAGGTGATTTTAAACTGAGGTGGGTCCACCTGCTTGACAGGGCCAATAGGAGGATTATTGATAGCAGCTCCTCCGGTCGGAAGACTGTTATTGCAGTTGCAAGTGTGGTCGTTGTTGTAGGTGACTTGAAACTCAGGTGGATCACTGTTGTCCTTCTGCTGGACGTACTTCGTAGCCGGGCAGCCTTTGTCCTGCTTGTAGCACCTGAAGTAGCTCCTGCATGCAAAACATCAAATATAACAAGCTTTGTTTCAGCATGTGGATCGACCTCTTGTGAACTATTTTAAGACGGACAGAAGAAGACACCTTGTGAACTGGGTGCCGTTGATCCTCTTCTCACCATACTTCCTCCACTCATAGCGGTCATCGCCATAAGGAGAGTGACTAAACTTGACCAATGATTTCCCTCCTTCAATTGCCGATCTGCAGTGATACAGTTACAACACATGGAAATGCCAGTTTAATTACTACGAATTAAGAACAGGCACATGCATGGTGTACTGCACATGCATGGTGTACTAAATAATAACTCAAGAATGAAGATTGACCGATAGATATGATATATACCTCCTTCTTTTGCCGCTCCTAGCTGATGTGCTGCCGTTGGAAGCGGAAGTTGCAGCGCTAGAGGATGAGAGCTCGGGTTTGATGGCTAGCGGCGAAGCAGCTGTGCTACTAGTCTTCTGTTGCTGCTTCATGACGGAGAGGGCGATGTTGAGGGCTCGCAGCGCCTCGTCGAGAAGGAGCTGAGTCGTCGCCTGCATCCCCTGGTGGTGGAGAAGAAACGGATGGTGAGTCTTGATGAGCTCGTAGACCCGGGCAACCTCCCTCACCGCGCCCTCACGATCGTCTGGCACTAGGCAAGCCATGGTACCGTTTACAGGTGCCTAAGGCTAGGCTAGGATGATGAGCAGATGGATTTATCTCGAGAAAGGGTAAAGCATAAGCAGTTTGTGGAGGCAGCAGGCTCACTGTTTGTGGAGGCAGCAGGCTCACTAGTACTATATATAATCGATGATGGTGCGCGAAGACGAGTTAATGATATGAAGATTCTTAGAAGCTCTGTACTTGATCCTCCGCAATTGCAACGTCGTGCATACAGAAATTCAGTCGTTGCCTATGTTGTTAGTTGCGCTACTCCCTTTTTCGTTGTAGTGCTGACGACGCGTAGAGTTGGCACGTAACTGGAGTACGTACGATGTAGTGACATGTGCTAGTGGACCGCTTCCGTCACCTAGCTGGACCTTCCAACAACAAGATTTAGTATTATCATCAGCTGGAGCCGGACAAATGACTTCAACTAAGATCACACTTTAACTAGTTTTCCGGTGCCGGAACAACAATAAACTGCCGAATGAACTAGCATACTCCCAAGTAGGGTCAGAAAAGCATATACACATATATAGTAGTCAAGAGTAGTCAGAGCTCGTTTGATAAAAAAGGAGAAGAGAATAATCAGAGCGCGCTGATACCTAGCCATATCATTATGCCCCGAGGTAGAAATCAGCCAAACTACCCTTATATATTCTGATTTCAAACATGAACATATATGCATGAAGCTGGAGGCAAACAAAAAAATAATTTGCAAGAATGATAAACTATTTCCAATTTGTATTGCGGTTGCAGGTACACTCCTGAAAATTGATATTACATCGGCGAAAAAATGAGATTCGTATTAAACAGTTCATTAGATATAAATTAATCAGCAGTTCACTGTCACTGGTTGCAATGAGCTCATATTAATAAATGGTGTCTCATGACTAGGCTGGATGGTGTCTGGATGAAGAGTACATTTTTTTAGAGAGAGATTGGTAGAGGGCCCATTAAGTAATACTATGCTGTATACTAATTAGTGGTCGCAATAATCAGCCTATTCTCCATCACGTTTCATTGTTACAATTTTCAGGATATGATAACCCAGTGACCAGTCTGAATCTAAGCCATATCCTCTGTCGATCAATATAATTTGTTCTATTTTTTTGCCAGGTGCTCTGGCGTTCACTTACTAAGTAGGAGACGGGAATCTGGATTTTAATCTCTGACGGGTGTTGATGCTCGGTAATAATACCGTCTACGAACCGAGAGAGCACTTATCATCCTAGAATATTTTTTTTGAGATGACAGCGCAGAACCGAGCTAGTAGTCATGTGACATCAAAATTATTTAGTTAGTACACAACTATACAAAGAGAGGTAATTATTGGCATCACAATGCAAGGATGGTCGTCATGCATGCTTTATGCTCAAAGCTTGCATTGCAACCCGGATCCTTGCCTAGACCCTGTCTTGGTACATTCTCCCCTCTTACTTAGCCGTGTTTGTTTCTTTCCTTTCCAAACACGCTCTATCTTTTGTTTCGTTTTTCATCTCGCTTTCGCTTGAGAGTAAGTGATGTCACGAATGAATGAAATTGCAGCAAAAGATCAGTGGCCGGAGGAACAAGCGTGTACTAGGAACTAGGAGTCATGTAGTATATCACCTTCCTCATTCCTCCTTTTGAAAACAGGGCCTTTGGTCGTCAACTGCAAAGCATGTGTCAATCAAAGAACCAGTCAGCAAAGAAATGGGAGTTGTTGATTTTCAGCTGACTGAAATTTTTTCTCTATCTCCCACCGGGTCTGCATCGAGCTCCCTCGTCGCCCTTGCTCTGTCCACCGATGGGTCCGTCTATCCCGCGTTCTACGTCAGGCCAACCTGCCACCCCTGACACCTTTATTTCTATGTTTCCTAGCAACAAATGCTTCCCCCCCCCCCCAAGTGCCCCAAAACACAGAAACCTTTAGCGTACTTTTGTGTCATTTGGTGTGGAGAAAATTCGATGTACTAATGCATTGCATACCGTTCCACTACCTACCTGTCGCTCAGATGCATTCCTTTTTGAAACAAAAGGCAAGATTCAGCTGCATATACCTGCTACCATTAGGAGGTTCTTCAGTTCTCTTTCTGCAAGCCAATACTTTGGAAACAAATACTAAGATGTTGGTTGTCTGAATCCGAATTAATTTGCATTCCTAGTTACTTTCCTCTATGTCCTCTGTTCGGATTCCTACTGCTGTGTACTTGCAACAAAATTAACGTTTGCTTGCCTTTTAAATTGGTTACATAAATACTGTTCATCTCTTTGGTCTGCGTCTTGCAATCCGGCTCATAGGATTTTTAGGGGAATGTGCTCTCTTGGTGTGGTTCATGGGCAAGGTAATAAATAGTGGATAGTGGGTTTGTCGCGGATTGATATCTGTGTAGCGGAATATCTGCAAGATCCAAACTGCTATCCATGGTCCAGCACAATGATGCGGTCGCGGTAAAGGTAAGCTACCACAATAGTGAACCGCTACAAATGCTATTTGTTACCCTTGTCATGGTTACTCGTTCTTCGGTTCTGCCTAGTCCACAAGATGATACTACTATAAGTAATATACAAGAATCCTTCATCAGTATTGTATGTTATAGTTCCTTAACTCATGAGGTTAGTCAAGTATTCACCACTTCTAGATATACACATTCTATAATGGTGTGGGTCAATTAATTATAGGTTGTGACCATCATCAAAGAAACTTTTTAATTTGAGCATGCTCGGATGAACAACACCTTCTAGAGTGAGGATGCATGACCAATAGAGATAGACTAGCGAGTGGAGGAGGAGGTCCAGGGCCAACAATCATTCTTTTCTCGGAGGATAGTATTGTGTGGAGGGCTTAATTTGGTTGCTTGTCAATGGCCGATGATGACGGTTTTGGTCGCTAGGCTAGGAGGAATAAGATGATGGAGGATTCAAGGAGCATGCTGCCAATTAACATTTTTCATAGCCTGAATCTCAAATATTATTTATTAAAAGGAATATATTACTATTTCAGTCTTTCTATCAATTGATACACGTAGATATCAATTATTTCATTGGTCAATAAGGAAATAAAAAAGGCAAACTAGGACAATGAAATCTCTTCTCAGTCGTCACCAAATCCTAGTGCTTGAAAATATTCCAAGATCATATAGTTGATCATCTTCGTAGCCACTTGTCTACCTGTTCATTCACTGTAGAACCAGAAACCATCGTAGATTCCAGCACAAGAAAGCTCACCCACCATTTCATCCACGAGGCCATCCAAAGTATGTCATCAATCCATATATCCATATAGGAACGATGTACCATCCGTGTGACATCATCTATCTCGACAAAAATCACCATGCTCTCGGGCGACCACACGAAGGGTTGTCATGAACATATTTATTCATCATCATGATGGCTAGCCATAACATTGAGCAACAAGCCCCATGACCAGCTCATGATACAGACTTAACCAAAGAAAAAAGAAAGCCATGGCCATCCGCTTGGTCTGATCCAACAAGCGGACACATTGTCTGCTCGCAAGTGCAAGCCAAACCTCCACGAGTGGGCAAGAAGCACCGAGTCCACCGCAATCGGGAGTGGTGACCCCTCGTAGTCGCTGAATTATACATCATTGATGATGAGATGAGAACTCCCCTAATAGAGTCACTCAGCCAACCACCTACGTAGAGATCCAATTGGCCTCATACCATGATCTGAGCCAAAGATGTTCGAGTCTTGTGTTGGTGCACCGTGAAGGGATCTAGATTCAAGAGGCCAAGTAGATTAAGGCCTAGGATGATTGGATCCATCCATGAGAGCCTCGACAATGGTAGGCTGGTGGTGGAGCCATGAAGTACTGGGAAGAAGAGAGCGAGGTCAGGAGGAAGAGGGATAGAGATGGAACTGCGACTTGCCTACATTGACCAGTGTCATTAGAACAATATAGTTGAGACATAGAGAGCCATTGTGGCGACAACAACCATAAAGGCATTGTACGTGTCTGGTGTAGGGTCTACTCAAGCTGCATGGAGATTTTTGCTATTTTCCCCAATGAAACCAGTGGGCTTAAAAAAAATACCCACATCTCCTTGGTCTTTGATAAAATACACACGAAACTAGTACATACTCAGTAAACTGCTCTTCTGTTTTGCATTCTTGAAGCCGGTAAGCCGGCAACGTGAATTCAGAGTGTGTGCTGCTTTTGGGCATTTTAGTGAAGCCCAACGAGTTGTGGGCATTTTAACGAAGCCCATTGATTTTGTGAGCAAAATACCAAAAATCTCAATTGCATGTGTCACCGCTCCTTAGTTGGTGAGTACCAACTACCAAGTTGTTTGGACTGAGTATTGGGCTACCTTGCATCTTTTGGCCCACTCTTAATTTTCCATAATGGACATAGTTTTTCTCGTTTTTCATTATCAGGAGTATGCTAATTTTTAATTCACTATATGATACCTTCTTTTCTAGGCCAAATATCAAGATATGATTTTATCATGTTATTTCAAAATAATGCACGAGGTGGATGGTCTTTTTGCTCACAATCCTATGAACTAGGCAGTTGGGTACAATTATTTTTACCATCTCTTAATAGAGAAGTCTTTTGGTGTTTGCGAGGTATCTAGAGGTATTACGAGGTATTTCGATCTGGACTGTTGATTAAGTGAGGGGCAAGGTATGGAACAAAAATTATCATAACCGGTGGCAGGTGGGTAATTATATACAAACTAAAAGCCTTTGATTAACACCGTCAGTAACACATCACGTAAATGATCGATTAACCATGTATATGATCGTAGAAATTTTTTTGCTTCTGCCGCCGCCATCGACATAAGAACCCTAATCAATCACATTATAACGAGTAAGTCTGAATCAGACTATGTAAATCAAAAGGGTATGTCGTTGCCTTGATCCTCCGCCTCCGCTTGTTCCTTCATTGTTCACGTCAGCAATGGCGGCGTGGCAGTGCCGGCGACAGAAGAGGATGGAGGTTCTATGGGGGAGCTCAAAATTTTTATTTCATGGCCACCGTTGTCTCTCCCTGTTCCTTGGCATCGCCACGATCGATGAGATTTTGATTCCGACGAAGAACTCTCACAGTGGCAAAACAAATTTGATTCTTTATTGTGTTTTTGATTGTTTACTTGGTTGATCTGTTTTATGCATAATTTATAGTCTGGAATATACAGAGATGAGATTTAGGTCTCATGAATAACTCCCGGTGCTTGTAAATTAAATTGAATTATTTACTATGTTTTTGATTCTTTACTTCTTGATCTTTTCTATGCATAATTTATAGCTTGGGATTGAGAGAGATTTGACGGCTGACAATCAACAAGTCGTTTTTAACAACTATGGACATAAGAACCCTAATCAATGGCGTTCTAATGAGTAAATCTGGACCAAACTGTGTAAATCAGAACTGGTACGCCATGTGTCCAGATATTTCGCCGCTGTCTAGCACTGGTTACAATTATTTCGAGTAAATCATACCAAACAATGTAAATTAAACATTCCTTCGTTGTCCCGCCTTCCATTTTGGCCACCATGTAAAACTACTATTTTATCCTCAATACTTAGATACTTCCATCAATGTTGAAGTACCTTTGGCTTAGTACCTTCCATCGTGGACCATTAGATCGAGGCCAACCGACGATCCACATTCTATGCAAACACCAGAAAACATCTCCTCTTAATAATTGCTATATATAAGCACCAGACACTCAAGATTATTCCTTATTTTATCTTCCTGATGTTTTCATGCTAGATTTGCCCGATACAACAGTCCCTGTAAACTCTCCTTTTCCTTTGCCATAATTCTTTTTTTTTTTTGCAGCAAGGGAGAATTCCTAGGACTAATATACAAATCTCACCATGCAGATTTATTTCTTACTTGCTAATATTTCAGTATGTGTCTAAAAAGCCAACGTTAAAGAAGAGTCATGTTAATCTACTTCTATTGAAAATGATTATTCAAAAAAAGATTTATGTCTGCTGAAAATTGTGCCGGCCCTTGTATAAAACCAGATAGTAGTGCTTGAAGATCGAGATCTTGAAATTCATAGGCATCTCCCGTGAGTAGTTCTTCCGTCATGATCAGTCCCGTACCGCCAGCACCCATAGCAACGTAGTGCTCAGCCATCGGAAACGGTTCCTCGCACGGCATCAGATCGTCCAAAGGAACGTCTGTAAGAGGAGGCGGCACAACAGTTGCCTCTTGCTTGATCATGACATCATAGTGGCCACTAGGAGGATTATTGGCACCTCCTCCGATTGGAAGATTATTTTTCTTGGCAGGTGGTGGGGCAGTAGTGCAGTTGCAAGTGTGCTCGTTGTTGTATGTGACTTCGAACATAGGCGGGTCACTGTTGTCCTTTTGCTGGATGTACTTTGTCGCGAGGCAACCTTTGCCGTCCTTGTGGGTGCATCTGAAGTAACTCCTGCAGAATATACCATGAAGAGCAAGGTTTCAGTTTCAGCATGTCGATCGACCTCTTTTGAACGAACTAGCTATAGGCTATGTATGCATCCTTGAGACTTGATAGAGGCAGAAGAACTAGTTGGAAGCAAAGGGTAACCTTGTGAACTGGGTGCCATTGATACTCTTCTCGCCATATTTCCTCCACTCGTAGCCATCCCCATAAGGAACATTGGTCATGATGACCCATGATAAGCTCTTCCCTTCAGTTACTGGTCTGCAATACAGTCAGAGTACATGAACAAATCAGTATCAGGGACACTGGGCAGTCCAAAATCCAAAGGAATATTGAAAGGCTCAGGCACATCGATCGATAGATTTTTGGATTCAAATGGATAGATAGATATGCACCTTCTTCTTTTGCCTCTTCTTGCTGATATGCCGGTTTCTCCACTGGAATCGGCTACTGAATTTGCAGGGCTGGACGGTGACAATTGAGGCTCGACCTTGACGCCCAGTGGCGACGATGCAATTGGGCCACTACCCTCTTGTTGCTTCATGACGGAGAGGGCGATGTTAAGGGCTCGCAGCGCCTCGCTGAGAAGGAGCTGAGCCGTCGCCTGCGGCTCTTCTTGCAGCCCCAGCTGGTCTTGGAGGAGGAGAAATGGCTGGTTGGTCTTGATGAGCTCGTAAACACGGGTAACCTCCCTCACTGCCCCCTCACGATCATTCGGTAGGCAAGCCATGGCATCAATTCCAGTCGATCGGTATGTGCTTAGAGCGCGAGGTAATTAAGGAGTAAGCTAATCCATTGACGCATGAGTGGATTTATATAGATGGACATAAAGGGAAGTAAAGCTAGCAACTGGTAGTAGCGATAGTATTATATGGATTAGTGGAGGGGCAGGTGTGCTCACTAAATACTAAAGGGAGGACGAGGTATGAAGATTCATAGAAGCTGATCTGTGCTCGTCTGCCGTTGCTAAGGGTGTGTTTGGTTGGGCTTTTTCTGGCTTTGGCTTTTCCAAAAGTCAGTAGCTCAACCAAAGGGTTAGCTGCTAACAAAAGCCAAAGCCAAAAGTAGCTTTTTGCTAGTTCATTTCGAAAGCAGTGTGGAGGTGCTTTTTTTGGCTTTTGGCTTTCACAAGTTTGAAAAAATTACCTACATATGTATATTTATGTATATATGTATACATGTAATATATTATTATATGACTTTTATTTATTTATATACATTATCTTATATAAATATTGTGTATTTACTTATTTATTTGTATATATCTTATATATATATATATATGTAAATAAATAAATATATGTATATATATATTTATATGTATAAATATTTTTTTATTAATATGTATGGTATATATGTATTTATCTATTTATTTATATACATATATATATGTTATATTATATATATGATATAAATAAATATATAAATATAAAATATATTATACATATATTTGTATGTATATATGTCCGTATATATGATGGTATATATGATGATAAGTAGGGTCTGCTAGTAAATTTCGAAAAGCCACAGTTGTTTTACCAAACGAGCTTTCAACTTTTTCACAGTCTCATAACCCACAATTGCTTTTTCACATTTCACAGCCTACAGCAGCTTTTGCCACAGCCACAGCCCAACCAAACACACCCTAAGTAGTAGTACATAGAAAGCTCAGTCATTATCTTATGTTTTCCCTTCTTCATTAGTGTTGACGACGCGGAGAGTTAGCACGTCAGCAGAGTACGATCTAGTGTAACATGTGCTCGTGGACCGGAGCCAGCTCCTAGATCCTACACAACAAGTTTTAATGTTATCAGCCGGACAAATGATTGCAGCTAACTATCCGTTTAATTAGTTTCCCGATGAACAGAAGTGCCGTACCACGACTGTGGTCAGAATTAAGCGTAGTCGAAGTCAGAGCTGATGCTCTGTCCACACGATCACGGAATCAGCCAAATTACTGTTCTGCGTATTCCAATCTCAGAAACGTGACTGGAGGCAAAAACAATTTGCTAGCATATATACAAGTTTTTTCCCCTTCTAAATGAACCCACACAAGACAGTGTTAACAATTTTTTTTCTCGAAAACGCAGGAGAGCTGCGCTTCATTGTATTAAGGAGAAAACGGGATATGAACCCGTACGGCCAACGATTACACAAAACACACCACACAACACACATACACACACACAACACAACGCAACACAACAACAACACAACACGGACGCTGCAGTGAAAAGGGGATGCTTCAGATTGGCGCCTCCAAGAAGGTCATGACGCTTCACGCCACCGCCAACAACTCCGACAAGCCGGATCCGGGCTTTCACCCATGCAGTCTCGGAGATGGCAAGAACCTCAGCAAAGCCTTCAGCAAGGTACGTTGCCGGCATGGTTGGCACCATGTAGGATTTCTCCCGGTTCGGTGCTTCTCCATCTCCGAACCAACTCGCATCCCCATCCTGCGCATCACGTCGGTCATCCTCACACCGCGCCATCCACACCTCCAATACTCGCAGCGTCAACAGCGCGCGCCACCACCCCCAAGCACTGCCCTGTTCTGTTCATCGTCGCGCGTGAGAGCGCGCCAGCCAACCGGCTCCGTGCAACCACTCCCGGCGTTGGACCTGTGCCACCTACAACTGCCGCGTGTGCTGCCTCGCGGCGCACAACCGCACCGACGGCACAACTCCCGGACGTCGCCACCGCTCCGTCGCCACATGCATGGAACCTCCTCTGGCTTGCAGCCACAAGAGGCGCTTCCGGAGGAGGGGATGAACATGCCTCGACGCCATCTCCGACGCGACCTCCGCATGGCTGCGCCCGGGGCCAACCGCTCGCCGGCGCCTTCGCCGCACGCCCTCTACCGAACGCCTTCACCGGACGCAGGCCCCTAGCTCGGGGCCCTAAAGCCCCGGATCCGACGGCTCGGAGCCGCCACCGCCGCGCGGCACCAAACGGACATCGGCGCCGAATGCGCCGCACGTCGCCCATGGCGCCGCCGCAGCACGCCATTCAGGACGCCGTCGCCGGACGCGGAGCCCCCGGGTCTAGGTCGTTAGGCGCCGGATCTGGTGACCGGAGCCCGCCGCCGCGTCGCGCCGAACGCTCGCCGGGGCCTGCGCCTGCACCGCTCGTCGCGCCTCGAGCGCCCACGCTCCGCCATCGGGCGCGGGCCCCTTAGATCTGAGCCCTTAGGCCCCGGATCCGGCGGCTCGGGGTCGGTCGCCGTGTCGCGCCGCCATTGTTTGGGTAGGTGTGGGGGTGTGGGTGGCGGGGGCAGCAGTGGAGGAGAAGAAGAAGAAGGCCCCGCCGCCGCCTTCCTCGCGGCTGCGCCGCTGTACTGGCAGCCCGCTCGGGCGGCAGCGAGGTAGGGGAGGAGACGGGGAAGGCCGGGGCGGCGGCGGCGGCGGCTAGGGTTTCACTCACTGCAAAAAATATATTTTGTTAGAGCGCTAACAATTTATTAAAACGAATATATATTATCATTGATGTAAAACCTATAACCATCGGCACTCCCTAGATTAATGTTATATTGCAAATTATAAGATAGAACCTGTAGTCCGATTAATGAATACCACAAACACGTGTTGCATGCAAGGAGCTGAAGAAATGTTGTTTTACCAGGTTGGAATAATCAAGATGTCTGGAGAGGGATTGATAAATAGCAACTTGCTTTATACTATACTAGTACAACATAAGTTGCAATTATCAGCAGCCCACCCTCCACCCTTGGCACTTTCCATTACTTTTCATATTATAACTGCAACTGCTCTATAGCATGCAGGAACATACACCCAGTGATCTGATTCATTCTAAGCCATGTCCTCTCTTCTGGTGATCAATTATGTTGTCCAATGCTTTACCACCTTATTATCTTTTGCTTCTTTTTTCTCTCTCAATGCCAGTTCTCTGGCATTCACTAAAGTAAGCGATAGAAATCTGAATTTGAACCTTGGACGAGCGTTGATGCTCGGCAGCACGGCCTCTATTACTAATAACAAAGAGAAAACACCTAGTCGTATCCAAGAAATTCTAGAGACAGGGCATCCATGTAATGGCAGCACTTCATGGTGTCAAAATGATCAGTTAGTGCACTGCTAATTGCTATACAGGTGGGGTAATGTTGACATCAGAGGATGCCCGTCATGCTTACGCTCAAGTCCAACAAGGACATAATTCAACGCGGATCCTTGCCTTAGATCTTCTTTTTTACTTTGCAAATCGACTCTTTCCATATATATATATAAATTTTCACTGCTACCGTCAGTATCAGTTCGTACTTGATTTCACCACGCGATGCACACATCTAGCTAGAATTTCACGCGTCCTCTTTTGTTTTCTCTGCAGCGCGTGCGCTCACACGAGAGACAGCGATGGCATGGCAGCCCAGGAACGAATGAAACTTGCAGCAGAGACCAGTCATCCGAGAAAGACAAGATCCAGGGACCCATGAACATTCCTCTCAATAAGAGGTCATCCAACGACCAGTCAGCAACGAAAAGGAACGCACAACGTACCAGTCCACTACCTTAAACCCGAAGCATCCCTTTTTTGGAAAACCAGGAAATTCACCTGCATTATGTATGGCCTTCGTAGTCTCTGACACAATGATATTTGGACGTATCCATTGGCACACATAACTGTCCGCAACAAATAGTGTTATAACGGAAAAGTTATTTTTTCTTCTTTGGGTATCATGGGATTCTTCGCATGAACCAAGCACAGTCGCCACTACAGCTAGAGAGCAGAGCAGAGTGAGTCATGATGATGGCAATTGACTGTTTCCACTCAGCTCGTACTTACCGTCCAGGAGTGCTCCTATAGGTATCACGGGCCACGGCCCCATCAGCTCCAAGCACAATTCGGCCATTAGCTGTTCTTTTTATTTTTCTCACAATCCACTTGAATAACTCACGTCAAAGTAGGCATAGCAACGGGACAGGTTCGGTGCGGTAGAGCAAAAGCCCATCCGTGATGAGATATGTAACGGGTGGAAATTCATCCCGCATCCGCAGCCGCGGGTGAAAATTCACACCCGCGTCCACATCCGCGGGTTTTGAGTGGGTGCGGGTCTCCCGCGGGTCTTTCATGTACTACATCCAGAAATATAAGCATTCGTTGACTTTCGGAGATCACGTTTGACCACTCGTCTTATTTAAAAAATTTGTACAAATACAAAAATAAAGAAGTCATACTAAAAATATATCTAAGCATAAATTAAATTATCACAAAATATTATAAATATATTGAATAAGCCGAGTAGTCAAATGGAAGATCTGAAAGTCAACAAATGCTTATATTTACGAACGGAGTACATATTAAAATAGAAAATAAACAAAATAAATATATATGTGTTATTAAAATCAACACATAACTACAACATATATTTTTATCTAACATAAAAAAAGGTTTAACAAGTATATAAATTATATAAAATATATAGATTTGGGCGTCAATATATGCATAGTTCAATATATGGATAGATTCGGGGCCCCACGGATCACCCGCGAGTGGGAAACAAAGGTGCCAAACCCATCGGGGCCTTGCATCCGGGACCCGCATTGTCATCCTACGTCAAAGCACCCTATTAATGATTTTTCATCCTTCAATTTGATTCTCACTGAAATAAATTCAACAAATTGAAATTGAAATTGTATTAACAATGAAACATTTGATTGTCACGTCTGGATTTTATTGTTCAAACAAACAAAATGTACTTCTAGAAGAATTTATTTTTACTGCTGCAATAATTAAATAATTATAAATTAATTTAAAAATATTTTTGTAAAACACTAGAACAAGTAATTTTCACTATTAGAATAATCAATTTTAACTACAGAATAAATTATTTTTTACTACTGGAACAATGCGTAAAATTCAAATTAAAATTTTAAAACTTTTAACAAATATATGCATGCAGGGTCTCAGCTTGTTGCGTTAATTATAAATAACACAATAGTTTAAATAAAATAATAAACGGAGTTGGGGTCTGAGAGAAAAAATCAATTTGAACCGTTTGTCTCTGCACTTTCTACTTTCAGGAGGCCCACTTATTATGTAGCCCACCCGTGCTCTTCATGGACCGTCTGGCTTCGTTGGGCTGCTGTCAAACAAAATTTAAAGCACACTATGGAATTGGAAGCTGCCGTGGACGTACAGCTGGCCAAACGGGTCGTGCCAAGCAGGCCGGTCCGAAGCACGAAATTTTTGACCCGGTCCAAGCAAGGCACGATTCGTTTAGTTTCGTGCTCGAGCCGAAGGTGCAGCCCTGTCGGACGGCACGGGCACGGACCGTTTAATCATGGGCCCGACAAAGCACGAAATGGGCCCAGCTAGGCATGGCCTGAAAAGTATGAATAAATATATATATATAGTTTGTATGCAAACATGTAAGTTGGAGTAGTCTGGTGGTTAGATGGTTGGATTAAATCCTGCTGCAAACATATTTTTTCACCTCCATTTTTCATCACAAATGCAGGCTGAAATGTGCTAATGGGCTACCATGCCTACCGGGTCGTGGGTCGATGCCTCGGCGGAAATATGCCGGCCTGAAATTCCACGAGCCGGGCCTTTCTATGCCATGCCGTTCCGGGTGGCCCATTTGGCCAGCACTATGTGGACGTCGTTCGTGTGAAATATCCGTGCTGTAACACTAAGAGCATCTCCAAGAGCGTAGCTAAAAAGATTAGCTCAATTCTGATTTTAGCTGTTTTCTAAAATAAAACATCCTCTAAAAGATATTAGTGATCTAACAGACTCTAATTTTTTTATCTCTATCTTTAAAATTATTTAAATATAGGCAAGTGAGATCTAGTTTTGAAGGTTTCATCGTTACGAATAAAATGGTGAAATCGGTTTTCAATTTAGATATTTAATTTATGAGTTATCACATTTCTTATGTTTGAAATCATATTTACATACGATGACATCACTATTTATCATTTTCTTCTCTCACGCAAGCGCTTATCTAGGACGGATAGCAAGTCAGCATGGCTGGCTCAATATAACTAATCAGATAAGTATTTACTTATTAGAAAAATACGAATGTATATAAAGCATATGTTGGATTGCTTTTTTCAATAAAAATTTATAAACTTTAAAATAGAAGGGCATATACAGCTCTTGGAGATGCTCTTAAGCCAACTCAACAGTTTTGATCTCCGTTCTAAAAAAAAAAACAGTTTTGATGTCTGTTCTCCGCTACAACTTTGGAGTGAAGGATATGTTGTGTTCGTCGAAAAATATTGGACTGAAAGACCCAAGATCCTTTGTTCTCAGATTTAAGAATCTCTTCAAGATCTGATTGCACATTTCTTACAAGTGATTGCTAACTACAAAATGACCTGTGGTTTCATTATGATAGACAAATCAATTTGTTCCTTGTAAAATACAGACTGAAAAAACTAAATATAGACAATCCAGCAATATTCATGATTTACTATCAGAATAATAACCAATATAACTTGTTATCAGGACTTCGGACATACTAGTATATAATGTCCAAACAAACAAATGGCTTTAACTTCCGCTATAGAAACATTTTTCTTTTTGTATCATGTATCAGAAAGAAACTGGATGCTATTCTTTTCATCAGTCAAGCACAAAAAATGTCGCTTGAATCGGAAAGCAAAAGTGCAAGTATGGTGATGCCTACACGGGGATCAGTTGATTATTGTTGGTTCCCTGTGCTTCAGGACCGGGGCCGCAATATCGCCTCCAACTCAAGATACAAACTCCACTTGGCACTAGAATCATGCACCTAGCGGCGTCTTATGATATATTACTTCCGTTACTGAACATCATATGATCACAAGAACTGGAAGTACTCGATGCATCTGGACTGACCGATCGGTAGCAATGTCCTCGATGGAGCACTGGTGCTTCTGGACAAAGAGCTTGCTTCTGAAAAATTGTCAGCCTCCATCTTCACTGAACTGTTGGTAATAGGACATGATGTGCCTGTCCACTGGAATTGGCCTGTGCAGGCGCCTTGATCAAGCTCTTGGTTAGCTCTGTAAGGTTGAATGCTCGGTGATGGTATTGTAGTTGCGGATGTCAGGAATGTGGGCGGCTCGCTGCTGCTATGCGAGCTAAAGCAGATTGATACCGCCTTCTTCGAAGATGATTGCGCAGAAGCATTACTGCTTCCTATAGGATTTGAGCTGCTGGTGCAGGTGTGTTGGTTGAAGTAAGTTACCGAGAACAACGGCGGATCACTCGTGTCCTTCTGCTGGACTTGCTTTGTAGCAGCACACTTCATTTCGTTCTTGTAGGTACATCTGTAATAGAACCTGAAAATGGAGCGATATCAATATAAAAATTCATTTTTGAAGGAAAACAAAGAACAATTATTCAACAAGGTGCCACATGCAAGTAAATATTGAAACCAGAAAATAAAGATTGATTTCAAAAGGAAAAAGAATACTTATTCGTCAGCATGTCTGCCACTCATAAATTAGAAGGAGGATGTAGGAAGATGACTACCGAGGGGACATCACTTGCAAGTTGGCCTAGCTCTGAACCTATCTGCCCCATGAAATTCGTGCAGCGGAAGATCCTGAACTTGAGACTTATATTTCCCCGACTTACCAGCTATTTAGATTTTCATTAACTTTCAACTGATATGTGTTAAAATCTACAAACTAACCAACCGGACTCTTTGATTGGTACAAGCAAAAAGGGCGCTGTCATAAACTAATGAAGCTCCTTTTGGACGGTTGAACAACGTCTTTTTAAAAGGCTTCTTTGCACGTTCAGTGTATCAACTTGTCTTATTCTTCTTAACAATTGTCGAACTTTCCCTCAAAAACAATTGTTTTTTTTGTCGAACTGGACTTTTGCACGAAAATGAAACATCTTAATAAGGGTCCAAGTCCGTTCAACTCAGCAATGGACAAAATGTATTTGAAAATCTTTTGTGTAACCCACCTCCGTCCGCATTTTAGCCTACCTAAATTAGTTGGAAGAGCATAAATAATCACTTTTAACACCGCTTCATCTACTGCAATCACTGCCTTTAAGAAAAGGAAACTTTAGATGCCAACCTATTAACGAGCTCTTGACGGTTTAACAAGAAAGAAAGATGGGGTCTGCAAGCGTGCCAATCACGTCCCAGGATTGGTAAAAAAGAAAAAAACAGACTGTCGGTGCAGACACTAATATTCGGCAACTTTTGGAAACAAATTGTGGGAAGCAGAGATGATGGTGATTAATTTTTTAGTTTGCTGGTTAGATTTCAAACTAGTTGCAAATGACAGGTAATAAAGGTGGACAACTTGTTAATTCTCTATTCATAGACACCCACACTTTGAAGAATGTATTTGTCTTTTTGAGTTGTCAATTAGAAAAGAGACTGCCGCCGTGAAGGTTCCTTCCCCTATGGTCAATGTGTAAACATCTTTTAATCGGTGTACATTTGTTTTTCTTTCGCCCAACTAGGGTATTGCCGACACCTGTCCACCTGACAATTCTACCAGGTAGTGACTACTAGCTAATTGAGAACAAAACAAACGATTTAATATGCCCTATAACAGCTTTTCTTGAAAAAATCCATATGCATTGACCAAACCGTCCTCTGAAATACAAACGTTAGGCGCACTAGGCGGTGATCCGATTCTTGGACATACAAATTGGCCGAAGGAAACACTTGTTCTGTTTTTGGGTCTGCTAAGACATGTGAAACTTGACGCCACACTGGGTTGGCCAACTGTGCTCTATGGCAGAATTTACCAAGATATATACAAGGGCCTTGAGGATTTTGGCTGGGAAATAAAGAAATAGACAATGAGCAGAACCTGAACTACACTAGTCAAGATTTGGCACATGGAACCACTCTAACACAGCTCATTTCGGAAGAACGCCAGAAATACTTAAGATAAAGTACATCTTTTTTTGAACTTCAGGAGACGCAGTCACCCAAGTAGCATCAATCAAAATCCAATAAGTCTGAGTTCTTGATGTATTAAAAAAGGTAAAATTTCTCTACAGGTTTGAATGTTTCAGGTCACCACTCGCCTAGAAGTACCTAAAAAATCAGTAAATCTCCTAGTACCTAAAAATTAACCATTTTCTTTAAAACAGTAAACAGAGGAGTTCATGCACAGATAGAGATGCATGCATCGACTGAAACTTGTTAACGGAAATTGGGTGGTGAGGCCAAGAAGGACGAACCTTGGGAAGTTGGAGTTGGAGAGCTTCTTCTCGCCGTACTTCCTCCACTGGTGGCCATCGTCGTACGGCGCGTATGTGTTCGTCGTCCAGCTGCGCTCGTCCTTCCTGCTGAGTATTGTTGCAAAAAAAAAATCAACAAGGTCTATATGAAATTTCGAAGTGGATTCGCACCAGACACTACTCATCCACGCATAGTATGTACCTGATTCTTTGATGGTTTCTGGTAGCCCTGCTGGATCCAAGGTCGCCGGGATAAAGAGGAACAGAGTCCAGAGCCATGGCAAGGATGACAGAGAGAAATAGAGAATTGGAGAGAGGGAGGTTGAACTGAAGAGAAGACGTTTATTCGGAGAACTCGCTCGGCGGCCTGCTCTCAGAGCCTCTGACCATCTTTATTTATAGCATTAAACTTAAATAACGACGGTGCAGGCGCAGGAGCAGTCTTCGACGTTAGTAACACGCGTCGCCACCTCTGCAACTCCCCTAACGGCGCCTCCATATTCCTCTTGATGCTTTTCACTCTTTTTCCTCTCCATACGAGTATTACTTTTTCCAGGAGTTTCAGTCTAAAATACTAGACAATACCTTTTTGTTAATAGTTTGATCCAACGGTATAGAGATCTAATATCGAAAATAAACAACTACAGATCAATATTTTACGATTTTAACAGTAATATCGTCAAAAAGATATACTCCCTCCATTCTTGAAATGATGTCATTTAGGACATCCAATTTGCACTGGCTGTAGGCTGATTTTGGCTGTCCTAACGTCAACATTTTGAGAATAGAGGAGTATTTATAATAAATAATTTTTATTGTTATCATAAATTAAACAAAAAATAAGTAACCTAATTATTTTTATGTTAATAATGTTATTATTCTTACAATAGGGTATGACTCATATCCTAAAATTGTATTTCATAAAAATCAATCTCTTGATAATTAGTAAAATTATAAACATATTCTTAAACTACTTGTCAGTAGTTTTTCAAAACCACCAGCCAATACTTTAATTAGTATTTAAAAATTATATAAAAATAACAGAAAGATAAAATACAGCCAACAGGAGAAACGTTCACTCCGGATTCTCGCCATAGGGGCGGTGATCTGTAACGGAGAGGAGATGACGGAGTGAGGTTGGCATCAGAGAGCTGGCAACATGTGAATAACATAATGCAAACGTCAATACAAATCCATGTGCAAGACAACAGCTCATTCCTTGGCTGTGCATTTTCTGAAAACTCACAGTTTGGTCTTATATTACTTGTTAAATCAAAAAGGAGGCATAGCTTTACTACAAAATCTTGGGTTTGGTGGATATCAATCCCACCGGCACAGTCTAGCATTGGAATCCATAGCTTACAATATATATACCTCATCGATTTATTAAACAAACTTCCACCAAGTAGTCTTTCTCAAATCAGTTCCAAGAGAGGGGGCGGCCCGCACACACGCACAAAAACCTTGCCTGGCTTCTAATTAAGCATTACCATTAGTTGCCATGATAATGAAGTAATAAATATTCCTTTTTTCTAGGAATCATTGTATAAACCACCCCCATATGTTGCTTGAAGTTCGAGATTCTCACCTATAAGTCATTTTGTTGCAAATAACCACCGATCCACATGATTTAGTTGCAAAAGTCACCCATGTTTACACATGTTTAATTGATTCAACTCGTTTTCAGTCATTCGAAGTAGATAATGGTTTTTATATCAATCTTACAAAAAAATTGAAAGTATAATCTTCATATATTTTAGGAAATAAACAAAAAAGGAGAAGTACAAATTTAGATGATGTTTCTTAGACTTGAAATCTGGAAGTGTTTTTTATGAAAATAAGATGAATAGAACTCATTCAAGAACTTTTCAAAATAAAGACTCATTCAAAAACTCAACTAATCTTAAACTTAGTTAACTTAAATTTTTCTATTGAGTTTATATGTGCAAAAACACATGAAATTGAATAAGCATGTATAGACCGGGGTAGTTTTTGCAATAAAGTATTGTGGGTGGGTGGGTATTTACAACAAAAAGACTTATGGACAGTAATATCAAACTCAAAGTGACATATGGGATGATTTTTGCAATTAACCATTCTTTCTACTCTGCAGAATGATGGCTACATCAGCACTTCGCTACTTGAGTGCTGATTCTACGCTCTTCTAAAAAACAACGGTAGTGAGATTGACATTTTCGGGGCCTCCTTTGAATTGGAGAAACTTTCCTTTAGTCATGTGTTTTTTCTGTGAAATTGAATTATTTCCTGTGAAATTCCTATAAGATTGATGTGAAATTCAAGAGGATTCCTAAGTCGTTGTTTTGGGTCTGAATCCATATTTACTTATATATTTTGTTTGCTGGCATCCACCTGATATCTTCTGTTTAAACGTGACACTGATCATCTACCTGACTAACCTCGACGTGCCATAGAAACCATACGGATTTTAATTACTTTGCATGGCAATATTTTAACCATTGAGATTGTGGCTACAGAAGAAGCCGCATCATCTCATGCATTATTATATTGAAGGAACAGGGAGACTGGTAGAGCGACCTTTCTGGTCACCGGTTCAAATAGTGAAGCATATACAGTAGCTTTATTAATTTTATTCTAACACAACATTTGGACAAACAGCTCATCCCACTAGTGTTCTTTAATTCCACTTTTCATGCAATATTTGAAGTAAAAAATTCTGGTAAAAGAAATCAAGGTATTAGTCTGACACAATTAAAGGGACTTATTACAAAGGGCCACGGTATCAGTGGAGGAATTTTTCGGTCCAAAATACTGACGAGTAGTATGTTGGACCGAAAACCCCCTTATTAATGGGTAAATTCTGAAGCTCCTTAATTACGTCGGTTAAGTTTGAGGAGAGCCATGGTACTTTTTTCAAAATAGTTGGCACTTCTTTAATTAGATAATAACAGCACTGCATGAACTGCACAGCCATTTTGGAAATGGAAGGCAGCCGTGTAGTTACCGACCATGATGCGCTTTGCACATTCAAACCTTCAAAAGCAACTTCATTTCTCAGGAAATGCAACTTGATACTAGAGATCATGTTGAGCTTTAAGGCTTTGATTTTATTCTCCTTTGAGCACACCATGAGGATGGGTCATAAACAATGGAACGGATGCCCTGAAACCTGCTTGCAAACCCGTGATTGAATACTGAGAGACTGACAGAAGAGAGAAAAATAAGACGATCTAATTGATCCAATATCTTCAATGTGGCACTGGTACAACTACAAAGTGCTACCATGTGCTATTGTGCTGATGCGTGCAATTGTTTGATATTATTAGAAAACTCCGGGATGCATCTAGCTAATTATCTGCTAAACAATTTTTGTGGTACACTTATGATGGATCCGAGGCGGTGCGATGGTTCCTGGAAGCTTAGAACTTTATGATGAGTATATATATGAAGATAGAAAATAGTAAATGCTAACTTTTGACAATTGTGCTTACCTTTATGTAGAAGTTTGAATGACAAATACTAAGAGATTGTTGCACTTTACTACCTTAAAAAAATTGCAATGCGAATGTAACTTTGCCATTTGAATCTCGTGAACATTTTTAACCTTTGCTTTCTTCACGAATTGCTACTCTGGTTAAGAAAAGAATATTACTCTCCTTCAGAAAAGAATTGTTCTCAAATATGACAAATGCAGCGCCCTGGCGTGCATTGTATTCAGGTTGTTATAGTGCTTCCTTCTTAATATAATGAAGTGCCACTCTTGTATATTTTTGAGAAAAAAATACAAATGCAGCGCCTAAATAATGATGCCATTTTGATAATACCAACACCCATGTGTAGGGAACTAGGAATCAAGTTGTGTTATGGGCCACTTTATAGTTCTTGTTCTTCATTCAAAGATGTTGATATAATTGGGTTGGAATTCCTAGTTAATTATAGCTTATTCAAAAATAAAACAGCATTGTCATGGAGAAAGCAAGGCGAAGCAGCCTGGGACGACACGGCAGTCATCGGAAATAATGAACTGCTACCAGTATTATTTCCGCTCGAAGATTTCCCGCGGGGGACGGGGCTCCGTGGAGCCCCGCCCCGCTGAAGCGGGGATGGGGGACAGATTTGCCCCGCGGGGCTAACGGGGCGGGGATCCGATAAGAAACGGGACGGGGATGGGGATCCAATTTACTCCGCGGAGATCCGATAGGGACCCGAAATAATATAGCCCATATACACATTTGTAACCCAAGCCCAATAGCCCATGTTATATAAAATCGGAGTGATGAAACCCTAGTCAGCCTCCAACTCCAACCCCAGCCGCAGCCCGCAGCCGCACCCCAAGTCTCCACCCTCTCACGGTCTCACCTCTCGCGCGCGCCGCCCCGCCCACCGCAGAGCGCCGCCTCCAGCAGAGCGTCGCCTCCCCTCCGCTCTCCACTCAGCGCGGGCCGCGTCCCCTCCCGTCGCCAAATCAGCGCGCCTCCGGCTCCCGCCCTCGCCGTCTCAGCGCTCGTGCCGGGAGCAGCAGGAGGCCAGGAGCTGCGGCGGGTCCCCTCCCCTTGCTCGCACATGGCGACGCCAACATCAAGCTCCTGACGCCAACATCTAGGATATTCATACTTTGCTGAAAACTGGATGTTAATTTATGCATGTTCTGGTTTGGCACATTATTTTTGTGTAGTGTTCTGTGTAGTGCATGATCCCCGCGGGGCCCCGATGGGGAATGGGGATCCGACGGGGATGGGGATGGGGACTGATTTTCCCCGATAGCATAACGGGGCTGGGAACGGGGATCTGGCGAAGCTTAACGGGGCGGGGATGATGGTCTTTCCCCCGTGGGGATTATCCCCATCTTCGGGCGGAGTATTATTCTAAGCTATCTTTGAGGCTGCTGGCCAACAATATTATATCTTCAGACTTGTGGTGGCAACGTGACACTGAAAATAACTTATTAGGAATCCGCAACAACGTCGGTGAGAGTGATAGCGGGTGGACTTTTATGCATCAAAAGAAGTTCAATCGCTGCCTGAAAAAGAACAGCGGTGTTGGCGTGGCATGCACAAACCGTGAAGTTTTTTTTTGAATAAAACAAACCGTGAAGTTTCAGAGGTTGATGAGGATTGCTGTTGCGTGATGCATCAATTGATCAGTACTAGTGAAAAACAGAAACATTCAGAGTGTGTGTGTGTGTGTGTGTGTGAGAGAGAGAGAGAGAGAGAGAGAGAGAGAGAGAGAGAGAGAGAGAGAGAGAAGCATGGCCTTGGGCCCCTTTGTTTGGGCTAGCTGGAGCTGGAGGGCAAACATGTTGCTCGGCCTATAAGTGACAGGGTGCGGTAGCCGTTTGGGCCTCATGACAAAAAAGTTACTAATCCTTGGACCTAAAACCTGGACAATCTGTTGTTAGACCATACAGGCCTGAATTTTTCTTAGATACGTGATAAATATGGACTAGAGGCCCATTCATTAAGAATACCATTGTCCAGCAGCGAGATGAGATGAAGCAAATACCCAAACCCAAGCCCGACGACGACGAGAGGAGGGCTCCAGCTCTGGTGGAGGAAAAATCTAGAGAGGATCTCTTCTCTAATCACCGGTGGTCAGTCACTCCACCCTCCATTATTTCATATACTCGTGATTCAATTTTCCTGTCGATCGATTTCTTTAATGAACGATTCAGATATGTTACTTCAATGGATCGCCGCGGTTCCCTTCAACTGGCCGTTTTGATATGCAAGGAAAACTTCTAGTGACAATTGCGGAGGACGACCTCTGAGCTACCTCTCACCTTTTTGTATTCCTGATCCGTTAATAAATAAATAAATTTCATTTTGCCCGTCCAACTTTATGAAGATGTCCTCATCACCTCACTAAACAATGTAGAATATCACTGTAAATGCACTCGCACCTGGCAGGCACTTACTTCATCTCCCAAAGAAATATATACTTGAAGATGTATGAAGAACAATAACATCCAAGTATCCAACCGTTTCTGACAGAGTACACAGCTATATTTATTTGCAAGATTGATTTTATTAGTGCGATCACTTTCTTGTTTGGATTTCATCAGGTGTTTGGTAAAATGACAGACAGTTTAATACTATTTACTATCGAGTGTCAATTAATCAGTTGGTTCCACTTTTCTGAGATGATGTTAGTTTACATCCAACATATTCTACTTTTTTGAGAATATAGAGAAATACTATCAACTTGTGTGGACTAAACTTCTGATCTACAAATATATAAAATTTCTGGTTGCAACATCAATTTTCTGAATAAATGGCCATATATAGTTGCACGTGGAACGAGAGCATATACGACAAACTTGTGGCGGCTGCCGGTCAAATGTACCCCACCATTAACTATTCAATTAGCCACCTTATATGTCGTCATAGACTAATTAATTATGCGTAGTTGGTCCCTGATGCAAGCATGCCTGTGAACAACTCTGATATGATTACCCTTTTAAGGTTGTACTAGAGTATCCCTAATATAAAACGAATCAATCACATGAGGAATCCAATGCTTTTGGTCCAGGAGATGCTTCCAAGGGATGAGACATGTTCACGTTGAGCTCCATCTGCTCTTTTATGCACAGCTGGTTTACCACAGTCTGCTGCCTTTTCCATTACATGATTTTTATCTTTTCTTCCATTCCCATCTTAGTGTCACCCTAACCTAGATTTTCACACCAATGATGATAATATTGTGAGCTGTTTGATCATGAAGAGGTATCTTCTTAGATGACCAGTATATGAACAAAAATAGTCACTCAAAGCAAAAAAGAAAAAGAAAAGAAAGGTTCCTCATTGCATGAATTATATTGATGGGCATGGTATACATGAACCAGTTGATGTAAGTAGTGATGCCATCAGTGTATTGCATGGATCTGGTCAAATGTTGGTGAAATGGAAAGAATTGATATACTGATAAGAAAGTGGTTCCTCGCATCTATTCATTGACATCATCAGTGCACTTATATCTCATCCCTGCCGATATATATACTTTTATGCTACCCAATAAATAGATTTATGGGTCTACCCCCAGCTGATTTCTAATTGCAGTTTTCTGATTAAAAAAATGGATGGTATGTAGAGATGAATAATTACAAGCACGTAGGACAATCTTGTGACATATGATGCTCTTGGTTATGGCAACAAATAACTATCAGCCGTGAGCATCTAAAGCATGACAAATGTTTGTAATTTTTATAGAAGATTATTAATTAGACTGTTTGATATATCTCTGATGCATATTGAAAGCCACGTTAATTTAAGGAGGATCCACTTTATGCAGATAGATCCACTATCAGAGCATGACATATGACACAAAACCATTATTCTGAAACTCAAAACCCAATGCTTAGGATCAAACATAATTTTTTATCCTGGTAATTAGGATCGTGTCACATGCAATTGTGAAATCGTTCTAGAGTGTGGATAACTGAAGGGGTCATGGAATTTGTTTTTGTTCTATAACCTTACAGCTGCAATATAAGTTCAATATTGCTCTCAAACATTTTTGAAGATTGTAAATATAAATCCTTTTTCCATCTCCCACTGATTATTTGTTGAATAATACAACAAATTACAAATGTTGGCCAAAGAAATATTTGTTGCCTAGATAACAACATCTGAAGCTTAATACGAGATAGAGATTTATCGTCTGATTTTTTCAGACTGTGCTGCTTGACCACTAGCTTGTTCCCCTATATTTTAATTATCAGGCGCCAATCTTCGGAATAAATCCAACTCCCAACTGTCCAACTCCAAGGAAGAAAATGTAGTCATGTCTAATGCTTCATACATGTTTTCTTCCATCAAATCTACACATCTGTTAGTCAGCTTATTACCATCTAGGGACCTCTCATGGTCACAGGGATCCGAACAATTCCCTGAGATGCTGGAGTGGCTATCGCTGCTTCTTTGCATCGTTGTCGTTGTTTCCGAGTCATCTGTACATGAATCGCTACAATTGTTACCCTTGCAAGTATGTTGACCACGATAGACGACCGTGTACATCAGTGGATGATCAGCGCCAATGCTCTCATCTTGTTGTACCGTTTTTGTAGCACTGCAGCCTTGTTCTTGTTTGTAGGTGCATCTATAGTAGCTCCTGTATAATTAAATTATAATATGATTACAAGCTTGTGAAATTTAATGTCGTATCATAGACACGACAATTTATTGGAACATCATGAAGAAGAAGAAGAAGAAGAAGAAGAAGAAGAAGAAGAAGAAGAAACTTACCTTGGATGTTTTTCTCTGTTGATATTTTTTTGCCCATATTTCCTCCATTGGCGGCCATCATAGTGCGGAACAGGCGTTTTAAGTGACACCGAGTCAGCTAATCTCCTGCTTTAAAATGGTTTGCAATAAAACAATCAATAAAAAACTGAATCACATATGCTTTATATATGAAAAAAGCATGTATTTCACTGGAACGTAGTACTAATTTACCAACTCACATGCATGCATACCTTCGCTTGTGCCTGTGATGGGGCTTAACATCTTCCTTGTTGAAGTCATCATGAATCCTCCTTAATCTCTTCTTATCATCCACCGAGGTATCATCAGCTGGAGCATCATCAGACTGATGAAGAAGCTGCAACTCAGCCATGGCCTTGCTGGAGCAATCCAATATGCTCTGAAACATTTGGGCCACAAGCTCGGAGCGTTCGTCAGCCTGCAGTGCAGGAAGGACGATGGCTCGCAGCTGCGTCACCAGAGACTGCTCCTTGGCGATCTCCTTCATCACCGACCGGTGGTCGCCGAATACGACATGAGAGGGGTCATCAAATGTTGGATATTGACCAGGAGGGTACACCCTGCTGTTGCTGGGATGGTGGCGCTGCTTCATCTCTAACTATGTAGTTCTTCTTGTCTTAGCTAGAGATTCAATTGAAGCTGCCAGAGAAGGAAGAAGCTAATTGCCTGACTATGGAGATAAGGTTAGCACTAATACTCTATACTTATAGATGGAGTTGGCACCTCGTTACACATCCTAATTAATAACAAACAACTTGACACTAATTTATTGTGAACAACTTTTTCTATATAGGCAGGATTAAGGAGAGTGTATGGAAAGATAAAGCGTCTGCTAGGAAAGAACCTGACTTGTTGCCTTTGTTGGCAGCAAACACTAATAAGTTGGTCATTTGTCCTACGATTAGTGAAGTAGTTAGTAGTACATAGGAAGAACCGTGTGCATTCAGCGTTGGCTAAGTTAACATAACACAGGACTACTGATTAATTGCATCGTTAAATGTCATTTATGTTCATCAGGTTCTGTTCTCTTAACTAAATAATAAGTATGACCCGCATGATGAGGACATCACTCCTTTGGGTACAAATGGTACTCCTCCGCTGGACATTTCACTAGAGCTCGCGCCCGACAATTGAATTTCGAGGTGAGCTCGTTCCTAAGTAAATCATTATATGTAAACCTTGAGAATAGTATGCTACCTAATGATTATATTTTGCTTAGGAACAAAGGAGAGGACCAGGAAGGAGATGGAGAGAGACTTAGAGGCGGAGGAGACCGGAAAAGTTATCCGGATCTAATTGGAGGCCCGAGCGTCAAGTCTGACTCGAAGTCCAGGAGCAGGCCGCAGTAAAACGGACACCAGGTCGCATACAGACTCCATTTGGGACGTTCTACATATGCATTAAAAGCTAAGAAGACCTATCCAATGGTTTTGGTCCCATGTCAAAATTCGACCTGAGTTAGCGGAAATCATCGAAACACTGTGATGTCCGAGAGACCGTTCCGGTGTTGTGCCACCGTTTTTGGCCTTTGGACTGTTTATTTCGTGTGATCCCATTAGGGTTGCATCCACGGGGTCTTGCACGTCCCCAAGTCTTTATTAGCAGCAGCCGCCGGCCAGGTTAGGGTTGGGTTTTGCTTAGATTATTCTGCTTTAATAGTTTCACCGTACATCGGTTTGTGAGACCCCAACTTGTGAGCTTAATCATTCATCTGTGCAAACTGTGTTGCATTCACTTTCGTTCTTGCTTGTGTTCTTTGATTCACAGGTGAGGATTAGCCTTTCGGGCGATGTCAATTGTCATTACATGGTTGATAACCATAGGATACGTGGTGCTATGATTGCGGAGTTTTGGATCGTGTTGTTCGGAAGCCAGATCAATTTGTGTCAAGTCTCCATCGAATCGTCATCTACCAGAACCTTTTGAAAGATCGATCACCCTTGTTCACATCACCGCACAATCGTACTTGTCTGTCATAAGTTTTCAATGGATTAATTTCCATCCAAATGACAACCAGCCCCACATTACTCCACGAAGTTGATGGGACATTAGTGGCTAGCGTTGATCTCGTGATTAGTATTAAGGATACTTTATGCACAACATATTACCTCCTAATAGTGTTTAAGGATAGTACCTTTATGCAGCGTTGATCTCCTACTAGTACCTTTATGCGCAACATATTATATCCTTAATGAAGCGTTGATCTCATGATTAGCGTTGATCTCCTAATAGTACCTTTATGGACAACATATTACTAATTAGTATTAAGGATATAAGGCTTCTCTTGACCTACACCTACAAATTGAAAGATACTATTAGGAGTGATTCAGGTCTATTTGGGAGTCTAATGCTTCTTAATACTAACTGATAGTCATTAGCTTTTTTAACATGATTTTTCACAAACCAAATCCAAGACTTGACACATTTGTTGAGTGGGTTAATTTTAGCTGACACTGCTCTGAGAGATGTTGCTCGCATATGTTGGCCTTCATAGAACCCTTTACAAATCCTATAAAATGCCATGCACAAGACCAAAGCAATCTTAGGCCAGGGCATTCAGTTTATGCGGTTATTACGGTTCGGTTATTTCGGTCTCATGAAATTCGGTTTTAGCAATATTGAAAACCGAAATTCTTTATAGAAAATTCAAAACTAAACCTAATTAATTAAAATATTTCGGTTTGATTATTTCAGTTTTCGGTTTTAACCTATATTTGAAAACTAAGCCTATTTCATATAAAATTTTTAAGATATTAATTAGAAACAAATACAAATATGATAGTAAAAAATCAACTAAGTCCTAAATATTAATATATGTGATGTTGAGTGCTAATTAAATTTTGTACATCAATCCTTCTTCTAGATAATTCGCAATTAAGCACATAGCAAAACAAACAATAGTTTCTAAAATATGATATAAAAGAAGTTTGATTATTTTGGTTAAAAACCTAAATAATTTTGATTAACCTAATTACTTGATTTTAGTAACTGAAATATATTTTGGTTAACCAAATAAAGTAAAATATCGGTTAAATCGGTTTGTTTTCGGTTTCGGTGTTCAGATTTCGGATTTTTTGCCTAGCCCTTTTCCCACTTTGCTTAATTAACCAACAGTTACATCCTCACTAAGAACGGATTTGACTAGATTGCCATATATACCCCTTTCTTTATTGTGAATTTGAAGAGTAGTTTGCTTCCTTGAAAAATGTTGGAAGATAGTGCACATTTATACACACTGCAATCTTCTCTCATCATCTCCGTCGGGTTGTACTTTCGTGGAAGATCAATCTTCATATCTATATTTTGACTTTGCATGGAAGCTTCGCTGCATGTTGATTGGTAACATGACAACCCTCCGCTCCATTATCTAAAAAAATTACAACCCTTCGCTAGCCGTACTTGATTATACCAACACTTCAGATCAGATACGATCTGGTCATTTGGCATGCACATAGTGCCGTTAGAATTGGTCTATATATACTCTAAACCCGCCACAACAAAAGTCACATGTATTTAAGTCAAGAAGCTTCTGCATACCTTCGGGCAAGCAACAGGACTCCGTTAATTTAGAGAAAACAGATATCTATCTGATATGTTGTAATGCGGTTAACCAGAATCAGCTCCTCTAGGGGAAGCAAATTCTATGCAGCACCGCTGCAAATCACCTACTTTACAGCATTCCTCAGATCGTTGCCACATGGCCACCCTACCAGATCTCAGCCATTCCATTATCTTTTCCACGAATCCTGCTACAGGCCTAGGAACGAGCCCCCGCTCCCGCAATTCTTGCCGCAAGCCAGGTAACCAATGAGCCGATGCGAAGAAGCCGAAAAAAAAGTAAAGCTGAAGCTTTGACCATCGAGTCCATCGTCCAATTTCGATTCACCCCGGCGCTATTCCATTCATAGTTGCTGATGGTGCAATGGACAATTTCTTGTTCAAAATTGAACCATGGATTTATGTTGGCTGTATGATCTCATGACGAGCCGTTAGCCTCCGCCTTGACGACTCCCGTGGCGACCGTCCTGTCGCCGGGCGCCGTCCCGGCGACGGTCACCTTCCCCGTCTCCTCCACCAGCCAAACTGCAGATCCAGAGCCTCCTCTGCCTCCTTCACCACCTCCCACAAGCGATTCCCTCCCAAACCCCTCCCAGGACCAGATCGGAGAGCTCGCCCATCGTCTTTGTGTCCGGCGTCGCTGACGAGGACGCGGCCTCTTCCCACCCCACTGCCTCCTAAGCCTCGTCGTTGTCATGCTGCTGGTGGATATGGGGGTCGTGGCTGCCTGCCGCTGTTGCGGACCGACCTGCGTCGGCAACTGAAGCAGCCATCTGCCGTCGTGGTTCCTCGCCGTCGCGATCGAGCTCGGACGTCGCAGCTTCAGCCCACAGCTGAGGATCCTCTCCACGGTGGTCGTCCTCGGTCTTCGCAGCAGTGGTTGAGGATCGAGACAGCTCACCGGCGACCTGTGGCTGACGAGGGCCGACCCGCCGCCAGTGGGCCAGACGGCACCAATGCAGCGTCGAGGACGCCTCGGGTGCTGATCCTCTGGTGCCGAACGCTCAGCCCCCTCAGCACCTATCTTCCCTGGGCAGGCACGGGAACGGCGGTGGCAGTGACCTCTGTGAGCAGCAAGCTCCGTGTGAGAAGTGTCAATGCCATCCCCAATTGCAGAGACACAACAAGTTCTCTTACAAAGATGTTGTCCTCTCCGGCCTCCAAGGAGAAAGGAGCATGTCGATGTCCGTTGGAGACAATGTTGCTGCTCAAGTGCATGAGCAAGGAAAGTCTGAGGAAGGTTGGCAAGTAGTGAAGTCCAAGCGGCAGCGGTCATGCACATCGCCTCAGCCGCCGGTCAGTGAGGCTCATGGGCTACAGGAGCGACGTTCTTTTTATTTGAGAAAGATGAAGGGTTTATGTTTTAACTGTCTTGGCCAGATCACAAGGTCGCTTCTTGTCGCGATCCAACAAGATGTTGGCGATGTCGTTGTTTTGGTCACACCTCTAGAGAGTGTCATTCAAGCACTTCTAAGCTATCTGAAAACAATGTCCCTTGTCAGGATTCCGGAGGTGCTCCAGCTCTGCCACACAATGCTAGCAACGTCGATGCCATGGTTGACTGCAGCATTCTACTCATCAGGCACAGTTCATCGTTGGTTGCATATGAGAGGTTGATGGATCCTATGTTGCTAGAGTCCCGCCTCATGATCCAGAGGCACGACCCAGTGGAGGGCTCCTCCATACCACTTTCGACTGCTACACCTTCACGCACTATCAACCATCATCTCCTTGGTGAAGAAATCCAAACTCCAGAGTTATCTAGGAGTGAAGCACAACAATTAGTGGGACAAGAATTGATCAAGGCCTTGAGCGACTTCAAGTTGACTGTTGCATCCTCGGTTACCCACCCTCACCACCTCAATTCATGTGTGAAGGAATCTATTGTAGAGTATCCTGGGGACATTCAAAATTTCAGTCACCATCCTAAGACCAAAATCAAGTCTCGAAAGCCAGTTGTCAAGATTGTTCGGGATATGTTGACCAAGAAGTGGATCGTTGTTAAGAGACACAAGAAGTTGAATATTGTTGGAAAAAATGGCAAGCATGATGAGGGAAAACTTCAAGAGTATGCAGATCACTTGAAGGAACTCTTACCGCCGAACCTTCTTTTGAGGCTTATGAGTTTAAAAGCTCGTGCCTTCTGGGATATTGTGGCAGCACTTTCTCCGCACCTTGGCTAGTCTCGGCGTGTGGTTGCTTCCCTCTTTGTGGGCACTGTCATTGAAGTTCAGTATGTTGTTGCGGCCGTCATGTTGTTTAGTCATGGTGAACCTTGCTCTTTCTTTGGTTGTTGGTCCAGTTGCCATGATGCTTTGTGACCTAGTTGTGTTACGGTTTGTCTTCTGTTCTTTTATTATTCTTGTGGTTGCTCAGCTTATTGTTGGGTTTAATATTATGTACCCCTTTAGGTTGTAATCTTTTACTTCTACCTTAATGAATGGCAGTGCTCCTGTCTTTGCTTCAAAAAAAATGATCTCATGACAATTTCTCATGACAAGAACAACATAGTACACCTCAAGAACAATTGGATTTTTCTTTGCCGCCATCGAGATTTAGGGTTCTAGGTCTACATTATTGTTTTATTGAGTGATGCGTCAAAGTCGATGGAAATCTCCTGGGCAGCATCGAGTGCGTAACTGTTCCCTAGTCAGCTTTGGCTCTCTTTAATTGGCTTATTCACATCGGCTCGTTGGTTCTTGGCTTGCGGCAAGAATGCGGCGGCTCGTTCCTTGACATGCAAAAGGATTAGTGGGAGAAACATTGAAATGACTGAGATTTGGCTGGATAGCCACGTGTCAAAGATCAAAATGGTGCTGTAAAGTAGGCGATTTGCAGCGGTGCTGCATAGAATTTGCTTCCCTCCTCTAGGTGTTCCCGGCAACATTGAGAGACTTCCCATGTAGGTACCTAGGAACTCAAAAAAGGATATCCAAGCACTAATAGACAAGGTTGGAAGCAGTCTACCGACCTGGAAAGGAAAATTGATGAATAGGGCAGAAAGAGTACAACTGGTAAAAACAGTGCTGGCAGCCATGGTAACACATCATGCGATGGCCGTCAGTTCTACCAAAGTGGGCAATCAAGAAGATAGACAAGTACTATTGGAACTTCATTTGGATAGATGAAGATAAAGACACAAACACGGGAGGGCACTGCTTAGTGAATTGGAAGACAGTACAAAGGCCAAAGAAACTAGGGAGACTCTGGGAGTATTGGACCTGAATAAATTTGGAACTGCGCTGCACCAACGATGGCTATGTCAAGCCTGGACGCAAGAAGATAAACCATGGCAAGGAATGCAAACGCCCTGTACCTCAAGGGACCGAAAATTATTCATGGACTGCACCGAGATTCAGGTCCACAATGGCAAAACAGCCTTATTATGGCAACATCAACGGATTGGAGATAAACCTCTCAAAGAGTTTTTTTGAAAGCTAAACCTCTCAAAGAGTTAGCCCCTACGCTGTATACCTTGGTCAAACGCAAAAATAGAACTGTCTACAAGGACATGACAGATCACAGGTGGATAAAGTCGGTTAAAAACATCACCACGGCCCATCAACTTTTCAGGTCCAAAATAATGGCCATTATTTTTCCTCAACTAATGGCCATTAGTTGGATCTAATGGTGTAGATTAAATTTTAGAAGTTAATAACTAATGACCATTAGTAAGGGTAATATTGTCAAAATAATATGATTATAATACAAAAATTCATCATAACTAATAAGTTAGTCAAATTTTACATGAATTTGTTATAAAATATTTATTTTAAATTTGATTAATCATCATCATTATTATTATAGTCAAGTTTTGGTGTATTTAACACAAGTTTGTATGATAAAAATATTAATTTTTTAGTGCAATTACTAAACTACCCTTGAACTAATGACCATTAGTTGAAGAAAAATAATGGCCATTATTTTGAACGTGAAAACCTCTCAGCAAATAACCGAATATGTTCAGCTATGGAACCTTTTTTTTGCGAGGAAGTTCAGCTATGGAGCCTACTTCAGCCAGTAACCACTTCACGTATCTAGAAGGGACGAAGTCAGATGGAAAATCACAGCAAATGGCACCTATGCACAAAGTCTGCTTACAATGCACAATTTACGGGAGTACGAAGTCCTTTTGAAACAACCAAGCTTTGGAAATCGAAAGCTGAGCCAAAGGGTCATCCTGTTTGCTTGGATTGCCATGCACGAAAAGGCCATGACGGCAGACAATCTAGAATCAAAAGGATGGGATATGCATGCCCACTATGCCTAAGCAACTTTAAAACAAATTATCATCTGCTGATTGGATGTGACTTCGCCCATAACGTGCTAACACATATATGTAGCTGGTACAACATTGCAGGACTTCCAGATAGAAGCCAAAATCTGATGACGATCGTAGACTGGTTCAAGAGGGCAGCAACAGGGATGCTGAGTACATCAAGAAGGAAACTATGCGGAGTGATACTCTACACATGGTGGAATGTATGGAAAGAGCGCAATCAAAGAATCTTCCAAGGACGAGAAGAGAATGAACTGCAGGTGGCCTTACTCAGTAAAGAGGAAATTGAAGAATACTTGATCGTGAAGCCATCCATACTTTAGACCAATTTCGTTTAACTGCCGGAAACCAATTTCTTCTAGCTTGGGACCTCCCCGATCCTTTCTTTAAACTATGTGTCTCTGTTATTCTAGCAGCATAAGCTGCTCCCTGAACTTTTGTATTTTTTGACTTTTTTTCTGCTCTCCTACTTTAATGAATTGGCAGTGCACCTGCCCTTTTTGTAAAAAAAAAGTTAAGAAGCTAAGGGTAGCGACTTTATTGATTTCATAACCACCTGATTTCCCGTTGGAACAAGAAAAAAGAGAGATGGTATGTGAATTCGATATTGATAGTTTCTATGGAAAATGTATATGGGTAGACAATTAAACATTTTTTCCATTTATATTCTAAAGGGAAATAAACGTGCTGTGAGGCCTCTTGAATCGAAGATGCAGCCTCCAGCGATGACTGGTGGTCTGTAACTGTACCTGGCTCAAACCAACCAATTTTATTGCGACTGAGCACTAAGCTCGTGGTTACGTGGACTCATGGTATTACTTGGCCATTTCATCTCACACTTCTTGGTTAGATATATAGCAATCGAATATTTAGGAAAAACTTGTAGGCAGGTATGCTGCTGGAATTGTAAAGCTAGAGCTATAGAGAAGAAAAGAAAAGAAGCTGTGGCATTTCAATGTGTGAACGCAAGGGCATATGCACGAACATGGCTACCCGTGCGCCCGTATTCCATCAAGCACAACCTGAGGTGAGACTTCTAATTTTTTGCAACGCATCGCAAAATAATGACTTGGTCTGCGCTGCAGACACACCATCGAGTTCTTAGACAGTTACAAAAACACAACAACTATATATATTAAAATCTTGACCTTCTCAAGAAGTTTTCTTTCACAAAACATGTAGACCCATACAGTTTGAGAACAAACATTGACTGAAACATGTGGGTCCGTGGAGTTTAAGAATCAAAATTAATCAATTTCTCTGGAAAAAAATATCTTTGATACCAGAGGGGCTCTATAACACGGAAGACAATCATGATAACAAGAAGAGTAGTCAATAAGTCTTTGAGATGAAGTTTGGCTCCTAGAACAGAATAGTGAAATGAAGTAGAGATGATGACCTAGCCATCAGCATATATGCTTATTACAGAGTACAGACTGACAACTATCGCTATGTGATGAGCATGAATCCATGCATATATGTTTAAAAAACACACGTGTTGCAATCCCACCTGTCAACATTCCGTGTGGTTGGATAATAATGGTGCCAGTATACTACTTGCATATCAGCGACATCATCAGAGATGCAATTGGTCTTTCCAAAAAAGACACCATCAGATGCAATTTGCATGCATTGGTAGGATAGCCAGACTTGTCCCTTGTATATGGTCGTATATGAATCAATGTATTATTGTATATTTATATATGATAGATTGATGTAAATGCCGGCAGCCTAGGGTGGGTGGTATATCTTGCGGTGCAACATAAAACAATTGAACTGTTAGAATTGAAGCACGTGCATGCGCGTTTGCGTGTACATTATAATGAAGACACGATAATAGAAAGTGCCTTTCGAGATAGTAAATCTATGCTTTCCCTCGGTCTTGATGCAGAGATCATTGTCATAGCTACTACTAGCTGACTGGCAAGTGGTAGCTCGATCATCATGCAGTAAATCAGCAGACGGCAGGTGAGTGATGTCATCAAACTGATGTCATGGATGAAATGGTGCAACTCGTGGCATGAGGTGGAGTCAGCTAAGTGACGGACCATCGAATTGATGTTCACTGGATCAGAATTATTGGGCACACTCGTGCCTTGCTGACTAATAACGATAGTAATAATTTGTCGGGCCTGAGAGACCTTTGAGGCTGCATTTTTTTCCGAGTGAAAAGGGGGTTTACCCACCTTATATTGCATCGAAGAGGTGATTGATGATACAAATGATCAACGCGCATTACATGAGGGTGGAAGACTAGTCCACCCAAGCCCCTTTATTGGGGAGATAAATGAGAAAACAAATTTACAAAATTTACATGAGCTGGGAGGAGAGATATGTGTGCCAAGCAGACAAGGCAATGACGTCGACGCGCTTCCGGTAACGATAGCCCCAAATCCTTTTTTTTAAACTCGCCCCAGGGCTTTGATCAGGGTTCTCAGACAGGCCTAATTGTGCATTAGCTACAGCTTTTAGGCATCCTCCAATCATATCTCGAGTTCTGGCCCATCAAGGGACCATCGGTCACGTATTCATGTACTACAGACCAATTGGGCAGTGAAATGGTAGATAGTGCCGTCATCACTAACATCTAACGAAGGCTTTTAATTGATTAAACTAATCCATCAACCCGTGCAGATGCACATGCTAATGATTTTACTATCTAATATAAAAGTCTTTTTGACAAAAACTTTCGTATACATTTAATTTTAATTTTTTTATTGTATACACTAAAGGATTCTTCAACTTATAATTTGATATACGGTACCTTAAAACATCAGCTCAATGGATATGATTGTTTCCATGGTACATTGAAACATGAAGATAAACACCACTCTAGTAGAAGGTTATACAGTGGACTATTCTAATGTTGAGTAAAAGTGATTACTTTAGTTTTTTCTTAAATGCCCAGAGGAACCTTTAGTGTTTACATTGCAAACCCTAGAATCAGTTGTTCTGTATCTAATTGTTTATCTCCTGCGTGACTGAGATTCACCATGAATGATGTGCTTGATTGCTTGTTGACGACTCAAGCTGCACTTTTTTTCAAAAATAGGCACATGTTTTTTTTGTCAGCACGAAAAGGGGACCGTGAATTTTATGAAACCTTGTATTAGTTACAATTTTTTTATCGAACACGTACGAGAATTGCATGTCATTGTATTAAGAAGGAGAAAACACACCGAGCTTACAAAAGCCCCCTCCGAGGAGGGTGTTGCACCCATTCGTTAGCTTACAATCGCACCTGAAAGACCACACTACCCATTGCTAGCTCCCAACTACCCATTACCTGGCGGCCCGAAACAACTGCCTCAGATTTGACGCCCCAGCGATGGTCCACAGGTGGGCTTCGTCTTTGATTTGCTGCAGTAAGGTCGGTGCATGCGGCCGTGCCCCATCAAACTGGCGTGTATTGTGGATTTTCCAGATCTCCCAAACAACAAGAATCACCATAGTTGAAGCCCTTCCGCCTTTCTCTTGGCAGTCTTCGACTCGCTCGTCTCCATCAGTCTTGGAAGCTGAGATCGGATACAGTAGGTGTTTGCTCAGCGCAGCTGATCTAGAGCAGGCTGTGGTGCCATACTTCCCTCGCAAAGACGCATTAGATTAGGATGTGATTGATGTCCTCCTGTGCTTGATCACAAAGGATACAACAATCTAGATGTGGCAGTCCCCTACGTGCAAGGCAGTCCACTGTCCAACAACGGTTATGCAACGCCAGACAAACGAAGAATTTCGTCTTCAGCGGAGCCCATGATTTTCAAAGGTGCTTGTAGGGCTCAAACTTGACACTCCCAATGAAGAAGCGTTCATATGCCAATCATAGGAGAAGTAGCCAAATGGTTTGGCCTTCCAGATCAAGATGTCCTCCTCGTTAGGCGATAGATGGATCTCTGCGACCAGGTCCCATATTTGGAAAAAATTCCATAGGGGAAGCACTGGAAGCCCAACGATAATGTCCTGCATCCAAGCATTGTTAAGTAGCGCTTGCTCCACAGTACGGGATTTTCATACTCAACGATGCACAAATGGCATGAGCGTAGGGGCAATGTCCATCACAGACTTTTCGTCAATCTAGCGATCCGTCCATAAAGCAAGCCCGACGTCCATTCCCCAAGATCACGGAGACAGAGTTATCAAACATCGCTTGAGCTTTAAAAAAGCTGTTGTGGGCTATGGGCTGTGAAAAAAACAGCTGTGGGCTATAAGCTGTGAGAAAGCTGAAAGCCGTTTGTAAAAACAGTTGTGGCTTTTTGGAAACTTACGAACGAACTCTACTTGTCATGTATATATATACATATATGCACACATATATAGTTATATATACATAAAAATAATATATTTTATACATATATACATAGTTATTTCAAATTTTTTGATATTTATCTATTTATTTATATCATATATAATATAATATAAACATGTATGTAAATAAATAGATAAATCTATATATGTATATATATATATATACATATAAATAAAAAAATATATCTTACACATATAAACATATTGCTACTATATACACTGTATTTATTTATGTATATGTATCTTATACACATAAACATATATATTAGATATAAATAAATAAATAATATTAAGATATATCTTATACATGTATTCATATATATAAGATATATATGTATATAAATAATTATATATCATATATTATATAGTATATGTATATTATGTATATATATACATATATATACATACATGCATGTATGTAGGTAATTTATTGAAACTTGTGAAAGCTAAAGCCCAAAAAAGCACCTCTATACCTTCTTTCAGAAATGAACTAGCAAAAAGCTGCTTTTAGCTTTGGCTTTTGTTGGCAGCCAACCGCTTTAGTTGGGCTACTGGCTTTTTTTAAAAAAGCAAATGCCAGAAAAAGCACAACCAAACACAACCTGATTTGGAACCGAGCCCATGGCTTCTCCGGATTCATTTGTTGTTGCCATAGCCATCTCATCCGCGAGAGACCAGCTTAGGATCTCCAAAATTATGAATTTCGAGACCTCACAGGTATAGTGGTCTGGTTACTCTAAGCCAAGCAACGGGACAATGTCCACCATTGATGTCTCTTCTCCCTTTCCACAGAAATCCACGCCTATACTAGTCCACGTCTTGATAAACCAGCATGGCACATCCAGGGCAATGAGGAGGTAGATGGGTATGGATGTGAGAACCACCTTGGCTAGGATCAACCTGCCCAATTTAGCCAGCAATCCAGCTTTCCATCCACGTAGTCTGTCCGTGATCCTATCAAGAATTGGTTGCAGGTCGGTGACTGTTAGCTGCCGTAATGAAAGGGGCAGGCCCAAATACTTGTTGGGTAGCGAGGTTACTTGACGAGTCCATGCTCCGGCCAATTTCCTGTATCATCTCTTCATTGCAACGAATGGGAACGATCCATGATTTAACCATGTTTGTCTAGAGCCCGGAGGCCTCCCCGAAAATGCGTAGGAGATCTTTGATGAAGGTCAGATCCGATGGGTTAGGGGAGGCAAGGATGACGATGTCATCGGCATACACGGATGTTCGATGTCTCGTAGCTTCCGGAATTAGAGACGCGAGGAGGTTTGTTTCATCTGCCCTAGCAATCAGTCCAGTTAGTACATCCATGACGATAATGAACAACATCGGCGACAGTGGGTCTCCCTATCGGAGGCCTCTTTGGTGGCAGATGGAGTCTCCCGGCTCGCCGTTCGGTAGCACTCATGTCGAGGATGAGTGCAACACATGACATAGCAGATTAATCCACCTTTCTCGAAGCCTAGATGAGCAAGGACCTCAATCATAAATGCCCAAGAAACAGAATCAAAGGCCTTTTGTAACACCCCAAAATTTGAAAATCTAAATCAAATTCAAATTCATGTCAAATTTAAATTTTTAGAATTTTGTTTGCGATTCATGAATTTTCAAGAGACCGTGTTTAGATATTACTCAAACAATCTATGTAGATATTATTTCTTTTTAATTGATAATGTTATCATTAGAGACATTATTTTAATTGTTTCATATTTGTTAACATTTATATAAAAAATTAAATAAGACAATCAGTCAAATGTGAAGTCCAAAACTGAAAAGCGACACTTATTCTGGGATGAAGGTAGCATGAGTGAACATGAAAAGTTAAGTGACATGAAGAATCATCGATGTCCAGCCTAGTGACACATGTCCAACGGGAGGATGACTTCGGCTATAGTGACAGGGGGCGAGGGAGTGTCCAGGTTTAGGCGACCACCCTAGCGGAGGCAACAAGATATATATGAGGACCTCTGGTTTACATTGCTACATTGGCGGTCTGTCTCTCCACCCTCCACTTTCTCATCCTCGTGATTTGATTTACTGTTGATCGGTTCACGTAAATTACTTCAACTCTGAAAGAAGTGCATACTTCATGATATGTGAATAACAATAATGTCCAATCGTTTCCAACAGAGTACACATTAATATTTATTCTGAAGTTTGATTTTATTAGTGCGCACATTGTCTTGCTTGGATGCAGTCAGGTTTTTAAATGTTAGAGACAGTTTAGTAGTTACAATTAAGCATCGATCAGTTGGTTCCACATTTCTGAGATGATGCAAATTATCATCCGATATATTTTACTGTCTTGAGAATTTATTGTTCCAACATCAATTCTATGAACTGGCCATACTTGCACGTGGAACAAGAGCAGATACAACAAACTTGTGGCGGCTGCCGGTCAAAAGGACCCCACTATCAATTATCTACCTTAGATATCATCAAAGATTATTAATTAACTATGCCTAGTTGGTCGCTGATGCCAAGCATGGCTATTAACATTGATATGATTATCCTTTTAAGATTGTCCTGAAGTATCCCAAATATAGAACGAACCAACAATCACAAAACATTGTAGGAATCCAATTGGTTTGGTCTAGTGCTTCCAAGAGATGAGACAAGTTCATGCTGATCTCCATCTGCTCTTTTATGCACAGCTGATTCACCACATATCACATTTAGTATTGTTTGTCACTTTGATATTTCCTTCTTTCTTTCATTCCCATCTTACTGTCTCCCTAGCCCAATTTTTCACACCAGTGATGATAATTGTTGTATTGCAGCTAAGGTTTGAGAGCCACATTTGTTTAGAACAAAGTGGTTGCGAGTTGCGAGTTGTGATTTGGGAGAGCTCCATTTTCATGAATGAGAAGTATTTATGAACAAAGATGATGTCACCCAAAGCGATCAAGTTGCTCATTGCATGAATTAATGGGAATATTATATGAGCCAGTCGATTAAAGTAGTAATGACGAAGTCACCGTCTTGCATGGGTCTCATCACATGTTTGGTGAAATGAGAAGAATTGGTGAAGTGATTAACAACTGGTTCCTCGCGTCTAATCATTGACATCATCAAGGTACTCATATTTGCTTACTAATGAAAGATACAATAGTTAGTCTAAACTTTGTTGATATATCTTCTAACTAGTAAGTCAGCCCAAACATTTGTGTGGATAAGATCAATGATATAACTATAGCTAGTATTGTATTATCTAGTTAATATTATTAGAAATCTAATTCTGTATAGTATTGTATTATTTTGGATATCTGATTTTCATATTAAAAATAGGTAGATGCTCTCTATATTTTATAAAATAATCATGTGCAGTTTTTTTATAAATATAATGTGTCTTGAGATGAAACACAAACGTTTTAATATGAACGGGCCATAGTGTAATAATATTTTCAATCTGGCATAGCATGTATTTTTTTGTTTCCAATTTTAATGTAAAAAGAAAAATATGACTTATTAGACAAAAATGATTCATATAATTTTGAAGTGCTTCTTCCATTCCTATTATTACTTCAAGCCCAGGAATCCATGCCATAAAATTTTTATAAAACTCAAACCTTACCTAATAATAAATTTGGAAATATACAGGTGTATTATGAAAATATGTATCTATCATTCTTTTTGTTGTTAGGAATACTTTCACAATATCAATCTCGTAATTGTAGCTTACTGTACTTACCAAAAAGTAAGGACACATCAAATGCTCAAGTGTTTTTTCTTTCTGATATAGTATTTAGTATAAAGTTCACTTGATGTTTGCTCAGTGTCAGATTCTTTTAATTATTATGTACATTATGGTATAACTCCTAATTCAAAAATTATTGATGAACTTGTCGGCAATGTTAATCAAATAATGCTGATTGTTAAATTGAGGATATGCTTACCTTTGACAAATCTACCTAGATCAAGTGAGCATCGGAGTATTTAGGCAAGGAAATTCCTTGAAGGATTTGTATTTTCCATTATTTTTCTCGACATGATTTATATTTTCCATTTCTCTGTTTGTCATCCTTCTCTTCTGTTTGTCATGTCCTGAAACTTGGCTGGAAAACTTTACAAACCCTGCTCCATGAATCGTAACAGTATTTAGATGCATAAAAAATAGAACACTATAAAACGCAGATGTGAGATGTCCTAGGAATTCTCTGATTAACATGGTAATTTCTAGGCCGTGAGGAGCGAACGTAGTGGCTCTGTTTCTTGCTCAAATAAATAGATAAATAAATAAATACATATAAATAAATAAATATATATATATAGATAAAGCATATAAGACTGAATATAATTGAGATTTGTTTTTTATGAAACAAGAGGGGTCACCTGCTACTTGAGTACTGGTTGTCAGTTGAAGAACAGTTTCGAAATTGCAGGTATACATGCCTGGTAGCACATGTATGGTTGGTCCCTAGCACTGGGTTATCTAACAAAACCGTTCACGGGACTTGGTTTTGTTAGATAACCTTACAGTTGTAATATAAGTTGAAAAATAATCTCAACCATTTTTTAGGTTGTAAATATATGCCCTTTTGCCATCCTTCACTGATCACTTTTGTTGGTACAAAAAATTACAAATGTTGGCCAGATAAATATTTTGTTGCCTAGATAAGGATTATTATTGGAGATTATGATATACTCCCTCCGTTCTGTATTTGCTGTCGTTTTGGACAGGAAATTCGTGCTAGCCTCAGGCCAATTTGTTTGGTCGGAACGACTTCAAATACGGAATTGAGGAGTATATCTTATCATTTGGTTTGTTTACAGAACGTGCTGCTTGATCAGTTATAACTTGTTCACTGATATCTTGATTACCAAGCACCACATCTTAGGAGCACATCCAACTCCCAACTGTCTAAGTCAAAGGACGGAAGCTCAGTCATGTCGACTGCTTCATACATGCTGTTTTCTGCAATCAAATCTGCAGATTTGTTGGTCAGCTCATTACCATCTACTAGGGAACTCACATTGTCACAAGGATCCAAACAGTTCCCTGAGATGCTAGACTGACTATAGCTGCTTCGTTGCATTGTTGTCTTTGTTTCAGAGTCATCAGTGCCTGAATTGCTACAATGGTTACCCTTGCATGTATGTTGACCTTGATAGACAACCGTGTATATCACTGGATGGTTAGTGCCAATGCTCTCATCTTGTTGTACTGTCTTTCTTGCTTTGCAGCCTTCTTCTTGTTTGTAGGTGCATCTGTAATAGCTCCTGCATAAGTAAATTATAATAACATTACAAGTTTGTAACAATTTTATGTCTTGTCATATACAAGATTACTGGAACAACACGGAATCGATCGAGTACACATTTTTCATCAGATTGAGAAGAAGGAGAACTTACCTTGGGAATTTTTCTTTGTTGATGTTCTTTTGCCCATATTTCCTCCATTGGCGACCATCATAGTGTGGAATAGGTGTTTTAAGTGATACCGAGTCAGCTAGTCTCCTACTTAAAAATTGTTCGTGTTGCAGATAAAGGAATTAATAAAAATCTAATTCATAGCATTGTATATGAACGACAGAAGTAGTAGTTTCACTTGCATATACAAACGTTTCAGCTCAAATGCATGCATACCTTCTCTTGTGCTTATGACAGAGCTTAACATCCTCCATGTTGCAGTCATGAGGATTCCTCCTTAATCTCTTCTTGTCATCCACCGGATTATCATCAGAATGATGAAGAAGCTGCAACTCGGCCATTGCCTTGCTAGAGCAATCCAATATGTTCTGGAACATCTGGGCCACAAGTTCGGAGCGTTCGTCAGCCTGTAGCACGGGCAGGACGATGGCTCGCAGCTGCGTCACCAGAGACTGCTCCTTGCTGATCTCCTTCATCACCCAGACGACACGAGAGGGGTCATCAGAAGCTGGAGACTGACCAGGAGGGTACATCCTACTGTTGTTGGGATGGTGGCCTTGCTTCATGTCCTCCCCTCGATCGCCTCTCTAGCAGTATATATAGTTCTTCTCTGCCTAGCTAGTTGCGGGAAAAGGAGAAATTAATTGCCTGACATGGTGATAAGCTTAGCACTAATATTCCGTACTTATAGATGGAGGTGGCACCTCGCGATCGTTACTCTTATTAATTACTAACAACTTGGACACTAAAATATTCAGTACAACATTAATTTTATATCGGTAGGGCTGAGGAGAGTGTATGGAAAAATGAAGTGTCTGTCTAGAAAGGAAACCTGACTTGGCAGCCACCCCTTGTAGGTCGGTCATATGTTGTACGATTAGTGAACTACATGGGAAGTTGCTTCGATGCTACATCCAGCGTCAGCTAAGTTAGCATAACACAAGGACTCTTGGTTAATTCATCCTACTGAAATGTCGTTTGTGCTCGACAGGTTCTATGCTCTTATAAGTTTTTGTTTTTGTGGGGGACTGCTCTTATAACTAAATAAGTACGGTCTCCAAGCAATCATACATGCCCGTCATCAGTTTCCCGCCTGACCTTTTACGGTTCACTACATAACGAAATGTTATTCCATCACCCAAATAGGAGTCTGTATACAAAATATTAGGTTAATCCCAATGGTGCATAATTTTCAAATTACTTTTCTTTTTCCCCCAAAAGTACTCTTGAATTTTCAATTGACAAACTCTGTCCTAATAGGAGGTACCACTCCCACATAATAAGTGACTATATACGTGCTTGAAGCTGGTAACCCATGATTCATTGGCGCATAAAATAGTTTCGTCACATAATCAGGAGGTCCAAGTGCAACTACAAAATCAGGAGGTACCTCGGGATTGGAACATGCACGCCTAATCAAGCTTGTTAGAGATAATTGCTCTCTTCCCATAAGTTTATGCCACCATATTGATTGAATCATGTCACCACTGTCGTCACCTCGCCATCCATGTCACTACATTCGTCATCTCCATACATGTCACGTGTTAATGTACAAACCAATATATCATTCATTAACTTTTGACATAATTTTTCCACGAACAAGATCCAAGACTTGACAATAATTTGTTGACTGGGTTAACTTAACCAGACACGTGCATATGTAGGCCTTCATACAATCGTCTAAGCTATTATGACTCACTTATAGCCTTCATAAACCATATAACTCGTCGCATACAAGATCAAGCAACTTTTCAGACTTTTCTTAATTACCCAATATTTATATTCTCTCTAGCTTAGTTTTCTTCTTAGCTAGAAAAATGTTGGAACGTAGTGATATTGCACAATCAAACAGTGCAGTCTTCTTATAATTTCTATGATCCACAGTAGCTGTTCATGCATGGAAGGCCCGTCTATTTCATATGTAATAATATACACAACCCTTCTCCGCTAACCGTATAGTATACTTGATTATACCAACACTAAAGATCACATAAGATTAACTCATTGGGCATGCACACACCACAGTAGAAAAATTGGTTTATACATGCATGCCCCAACAAAAACGTCATGTATTTAAATTAAGAAGTTATAAGGGTACCTTTATTTTCATTTCAAGCCAATCAATTTTACTTTGTCTCTAGAGTGCACTGGTGGGCCATTACTGTAGCTGGCTCAAACCAATCAATCTTACCCATCTTGCGACTGAGGACTAGCTAGCTTGTGGACGAAAAGCTCGAAGCTCGCAGCTCGGCTCAACTCGTGAGTAGCTCAGCTCGGCTCGGTTTCTTAACGAGCAGAGCCGAGCTTATATTTAATCTCGTCAGATTAGTGAGTCGAGCCGAGCTAGCTCGCAACCTCAACGAGCTTTGAAACATTGAGAATAAGTAATGTCCAAGATTAATATAATTTCAAATATTGAATTAATTTTTGAATATTTTCAAACCTATTTTAAATTGACCTATATTATTGGATCTTTTGTTAAGTATAAATCATATATGTTAAGTATTTTAGAATATAAAATATTTCAGATTAGAAGAATATAATGTCTCAATTGTTCTATATTCCTGACTCACGAACCTAACGATCTAGCGCTTGAGCGGCTGATTATCGAGCCAAGCCGAGCTAAGTTTTTAGCTCGTCGGTGTAATGAGCTGAGCTAATTTTCTAATGAGCCAATACGAGTCAAGCCAAGCCAGCTCGACATCCATCCCTAGTTCGTACCATGGTATTACTTGTCAATTTCATATCTCTTTTCTTGTTTTTTTTCTTTTTGACAGCCACATATTTCTTGGTTAGATATACTGCAATTGAAATTTATGTAATTGGTAGAAAACCACCATCTACACCCTGTGAAAGGATTTAACAATCAAATCTTACATAAAAAACACTTAGATTCTTAAACACCAAATATAATACACACAAACACCACAAAACTAAGCTCATAATAACAAACTTTAACAGACACGTATGCTGGTGGAATTGTAAAGCTAGAGTTATACTAATACAAAGAAAAGAAGCATGTGGGCGTCAGTTCACTGTGTGAACGCATGGGCATGCATGAGCATGGCTATTTTCAATCCAGCACAAGCCGGAAGGTGAGACTCTCAAGAAAGTTAATTTTCTCTTGCACAAAAACATATCAAAATATCGATTTGGACTGCAAAGTATCCTAGAGACAAAATTGCATTACAGGCTAACAATAAAATGACCTTCTTAAGAAGTTTTATTTCTTTCACTGGTATTAGGCACGTGTATATGCGACACAGGCTTTAAATTTTACTTTTGTGTGCCTATTGGGCAGTTGTTTATGCGATAGATGTAAATAAATAGCCGTGTACATCTTACATGCAATGAGCACGTGTATATTTGGCTGTGAAGTGCAACATAAAACATATTGCATACGTAATTATGTAGTGCACTGTTAAGATTGCTGCAAGTGCGCATGTTCATCATGCATGACGATTAAGAGACAAGATAGTCGTAAATGCCTATCCGGTAGGGAGGAGTAAATTAAAATCACAAGTACCTGTAGGAGCATTTATGTTAAGTAAGAATGAAGTTATTTTTTTGACAAAAATCCAATAAAGTGCATATAAAATTAAAATCTTACATAGGAACCTATATCGATTACACTTTTGGAGTTAGTTTGAGAAGTGTGACGAGGATAGACAGTGTGCCAAAAGTTAAAGATGGCCGCAATGCAGATTTTCGACAAGCAAGAATAAAGATTTAGCAATAGGATTTGCTGTTAACTTCTTGTCATGTGATTGTTGATAGTTGACGTTTTATTTCCCTAGGATGAATCAAAATAAAAGGGTTGTTACTTGTGTAATAATAAGGGGTCACAGCTTTTTTTTAAAAAAAAAGGAGGTAGGAGCACTACTACCATTAATTAAGAGAGTGGGATCATCAGCAGTCAAGCTTGAAAACGATTGAGCTTGCCCCTAGTAAGTCCCTAGCCTCCCTTTTATAGTTCAAGGGAGAGGGCCAATGTACATGAGTGGGCAAAGGAAAGAAGAAAACATGCAGTGTTGGATGGAGATGCCGGTTAACATGGAGTGTTGGTTGGAGTCACCGGTCTTCATTGACTGTGGGTCCCATTGGTTATGTTAGATGATGTGGGTGGAGTGGAGGCCTCGCCTCCGGTTCCATTGCTCTCTCACGCCTGGATTGTGCTGTTCCATCACACGCTATTTTTCGTGTGGGAGTGTGCTCTGATGAGAGTTGGCAGAACAGTGGCAGTACGTCTTGTGTTGCGCACAATGTGGGCATTTTTGGGACCCGTACCGTCGAGCGATGTGACCCTTATGTGCTCAATGGTTGGCCTGATCCCGAGTGGATAGGGTCGGATGATGCGATGGTTTGTTGTTATATCCCAACTCTCTGCCGACGGGATTGGCGGGGGCGGAGTCCCTTTGATATTTTCTAACCCTGTCTATGGGTCGGGCGAGGAGGGTACTCACTTATTTATTCCAACCCTGACCCAATAGGATCGGGCAAGGTGTGGACTTGTCTCAGGGTGCCTATTATCTAAGCATTGGTGTCGGGAGGTAAGGGAATACTTTTGCGGGCCTCGGCGGACTGCCGCTCCGTTGTGCACCACTTCTCCTTGCTAATCCGTCTTACTAGGTGCAGGCCCATCCCATACCTCTCGGAGGCCCAATGTGAGTTTGAGTTGGAGCCCCCCCCCCTATTTGACTTCGCATGCGAGCTTTAACGCCCGTAATGCAGAAAGAACGTATGCACCCCGCGACTCAAAGCACTATTAGGTTTATTCGTTCTCCACACCGTGCAATTCATGCTCTGTCATTTGAAGCACCAATAGAGAAGCAGGAATAACCTTCCTTGTTGCATCTCCGAGGACCCTAACTTCCATTGGGCCCGGTGCAGCCACACATTCACAGCGTCTATAGCTAGGCCGAACCTAACAAGGTGCCCCTAATATTGATTCCTGACGAGAGATCATCGGTTGTCGCCTCTCAATAGTCAATTGAGCAATTGATTCCTCCATTATCCGATGCAATTCGTCCCTATCAAATGATTCCAATTGTTCAAACCTTCCTTCTTCATAAAGAGCTCCAGGTCTCCAATAAGCGTTGAGAGGAGATCAATTGCCAAAAGTGAGTTCGAACAGGATGGATGATCAAGACCATCAAAATGGATGCATTAGAAGATTTAGAGTACTCATGGTCAATTTTATTCCATCTCATAGAAATTGTTGCACATTTTGTGAATTTGTGACTAGAGGTTTGATAGTAGAAAAAAATGAAACTAAGGACAAAGGAGTTGACCGATACTAAATCCATGAATGGACTAGATGTTGGAGCTTTAAGATAGAGTTGTAATCGGCGGTATCAAGCATAGGGCCTATTCTAGGCGATTCACTCCGAGAAGGAATCATTAGAGTAAGCATGCATGATTGTTGGAGCTCATTCATCATTTGGGAAGCAAAAAGGTTTGAATGATTGGAGCTGGAGGATAAATTCATGAGTCGGATAGGACAAGTAAAGGACCCAACTACTCAATTGACTATGGAGAGCTTGATTGTTGATGATCTCAATAGGTTATTAAGATATAAGAGCAAGAATTACAGGCTGAGGGTATATAATGATCTAACAAAGTAAAATCGGGAAGAGCACAAGCTCCAACTACTACCAAGGCAAAAAAAAAAAGTCAGTTGTGTCTCGTTAAGGGCTCAACTTAAGGCCTGAAACTAATACGCTTGTATCCAAGGAACCAATTTGGCGACATGTTGATGAAGCACCAGAAACTCGGTTCAGTCTTCTACTCTTTTTCCTCCTCATGGAAATATTAGCAATCCTGAAGATAGTTTCGTCTTCTTTTTCCTTTGTCTCAATGATTGTTGTTAATTTCTTGAATTTCTTCCAAGTTGACGAGGACAAAGCCTGTTATAAGAATGTGAGGTGTTGTTGCAAGGCCAACTTATCCAGAGTCATTTCAATGTTCTGGATACCCTATGCTATAATATCTCGGCCCATCTTGTCAATCATCGTTTGTTTCTTTAACTTCATCTTGTCTTTTGGGCTACTCTATTGTTCTTCTATTTTTTTTTCATTTTTTATGCATTGATATAGAACTAGGTGTTGGAGCAAACAATGTTCCAGTGGTTTAGTGATAGCTTCCTTCAACTTTTGGAGCATGCTCGCAAAATTTCAAATTTTTTTTATGAAATGGGAGGGATACGGGTTATAAATTTAATAAATTCAAAGCAAATGCCCAAAGAACGAATTCAAGAAAATATATGAAGAAAACAGAAGAAAAGAAAAAAAATCTATTGATAAAGTTGTAGCCATTGTTCCTTCGTGTTTCTTCCTTTCACTCGTAGGATAACTAAATTGAATTCCTACTTCAATTTGTCTCGATCATTTGGTTCATCTAGATACTCCAAGCCATGAGTATGATTATGTCCTAAAATGGGGGACTTTTAGATGTCTTTTCAGTCCAATCGAAAGCCAGCCAGTTCTTGCAAAATTGCATCAAAGTAATATATGGTAACAATTTCTTTATTTTGTAAGATGCACATTTCACAATTGTAAGAACTTATGAAGATTCTTCATCAGAAGGCATCATTTCGAGTTGATATTTTCTTGATTCCTAGCTCCCCTTCACACTTTGGCAGTGTAACCATGTCACAAGTTGCAAGTGGAGGCTTCTTGTTATTTATATCTGATCCCCTCCAGAAACTACGCTTTAGATGTTAATCTATCTATTTTACAACTGTTAAAGGAATTTGAGAGTGCACATATAAAAAATTGGCAGTGGTAATAGAACTGTGATCACCATTTCTAACTTGTCTCGCTTGTGAGAGAAACACAAATATGCTTATCAACCTTCTCTCGATCATTTAGACAAGAGGCAGGAAGGCTTCAACCCTAGGATTTGTTAGGCCAAGGGGTAGGCCAAGACATGTGAGAGCTGCAACCCCATTGTATCTGCTAGAATTTCCATCCCCTCTTTATTAACATTAATTGGCACGATATTAGACTTCATATAATTCACTTTTAAGCTTGTATACACTACTACAATAATCCTCCACAGTGACGGGCTAAAAATGGGTATAGTGACGGAATCGATTTCCGCCACTCGTGCCAATGTCACTACGAGAAGAAAAAAATAGTGGCGGAAATAAAACCGCAACTAAATGCAAGCTTAGTAGCGGACGGATATCCACTACTACGGGGTCAAAAGCCCGCTACTAGATTTTATACAAAAAAATAAAACTAAAAATTGATCCCCACCGAACCCGGGCGTCCACGGCCGGATCCATGCGCCACCAACCAGATCCGGTCGCCTGCTCCCTAGATTCGGCCGAGCCGGGGCCGGATCCGGCCGTAGAGGGACCGACGGGGAGGGTGGGCGGCCGACGGGAGGGGCGACGCTAGTGGGACAACCGTCCGAGTGCGCTGTAGGAGGGGAGACGCCGGCGAGGAGGACGAGGCCGACGGGAGCGTGCCGAGGGGCCGGCGACGCGCCACGCCGAGGGGTCCGGCGGGGAGAGCGGAGCCCGCAGCGTCGGCTGGGAGCCCTAAGGGACCGGCGGGAGCGGGGGACGGAGAGAGAGAGAGAGAGAGAGAGAGAGAGAGAGAGAGAGAGGAGGAGGAGGAGGGAGATGGCGCCCGGCACTAGTCGGGAGAGAGAGGCTAGGTGGCCGAGGGTAGGGTTTGGGGATCATTTTTGTAGACGTAGTGGGATGGACCACAATTTAGTAGCGGACCCAATGTGCCCACTACTATTTTTAAAAATAGCAGGGGACTAGGGCTGTCACTGTCCGCCACTACTTTCTCCGCGTAGTAGCGGACCTTGCCTTTCGCCTCAAAATAGTGGCAGTTTTCTAAATGTCCGCCATCGACAAAAAAATATTTCCACCACTACATGGCATTATTCTAGTAGTGAGAATCTGCAAAGGTATTGAGCAGCTTTTATACCTCCATTCTAGACCTCTCTCTCTCTATGTGTGTGTGTGTGTGCACACGCAAGTGTGTAGAGATAGTTTTATAAGTTCTTGCTTTGTTCAAGATTGTTTTCAGTCACATCATGCTCTGAAGACTTTGTTCTCGATAATGAAGTGTTTTCGGTCATTACCTCCTGCGCATCGGGCATAGGATATCTAGGGGAGGCCTAATTCACGCGCGTGCGCTCGGACCGCTTCGCGCAAACCTTCAGACAGGGAGCAACTTTCCTCTTTTAGAATGTTTTCCATCCCGCGACTTTCCTATTTTAGAAAGTTTTCACCAAAACTTTTTAGAAAACTTCATATAAAACTTTGTAACAAACTTTCACTCAAAATCAAAATTTTTAGTCAAACTTTTCAGCAAACTTCATATAAAACTTCGTACCAAATTTCCATATAAAATTTGTAACAACTTTGTAGAAAGCTTTTGAGCAAACTTTAAGATTTTTTAAAGAATTTATTAAAAAAACAGTGGGTCCCACTACACGGTGTCCACAACGCTGGGTCCTGCGGTGTGTGCTGCCTTACCTTGCACGGTGGCTCGCGACTCGCGCAGTGAGTGAGCTGCAGTAGGAAAGGAGTGCAGCGTGCTACATGCTACATTAACTGAAAAGCACGTGGGCCCGTATAGGAAAACGCGTGGGAATAGTTTGTGAGGACGTCCCCTCGCGCACAAGTGTAGATAAGAATCGCCGGATTTACACATGAGGACATCTCCTCTCAATGCCCCCTTGTCTGTTTGCAATTCATCCTTTTATAAAAAGAAACAAATCAGGAACCGTGATGCTTGGCACCGTCATTTAAAAAAAATTAGGGAGGAGTAAATTTATGATTCCATCGGTCTCGGAGCGACATCACTGTTGTGAGAGAAGCTGCATGCATCAGCTGGCTAGCAAGTGGATCATCCTACAGTTAAGGTGCAACGTCGAGCGAGTGATGTCATGAAGCTGGCGTCATCCACCAAATCGTGCAACTCGTGGGTACGTGCATGCTCAGATAGTCAGCTGGGTGACGGACCATCGAATTAAAATTTTGAAATTGGTTGCACTGGGTTTTATCTAGCTGACTGGGTATTTGAGTGGTCATTCATGCCTGATGAGGGATTGCGACGCTTGAAACTGATAGGAAAGTTCCCAGATACAAATTTTTTTCTAGCATGGCCATTACAAATAATAATTACTACAGTAATGTATAATTCGTTGGGCCAGATCTTCATGCAACATTGTGTAGAGAATTTACAGGGTCCCAAGTTAGGCCTAATTTAGCTTAGCCATATCATCCATTATTCATGGTGATGAGTTTAAGCCCATCAAGCACGTATTCGTGTAACAAAATTAAACTGTAGTGACGTGTGGTAATTAGTTGCGAGAAGAAGCCGTTACATGAGCTGCCATGCATCACTAACATAACGAAGGGTCGAAGGCTAAAATAAGTGGCAGCACGGGCTTGACACGCACGTGCTGTACTGATGTGAACTCATCACGGCAATACATCGTCTATCTAGAAAATATTAGAGAAAATCAGAGGAGAAATGGCTAATAATGGGGTCATTAACAAGGTGCAGCATGAGGAGCTGGTGGTCCATTGCCCAACCGCCCGCTGCGATGTGCAGGGGTGACCGGATCGGCCCAGTCAAGTCTTCCATGTCGTCGACGGCGAACAGCAGCCGGCCGGACTCGTCGACGAGATGCTCTTCATTGCTGCTCCACGTGACGTCAGAGGTCGCCGGAGACTCAGTAATCCCGGTGGTGCCGACAGTAGTACCAGCAGCATCATGACCAACCTGATCTATCTCCGGCAGGAATGCCCCTGGTCCTGCAATACAGTTGGTGTCATCACGAGGTCTGGTGGTTGGGACGCCGGCGGCGGCTGCGGTCTCGAGGATGACCGGCGCCTCCATGGAATCGTCGTTGCAGGTGTGCTCCGCCATGTACACCACCGTGTACTTCGGGCTTGGGTTGTTGCCAATGCCACCATCGTCGTCGTTGCGTTGTACCGTCCGTTTCGCCGGGCAGCCTTGCTCTGCGCTCCGTGTGCACCGGTAGTAATTCCTGCACATGTATTTGCGATGCCATTCAGATACTCGATCTCAGCTCATGTTTTTCATTCCTTTGTTTTATCGAAGAACAAAGAATTCAGTGGATAGCAGCTTCAGTGTTAATAATTTACAGTAAGTATATTTTTTTCTGATTACACACGGTATCTTTCTCGATTGATAACTTGTTTTTTTTCCTTGGATGGGTGTGACAATGCCCAACATGTAACACGACGGACAGACATTTGATTGGTGCAGCTCTCTGCTTTGATACAGTGGGCCAAACGGAAGGACACGTGGTATCACTAGTGTCACTATCCAAAGATTATATTGGTGCACCACCTGCCATTCTACCTAGCTTAGATCTCAATTCTCAAGTAAAATGAATTTGGTCGGATACGATGACGAAATTGCATCTTTACAGGGGACAGCATCCTTTTCATGTTCAGTCTAAACGCTTCTCTCTTTTTTATTTCAAGATTTATGACAAGACATGCTAAAGGTGAATGTGATCAATGTCAATTGTATACTCGTCCGAATGCTAATGAATTGCAGTAGAATTAAACTACATTTGTTTGAGTGTTGAGTCATTATCTAAAAAACATTGTGTGTGAAATAGTACCTTGGGTAGATGGCACCCTCAATTTGCTTCTGGCCGTACTTCCTCCACTGGTACCCGTCGAAATCAGGCACAGATGTCACAAGACATTTGCTCTCCTGCTTCTTCCTGCAGCGTCCGAGAGATCCATCAGATCAGACATCAATCACCAGCCAAGAGATCGACAAAGGCCAGTCTCGGTGGAGAGTGATCACATAGTTATCAAGAAGAAATTCTTAAGAACCGTGCCAGTGGAGGGTCATAGTGATAACACTTATCTCTCATCCATGACACTCCCTCTCTTCTCTCTCATGCCATGTCAGTAAATTTAATGCTCATAACATTACCATGACACTCCTATTGAGACTGGCCTTAGTTGCACTTCATCAGTATAGTTGAGCAATTAGGGCCACAAAAAAAAACCTTCTTTTGCAGCAACGGGCCACAGGATTTGTTGAACCGGCAGGTTCCACAATTTCATCGCGGTGTTGGTCATTGAGCTGAGCTCTCTTCTTGCTCCCACGGTGGCGCCCTGTCCCTCCACACGCTTCATCCACCTTAACTGATGAGCACCCGTGGACAACGCTGCCGTTCAGCTCAGTCGTCGACGGAGATGGCAAGAGCAGTTCACGGAGCTGCGCCATAAGCTCCCGCTCCCGCCGCAGAGTCATTGCCGGCATCCGTGCTATTGCAAGGTGAGATTGTGTCTGCCTAGTTACCGTTCTGTGGGCGCTTCTGAAGATCTCTGGCTTTCACTCTATACAGTGGTTGATCATCGTAGCTTATTTATAAGGCCAGCAGCTCAACTCACTCTCCTTCAAACGGGTACATCATGGGCCCACACTTTCACGTGGCAACCTTGAATTTCTTGTGGGTATGGAACCGTGCATGTGTGCCCTTGGACAAATGGATGGCCCAAGTCGCCGGTCGTGTTGCACGAGGACGTACAGTAGTACCAATATGCATGAGGCAGTGAGTACCTAGTGAGCTCAGCACGATGACATAAGCTAGCCAGGTCAGCAGTCAGCTAGAGCAAAAGGATGAATTATGTCGATGGCCTGATGACGTTGATTAGCTCCGATCAGGCATTGATTGTTTTGTCCACTGTCACTGCATGAATGCTGTTGCGACCTCAGCAAAGTTAGTTCCAGAGTCAAAGGCATAATGTGTCAGCTTCCGGGAGCAAGAATGTTCACATGCATGGAAAATGTGTGTGAACTTGAAAAGCCGTTGTTTATACATAAGATAAAGACATTTCCATTCAACATCTATAACTTATAACGACAAAAAAAATACCAGTGATATGTTCTTATGTGTTCCTCTACTGTCACCATCAATAAATAAAATAACATGTGGCTAACTTTCGCCATAATGAACCTAGGCCGCCCGTTTCTACGAGTACCATTTTTTTAACTGTACAAGTTATTACGGTTATTAACAGAATATAATCAACACTACGTCGAAAACAAAGGACATACCAGCTGCCTCTACAGAAGACATGTTTTCATCAGCCATGGACCATTATGATCTCGAAAGGAACTTTTCGTTAAAAAAAAGATCTTGAAATAAGGAACAAACAACAATGAAGAATACATATACAACTTCCGCGTTAATGGTGAGCCGAGCTGCGTGTCATGCTAGATGGGAAGGTTTGTGGCACAGAAACCATCGGAGCAGCAGCAGAATCTACTGTCCCGCCCACATGTACGCATTATGTTTCATCGTCGATATCCACGTTGATGATGGTGACGGCAGCAGCCGCTACACAGTTGGACACGCTGCGCTCTGTCTAGACTTGGAGCAATTGAAATCGAAAGGACTCCATGTTCTCATCGAGCAAAAAGAGAAGATATGTACAGCAGACAGAAAAATTGACCTCAACCTGTTTCACACGTCTCACTTTATTTCTCTTGAAACTATTCTTATGGAAAATGCTTCGAGTAGACCTATTTGTTACACTTTTGCCCAGACCAAGTGTTTTAAACCCTTTGATTGATATGTGAACCACCATCCGAGTGATTTTAATCATTAGATTTCCTTTTTCAGATAATGGAAAGAATACATTCGTCCGGCCTCAACAATGCCCTTTTTTTATACAAAGTTCTAAGAAAACTAAAAAAATAACTTTAGTAGATGAGTAATAGTACTAAATGTCGCTACTATTCAATAGTCTTGGAGATCACTTGTCGAAAAAGTAAAATCCATTGGGTGAATAATATAGCGACAAACTTCCTGTGAACTATGAAAAAAGGTGCCTGCAACTTGGCATCTTGGTGGTCTTATGTAACGGAACATCCGCTACCTTAACCTGTAACAGGCAGATCCAACCAATAGTGGCCGCCACCTCATCAACGGGAGTCATTGTACTCACTGCAGCAGGTTAATGGGGAATACTGCATCGGTGAGTGATCTTGTTAATCTGCGATCACGATGCCAACACAACTGCATCGCTACACCTTAGGCCACATTATCGTGACCATCTTCGAAACTTGGGAAAGAAGGAAGCAACTTCGGTGTCTCGTGAGATAGCATTTCACGGGAGCTGCCTTGTATACCTCCACATCGGTAACCCGATGTAGCGGCGCTAGATCGCACTTGCACCGCTGCGGGCTGCCACCTCTATCAGCCTAGAACAAGCCGACCCCGCGCCCCATAAAGAGGAGCCATCTTAGGAGCCCGTGCCGAGATACACGCGTGCCTGCATCATCGCAGACTGCCACCTCCGCGCACCCATGAAGGGGAGCCACCGGAGTCCACGCTCACTCTAGAACCCACAAACCTGCGCCTTCACGGGCCTCCGCCTCCGCACCCCCACGAAGGGGAGCTGTTGATGGCCACGCTATAACCGTGCACGTGCTTGTGCCGTCGTGAGCCACCACCTCCGCACTCCGACGATGGGGAGCCGCCAAAACCTGAGCCCACACTAGATTATGCCCGTGGACTGTCGATCGGGCTATGCCGTGCCACGTGCGTGGAGATCCTGGCACGCAAGTCCCGAATCTGAGGTTGTAGTTGTCGGAGATCTCCGCCTCTCTCCCGAACGGAATTGAGGAGGATTTGGCAGACGCGCCGAGAGAAAGGGGGTGATTGGAGGAGGGAAACTCCAGGGATGCGAGTGGACGCCGGTTGTGTGGCTAGGGCCGGTCATACAAAAATCTAAAAAAACAGGTTTACTTTATAGTAGTGCTCTATTCTTATAACCCTTAAATAGTGAAGTGAATGTAAATGCATACGATGATTCATTCATTCATTAAATTAAGATGATATATGAATGGGACTGCATGACTGGTGAGAGAAATCATCCTCACCATTGAGTTGACTTGCTAGCTACCCTAACCAGTGGTTTCAGGAAGCACGGAAACGACACATGCAGATTTACCAGCTCCTCCAGCAGGAACGGCGTAGATTTCTGCAAGACAACGGGCAATGGAGAAGGGGACGTGTTGCCTTTGCTGTTCCCTTGTGCCGCACGATCCAACGCATCCTCACTTTTAGCATCATTATATGGTTAGAGAATAATTTTTATGGGCATAGGGACATGTGTTCACCTAGCTTTTTTGTTAATTATGGTTAAATTTAAATATTGAATCTCTGATTATACTATTAAATGTGTTAGATCAATTGTAGATATCTTCAAATCATAAATTAAAGTACATAATATCAAATTTTGATAAATTCATTAAATTATGTTAAATTTGATGAATTTGTCAGAATTTGGTATTTTTTACTTTAATTTATGATTTTGTAACATATCTACAACTAGTCCGACATGTTTGATAGTATAATCAGATATTCAATATTTATATTTGACCATAATCAATAAAAAAATGTTAGGGTGGGCACATGCCCCTACTCACCCAAGTAACGATATTTTTCATATCAATATCTCTTTTTTTGCTAAAATATATGCTTGGATGTGAATCTTCTAAAAATAAAAAGAATGTGTGTGGATCTCCATATATATAAGTGTCCGTCGGTAGTGTACATATCATTTAATCACTCCCTACATTTATCCTCTTTTGTTCTTGGCAGCAATTAGTTCAATTTTGATCTAACGTGCATCAAGGAGAAAACACGCGGAAGGACTAATCCTTTCTGAAAAGACTGAAATCTATATATCTTCTGATGAACCAAGTCAAACTTTTGTTGTTCAGGATTGGTGGATCAATGCCAAGAAACTCAAAGGGGGAAAAGGAAACAGTTTTGTTCACGTCCTGCTGTGAACTCATGACAGAAAAAGAAATGCGTCTATCTATAAATTAGAGGAACCAGCAGATCTAGAAGTGGCTTAGAATGGGGTCATTATTCATTAACGAGGTCCAGCAGGTATTGGTCAATAGTCCACCTGCCGTAACATGCACCGGTGACCGGATCGGCCCCGTGAAGTCGTCCATGTCCTGGTCCAGAAGAGAAGTCGTCGTCGTCTGGGCCCACCTGTCGTCGACAGTGAATAGCTCATCGTACCAGTTACCAATGACATGCTCACTGCTCCATGTGACGTCCGAGGTGGCTGGAGAGTCGGTCCCAGTGGTGCTAATACTAGCAGCAGGACTAGTAGATGAGTCAGCGGCGTCATGAGGAGTCTGTTGATCCGTCTCCCGCAGGAATGGTCCATTTTTGGTGTCATCGGCGGCGTCACAAGGTCTCTTCTTATTACTGGTGGTTGGGGCTGCCGCAGCGACGGTGGTCTCCAGGATGACCGGCGCCTCCATGGAATCGTTGGCCGTGCAAGTGTGCTCCGCCATGTACACCACTGTGTACTTTGGGGTGTCACCACCATCGTCGTCGTCGCGTTGTACCGTCCGTTTGGCCGGGCAGCCTTGCTCTGCGCTCCTTGTGCACCGATAGTAACTCCTGCATATAATAGTATGGCATTCCTCCATCAGATACTGCTTATAGTTACTCTCAGCACAAGTTTTTCCTTGATTCATAAATAAATTTGCAAGCTGACTTCGATCACTCACTTCTCAGGAATGATGAATTGTGCAAGAAGCTGAAATGTGTGTCGCGTTCATTTCCCATTATCTAAAAAAAAACTCCTCCATTTCTGGGATGGATGATGTGACCACGCCCAACGTGTAACACGACTAGGGTCATTTGATTGGTGTAGCACTGCTTGGGCCAAACGAAAGGACACGTACTGCTATCACTAGTGTCACTGTCCAAAGACTGGTGCACCTGCCAATCCTACCTACCTAGATCTCCCTCTAGAGAATGTGAATTCTAGCTGTCGGACACGATGCGATATAATGGAATTTTGTATCTTTTTTTTTTAAGGGGGTCAGTTGTTTTCTCTATTTTCTTTTTATGCGAGTTTGGTTGAGGACGCAAAAGCTTGCATGCGATCAAGGTAAGAATCCCAGAGAGCTGATGACTCATTACAAATTACCTTGGGTACATGGCGCCTTCAATTTGCTTCTGGCCGTACTTTCTCCACTGGTACCCATCGAAATCGGGCACCGATGTCACAAGACATCTGCTCTGCTGCTTCTTCCTGCATGCAGCGTCCGAGAGATCCATAAGAAATCAGATCATAAGCCATACATTGAGCAAGGAAATTGTACAAGAGAGAGAGGACCATCAGAATATGAAGCTGACATGCAATAAAATTACCTTCTTTTGCTGCAACGGGAAGGCTGTTGGTTTGAGCCTGCCGGTTCTTCGGCCACACCTCCATCGCCGTGTTCGTCCTTGCACAGTTGGGCTCTCTTCTTGCTCCCCCGGCGGCGGCGGAGCATTCCTCCACCTGCCTCCTCCGCCGTAGACAAGTGATTGGACTCCACCTTAACGACCGAGCGGTCATCGACGATGCCGACCATCCCTATCGTCGACGACGACCATGCACCATCAAGCAGCTCACGGAGCTGCGCCACGAGCTCCTGCTCCCGCCGGAGTGTCATCGCCGCCAGCCGTGTTCAGGTTATTAGGTCCGATTGGAGTTTGTTTGTACTCCTACCACGCAACGCGCTGGTGCCTGTCTCTCTGAAGGTGTCTCTGGCTTCACTCTATATACTGGCTTGATAGCTTGATTATTTATAGGTCCAGCTCACCATGCTTGCCTTGACCTTCTCCTCCATATAAATCGCGTAACCTACACGGTGGGCCCATACTCTCATGTGGCAACCTTTTCACGGTATGGAACCAACCGTGCATGTGTGTGCCCGGGGACCTTGCACTGATGGCTGGTCTCCGAGTTCGGTCGTGTTGCACGAGGACAGTACAACGTTACGTATAGTACCGTACCTCTGTATTTTAATTCTTGATGTTTCGACAGAAAAAAAAATCAGCTTATTTCAAATTCAATTGTTCATATGAGGCATCAACAATTGGTGAGCCGATGGAACAGTATATTTCTATCAAAATCAAATGTATAGTATTGCAGAAGTGAACACACCTATATTTTTTAAAGATCTTAATTTTGAAATTGGGATGTTACATTTCTTGAGATTTCACTATATTAGCGTCATTAACAAATAAATAAAGAGTACTACTATATATCCCACCTATTTGTACGACTTACAACCGGAGATCCAAAGGTTTAGTTGAGTTTGATTGTGATACTTCTAAATTCTGAACCATTAGATCTTTGGACGTAACATGCAGTCGTACAAATAGGTTGTATGTGAAGCATTTTCTAGAGATAAAAGGGAAAATAATATACAAAATATGGTTGATGTCTCTTACATAGCTAACATGACATGCTTTGGAAAGTGTGGCTTCAGCTTTGAATTCAACATTATATCAAATACTACAAATAGTTTTAGATAACATTTCTGAAAATTGTAGTCATTTGAAATTAATTATTATTGCACAAAATGTATTTCCAAAGTGAATTAATAGTGTTTAAAGTTTAAATTGAGCAAAGGGTTAGTCAACTTGCCAATATCCTTTCAGCTTGAGATGACCACATGTTGTTTACTTTTGTTGCCCGGGGGGGGCATCTCTCCAACTCCAAACATGTCTGGTCCAGGTTTGTGCCCACGCTGCTCTATCTAACTCTATTGAGTAGTGTTCTAAAAAAAACTCTATTGAGTAGTGACCTCAGCAAGATGGGGGGGGGGCATCTCTCCAACTCCAAACATGTCTGGTCCAGGTTTGTGCCCACGCTGCTCTATCTAACTCTATTGAGTAGTGTTCTAAAAAAACTCTATTGAGTAGTGACCTCAGCAAGATGACATAAGCGAAGCCAGCCAGGCCCACCTCTCCTTTGACATCAAGTCAATCGTCTCGAATGCTGATTGGCTCCGATCCACACGACTCTAGAATTTCAGATTGATAGGGATCCACCGTCGGTTGTGTTCAATGCATGACTGTTGTTGCAACCTAATGTGCAAAGTTAGCTCCAATGTTATGGCAATGTGTCAGCTACCGCGAACCAGGATGTATGTTCACATGGAAAATGAGTGTGAAATTGGAACAAAATAGTTGTCCGTATAAGATAAAGACATTTTCTTTAAGCATTTATAACTTTATGGCAGAAAAGACTATGTTCTTACATGCGTGTCTTCTGTGCCGTAATGAAATACGTAGTGTTTATATAGTAAGTACACACTTCCATCAAATAAAATTACAGAGGAACTTAACCTAGATAAGGCTAAAAAAATTTCAGATGGCTTGTGACCTTGTGTATCCATTTAAGTGTACGTTAATTTTTGTTTGTGCCTTATTTTCAACAAACAGGAATTACATTCGGCAGAATATAATATAATCAGCTCCTGAGGAAAAGAAACAAACAACACAATGCACCGTGTTGATTGAAGTGAGGCCGAGAGCTGGCTGTCGCGCGAGAGGGAAAGGTGTGTGTGGCACAGAAACCATCGGAGCAGCCGCGGAATCCGCTGCTGATCCAGTCCACACGCACGGACTCCGATCCTGCATCGTCGATCTCCACGTTGATGATGGTGATGGCAGTGGCCAATCCGGTACACTCTCTCTCTCTCTCTCACTATAAAAAAATGGTACTATAGCCACGCCACTCAAAACCCAATAACCACGGTAAGCAAAATGGACCGTGGCTATAGTAAGAGAAGAAACCAACCGTGGCTATAGTGCCTTCTATAGCCACGGTTGAAGAAGTGAGCCGTGGCAATTGAGGTCTTTAACAATAGCCACGGTCCACCTCTTCAACCACGGCTATTAAGGCCACAATAGCCACGGTTGAAGAAGTCAACCGTGGCTACGATGGTGAAGCGCGCCACGGGCTCACTCCCCTATATAAATCAAGCAAATCCTAACTCCCACTTCCCTCCTCACTTCCTCTCTCCGGTCGTCGCCTCCTCTCTCTCTCTCTCTCTCTCTCTCTCTCTCTCTCTCTCCACCAACCAGCCGCGCTCCTACCTCCTCCGCCACCGGTCGGCCGGCCTCCCCGAACGCTCCTGCTCCACGGCCCGCGTGCCCTCCTCCGTCGGCCTCCCTGCACGGCGCGTGGGGCCGGGAGGAGGGGCACCGACCTTGCTCTTCGGTGGGGTCCTTCCTCATCCCTCTCCGGCGATGACCAATGCCCTCCCCGCGGTCGGCCCTCCGGCGACCCCGGGCGGCGACAAGGGCGGTCGAATCCGGGCCGCCCCTCCCCGGCGGGCCATGGACTACGGCGGGGCGGTCGAATCCGGGGCCACCCCTCTCCGGCGGGCCATGGGCGACGGCGAGGCGATCGGATCCGAGGCCGACCCTCTTTGGCGGGCCATGGACGGCGGCCGGATCCGGGGCCGCCCCATCTTCGGCGGGCCATGGACTACGGCGGGGCGGTCGAATCCAGGGCCACCCCTCTCTACCGGGCCATGGGCGACGGCGAGGCGGTCGGATCCGAGGCCGACCCCTCTTTGGCGGGCCATGGGCGGCAGCCGGATCCGGGGCCGCCCCACTCCGGCGGCCGGGTGGCGGCAATGGGCGTCGGATTCACTCGTCTCCCCCTCTCCGTCCTAGTAGCGCGTGGAGGCTCCTTAGCGAGCGGCGCGGATGGGGCCGGAATGGGCGGGCAGGCGGGTCACGTAGGCCCGTTCGGCCCGTCCGGGCTTTTTTTTGTTTTTTAATTTTCGCTTTAGGGGCGGTTGAAGACTTCGACCGTGACTATAGTTGTAGCACTATAGCCACGGTTGGACTTGTTTGCGAGGCTATAGATAATTATCTATAGCCTCGCAAATATAGCCACGGTTGGGTTGACCCGCGGCTATAGAGGTCTTCCAACCGTGGCTATAGTGCTTTATTGTTATTGTCTCTCTCTCTCTCGTCATTGATTTTACTTTAGAGCTAATGTGCCAACGGTTTCAGGAATGAAAGAAGATGGCAACCAGATCTCGCTCCCACTTGATCGGCTGCTTGTGCTTGATTCTAAAGCTACGGACAAACGCGACGTCGAAAGGGACGCGTTGCCTCTTGCTGTTCCCTCGTGTCTCACGTTCCAAACGCATAGTATTCACTTTTGAAGGCCCTGTTCGTTTCCTGCCCTCTAAGATTTAGGACTATCACATCAAAGAGAATCTTATTATTTATGAATATTTCGATCAATTGAATGATAAAACCCTTTTGACAGATTGGTGCTAATTTTTGAGATGAATCTAATGAACTTAATTAATCTATGTTTTGTTAAAGTGATGCTACAGTAACCGTCTTCTAATCGCGACTTAATTAATCTTATTAGATTCGTCTCGTGAATTAGTCTCGGGCCTGTAATTCATTTTATAATTAAATTTTATTTAGTACTCCTAAATAGTAAGATTCTTTTTGATGTGACGGATATAAATTTTAGACCCCAGGAAACGAACACACCCTTAGCCACCTACTATAAATGGGTCCAAGATAAGTGTTCACATCATTTACCCTCCTTACTTAATTAGAAGTTCTTAGTAGTTGGAATCATGTTTTATGTTTCCTCCAGTTTTGCTAATTCTCTGGTGACTGAGATTTTGTATCTATCTTAGCCACATTTTTGGAACAATGGAAAGGTACTTCATCATTAGGAAATATTTCTTTCTGAAATTTAAACAATTTATAACTAAATTTTTTAACATTTAGTTCTCATATTCTATAATCTTGCATATTAGTTTTGTCACAACACACAACAAATCAAATGCATGTCTGAAACATTCTTCTTTTATAGCTGAAATAAATGTTTATTTTAATGGAATATTTTTGTTACTAGGCATAAATGTTTATTTTTATGGAATATTTTTGTTACTAGGCATAACATTTCTTTAGTACAAGAAATGAAAAAATCTTGGCAATTGGATCGTATCAAATGGATAAAATAGTGACCAAAAGATTGGCAAAATCTCAATCATTTAAGAAGAAAAGAGAGCCCATAAAGTACCTTATGAAATTGACTGACTCTTCAGAGACAACAAACCAAGGGTCACTTTGAGAGGGCTTCATAGTGCTTCGACTCTTCCGTGCATGATTGCATCACCCTCTTGTTTCAAATAATGATATAATCATTTTACTTCATTCAAGTGTGGTTAAAGTCCAGATAACCTTTCAACTATTGTTTGATTTTTTTACTCTATTGTTCACTAATCCAGGTCGTTTTATACTCAGTCAATACTACCCTCCTAATTACTGAATACTGACGTGCACTAGAATTAAGTTTAGATTGCCCTCACAACCTTATACATGTGCTATCCGATATGATCAAGAATCTATACAATCCTATCTTGATCTTAACCATTTTGTGCATAGTCCTATTGCTTTGCTCTCTCACACGACGGCACATAGAGCTACATTTGAGCTATATGTAAGAGGGATAGATGGTGGTTGAGTGAACATCATTGTGGTGGTTGGAGTCTAGCGAGTTGAGCATGAGCTCCTAGCAGCAGAGCACGTCGAGAGGTGTACAAGAAACAAAGGAAGATAGAAAGGGAATTGTTGTAGAGTCAATCCGAATGTCCAACTCTGTTCCGACTGGATGAATATAAGGTAATCAAGTGTTTTAAATTTCCAAATGAAATGAAGATATATAGTTTCTATAATAGCTTGAGTTGTACATGAGTAGGACGATCGGGTTGGACCTATAGCGGTACTCTTTACTCAGACAGAAAGGCATATGAATAAGAGTAGTACATAGCATGGTGGGGTCCGAGATGAGATTTTGTGTATTGGTGATTCATTTCTCCTCCAACAACAAATGTGTGAGGTTGAGGACATCCTACTACTCCATGTCAATAAATTAGAATTAATAAAATAATATAATTTAGTGGACAGTAAGGATGAAATGTTTTGGTAAAAAATTAAGGATAAAATAAATTAAATGATAGTTGCGGAACTTCAATTAGAGTGAGTAAAATAGACTTTACCCTTTTTGCTACAAGTTAGACGGAACATTCTTGGGCCGAACCTTCCTTGATAATTGGGCTCTACTAGTTGACAGTAGTATGGCTTCCATGTGACAATAACGGGGTACAGATGGTTGATTTACGGGATGATCTCCGTGAGATTCGTAAGAAGAAGCACACACGTAAAAAAAATCTTGAACTATTTTTTCCTGTGTGCTAAGAGAAAACAGGCAAGAGGATTCTTTTTGGTGAGGGTCCACGACGCCATTCCCACAGTTGTGAGCAAACCAATGGCGATTAAAATTTTGAAACATGTTCTCTAATTCAAAATTTTCTGTTTAGCGACCTTATGCAACGGATCAATTGGGTTGTTGAATTTTCAATCTCTCCTCTCTGGATAAATCTAACTTTATTGCATCCATCAGTTCCCACGAAATACTATTACACAAGCCAAAAACACTTCAGTTTGGCCTTTTTGCACAGCCTAGGATAAACACGCTCTCGTCCCATCCCCGTGGTGCAGGACAGCAGGAGTCCGGAATCGCTCATCTCACGGTGCTGCCTGACTCAAGCACATTTGTCATGATAAGAACCAAACTAGCCCAAAGAACACAAAAACATCTAGAGTAAATTCCTTTCTTGGCCCTCTAAAACTTGGTGGTTCCCTTCCCTTCATGGCCCAAAAAATCGAACTTACCTATTTGGCCCCGAATTCAAATTCCGTTCCCTTTTAGGCCTTTTCATTAGTGGAAGCATATATATAACGGTGTTAACTGAGGGATAAAATGATTGTTATACCCCTGATTACCTTGACATCACACAATCAGTTCAGTGTTCGTTTTTAATTTCAGAATAAATAGTTTGCACATTATTACAGGATCAATGATTCGATCAATATTTTTATTAAATAATTACACCAAATTTCAGCATTATTTTGAACATTATTTCGGGACATGAATCCAACAATTGACACATACTCCCTCCTTTACTAAATTGTTGTCGCCATTGACTTTTTTGTGGCGTTTGACCATTCGTCTTATTCAAAAAATTTCTTCAAATACAAAAAGTAATATGCTATATTTCAAGTTTCTTTAGTGATAAAACATATTGCAACAAAATATATGACATTTATTAAACTTTATTTGAATAAGACAAATGGTCAAACTTAACAAAAAAGTCAACGACGACAACAATTTAGTAAGGGAGTAGTATTATTTCGGGACATAAAGAGGACGAAAACCTTGAAATAATGCTGAGATTTGGTGTAATTATTTAATTAAAAAAAATTGATAAAATCATTGAATCCCGAAATAATGTGCAATAATTATTCTGAAATAAAAAAACAGAAACTTCAAGGTAATCAGGGTTATAGCAGTCATTTTACCCCTCACTTAACATTAGATGCTTCTACTAAGGGAAAGGCCTAATGGAATGAAATTTGGATTCGGGGCCAAAGAAGTTTTATTTTAAAATAATCATTATTAATCTAAAATTTTAAAAATAAACCGCATCAAACTAAATTTTCAAGATCTAGACGTTTTTGTCACGCCATATTGTATGGCGTGATTTCGAATAAATCACGCCATATGAAATGGCGTGATTATGTCCACGTCGACATCTACGCCACGTCGGAATGGGGCGTAGGCGAGGTTGACTCGAATCACGCCAACCTCGTATGGCGTGATTGGACTATCAATCACGCCAAACCATCCAGCGTGATACGGACTTAAGTAATTTTGACACGCCACGGACGAAACCAAGCATAGCTGAATCACGCCATATGATTTGGCGTGATTGATAAGGAATCACGCCAATTCATATGGCGTGATTCACTCTTCTCTCTCTTAGGTGTCACTTTCAGCTGATGTCAGTGACATCATCAAGTCATATTTTTTTAAAAAGCCGTAGACAAGTACATATGATGTCCGTTTTGAATTTCGTTTTCACCATTGTGTTCTACGCGACGAGACAAACAAAACTAGATCCCACTTGCATATGTTTCGAATATTTTTTCCAGACCCTAAATTACTACTCGCACATATAATGAAATTTAGGATATAAATATTTTTTAAAAAAACATATGCAAGTGAGATCTAGTTTTGTTCGTCTCGTCGCATAGAACACAATGGTGAAAACGGAATTCAAAACGGACATCATATGTATTGTCTACGGCTTTTTAAAAAAATATGACTTGATGATGTCAGCCGACGTCACTGAAAGTCGACACTTAAGAGAGAGAAGAATGAATCACGCCATATGAATTGGCGTGATTCCTTATCAATCACGCCAAATCATATGGCGTGATTCAGCTGTGCTTCGGTTTCGTCCACGTCTGTCAAAATTACCTAAGTCAGTATCACGCCGGATGGTTTAGCGTGATTGATAGTCCAATCGCGCCATACAGATTGGCGTGATTCGAGTCAACCTCGCCTACGTCCCGTTCCGACGTGTGGTCGACGCTGACGTGGACATAGTCACGCCATTTCATATGGCGTGATTTATTCAGTAAATCACGCCATACAATATGGCGTGACAAAAACGTCTCAGATCTTGAAAATTTAGTTTAAGACGGTTTATTTTTAAAATTTTAGATTAATAATGATTATTTTAAAATAAAAATTCGGGGCCAAATAGGTAAGTTCGATTTTTTTTTTGGCAAAGAATATAACCATCAAGTTTTAGAGGGCTGAGAAAGGAATTTACTCAAACATCTATTGAAACAACTCCCCTTACCTTGCCAAATACCAACCACTCATGATGCACGAAAAAACTAACAAAAGAATTATAATATTCTGATTGCCCAGTAGGTAACAGCAGTAACCAACAGGAATTGTCAACTGGAGCTGATAGCCATCAGTCTCAGCCAAGAACAGAAAATCAAACAAAACATTTGTAGAACAAGCGCCTCACCAACAGCTGTATAGCCTGTCCCGAGCTTTGGGGCTTTGGCATCTCACATAAATAAAATCTAACGGCAATTTGGTAACAACTTTGTCTGCTGCCATCATGTCATCCCAGATAAGGCACATGAAAGATACTTTGTCAAGAAAAATGAAAAGATACATTCGTAGTAATTAGATAATCCCCTTCATCTCAACACATGCACATGCGTACACATCAACAGAAACAAACCTGTGTTGCTCTATTAGTGATGCCATTGTCAATTCTGATTTTTTTCCTAACAAAAAAAATACATAGCTTGAGAGAAGCATGGCAGATGAAGAAACGGGGAAAAGTTGTTAAGAGGGATAAAAAGGAGGCAGCATCAGTGTGGGAAAATGCAGTTGAAAGTATCTTTAGTGCAAAAAAAAAACCTTATTGGTAAGAAACATACCTGATGTTAAGACTATAGCTCAATAACTGGAACTGACATTATATAATCAAATATGGACAAATTTACATGAATAACAAATGTTATCTACAGCATAATTAAAATTTTGACAAAACTAAATGAAAACTTGTGAAACCAATCGCAGACAAGGTCCCTTATCTTCATAATATAAAAGACCAGAGACTCCAAAATTGTTCCGCCTGCCTATCCTAATTGCAACAGACCAAAGCTAAGATATATCTGCAGAAGCAAAGCTTCACATGTTCTTTCTTCGGGATACTCTATTAGAGACTGGCACCATTGACTCAAAGCTATCATATCCATCATCCAAAGCTCTACTGTGACGTAACAATTGGCTTGCTGAATCATACCCCATGAGTCGATGAAGTGCCGAGTCGGAAACCTTCTTGCCACTTTGTGTGGCAGCAAGGCTTGCTCCAGCCTGAGTAGAGAAGCTTCTTGTGAGGGATGCCCCATATTCTTCATTTATGCTAACGGGCCCTCTTAGACACCCAGCAAAATGGGAACTAGAATCCTTATTCTTAGCAATCATGCTACCAACAGGACTGTTTGATTGTTGCAAGATATCCAAGCTAATCTTTCCAGCTTCATGATGTTCAGCAGGAAATGATAATACAAGAACCTTGGAGCACCGACCGCATTGCATTTTGCCAACCTTTGCTTTTGATATGTACATATCTGATGGCATTTGAATCAAATTGAAGCAGCCGCTGCAGATACTAAAAGGTGAAGCACCTGACAAGGGCCGTAAAATATCCTTTCTCACCACTCTTTTTGCTCCTTGTAACTTGACATCATGGAATCATGGTCAAGAACTGTGCTTTCAGCATAGGAGGACTCGTAATATGAATTGAACTCCCACACGTCATTACTACATGGTATGTGTGCTTGGGCATGTCCAATATCACAGCATGGGTACCTGTGGGTCGGACAAAAGAGATTTGGTGGCTGGTACCTAAGTGGCCTCTCACAAACATAATAGGATTCTAGAGTACAAGAATTTGGGACAGAATCACCAGCATTAACACTTTGAAGGTGTTGCTCAACATCGTCGCTATTGGATTGTTGCTGGTATTCTTCGCCTCTCTTCTTATGCTTTGCCTCCATGCATTTTTGGCTAGAAAGCCTACTCAGCTGATCTCTTAATTCATCCATCTTTCTTAGACGTTCATGTCTAACAATATTATTGAATTTGTTTGACCTTCTGTGCACCAAATCTCGTTGGCTGGGAGATCCACTTGAAAAAGAACTTGAAGTACCATCTGTTTGCGACTCGATAAAGTTTTCAATTAACCTGAAGTCTTTAGCATCAAGTGATAATCCCTGCCGAAATTGACTAGCTCGATATTTGTCGGGTGCCTCTTCTTTATCTTTATTAAAGCTAAGTAATTTGCATTGAGTCCTCTTATTTGACCAGCTTGCAAAACTACCAGCATCTGCACTGTCTTCTCGCATAGAGTTGGTCATATTGCCATCTCCCATACAATCCTCTTGATAAATTACTTCAGATTTGACAGGTTTGATGTGGGAGAATTCAACTTCCTGGAACTGCTGATCATTCCCATGCTCGTTCTTATTAACTTTCTCTGCAATGTGCTCATCTGCAACTGCAACATTCTCTTCCCCATGGACACAGGTAGCTAGATTTCCATCTTCCATATGGTTCTCTTCATTTCCTCTAGTGTGATCAAATTCTACATCTTCATTACCATGAATTTTCTCCACCACGTCTTCATTTGTAAGCACCACATTTTCATTCCCATGAATGTAGTTGGTCGTGTTTCCATTGTCAATATGACCATCTTTATTTTCTTGAGTTGCTGTCAGACCATTTGGTTGAATAGTTCTGTTAAATTTCATATCACAATCATCGATTGAAGAGACACTCCTTTCACATGGATGCACAATTTCTGCATTTGCTGGTTGCAAATCATTATCGTGATTTTCATCATGGAATCTCTCTTCACTAACCTCGTTCACAACCACGATATGATCATTTCCATGAGCATAATTGGCAGTACTGCTGTCACCTTGAGTATCTTCCTTTCTTTCATTGTCATTGTCAATTTGTCTGTCTTCTTGAAGAAAAGTTTTCTCAGATTCATGATGTCCATTATCAACTGGAGGGATGCTTTCTTCGCAGGGATGCGCACTATTCGGGCCCAGGATATGTGGATGTGTATCATGTTCATTCCCATGAACATCATTGACCGGATTGTTGTCATCTTCAATATCTTCATTTCCGTCGTTGCTAGCATTGTCTATTGGCTTAATTCCTTGCTGAAAAGTTTGCTCAGATTTAAGATGTTCATTGTCAAGTGAAGGGACTTTTTCTTCACAGGGATTTGCACTTTCTGCATCCTGGGTCTGCAGATGCCTATCATGATCGTTTCCATGAATTATGTCTGCACCCAAAGCATGTTGCTCCATTGGCTCTTCTGCATCACTGAAAGACATCTCCAATTCTTCAATTAATCGACCATGGGGATCATTTCGAGAAGTGTCATTTGTTTGGCTGTGGCTACCCATTTGATGACGTAAAGCATCACTAAGCCCACTTGCTTCTGCTTCATCCGAAAAGTACTTATCATCACTACTAAATGATAAAGACCTCTCCAACTCTTCAATCAAGGCTTCATGAGATTCAAGATGCATACCTTCATCCATGTGCAGCCTGTCATCGCTTTGAACCACCTCAGTTTTCTCATGCAGTGTTCTCATTTCACTCATGTCAACATTATCTACTTTATCTTTGCTTGCATTTTCAGTTGTATCAAGATTCTCTAAATTTCCAACTAAACTGGAACCAAGATCAGCTCCTGTGCCTTTTTCATGCGTTTCTTTGATGGTAATCCCAAGATTCTGAGTGTTCTCATCTATCAATGAACTTTTTTCCTCCTGATGTTGAGCAGAGGTTATGCTCTCTACAACAGACACTTCCCTTTCTTGAACTGAGTCCTCGCAGGAATTGGTATTCTTGATAGGGGAGAAAATGATCCCACCTGCCGCAGCTTCACAAGGCTGATCCACAGCGGACAGAATTTTATGTTCATCCGAGCAAATTGATTTGCTATCCTGAGAGGAGCCCTTCAGGCTATTAGGAAAATTGTTTTGTTCAGCGGATTCTGATCTAGCTTGCACAGGAGGCACAGCTCGGATTTTCGCTGCATAACATAAATGACAATGATCAAGATACACTTGAAAGGTACAAAAAAAATTCTAAGCTAGGTAATGGAAAAAAATATGTACCTCTGAGGATAGTACTGCAGCCACCACATTTGTAAACAGGAATGGAGGGGTACTCAACAAGAAGCTGATAGCATTTCGGGCATCTTACAAACCGGAGCTTATGAACTTCCATGGCCGTAATCTCTATTAGACGCACGGCAGTCAGACAGCGTCAACCATCACAATTACGACCTGCATCTGCATGTAGATAAACAATAGCAACATCAGTATTCTTCAAATATGGCAGTTTTCTTTAAACCGTTAACTATTTCAACACCTGCAAACTATTGTCAGTTATACATCATATAAGACGAATTATTGAAGGAAAGAAGAACAGGTTACCAGATTATCATCAAGGATCAAATTCAACAGAAAGGGAACGACACTGCAATATCGTGGGACTCGAATGTCCAGTCCACAACAACTACGGCTAAACAGACAAATCAAATCGTCTCTATTTACTGCTTAATCGACCAATTCATTCAAGGAAAACGTACCATATTACTGAGTGAATCTCGAAACGCTCACAATCTAGGACCCTTCTGTTCTGGAGGAAAAATCTGAAGGCAAGGGAGGCGGAAGCGATAAAAACCGTTTCTTTATTGGCAGACTTGATTGATTCTGAAGATGAAGGTCACCGGTAAAAGGCTCGGCTTGATTCCTTCCTGGTTCGCCTCCTTGCTGCGCGCCTGCGCCCCGCAGAGCAGAGCTCGGGAGGGAAACGAGCTGGTTGAGATGAATGCAGTGCATTCGGCGGCAGGGAAAGGACAGGGAAGCAAAAGGGCACAAGAAGAAGATGTTGAATGGCAGCTCAGGTTCGATTCACTCCGCGCAGTAATGGATTCAAAGGAGGAAGCACGGCGAGGGTGGAATGGAATGGAACGGCGGGGACCAAAAGAGAGGAGACCAGAACAGCATGAATCATGGAATGGGGACTGCTGCTGTTACTGCCGGTCCTGGAACTCCAGCAGGAACAGCACGGCCACCACCACATTATGATTGTGGATAAGTTCTTTTTTCCCTTACTTTTTCCTGAATCTGTCCCGGTCAAAAACACGCAATATATCTTACAAGTTCAAACATCCCCTGGTAAACATATATCATTCTTTATTCAGTCACTATACTCATTTATTGACCACGACAACAGCTTGTGACAGCATTGAGGGTATGCTTACGCACCACACGATCAAGAAACGAGTAATCTGACATGCCAGTTTTTCCAGTAACATAAAAGGAAAAAAACATACGCATGTGCAATGAATAGTCGTAATTGTGTTGAAGTGGTTGTTGCCGACACGCTACGGAGTGTCTATTTCACGGCTACAATAGAATCTGTGTTCATCTGAAGCTCGGTTGTACAGTTCGCGTGTGTCGTTGTCAGTGCACTGGCGTTTCCAAAATGCAATAATTCCTCACGGTGTGACGTTCAACCATCCCCTGCAGGTCATTTGCTTCCAAGAGGAAAAAGTGCCAGTCTCGATCAATACAGTTATACTAGTATATGCGGACTTTTCATGGAGCGATGCAACTAATTTGCCCGAAAATCCACTATCAGCATCGCCACACCTGATAAACCGTGAAACAGAACAAGTGAAATAAAGATGAGATTCGATTTCCCTTTCCTCTACTCACGATTTTCATCAAGAATCCTCTTATATCCAAGTAGTAACAGCTTCTCTTTAAACCCTCAACTCAAAATCATATCTGATTTATCGGGCGTTAGGGATGTGCACGATCAGAAATTTGGTCCAGGAGAAGCTTTATCCCTCAAGGCTTCAAGCAGCAAATCATTTGAGGATTACATTCTTTAGCACTCGTTACTATTAAAACGTTTTTCAGTAATCCCACCCTTGCCTCTGTCCACCTGATTGCTGCGCTCAAAACTTGCAGGTTCGGCCATGATGATAATGGCATCAATATAAATTCGAAGGTACAAACGATGGGTGTGTACATGGATAAATACAGTGCACGACCACAGCCGGCACCGCATAAGGCCATGATCCTGATCAAGGACACCGATCACAGCCCTTTCTTCTCTACGTCAGAGCATGACCTGGTGCTTGATCCTCGTGTCATTATGACTCTCTGAGAGCTGGTCTCCGATTCTACAAATGGTGCTCTGATATGGCCTGTCAATTGCCTTCGTATTCTTCCTCTGCCTTTTGATTGCTGCCTCTGCAGATAGCCTCTTGCTGAAGCCTAGTGCTGTGGTGTACCATATTCCCAATCCCAGTACATGGTTCAACTGTCCATTGTAGACTAGTTATAATCTGTCAATTTGGTGTTGTTACTTCTCCACCAAAAATTTAGAAGTTTAAATGCAAATCAGATTAATGCAGGCCACACAAAAAATAGAATAATCATACTTCATGCATCCAGTACTATATTTGATCCTTTTTTTAATGAAGAACGCACTATGTTTTAGTTCTCAATATACCAATGAGCAATCAGCAATGGAGTTAGCAATAAAAGAAAAGGAGAAAAGAAAATCAATCAGGCAGGAAGGCCGGAAGCCATACACAATGAAACGAGAGAAACTAGCAGGTCCACAGGCTATATCCTGCAACATCTGCCATTTTCAGAATTTTTGCATGCCACAAACGTAGGCATGTCCTGAAACCCTCTACTAAAACAGAAATATCGGGACATCTGCTCGGTTTGACATTTGTAATAGGTCACAAGAATACAATTCTCTTGCTGGAGTTCATCAAATAGTTCCATTCCATCTGTTGGTAGGAATTCAGATCGATATGAAGAGATCAAACTAAATGGGCATGGCAAAGGACCACTTTGTGCTTGTTCATGGTGAGGGTCATGGTGGCTGGTGCTGGTTCAAGCTCCGGTGGCTCCTTGAAGGCTCCGGCTATCGTGTTACGTGCATTGACCTTGCTGGAGGTGGCGTTGACCCTACCGACCCCAACACAATCCATTCATTTACTCATTACAACAAGCCCCTCATAGACCTCCTGTCATCTTTGCCAGAAGGCGAGAAGGTACATGTATATGCTCAGAAGTTCATTTCATCCTGACGTTTATTTTCTTAGTGAATTGAATACATTGGCTCAACCAAAGTGTCCATATATTACTACATATTGCCAAAAATAATTACTACATCAGCAATAAGTAATAAACTATGTTACCTATCCAACTTACTCGGGACTAGAAACCTTTGTTGTCATTAAAAAAATAATCTATGTTATTCTGAAAAAAAAATGAAAAAATAGTGACAAATGTGCTTGTGAACAGATATTCCAAAATTGTGGAGAATAAAAATACATCAAAAGGGGTTATGGTAAATATTTTTTGAGGAATTGGATTATGGTAAATATTGCTAACTGGGTTTAATTAAATTTGTAGGTGATTCTAGTCGGACATAGTACTGGAGGGTTGAGTGTTATTCATGCGATGCATGAATTCATTGACAAGATAAGGCAAGCTGTTTTTGTGGCAGCAACGATGCTACCATTTGGACTTCAAACTGATGAAGACAAGAAAGACGTACGTTTTCACGCTTCTCTTTATTTTTCATATAGGATAGGTAGGAATTGATGAATATCACAGAGAAAGTAAAATAACTATTTTCACCATGCATGCCTAAAGTACACTGAATGTTGAATCAAAACTGCAACAGTTCAATGAGTTGAATTTATTTCAATTCATAAAGTTTTCTCCCAATCTATTGTTACTTATTTCATGGTTCGGACTTGTAGCACTATGTCACTATGCAAGATTGTATGTTAATCTGCAACAGGGTTTACCAGCTTTGCCCGAGGAGGAGGTTCAGCTGACATTTGGTGCAGGACCAGATAATCCTCCAACTACTGTTGCCCTGAGACAAGAATTCCAGCGTGATCGTCTATCCCAACAGAGCCCTGAAGAGGTATTAAATTTATATCATTTGAAACGTGTTTGAGAACTGAGAGCATTGAAATAAGAACGGAAGAAAATAAGTCCCTATGTTTCTGGATTACACAGCAGAGCTACGTATCTTTTCATAAAGAATATTGAATATGGTCTCTATATACAACTGTACAATGTAGTTGAGACAGTGGCCACCAGGGCTCGAACCCTGGGTCTCACAAAAAAAAGGTTGCTCGTGTGGTACATGGTGTCCTGGGCTTTTGAGGTTGCACTAGGTTGCCCTGAGCTTACGAGTGACACACGGCCAACGTGATGATGGCCACCTCACATGATAAATATTCCAGTGCCTACTTGCAACTATGCACATTCAAATTATAAGAGTGCAACTATGGATATTCAAAATAGGTCCCTTTATAGGTTGTTAGAAGTAGGCATACAGCAAGTCTGCAACCTACGAAAGGAAAATACATTTAACAGAGCAATTATGCAATTTAATTAACACGTGTTTGGCAATTTTTTTCCTGAGGGGAACACATGTTGCCATGTTCTCATTCCATCATGACATCTTGGACTCTTAAACTGTAGCAATTACATCACCACAAAAAAATTGCTTATACTGACACATACTTCTTGTTGTTGCCATTGATACAAACTTTTTCTTACCTGATTCAGGAATCAGTACTTGCTTCAATGTTAATGCGTCCGTGGCCAGAAACTGCTATTGGTACTGCACGTTTCGAAGGAGATGACGAGAGATTGAATCGAATCAAGCGAGTTTTCATAAAGACAGAGCGCGACCACATGCTTGACCCTCAGCAGCAAGATTCGATGATCAAGAAGTGGCCACCCAGTGAAGTTTTGGTCATAGATACAGATCATTGCCCCTTCTTCTCTGCACCAGAACAACTCTTTAATCTAATAGTGAAATCTTTATGATGCAAATATATATATAGAGTGAGCTGGTCAAACATTACTGTAAATGCATGCATACACACAATAGTACTCACCTGATTTAGGATCACATCCTCATGACTCATATATTGCTTTGTGTGGTACTCAAAATTTTTAAGGTGTTTCAGCCTAACTGGTTTGTGGGGGCCACTAAACCTGATAAAACAAAAATCAATTAAAGCCATAGCCATTGGAATTTTCATTTTGAATATGAATACATGACGTTGCGAAATGGAAGAAAAAAGTTGATGCCACTTCAGAAGAAGTGTTGGCTACAGAGTAGTTGTCGAACATCTACCGAGGTAAAACATAATTCTCTGCCATAATGACATGCTAAACAATTAGCTCAGGGTAAGGTTCATATAGAAGGATACCATTGAAATTCAAGTAGACAAGTAAACGATGGAACAACAAAACTTCATTTAACAATGAAATAATTACCCTTTTATTTACAGATACAGGAGGCACAATATTTTTTAGAGCCAGAGACCAGCATATATTGTTGTGCATAGTACTGATATGTCACCTACTTAAGTAAATATATTAGTAAAAATAAGAGTAAAACAGCAACACTGTACAAACTCAGATATATTATGTATTAATGTATTATCACTAGAGACTCGCAATTTTAGACATTTTTGGCTCCAAAAGAAGCTTGAAAAATGGGTACAACAACAACAACAAAGCCTTTAGTCCCAAGCAAGTTGGGGTAGGCTAAACTTGCAAAATGGGGTGTGTTATGGAAGAAATATGGAGGCAGCATTACACTCTCAAAACTACAGGCTCCTTGAGTGATTTGCCAATAAGTTCAACGTGGATGGTGATTTTGCAAAAATAACTGCATAACCATCATCCATGTGCTCTGCACATTCAGGAAAGAGCTGCCAAACGAGGCAGCCACCTCCGATGACTCCTCCCTTCCACGAGCTTAAGAAAATGCCATAGACTGTCTTCATGAAAGCTTCACGGAATTCATTGCCAAATTTCCCATCCTTAAGTGACACACCAAACTCCCCAATCAGAATTGGCATCCCAAGCAAGTTGGCAGCATCATCAATATGTTGTTTCATCCAGGTTTTCACGAATTGAAGGTGATGCTCCTCTACAGAGTGAGACAACCTGGCAAAAGGAACATCACAGAGACAAACTGAACTTCTTGAAGGGGGTAGATTTAACATTTAAAGCTGAGCAGATAAAAACGCTCAATGATATTGACATAAGAACTTACCAAGTGTCAGAATAAACATGAACGGATGCTAAGTCGATTCCTGGTGCATTATGGTTCCTGATGAAGTCTGTCCCAGCATTTCCCGAATAAGTATCCGGGTTCACATCCAAAAGTTCTGGAGTTGATGGACCATAAAAACCCTCAACACCAATCTCTAAAAGGTGGACAGGATCTATAGACTTCACATAAGCCGTCATCTCTTCTATCCATGCCTACATAAAACACAATCTAATACAATGTGTAGCGAAAAATTAAAAGAAAAAAAGAACAAATTAAAGCCAAATAAGGACCTGCAGTGTGTCCCCTGATGGATCTGAAGGGCAGCGTGGTTCATTAATCAATTCCCATGCAAGAATTGTTGGATCATCTTTGTACGCCTCATTTGTTATTGTGTTTATTCTTGTCAAAACAGCCTAAGAAATCCGAAGAGGGGAAAAATGTTACTGCAACTTTCAGGCATGAAAGATGGGCAGGAAAAAAAAGGTTGTGTCACAATTGGCTGATATTATTACCAATACAATTTTTTAGGCTACAAATATGATTTCTCTATTGGAGCAAGACGAGAAGAATATGTACCTTAACAAAAGCTTTGTAGTAGCTCTTGACTGTAGAATCGGAAAAGAAGTCATCATCAGAAGCCAGTTCTAGGCCATCCTCCTTTCCCCACCGCACATATTGTGCTTTCCCTCCATAGTCATACCAGTTATTACAAAGTGAGAGTATCAACCTCATCTTGTACTTTCTTGCCTCGCTGATCACGAAGTCTAAAGCCTGAAAAATAAAGTGGCATTCCAATATCAGCTATCAATAACTAGTATTACCGAGACGACTAACAGAGATGAACTCATGTTAACAGCATCGGGCCACGCATTTCATCAGACAAGCTCCGTGCACTCTCACTGAAGGTAGCGCGCTCACCTGAAAGACCTCCTCGTCATAGGAGAAAGGCTTGATCTGCAGCGCGCGGTGTCCGCCGTCGTTGAATGCCCAGGTGCGGCACACGTTGAGACCCGCGTCCGCGGCCTCTGCGAGGGCAGCGGTCACCGCAGGGCACGTGGCAGAATCGGCGGCGAAGTACATGAGCCAGTAGTGATAGATAGGATTCTGTTGTAACTATCTACCGAGTCTTTAGCCTAGAGTTTAGGATCTACTAACCACGAGCTTATCTGTTTGTTAGGCTCGGTTAGGGTTTTCTGTTAGCCTCGTACTTGTACTATATAAACTCTGCAACAGAACAATAGAAGTGCTGCGCATTGCTTATCTCTCTCCACTCTCGTTCATGGTATCGGAGCACCACGGTGACGTCTTTGACAATCCGTTTGCTTCTCGATCCGACTCCTCTTCCGCTGCCATGGAGAGAAACCCAATCTTTTCTCCGAACACCTCTCCTGCCAACTCCTCCACTTCGATGCCGACTCCTCTCCAGCCGCCACTCGCCGGCTCGAGTGCACGCGCCGCCGCCGCAGTGCCCGCGGCTCCCTCCTACATCCTCCACAACGTCAACATCAAAGCACACGTTCCTATCACTCTTGATATGAATGATGCTTCCTACACCCAGTGGAGTCGTTTCTTCGACACGGTCTTCGGCAAGTTCGGCCTCCGGGATCACATTGAGATTCCTCCGCAGCGTGCCCCTACCGATCCTGAGTGGGCGATGAACGACGACCGCATCGTCAACCGGCTCTACTCCACCCTCTCCAAGGAGATGATGAACACCGTCGTCCGGAAGAAGGACCCGGCGTATCTCGTCCGGCGCGACATCCACGGCGTCTTCCTCGACAACAAGCTCACCCGCGCCGTCTACATCGAGGCCGAGTACGAAGCTTGTACCAGGGTGAGATGACCATCCACCAGATCTGCACCCGCCTCAAGCAACTCTCCGATCAGCTCAGCGATCTTGGCCAGCCCGTCAATGAGGACAACCGGGTACTAAACATGTTGCGTGGTCTCAATCCTAAATTTCGCCATGCCATACCAAACATCACAGGGAAGGTGCCACTGTCGTCCTTCCGCGACGCAAGATCTCAACCGACCCTCGAGGAGTTCCGTGAGGATCAGTCCGCCCGCTTGGTGGCGGCCCAAGCCATGTATGCTGGTCGCGGATCTCCCACTCGCTCCTCCTGCTGACCAGTCACCCAGCTCCGGCGGAGGTCGTGGCTCCTCTGGTGGTGGTCGTGGTCGTGGTGGCCGCGGCCGTGGTCGTGGCCGCGGCGGCGGCGGCTCCAACGCCGCATCTGGCGGCAACTCCAACAACCCCGGTGGCAACTACGGTGGCGGCCGTGGTCAACCTTCCGCTGGGCCCCATTGGGCAGGCATCAACCCGTGGACCGGCATGGTCCAAGCCTGGCCCATGCCGTTCCGTCCTCCATCCGCTGGCGTCCTCGGTACGCGGCCTGGCACTCCGCCACAGCAGGCCATGATGGCCTACCCACCAGGGCCAATGGCGGGCTCCAATCTGCAGCAGCCTGCATGGGATCAAGCTGCACTGCTTGCTGCACTGAACAACGCTGCTACAACCCCTGCTCCGAGCAACACCGACTGGTTCGTCGACTCCGGCGCGTCGTCGCACATGTCCAACAATCCTGGTACATTAACCTCTCTTTCCCCTTCCTCCCCACATTCAAGCATCATTGTCGGGGATGGTAAGTCCCTGCCCATTACCTCCTTCGGCTCCACCTCAATTCCTACTTCTTCATCGCCTCTTGCTCTTCGCAATGTTCTTATCTCGCCTTCTTTAATTAAGAACTTAATCTCTGTTCGCTCACTCACTCGTGATAACTTTGTCTCCGTTGAATTTGATCCGTGGGGCTTTTCTGTAAAGGATCTTCGCACTCGGAAGGTGATCCTCCGCTGTGATTCTGACGGAGACCTCTACCCCATCAACCTCGGAGCTGCACACAACCTGTTGGCCGACACTTCTTCCATTCAGCTGTGGCATCTTCGACTTGGGCATCCCGGCAACGCCACCTTGAATAATGCTCTTAGCTCCTTTGATTTCAGTTGTAATAAATCAGCTTCGCATGTGTGCGTGTCTTGTCAGCTAGGCAAACACACCAGACTACCATTTTCTGCATCTTCATCTGTTTCACATTTTCCTTTTCAATTATTACATGCCGATGTCTGGACATCACCCGTAGCTAGCAACTCGGGCTTCCTTTATTACCTTGTGCTTATTGATGATTATACTCATTTTGTCTGGACTTTTCCCATGCGATTGAAATCTGAAGTTCTACCCACGCTCATACGCTTTCATGCTTATGCTCAAACGCAGTTCTGTCTGCCAATTGTAGCTCTGCAAACCGACAATGGCCGGGAGTTCGATAATCTTGCCTTGCGCACTTTTTTCGCCCACCATGGCATAGCCCTCCGCCTTACATGCCCCTACACATCACCTCAGAATGGAAAAGCCGAAAGAATGTTGCGCACTCTCAACAATGGTGTTCGTACGCTACTGTTGCACGCCGCCATGCCACCTGCATTTTGGGCTGAGGCTCTATCTACGATAACCTACCTCACCAATCGGCGCACTTGCACTGCCACAGGACAATACACACCCCATGAGTTTCTTCTTGGAGCCCCACCCTCGTACTCTCACCTGCGAGTCTTTGGTTGCTTATGCTTCCCCAATCTCACGGCCATAGCAGAACACAAGCTCTCACCGCGCTCCACCCCGTGTGTATTCATCGGCTATCCTACAGATCACAAGGGATACCGCTGCTATAACCCAGTCAGTCATCGAGTTATCACCTCACGCCATGTAGTGTTTGATGAAGGTGTCTTCCCGTTCCGCACACTGGGGTCCTCGAGCTCTCCATCCATTGATACTATGCACGATGATGTGTTTTTGTACAACATGCATGACCAGGTACAGCAGCTGCGCCACCCATCCCAAAGGCCGTCGCCACACTCTACCTCACATTCAGTGTGTGCGTCCGATACCCACAGGTGGGGGCCCCGGCGCTCCACCATTGCCCACTCGTCGGCGGCGGCATCCGGCGACATGACGCAGGAGACGAGGAGGCAGTGGAGGAGTGACACGCGCGGCGTCACTGGAAGCAGCGGCGGGGCTGCCAGGTGGGGACACGTCGGCGATTCCATGGCGGTCAACGGCTAACTCCACACGACTCTGGTCTTGCGAGAGGCCAATGGGTGGGCTCTACAACAAGTTTTTTTTTTGTGAGGAGGGCCCTACAACAAATGGTCACGCATTTCTGTGCTCATGGGCCGGGCAGCCTTGAAGGCCCAAATTCACCCGTCCTCATCCTCCTCCACGCGTCCCCACCCTCCACCGCAACGGCCATTGCTCCGCACCGCCGCCGGCCGTCGAGGAGGCAGCAGTCCCCCGCCACTGGCTGCTATACCCGCCGCTGTCTATCGCAAACTTCTACCTGCGTCGCCAGTTAGGAAGAATCCGTCCCGATTGCAGCTCTAGTGAGCAGAGTCGCAACGCCGCGCATGGCGACCGCGGCAGCGTCTCTGCGCTACTTCCCTAGCTCGCTTAGAAACCGCGATTACGGAAGAACTAACAATACTATTGGCTCGATCAATCTCCCTTCGAGGCGGAGATACTGTGCGGCGGCCGTGGCGGCGCCGTCGCGGGAGGCGGAGCCGTCCTCCTCGCTGGGCCACCTCACCCGGGCTGACTTCCCAATCCTACACCAGGTATCTATAACCTATCTCGTCCCGCCTGTCTCCTTGTATAGTTGCTAATTGCTAGTATAATAATAGTATATGAACTTGAGTCGTTTTTCTGTATAACAAATGATACAATATACTGTCTGTTACTCATAATTCCAATGAATATTGATCCTCGGTTAAATGTTGTTTAGGGCACACATTGTAATTTTTTAGATAAAAATACTTTCTAAAAAAATTATTCCTATCGAAAGCTCTTTAACGAAATTATTTTGTCAATGTCAATTGAGGACTGCAACACTGATTTATTTTTCTTTTTTCCTCCTTATCTTTTAGTTGGACATAATTATTTTGTCATTTCCATTAGAAGTCTTAGCCACACATCTCTATGATATAAACTGAATATTTAACTGAGGAGACTTACTTTTGTTCTATTATTACCATTGGAATTTACAGGAATTTGATGGTAATAAATTAATTTACTTCGACAACGGTGCAACATCCCAGAAACCTTCTAGTGTCATAAACACTTTAGACGAATACTACAAATCTTATAATTCCAATGTTCATCGTGGAATTCATGCTCTGAGGTAATTTCTACACTTTCCTCTCTTGCACTGTTGTAGTGATTCATACTGTGGCCACATTGTATCCCCAGCAGTTCTTGTTCTCTTGGTTTTGTTTCCCAGTTCTTACAGGTTACAAACTTTTATGCGCAATCATCTTATATGAAATGCCGATGATGTTGACTTCTGAGAAAAAAAAACAATGTTTATTATTGTGTAATATGTTATTGGCGGTGGAAATGTATGATTTCGTTGGGGTTTTCCTCAACTATAAGTTTGCTTTAGTTGTGTGTTTTATGTGTATGTACAACTGTGAGCACATATATTCTGAAATCCTACTTGACCTGACATGTTAACTTTTGATTGGAAACAGCGCGAAGGCTACTAATGCGTATGAGTGTGCAAGAATTAAAGTCGCAAACTTTGTCAATGCAGCTGATAGCAGAGAGATTATTTTCACTCGCAATGCTACTGAAGCTATCAATTTAGTAGCCTATTCATGGGGCCTTTCTAACTTAAATCAAGGCGATGAGGTAAATCCTTTTTGTCTAGCTGCTCACCTGCTCCATCTTGAATTTATGACTCAGTTCATGAAACATGTGCTTATATCAGCTTCTAGCATTTATGGAATCGTTTTCTATTGTTGTTTTGCAGCATTTATTAGGTAAAGTGTGTTCATAAATATATAATATATAGCCTAAACCTTTTTGCCCGAGAATAAGTTCTAGTTTACTACATCTCAAGTTTCACCGAATGGCATGGTTCTGCTTATGTTTCTGAAATGATGCAGTCTTTGCCTTATTGCTGTACTTCTTGCGTCTTGATTAGAACCTTTTCTTCTGTTATTGGTGCCAGATCATTCTTACAGTTGCAGAGCATCACAGCGCTATTGTTCCTTGGCAATTTGTTTCCCAGAAGACTGGTGCTACCTTAAAGTATGTTGGTCTGACTAAAGAAGAGGTTCCAGACATTGATCAACTAAAAAGCCTTCTGTCAGACAGGACAAAGATTGTTGTTGTCCATCATGTCTCAAATGTACTGGGTTAGTTGATGCTTTATTTATTAAAATAAAAGAAAGGTCCACTCTGTAGTTAGCCCTTGGCAAGTGTAGATGATATGTCTTCCTTAGTGTAAATATCTTACAATTAACACAAGTTAATGTTATCAAGGTCAAAGCTTGCCAAAAGAAAGGAGTTATGTTTTTTCCCTGTGAATTAAAAAAAGTTTGAAATGAGTAGTGCGAGAAGTTAGAATCCGTGTCGTAGGGCATTGAGCCAAGGACAGAAAGATGTTCTGTGTTGAAGATTTAACTGCAGATTCCCATTCTATTACAACGTTCATGAATTACAGGTTCAATGCTTCCTATTGAGGAGATAGTAACATGGTCAAACAAATTCGGAGCTAAAGTTCTTGTAGATGCCTGTCAAAGTGTTCCTCATATGACTGTTGATGTTCAGAAGCTCGGTGCAGATTTTCTTGTTGCTTCCTCTCATAAGGTTTCATTTTCTAATTTATCGACCCTGTAAATTAATTATCTTGTACTGATGTCAAAATAGCACACATACTGACAATAAGAAGTTATGGGCTAAACATCTCAGATGTGTGGCCCTACAGGCATTGGATTCCTGCATAGTAAATTTGAGATCTTGTCATCTATGGAGCCTTTCTTAGGTAAGATACTGTGATGCAAAAGGAATCTGTTCACTACATCATAAGTCTGGTAGTAGACATCACTGCTAGAATAAATACATCACTGAGCCTCTGTTCCTTTCTGAGGAGACTTTTTGTGGAGCCTTCATTACTGATATTTCTGCAGGAGGGGGTGAAATGATCGCAGATGTGTTTCAAGACAGATCCACATACGCTGAGCCTCCTTCTAGGTGAGGAATCTGATAATAACTGATTAACTTCTGTTTGTTTCAATCTTCCAAATTCTGCCATAAGATTATGTCTTATTTTTTGAAGGAAATTGTACAAGTTATACAATATATCAACTGAAAAAATCTACTAAACAACAAGATAGAACAATACAGTCATCTAGAATATGGTAATTAATTAAACCCCATCAACTGTTCTTAGTATGACTTATATAATTTTCAAAATGACCATTGTTTTGCTTAGCTACACATGTCCTGACGTGGAAATGAATAATTGATTCTTGCCATCCTCTATAGCAAGTAAGCATTTCATACCGGTACTTGAATTCTAGAGAGATGAAATGATGGGCTAACCAAAGTTTATTAATGATATTGAAAAAACACTTGTTAACTGATTTGCAGTATTTGTTATCACTTGAGAAGGCATTCCTCCTGTTTTTACTTGTTTTGATTTTTTGTTTTTCCATCTTGTAATACTCTAGTTATGATATATTGTTATAAGGTTCGAGGCTGGAACCCCTGCAATTGGGGAAGCAATAGGACTGGGAGCAGCCATAGATTATTTATCACGTCTTGGCATGGAGCAGATTCATGAATATGAGGTCAGTACAATTCAATGTATTTGGTTATAATTCTTGCCTTGTTTAAACATTATTGTACTATCTATTTTGTTTGCTAGATTATGTTACTAAAAAGGATTAGAAGCATCACGAATGTTAGTATTTCTCACTTCTATTTATTATTGTGTACAGAAAGAGCTGGCAACATATCTCTATGAAAGCCTTATTTCTGTTCCAAATGTACGCATCTATGGGCCATCTCCTTCACAAATTGGTCACCGCGCCCCTTTATGTTCTTTCAATGTTGAGAATGTTCATCCTACAGATCTTGCAGAAATTATTGATCTACAGGTATGTTAGAATTCCTGTCTTTATGAAAATATAGTTTTGATTTTATCAAAAGTGGAAAGTGCCCCAATAATTGCTGAGCTTTGGTATTATTGAATAAGCATTGTTTTAGTGAAAGGTTTATAACTCTATTGTTGTGTTGCTCTTGTTTTGCTTTACTGATCTCTGTAATATGTTTGATGAATTGTCGTAGTTTGAATGTGCAATATGAAAGCACTAGAGTTCTGGACTTCCACGTTGTATTGCAAGAAGATATAATGACTATCAGGAAGCCAGCAGTGTTATGATGCACCATCATATATCACTTATGTTGTTTGTTTCTCTTGCTAGTGTTTATCTAGTTGGCATGCATGTTGCTCCAGAGTAACTGCTTGTAACTGGGTTTTTTCCGGGTTAAATTACTTGCTTGGTTTATTTTGTTTGCATCCATCATGCTGGCATAAGTAATTTGTATTAATAAAGCTGGCTCCTTGTTTCAGCATGGAGTAGCAATTCGGTCAGGGCATCACTGTGCACAGATTCTGCATCGGACTCTTGGTTTTAGTGCAAGTGCGCGTGCAAGTCTTCATTTTTACAATACAAAAGAGGAGGTGGATGTCTTCATCCATGCGCTTAAAGACACTATTGATTTCCTCACTTCTCAACACTAGTTCAGTTCAGGCAGATCGTTTGATATAATTAGAACAAAGATTATGTCCAAAATGTACATGTACTGAAACTGCCAACTTCCCTTTTGGCATTCTTGGAAAAGCGAGTACAAACTACAGACATCCCCATTTTAGAAGCCATACATATGAGAAGTTTAGGTGTCAATGTTATACCGGTGATTCTGACATGCCGGAATTGGATTCCATATCCAGTTCTGTATAGCTTCTCTCACTTGAATCTGCCACGGAAATAAGCTAATAAACAGAGAGTACAAGAACAGTATGGTCCTTTGGTCTTACTTTTGAAATTGCTTTGTTGAGTTGGTTTTCTCTGGTACTGATAGTTATTTTTTTTCAAAATATTTTGCATGGCTTTGATGATATGGTGAATATGTATTGGAGTGTATGGCATTTGTATATAATGAGGTACATTTGAATTCAGGAGATATTCAATGACCGTTTGTCTTCCCCTTTTTTTTGTCAACTTAGACATAGCAGAGTGCTGCTTCTGTTGCGGCTTTCTTTTTCTCGCTCCTCGAAATGATTGGCAAGGGTCAAGGGGAGATGAGCCCACATTCTCATGGCTGGGTTCCACGCTTGAACTGAATCATAAATTGACGTTGCCTTTTGAGCTGCACATGTGCTTAGTTTTTAAGCAAATGAATCACCCACACTGCACCAGTGTAAGCCGATGAGGAAACATTTGGAAGAGGGTGTTCAGAAATCATAGGGGTGGCGGGCCTCTCTTTTGATCTGGAGTGTAAAATTTCGGGCCTGCTGCATCTCATCAAATTGGGAAATTGGGAATGGTAGATGATCCGGTCAACTGTTTCTGTTGAGCTGACTTCTATGTTTTCACTTTTTTCTGTTGAGTGATGTGCCCCGTTTTACAAGTTCTCAACAAAAGAGGCTGAGTTGGATCCCTAATTCGTTCAGAAAATAAGCTGACATCCTGATGCCTGACGGACGAGGACAGACCGAGAAGCGAGAAGAGCTCCCACTGTTGGATCGACATACTACTCGTTAATCCCAACGCTCTGATCTGATGATGATGCGAACTCTAACCGGCCGCATCCTTAGCCATATCTTATCCTGATGTTCTCTCTATACCGTTAGCGCCATATATATGGTAGCCAGTGAACATTCAGCAAGACTGTGTACTCGTAGACTATTGAAAAGACTTGCATAAAACTTATCAACTGCGTTCCTTGATAAAATACCTCCATTTCTTGAGGATTATTTCTCAGCCTTGATACAACAACCAAAGCACTTCTTGAAGATAACTCAGGCGGTGATACACCTGGCCTAACCAAAGCCAAAAAAACAAGATTTTTTTCCCCGCAAACTATTCTCGATTTAAACTACCTACAGAAGAAAAATCCTCCCAAAAATTCGCAGTGCTCTGCTCCATTTCTGCATCTGTGCGGCAAACAAAATTGGTCAGACTGCGAGGAGCTCCGGCGAGAAGAGGTCGTCGAGATCGCCCAGGTCCCCGAACTCGCAGGTCGCCGGCGCCGGGCCCCACAAGTCCATGAATTCCTCCTCCTGGAACCACATCATCCCGGTCGCCGACGACGCCGGCGACGGAGGAGATGCCACCCTAGAGCTCTCTTCCTCCTCGGGCGACGGCGACGGCACCGGAACCGAACGAGGGGCAGCCGTGGAGGGCTCGGAGGTCACGGCCGAAGAGGATGAGGAGGGAGACGACGGGAGGAAGTTGGTGAGGGCGTGGGGGCCGCGGAAGCGGCGCGTGGCGGCGTCGTAGACGGTGGCGGCCTCCTCGGCGGTGTTGTAGCTGCCGAGCCGGTGCTTGGTCCCGAGCACGGGGTCCCGGATCTCCGCCGCCCACTTGCCCCACGGCCGCCACCGCACGCCGCGGAACCTTTTCCTCTCCCCGTCGGCGCCGTCCACGCCCGGCTTCTTGATCCTGTTTCTCCTCCTCCGCCGCTTTTCCTCCGTGGACGGGAGAAGGTCGATTTCTTGGACGCAGCGGCGGCGGCGGTGATGGAGGGCATCGTCGTCGGAGTCGGTGGCGTCGGCGTCGAGGAAGTGGACGCGGGCGCGTCGTGGCGTCGCGGACGGAGATCCATGGCCATCCTAGCTGCGATGCGGGAGGTGACCAAATTGCGGAGAATCAAATCGGACCTGGGCAGCTAGCTGGTGATGGTTTTGGCGGGGTTTATCGACATCAGCAGGCAGTGGAAAAGAAGAGAAAAGAAATCAGTGTGAGGCTCAAGTTTTCAGGAACACAGCTCAGCCTCCGATATGTGGACCCATTTGGGATTGAACGTGGCATCAGAAGCAGCCACGTTTTCAAGGCTTCTTTGCTTTGGACGTCCGTCCGTGCTTCCTCCAATTCCTTCCATTCCATTCCATGTGACTTTAATCTATGTTTAAGCTAGTGTAGTGTCACCATCTATCCTGAGCAAATTAGACAGCAATGGGATGTTGCTTTGTGCATGGTGCATCTATCAACCGGAGGTCCCGGAGCTATCCTAATCGTGAGTACACATCGCCGCCACCTTAGACAAGAAGAAGCCAACAGTGACAAAATACAATGGAGAAGGATAGTCCTCCGAATGTATTGCTTCATCATTATATAGACTCATCACCATATTCATTGTTGATCACCTTGTTTCTTCAAAAGTATTTTTTTTCATCTTTTCCAACACTCCCGTCCATGACACAAAGAGGAAAAGAAAAGAATTCAACAAGGCGAACTTCATTTCAACATATGATTGCTTGCATCCATTTCACATATGATTGCAATATGAGCTACCTAGTACTCAAATTGTGTGTGTGTGTGTGTGTGTGTGTGTGTGTGTGTGTGTGTTGTGTGTGCGTGTGTGTGCAACATCCATGTGATCAGGTACCGAATCTTCCTCCATATGTTTCTAGCAAACGAAAACCAAAACCCAAAGGTAGTATACCATGATATAAAGTATGAAACAATCTGGCCAACTCTGCAGCATCAAAGAACGCAACAAAACTCTCGCGACCCAAGGGTGTTAAGATCGCAATTCCATATCAATGCAAAGTGAAGAAACAACAATATCATGGTGTATACAAACTTACACAGGAAACCAAAAACCATTATCGATGAGTGTTGACCTTAACTTCTCAAACAATCACACAAAGCATCCTTAGGATATGTGTTGGAATTTAAGACACCAATATAGGAATCGGAAAGAAGTAACAAAAGCAACAGGTGAGGAAATTGTCTCCATATAGATTCAAGATGGTGATATCCGAGCATATATGTGAATGATACTCGAAGATTTCTTTTGCCCCTTTTATCCGCTCAATACATAGCACAATGTAGTAGAAGCACCAACTTGAGAAATGACTTTATATAAAAGCATCACAGGATCCTCTTCATCAAGTTCTACTAGCTCATCAAATGCTCCACATGTTGTTGACTAGTCCATATTACCTAAAGATAAAAAAAACAACATGGAGGGTCATTGTATTTTTCTTATGATACTCCTTATGTTCCATGCTATTGCTACTTCTATGGTTGTTACCAATAGAATTGTGCTCCGATATGCATAAAAAGCTCACTAGATAGTAGTTCTTTTAAATTTAGCTGAGTGTGATGCTACTAGTTGCTCAAATTTAGACTACGATTTATCTACATATGTCCTATGATGGAATCTTCTATTAATGAATAGATATAGTCAAGTAAGGAACTATAATTGTTCACAATCAGGATAAATTATATTTTGAATTTGTAGGAAAATACTTTCATATAATTTTGTTTTGTCCATCATTAAATCCTATGTAAAATATGTCAATAATACATACCTTGAGAAAAGAGCCAAGTTCCAGGGACTTGGCCACTCGTCCATGATACCGTTGGCAAGGTCGGATAGACCTTCCCATCTTTCATGTCATACACACGACAAGATGTAGTTGTTTTCTTCCAATGCCACCCAGTGTAATCATCCAAGAAGAAGATGCAGTCCCGTGCTAGATCATATGGGGACACACACACAACTCTAGAGCACCCTCGCCCGAGAAACAATGCTAGATCGGGCCCCAAATTCCTCATCTCAACCCGGTCCGAGCATTGAAAATCTGCATTGAGAACTTCAAATTCATTGTCGCCTGCCACACGAACAGCACGATATTCTTGTAGCCACAAACTCTCGTGTGTAGGATACATTTCTTCGTATCATCAAAAGTGTGTCACGACATTCAAGGAGGTAATGCATGTGGTGAACATACGGACGGGGTGATAGGGGGACTCCCTTAATAATGCACTCAATTCGTGACACTCGTGGCTTATCATTTTCATGATCATCCACAATATCCATGGCAAGAAGATCCTCGGTATTGGCATCAACAACGTAGATCTTTCCATGGAAGAAGACCATGTCGGAGAAATCTATGCCCTGCTCATATGCACTCACCGACCATGCAGCAGATCCAGGTCGGCACAGAGTGCAACCATATTACCATTGTGAGCAAAACCATCAATTGCAACTATCGCAGCAATGAGGAGTGGAGAGCACACAATTAGAGTGACTACCAATATGTCCTTGCCACTCATATATTTCATCCATGTGCCGCTCACCTCATTTTCAAACATCATGTCGGTTTCCAATGGCTCGTAGTATGGATTATATGAAGATAAGCTAGGAATTTCCATCATGGCATCATTGAAGGGGTTTAACAAGAAGCAACTCTTGTCCACACGTGACAAGAGAATCCACTCACCATAAGAATTGTGGTAACAAGTTCCTTCGGGTAAGTGGATGGTCTCACCATGCGGAAAACCGATGGTGTTCCTCCTTGGATAAATAAGCCATGGCATTGGTGATGGTAGGGGTAGGATAGTTTGTTTCACAGCAGCACGCCATTTGCAGCATACCATAGGGAAGTAAGCACGGTCGGCGCGAGTAGGGAGACGGAGGAACACCATGCCGAGAAGTTCTGATGGGAGGTCCGACCATGGTGGTGTGTCTTGATCTTGGAAAGGGGTCATCCTGCGAACAAAATCAAAGGTGTGATCAGTAAACAAGAGGATAAGAATCTAGTATATGAAAATAACTTAAACTCTTAATTGTTATATGAATAGAAAACAAGCGAGTGAACACATGGTTTTCTTGACTCGATACCGGTAGTGGACATTGAAGCCATGGACAATAGTATAAGATTGTAGTCTAATTAAAGAAACAAGATATCCCCTTCCTCATATGGCCATAGTTGAACAGTAGTGTCAACCTATGTTTTTTTGGTATAAGGGTATGGTATGGTGATACAACATGCAAATATTCCGATATAGTGGTTGTCCTAGAAACAAGGATACACCACGATGTATGGGAAAGCAATTAAGTAGTATCACTTTTATTTTAGGATTTAGAGAATTATTTATATTTGAATTAGGCTTCAAAGCAAGATGATATGGCCTAACATCACCAAGGGAAGTATTTGCAAGTATTGAAAAAGCATCATGTATTCAGTTATATTTATTTTTAGATTGTAGCATTTTAATATTCTTACTAGCCTCACATATTAGGATTTTTAAAGTGCAGGACAACCATTCACTCTCCATAGAATAATTCAGTGGTTGAACAACTACTCTATTTTTTGGAAGAGATTACGTTTCCATTTTTCCCCTTTATTCACACTATCAATATGAGGTGTTTTGTTAAGAAAAACTATAAGAGGTGCTCTCCAATATTTTTACTACTTAACCTTTTTACTTCTTTTATATATTCCACCAATGTTTTCCCCTCTACTGGCTTGCAATGAAGAAAAACACAAGCATGATATGCCAATTATAGGTCAATGACACCTACCTCGATAAGGATGTCGAGCCGCTAGATCTCATCAGCTTCACCTTCCTATCATTGATGGCTTCTTGGTAGCTATCGGTAGATTCGGATGGATGTTGTTGTGTCATCTCGTTTCGGCCTCCCATATCACCTGCTCTATTCAGGGCAGCTTGAGTATGATCTCTTGCCATGGGCGACGGAGTATGGGCCATAGTGGCACTTCCTCCTTGTGATGTTGAGTCAACGCTTGGACAATCTCCCGTGGTGAGGGTAGGGTGGGTTGGTGGAATGGTCATGGTTGTGGCCTTTCACTTCGAGGGAGGGCCGGCACCCCCACCAAGCATGTCGGCGGCGGTGGTGCGGTTGCCTTTTTCTTTTCAACACGGTGGCGGCGGCGGCCGTGCGAGAGGGGGCTGGGAGACCTAGGTAAGTAACCCTAACATCAACGCCATCCCTTATATAGGAATGGTTCTCCTACAAAATCCTCCAGGTTATTTGGGTTGTATAAAGATTGGACAGCCCATAGGCATTAGGTTATTTGGGCTATATCAAGATTGGACAGCCCATGGGCGTGTGTCCCAACCGTTGTTTGGGCCAAAAGCAGAAATAAAGCCATACGCGTATGAATGTGCTTTTATTTTATTTTTTTAGACCAGTTTCAGAGTCTAGCTACTACACTGGATAATCTGTCAAGCTCAAGTTCTTTCCCTTTTCGATAAAACTCACAATACTGTATTTACATTGATGTAACAAATAAAATAAAGATACTATTTTTTTTAAAAAAAAGAATAGACTACAAGCAGCCGCACTCTTGTGTAACCTAACTTGATCATATACCAAGATTTTTTTTGTGTGTCTGGTCCATAGTAATTAACTTATGGAGAAGCGCCTCCTCTTGGGCTTGACCACATGATCACGGGACGCGACGATGCTGGAGGTGTCTTTGGCCTTGAAATTGAAGGGGTTGAGTCGGCTGAGTGTCCGCGTCACTACCGATCCCAGCAAGAGGAAGCTGTTGGCCTTGTTCTTCTTCTTGGGCGGTGGCGGCGCTCGTGATGAGGCGCTCCCCTTGCTGCTCTGCACGGTGCTGGACAGGTATGCCCGCATCTGAGCCAGCTCCATCCGCAACGCCTCGTTCTCCCTCGCCAGGGATGAGGAAGCAGGTGTGGTGGTGGTGGTGGAAGAGCGGATGTTGAGCTGGTCGTAGTAGAGCGCGGTGAGCACCTGGTTGAGCGGTAACCGCTTGTTCTGCGACGCGTGGAGGCGGGCCTGGTACGACAGCCTCAGCGGGTCCATGACGCTGCACACCTTCTCGCGCTGGATCTCGTCCAATCCCGGGTGCGTCTTGAGGTAGATGTCAATGGCGCGGTACAGGTAGTCGTGATTCGATCGAGCCTCCTTGGGAACCGCGCCGAGCACGCCGACGAACTTGGACACCGGCAACAGCTCCTCCTCCGTGGCCATCTCCGCCGCCGCCTCGTCCACCGTCCGAGCAACCTTCTCCAGCAAGCCATTGCTGCTTGAATCCAGATGATCTTCTCTTGTTCCGGACAGGGACGCCCTCCGGTTCCGGACAGACGTGCTCTGCTTCTCTTGTTGTTGGTGCCGTTCCACGAAGGCGGCGACGACGCGGCGCACCGTGTCGCTGTGCGTGACGCGCTCGCCGGCGGCGTCGAGGGCCACGCCGAGCAGGTCGCCCGCGGTGGCCTGGTCCAGCACCGCCGCCACGCGGAGCTCCAGGTCGCGGCACGTCTTGGCGGGAACGTTACCGTTGTTGACGGCGGCGTGGAGGAGCCGGCAGAGGAACGCCGCCGGGAGCGGCGCGTCGCTGGCCGGAGGGAGCACGTCCACCACGGACTCAAAAAGGTCTCCTTTTTCGTTACTGAAGTCGCCGGCGAGGAGTTCGGCGAGCGTGATCTCCGCGTACGCCGCGGCCGCGGCAGCGATCACCTCGGGGCCGGCGTGCCTGCAACGCAGCGCGGTGACCACCTTGCCGAACGACGGCGGAGACAGCGCGGCGAGCTCCGCCGCCCACCACCCCGGCGGCCTCGCCATCATAGCGCTCGGGAACATGGCCTCGTTGCAGACCTTGAGCGCGACGGCGTCGGCGGCGCGGCGCACGATGCCGAGGTCCTCGGCGGCGGGGACGAGGCGCTCGCAGGAGCTCAGCACGGCCACGGCGCCCTGCAGCGACCGGAGCCCGGACTGCGCCAGGAACTCCTCCACGCGGCGCACCAGGCCGCCCTCCAGGTTGAGGAAGGCGGCGGCGCAGAGGAGCGGCGCGGCGTTCCGGGCGGTGATCTCCAGATTGACATGGGCGCCGCCGTAGCAGTAGAGCGCCGCCTGCTCGAACGCGTCGGCGCCGCCTGGGATCGCGGACAGGTCCAGCTCCAGCTCCGTCATGCTGCTGGCCGCGTATGGATCGTCTTTCCTCGCCGCGGCCACGGCCCGCCCGATGTACCCGCACTTGGGAACCATCACAGCCTGTTTTTTTCCCCAACAAATTCAAGTATGTTCAATCAGTTCAAACATGCATCACGAGACTCCTCTCTCCGCTCGTGTCACCGAGCTCTTTCAGCTATCAAAGAAGAGATTTTTCCTTTTTCAATTCTACTTTTCGTTCCTTCTTTATCAAACAATATCAGATCATCCTTTTTCTCCCATTTGTATTCAAAAATTTGTTGTTTCCTTTCGTTCCTTAATAGTACTAGAGTAGTATCAAAGCAGAGGTGAGGTGCAGTATCAGTCAGGGTTCAATTGATGATTCAAATCAGCTCATATCACATCACACGACAAGATCAGGATGATTCATCCCTGAAAGAAAAAGTACCTTATGCAGAGGAAAGACAGAGTCGCCGATCCGGACGCTGAGATCGGGAGGGATCTGCTGCGAGGCCACCCTGCATCCAACACAAACAAATTCATTCACGATCAGCAAACCCTTGGACTTGAGCACAGAAATGATAAGAGCTGAGATGATATTATAAACCGATGACTAGTAGAGTTGGGATGTACCACTGGGAAATCCTCTCCATGTTGGAGGAATGCATTGCCTGCCTTCCTTGGAACAAGCAGCTCTCTCCTCAAGGTATCGATACAACCATATCAACTATCTCCTCCTCTGATATATATAAACTTGGTTAGCTCTTGACCTGACCTTCATTTTTCTTTTTCCTGTTTTGGGAGAGGAGATCTGATTGGAGTTGATACGATATTTGCATGGCTGGTGTTTTTTTGGATGGACCAGCTATATCACGGCAAGTTGGGGGCTTCGAAAGCCGTCCTAAATGTCTTGATCGGTTGCTCAAATTTTCGGCAGCTTATAATATAACTGGTGGTCCTTGTTTGCACTGACTCAGTTTCTTGGACGTGATCGGGAGACAGGCCGCCTTCTTGATGGCAACTCTCCATGTTCAATACCAGTTATACCTGTCCAAACGGGCCGCCCGGCACGGCCCGGCCCAGGCACGCCAAGGCACGGTCCGTTTTTTCGGGCCGGCACGGCACGGAATTCATTTCGGTCGTGCCGTGCCGGCCCACGTGCCAGGCCGTCGGTCCACGGCACGGCACGAATTACACAGGCCGTGCCGGGCCGGTCCGTTAGGCCCGTCGGCCCGTTAGTCACGCCGGCCCATTAACGTTTAAATGGAGCAAAAATGGTGGAGAAATATGGAGTTTTAGTAGGATTCGAACCTGGATCTTCTATTTTTTAGACAAGAGACTTACCATGTTTGTATAGAAATCATATATATATTAAATAAGTTATTTTCGGCCGTGTCTAAATGAACCATTTTCGTGCTTTACCGGGCCAAGGCCTAAACGGACCGTGCCCGTGCCGCCCGTCGGGCCACCCCGTCGGCCCAAGCACGGCACGACACCTCGGGCCGGGCCGTGCCGTGCTTGGGCCGTGCTTTTTTGCGGGCTTCCGGCGGCCCAAAAGCACGGCCCAAATGGCCAGCTTTAATACCAGTACTATATACCCTCAGCTGCACTGTTTGATTACCGAGAAAGTTCAAACAAGTACTACCTCTCTATCCCATTCAAAATGTTGTATTTAACTTTTAGAAATCAACTTGACTATTCGTCTTATATATTCAATTTAATCAAAGTTGATTTCGAAAATCAAAACGACATTTTCAATGGGATAGAGGAGTACTAATAAGTAGCAGTGAATGTTTATCCGCTTAGTGCGACAAACTTATAATCACGTAATAGAATCTTATATATAGGATTCCCGTATGTAATTGATAAGGCTTTTTCGCTCTTGCAGAGTTGCAGTTGCATGAACGTGAGACATCATCTCCCGAGTCCGGACCAGTGGTGGTATATGGGCACGCATCAACGTCGCCTAGACTAGTGTTGACGAAAAGTCGTAATGTGTGCTCGGATCCAAACAACTGATCTCGATGGTTTGCTTTCAGATTCAGAAGCCCAACGGAGACGCAGCTGTATTAATAATAATCGTCGGCCGGCACTCGGCAGCCATGCAAACAACAAGCAATTCAACTTCCTTCCTTCCTGCCCTACACTTCCCGGCCGTGGCTTCCAACTTGCCACGTCGGAGGATAACGTGAGGGCCCCACAAAAATCCATGATCAGTGCGCTAGGCCACTCCAAACTTGCCACATCGGAGCAACGCGCATCTCGCAAATGCAATGAGATGAGCGCAAAAGATACGCAGCAGAAGCGGAGTCCAGGATCAGATGGTGACAGCGCTTCGTGTTGGGACTTTCATCTCCTTTTGATAGACCAATGGTAGCAGCAGCTAAGATACTCCATCGACGGGAAAAACGATATCGTCGTTTTCTTTTGATGATTCGAGATAAGGTTCCTGCCCCTCTTTATTATCTGTAATGAGAATATTCAGGAAAGTTGCATAAGAAAAGCCAGCAACTCTGCATCAGCATCTGCAAGCAGAAAACTTGGTTTCAATGAAATAAAAAGTATCTATCAAGGTCTCAGTGCTGCTTTACATATTACAACCCTTCAGATGGCCACGCATACTAAGCCAGAGCATCATCTAGTTATAGAGCACGAGAAAACAAAGCGTGCAGAACATTACTTTGGCAATTGAGAGGTTTAATCCACTAGATGCAAAAAATGTGAAAGCTAGTTTCAGTAGCAATCACAAGTTCTTAGGTTAAATTTTTTGCTGGAGAAAAATTTGAAACTATAGGGTATAAAAGGTCACTGGCTGGTTCCTTTGGTCGTGCACACCAATTAGACTGAGCTCTGGATACTCGTGTAGTAGTTCACGGGTAAAGATCTAGTTTTGCAAGGCGAGCACTTTTTTGGGCTTTTCACGGTCTCTGGTTGAGCTTTCTTTAAAAAGAAAATCACGGTAAAGATCTTTCATCCACGGGTCGGGTCTTTTCTTTTTAAATGTGAAAAAGTGTTCTATGCTACCATCACTTGCTAGTGTTGAAGTGAGATATTTGAGGAGAATTGAATCCAAACGACCAATAAACATAAATGCAGAAATGTACAAGAATGAATGGATTTTAATAGAGACAGGCCATCATGAGTATACGAATGGGCACTACTTTTTCTTTATGAGGGGAAATTTCAGAAGGATTTCTTTTTTGGAGAAAGAGCTTGAGACCAAAAGACAAAGCCAAGCATCCGAGGAGGAGAGCAAGGCAGCACAAGAGCCACATGACACTGCAATTAAAAGCAAAGCTACAAGCTAAACTACAAAGGGGAGTGTGTGTGTGTGTGTGTGTGTGTGTGTGTGTGTGTGTTACACATTGCAACAGTGGAAGGTATCCGCGGCCACATTATTTAGAGGGCTAATCCACTAAATGCGAGAAAGGTGAAAGCTAGATTAATGCAATACCAATCACAAAACTTAGGTTAAATTTCTCGTTAGAGTTTTGAAACTAGAATAAAAAATAACACTTGTTGGTTCCATTGGTTATGCACATGAGTTAGACTGTGCTGTGGAGCCTCATGTGTTAAGAATATAGTGTAGCAAGTGGGGCAGGGTCTTTTAAAAGAAAAAAATTTGTTGAGTTTTCTTTTCTTTTTTCTTTGAAAACATTGTGTTTCTGCTCTGGTAAAGCTTTACTTAAAATGAAAATTGTGTGAACAATTTTTCCTCCACGGGTCAAGTTTTTCATTTCAAATGTGAAAAATGTTCACTACTATCAAGGTTTGCTAGCGTTGAAGTGAGATATTTGAAAAATCTATGGTGAACAGAAATGCGAAAATGTATGGGAATGAATGAATAGACAGACAGTCCATCATGATTACAAGAACATGAACTATTTTTTTTCTTTATGAGGAAAAACATCAATAGGATCCTTTCTTGGATAAAAGGGAATTTTTATAGCACCCAGACCTATGAAGATGTCATATAATTTAGGTATGGAGAGGTCACACAATATAGAAAACCATCTAAAGAAAACCATCATACTATACTAAGCACTAAGAAACATATAGTGTGGCAACTGTTGTCCTCCTCCTCCTCAGCTTCATCCTTCATGAAGAAATTTTGGGATTACGAAAGATCAAAATATAAAACTTCCAAACATTAGTGACATATTGAAATCACCATTGTCATGATACATGAATTAAATGCCATAGTTGGTCGTGTTAGACCAGAAGTGGCTCCTCCGTCCGTCAATGGTGCAGCGCAAGCATGGGACTTTTCTTCTTGCGAGAAGGATGATGACACCAGTACATGTGAGTTTGGGATCAGATAGACGAGCACAGTCCCCATCGATCGTCGACAGGCAAAAAATGAAAAGTTCTCCGAACATGGTGTCCAAGTATTGGCTTTTTCCCATCTTTTTATTGAATAAACAATATAATTTTGTTTCGGTATCTTTTAGAAATACTTAAAATAAGTTTTTAAGTCTAATTTATAGTACTAAGTGCAAAACAATATTTGGTATGGTAGTTTCAAAACTGGTGGACTCTAGTGCGTTGGACTTTCTATTTAAGCGCTCACCCTACTCCCACTTTGTGCACCAACATTGCTTTGAAACAATCTCCAACAAGGTATGATGCTCAACATGATCACCAAGCTAGCGGACTCCCTCCTCTTCTTGCTTTTGCTCAACTCATCGTTCCCACCCTTCCTCATGATTATCGTCCTTCTTGTTGTTCTTCTGTGGCTTTCCCTCGGAGTCCCATGTAGACTCTTTCGCACGAGCCATCACCATGACAACCCAACGACCAAGATCACCACATTCATCACCCTCGTGGTACACCGCATGCTAGAGGCATTATCACACATCGTTGTTGACGGTGAGGCACTCATGCCCTTCTCGTCTCTATCGGTCTCGCCTGCCTTATCGTAATGAGCAATGATGTTGGAGATCCTCATGAACCCCGACATTTGGAAATCACCTCCTCTACAAAGAAAGTGGCATGCACCTCCTGTTTCACCACACGAAAAGCTCCTCCTCCTCCCCCCCCCTGCCCTCCGCCTTGGCATTATTGGAATAGCTTCGACTCTTAGTGTCGTGCACCTATTCCACCTACACTACATGGTGGCATCTGCACACCACTGAGCTGCAAACACCACTAGCATAGTCTTCGACATTGTCGAAAGTGTGGTGGCTATGCTCGCTAGATGAGGTGACGGACAACAACTACGGGAAAAAAAAGCCGACACAAAATCTGTGGCAGAGAGCTATAGGACAACAGATCCGACATCGAGAACCACGAGGATGGGTGAGTGATAGGATGAGTGAAAGTAACATAGGAGGAAATCCTCTAGATCGATGGTCATGTTGAGCATCATAATTTGTTGAGGTTGTTTGAAGGCGATGTTGGTGACTAAAGTTGTCTATGTTAAATTACTATATATACATCAACCATTTGCATCCAAACTCAAGTTGATGGGTAAAGGTGTATACTTCACTAGTGGTTCAACACTACTCCTTACATACCGCTTTCACATGCGAACGACATAACCGAATATACGGTCGCCGGAAGTTGAACTCAAGATCTCTCACTCAATACGATGTTAATTTACTATGCATCAATGAATTGCACCCAAACACTGAGTTGATGGGGAGTGCGAGGTGCAGTAATAGACTGTCGATCACCGAATCATCAGTGCAAATTCCGTTCTTTCTCCGCTGATTTCAAGTTCAGTGTTACATGCTACTACCTAGTTAGTCAGTCATGAGTCATAGGCGAAGGTCGCCTTGTGCTGCCGCCGCCGGCTCTTCTTCCCCTCCGAGCTCGTCTTCTTCCCCGCCTCTTCTCCGGCCCGAACATGGCGATCCGCCCAATGCCTCTGGATAATGATGCCAGGAAGGCGCGGCCGTGCTCCCCGGGGCGGCCGTCGCGCATGCCCTGCTGCTTCATGAGGCCCTGCTCCCGCTCCAGCTCCGTGAGCCGCACCCGCATCCGCGAGATCTCCAGCTTCAGCTCCCGGTTCTCCCGTCGCAGCGACGCGTAGTTGTCCCGCGGCGACACGCACGAGCTCGGCACGCCGCTGCCGCTGCACATCATCATCCGCTGCGACATGGACCCGTCGCACACGCCGGCGCCGGAGAAGGACGTCTTCAGCCGGAGCTGCTCGAAGTAGAGCACGCGCACCACCATCTGGATCGGCAGCCGGTCGTTCTGCGCCGCATGGCTCGACGCGTCCTGCGACAGCTTCTGGCAGTCGATCAGCTTGCACAGCTTCTTGCACTCCGAGTCCGTCAGAGAAGGGTGTGCCTGATCACAAATACAGCAGGCCAAATATTAGTAAGGTAAGACACAGCTAATTCCAGTGATCAACTAAATTTATTCGACTTGATGCATATCACTTTTTTATCAGACGGTAACAATGTTGTTGTGTGTTATGAGTATAGTTTCAGTGCATACTTGATCCAGAATATGAACTTCATAATTACTACTGAATCAAGTATGTATATTAAACCTCTGCACCAGCAGAACAAATTTATTCCAAAATATCAGCTGACATTTATTCTATTCGTATTACACGTTTCACTTTCTGATAAGAAGTCAATAGTGCTGTTTGCTTTGTTAGTTTCAGGATATATTTCAGACAGAATATAAAATACATTGTCATTGAATCAAGTGCATATGTTAAACTTATGCGCTTGCAGAGAAACCTAAAAACATGACAGAAATTTTACCTTCAGGTATATGTCAATGGCACGATACAGTCCATCATCGACGATCCGTGCATAATCTGGCAACAGTTCAATAAGAGCCATGAACTTCTGCAGTTTCAGATACGGATCTGGTGCTATTTCTGCCAGATAACCATCCATCAGTCTTCCAACCTTCAGGATCGAACTGTGGCTTGGAGATTTCAACCCATCAGAATCATATCCGCAAGGTGATAGTTCTCCTGAATCATCTTCGTTAATCCTCTGCAAGAAGTTCACCAGTATGCGGTGGACAGTATCAATGTCGAACATCGAGTCACTCGTTTGCACTGAGGGGATAAGAAGATCATCCAGTGATGCCATCTCAAGCTGCAGACCAATCCTTTTCTCGATTTCGATCCTGTACTTCAGACCTGCGTCAACTTCTATCGCCATTCTCAGCATACCAAACAAGAATGCTAAAGTGACTGCTGTTATGTTCTCAGTTGCCAATAGATCAATTAGCGTTTCCACGATGACTCTCTGGCTGTCTTCACCAACAAGGGGGCCAGAATCCCATACATGCCGTCTTTCAATACCTTTCAGAGATGTTTGAGCATAGTGCACAATGGAGGTGCCGATACTCTCTGGTCTCACCCCACTTCTCCTCATTGCAGCAATCACACGCCGATAGTAGTTGATTCTCAGTGCAGAAAGGTCTTCAACCCACCAATCCTGGCAATGCATATGCAACTTTCCCGATCCCCCATCACATTCCAAGTGAGCCAAGCCTGAAACCAGCTGCTCCTTGCACGCATTCAGCGCAATCGCATCAACGCACCTGTCTACGAGCCCCACTTCCTCTACCATCGGATCCAGTCCGTCACATCTACGAAGAACTTCTAGTGATTTATCCAGGTTCTTGAACACAATATCATTCAAGTAAGTGTCTACCCGAACAATGAGGTTCTCCTCCTTATAGTCTTCAGTCATTTCCAAGTATTCTGCAACGCATCGGAGATGGGCCACATTTTCTGTTGTTATTTCAAAATTACTCCCATAACAGAACTTGGCAGCAAGTTCAAATGCAAAAGCTCCCCCTGGTATGTTTACAAGCTCCAGCTTTGAAAGATCTGGATCTTTAGAATCAATTACCATTTTTCGTACTCGTCCGCACCGAGAGACTAAAGGGAACTGCAAAACAAGGACAGGGATAGGAATGACACAATGAAACTTTGTTGATTTCATATGCTGTAACATGCAGTATATAAAGAAGGATGTACCAATATTCAATAGCATTTTCTTAAGTTAATACATTCTACCAAAAACTTAAAAATACAACTGTAATTAATGCTAATTTTCAGTCTCAAATTATCAGAAATCTCAATAGCGTCAGAAGTGCACTTTCTTGCATGTAGAAAATGATACTCAATTTTGTTTTCACAGTTCGTTACATTTATCAAAGTATAACAAGTGGCCTACTAAGAAAACTAGGCAAAAGCTCTATGTTCTTGTCAGCGCCACATTTGAAAGGATTCAATATCCCATTTTCTATGTCAATTAACAAATGTTTATTCCAGACATAGTTCTTATGTCAGCCTACTTTAAATGACAGTGATGTGCAATAGTTAGATATGGTATATCTACTCTTTCAAGGTGTAGTCTACACTTCAATTTATCAGACTAAAAATTACAACTGCTAAACTGAACAATTGCCAAATAATGACTTCAACAGGCTGACTTACCGAAGGTAAATTCACAAAGTATAAAAATTGTAGGGGAAAAGACATGGGAACATAAATGCTAGTAAGAATAATTTATCCAATAAATTAACACCTTGTGCAGTAGAAAAGATTGGCCATCCACCGACACCGTTACATCTTCAGCAACATCCGAAAATATCCTGCGCAACCGGCACTGTTTAGTTGCATTTAGATGCCAAGATTTGCGTTTGAATTTGCAATATAAAAAAACACCATTAACAATACAAATAATAGAAATTACAAAGCCTTGTCTGTCGAATGGAACAACACCTAGTTCTTGTTCTGAATCACTAATGGGTAAAACAATCTTTAGCCAGAAAAAAAAGGAATGTCGAAGAATTAATAGAAACAAATTATTGTGTCAATGTGGTTAGCTATATACTTGTACTCTTTTTAATAATAAAAATATGTTTGATAAATATTTAGTATATAGGGGCCCTAAATCTAGCCAAATCATGCGACGCTGCAATAAGTACGCATTTTATACCAAGCCTATAGATTGCACATCTGTAGAAACTGGTTAATGTTGCGTTTGGTCCTACTGAAACCCTGGAGATGGGAAAATGGCATTTCAAGTTTTTGACCCAACTTGAACAAAGGCGATGACGAAATACAAGCACAAGGCATTGCAAAAAACCCAGTGAAAAGGTAAGGGAATGGAATCGTCACTCACCTCCTGCTGGTGATGGGATTGCAGAAGCGAGGGGACGAGGCACCAGTAGAGAAGGGGAAGGCGGCGTTTTCGCTGCCCATCCCCATTGCCCGACCTCCTTCTCTCTTCTCCGTCCTGCTTCTTCCCCTTTCTCGAATGTGAGCAATGGAGGAAAGGACGGGCGGAAAGAATGACGGCGCGTGATATTAAACAAATTCTTGTGGAACAGCAACAAGGCGACAGCAGTGAGCGGAGTATTCTGTCTCGATGTGAGGGATTAGTGTGTAGAGAAGAGAGGAAAGTGACACGAGAGAGAGGAACAGTTGGATGACTAGGGAACAAAGGCTGGTCTGCTGTCAGGATGTGGGTGCTTGAAGAAGGGAGACTTGATCCTTTGTGGCCGTTGCTCATGATTGCTGGACTACTATTGTCTTACCACGATATGCCATGAACAGTTCCTCTTATAAGCTTCTTTGATTGGCAAAGTTTCTACTTTTTAAAAATTACAACGAAAAAACTAGTAAGTTATAGCGAAAGCCTGAAAATTGGACCTTTTTCCTGCCATAATGTGGCATAACATTATACTATATAACTGACTATTCCTTTGAAATTTCTCATGAAGGTGCTTGTGGATTCCCTTTGTATTCTTGATTTATTTTGATCTTTTGTCGGATGATGATCTTTATTGTAATAAAAATAGAATATAGATTGCGTGTTTTGCAGAGTCTGAAAACACTATGTTTTTATTATAAAAGAGGTAATGCAGTTTTTTTTTCCCGAAAGAGAAGGCAATGCATGGGCAAGGCGATACTGATGAAGCTGAAGTAAATCTCAGGACCATGCAAAACAAATTAACTTGCAGGAGTAGAGACTAGAGAGTGGAGTCCAGTGGAAGGCTGTCGCTGAAGAAATGATTTCGATGCATCCACCTTTGTTTGTAGTCAGTGGACAGCGGTGAACTTTGCCACTTTTACTTTGGCCCACCGCTCTGCTCGTAGAAAAAGCGCAAGGTAGAGTCGATGGATTGGTTGCTGAGCAGAGCGCATCGAATCCAAGCACGCTTGTGGCTGATCATTCCGTTCACAAGCTTTGTGTTCGTGCAAAATCCTCAAACACATGATTCAAGCTATAAGTTGCTGTTTCATAATGAAGCACTCGATGTTGATGGCATCTGTTTATGTTGTTTCCAGAAAAAGTATTATGCGGCCAATATGCCTTCTTCATATTCCTTTTCTACCTATCAAAGATGACGAAGGAAAAAGAAGAGTTGCGAAAGCAATAAGGTGTTGAGAAAAAAGTTTGAGCCTGTTTTTTTTTTTTGGCGGTCAACCTTCCCAGGTGTCTTTGTGAGTGCAATTCAGGGCATTGAGATATTTTCCTGGTTTGCCATATTTAGTGTAACAAATGTTGGTTGACTAAAAGCCCTCGGCAAAGAAATAATGTGGTAGTAACTTTCCAATCCACAGACTAAAGCAAAAAAAATATGTACTAAGCATCAACTGATCTTGAGATTTATGTTTGATCTCTAACAATAGAGATATGATATTTGAAATAGAGACAAGTACTGATCAGTATTTTATCGTATTGAGGATAATACTGTCAAAGGATAGATTTATAAGATTATTTTTTATTTCATCATAATATAAATTAATTAATCTTTGATGTTACTAATGTGGTCATTATTATTCCTGTTACAGTAGGGTTATAGTACTTCATATCCCAAAATCTTATGCCATAAAAAAAATGAATCTCTTAATTATTAGTGAAGTAAAAAAACTCTTAAACTAGTTTTGTTGATAAACTACTTACCAATATTTTGATGAAGTTTTTCTATGTCGAATTGGTAACAATGGCGATGCGCTGCGTCGGTGCATGCCATCGATGGGGTAGGACGGAGGCTCGCACGCTGGTAACTTTGCGACTATACGTATCCTTGGGAATGGAATGATGAGAGCAAAGTGACATGATCACGATGCAAGAGCAATAGGCACACAACTCGAGGAAAGGTCACCCCCGGTCATGTCATCACCTACAATGACGGACAAATACAGTTTTTTCTCCTTCGCTACCCAGCATCTGGGTCGGGAAAGTCTTGCTTTGCGATTATTTTTTTTTTTGGTTGCTGTATTATATATTCTTTCAACCTTTACATTGGTCATTCATGCATGTGCATGGCTATGGGAGCTTGTAAACACTTTCCATTCCGTTCCATCTCTTTATGGGTGGTCGACTGACTGGTCAAGATGCCCGCGTTTCAAAATTTTGCTATTTTCATAGCTCGGGATCCAAGACACGCAACCATGCTTGCACGCAACACATGGAACTTGTTCATCGCCTTTTTTTTTCTTCTTTTAAGAAGCAGGCAAATTTGATGCCCAAATGGATTCCTCCACCGGCTATCCTTTCGTAGAGTAGAGTTCGTTCATGAGAGTAGAATGTCAAACACTGATGTACCTTGTTTGCTCAGATAGCAGGCGATATGTTTGGTTTTTTAACACACCTTATGGTTGATTTGCTAAAAAATAAAAATAAAAAACTTGTTGACCACCTGCTCTTGTCTATCTGAAGGATTGTTCTTTTGGGCCTTATTTAAGCCGCAGCTATCGCTGGACTGGGTGAGGGTCACTGAGGGAACTATTTTTAACTCCATGGGCTGGGCTCCTTTCAAGATAAGAATTGGGCTGACTATTGCTAGTATAGTAGTAGTAATATTTTTGTACAGACAGAGACAGCACAGTTATTAGTCAGTTACAGCACAAGTGTGGAAGAAAACAGTAATGCCAGTTACAGCTCAAGATTTGACGGCGGATGCGTCTGATTCCTGCTCGACACTGTTGCTAACAAAACCGTTATTAGTTCGTATCATCGTCAGCTTATATCCGAATCCAATCCATGGTTTCCCGCGCATTGCCTCAAATTGTGCAGCATCGACATCTCCATTTCATATGCTGACTCATATCAGAATACTTGTTATTTTATGGTGGTGACCACTGACCACCGACCTCCTCTACTTAAGTATCATTATTACTACGATTACCGCCAAATCAGCCACGTCTCCATTCAAACTCTACAGCAAAGAACTAACTAATCCTGCTTTTGTTTGTTTCAGATGGGCTCCCTCTCCTCTTTCACGGACCACCATAGCACGCTGTACATTTCATTTCACGTGCTATACAGACAAGTGACAACAGACACGCATATCATTCCAAGACTCTCAACACGGTTACTATCGACATTACCTGCCTCCATTTCATCGAAAAAAGGGGGTAAAAACGCGTTCTGTAATGTGAAAACGTGTTATCTCACGCTCACATTGACCTGTTGCTTGCTTGCAGAGGCAGGCAAGCAAGTCCTGAAGGCCAAAGGCCGCCCATCCACATGCAACCGTCCATACCTGCTGATACTTTGCATTTGTCCGAGGTAAACAAATCGTCCTACACAATCAGCTTAGCCAGGGTGTTCATGGACCAAATTAAACATCGCAGCCAGCCGCCTGTTCCACTTCAGTTCGGACTATGGAAGCTGTTTTGTTGATACACTAGAAACCATGGGCTGCTGTAGCTCACAGGTTACTAACTCGGCAGTCGGCACACAACAACATGTGCAGCGTTTGTCCAACAGCTCTGCATAATTTAACCCTCCAGTACAGCGCTAGCGTCCAGCAAACACCTGGAGCAAACAAACATACATTCCAGAGCTAGGACATGGGGCGCCCAGGCCAGCCAGCGCACATGAGCTGTGGGTCTACTAGACGTTCTTGCAGTGACAGCAAAGATTCCGCTACCATGCCAAAAGGCACCAGCACCAGCTCCAAAAAGCTCCTGGCAGTGGCACAAACAAATCTACCAAAGAAATTTTATCATTTGCTCGGCTCAGCATACTACCTTATTCTCTCTTTCTCCATCCTGTTTTTCCAGCCTTCACCTTCAGAAGAACGCAATCAACCTTCACCTTCAGAAACCTGTTTCTCTATAGCACACCATCCTGGTGCGAGCTTGCTTCTGCTTGTTCTAGTAACATCTAGTATTTCGTCAGGTTTTACATTGGCCTTGGTTGGCAATCTGGCATACTTGCTATCTGTCCAGGCGCCAGCCATTGAAGGATGCCAGATATCAATCACGTGTGAGCAAATTCTTTATCCTAGATACATATGCTTGTGAAGGCAGCAAGTGCTACTAATTTACTACTCATGGTTGCTTGATTGCTACCGCACCACATCATATACAAAGCAGTTTTAAGTACCTATTTGAACTGGCAACTAACACTTGTTCCTCGTCCTTGATGATTTTGCCATGATACTGAACATGCAGATGAAAAAGTGTAGCCCAAAAAAATTCTGCATGCTCTAAAAGAGTGTTGGTTTAAAAGCTGTGGTCAGTCCTCTCAAATTAGTATTGTAGATTCTTCATGCCCTCTTCTGATGCAATAAACATTTCGAACAGAATAAAAAAATAAACATTTCGAACTACCCAAAACCACCTTGGAGAACCTGGGTATACATGTTAAACTATACTCCTTCGTTTTTTATTTGTTGACGTTAGGGCAGTTTAGTTAGTGCAAATTTGCACTAAACTGGCTATCCTAATGTCAAGAAAAAAGAAAACAGAGTACTCTAGTAAACAACAGGTTCCTCTTTCAAGATTCCATATTGGCAATACTGATGGATAATAATAAACGCAAGCAATTCTGGAAAGAATTCACACCAAAAAAATCCGCTTCACGATCATCTAGGCACTAGGCACCACAGATTCACCTCTACTTCAAACCTTTGATATTTAACTACCTTGATAACAGAAGATCAATCTTGAATATTAGTGCAAGTTAAAAAGGAGAGGCCTCGCCATTCTAATGCGGTATGCCTACCAATGTTGTTTACCTAGAATGCTTACATTTGTACCATTGGAAAGTAAATTGTGAGAAAATTCAGTATCAACAAAACCATAGTTCAGTTCTATATAGTACAAAATGATCATGACACACTGGTAAATTTGGAGTCCAGTGATACTTCACGATAAAACGGTAAACTCGACCATCATGGAAATACAAAAGTAGGGACTGATTATGTTTCTTAATGGAAAGTTTCTCAAGCTTAAAAAGTCAGATGTTGACAGAAATGACAACAAAATCTAAAATGTTAAAAGGAAACTATTCATTACAAGAACTACATAAGTGACCATGTACATAAGCTCCACATAGTATCTAAAACACGAAAGTCAAATGACACAAAAACAAGAACTCTTGATGAATGAATTCCACCAAAACAGGACAGTGCGATGCAATGAATATTACCTCCACTTTATTGCCAAGCCCATTCTTTTGAATACAGCAACCCAAAAAATGTAACGAGAACCCCAAATCAGATATGACACATTTTCTCCTCCACTTCTTGCTTGGGGATGAAAGGAGCTCCCCATTTATGATTATGAACAAGGCAACTATGAACATGAACAATAGACATTGCTGCAGTCGGAAACTGAACATCCACACCGCCAAAAGAATGTGTTGAACCTGCATCAAGCAGAAGCTAAGCTGTAACTAACTGCCGGCACCAACCTCACGCATATGGAACATTTGCTGCCTCAGCCGACCCATGGACAATTCCAGACCGTCATGGTCAAACCTTGAACTATGCAGAAAACACAAAACTCCACTATGCAACATAATCATTCTCAATCACAGGTTGTGTTCGTGTCCCCGGCGCCACAGGTGCCTGAGTCCGTCCAACCTGCGCCATCCGGAATGTCTCCCCAACCTCTGCATTCCGTTCCATCGTCTCAAGCTTCTTGTGCTTTTTATGCCTCACCAAGCAGATCACAAGGAAAGCAAAGAGCCCTAATGCTACTGCACCACCAACCACGCTGACGGCAATCTTCCAAGCCTTGGAGCTCCCGTTATTCCCCTGACCTCCTGCAGGTGGTATATTTGGAGCAATTGCGCCAGATGGCGCTGGAGCTGGAGCAGGAGGAACCGCACTGGAGTTCACCACAATTGAGAAGTGCCCTTGGCGATACGTCGAGCACACATTGGTTGAGTTGAGGTCACTGAACTGCGGCACGCCATTCAAATCGAAGTAGACACATCTTGGAGCTGGAGCACCAGATGGGAGCTCCCTGACATTGCTGAAAGTTACCGAAATCGGACTCTCGGTCACAATGATGTTCTGCTCCTGCAATCCCACAGCTGACAGGTCGAAGGCGTCGTAGGCCAGCAGCCCGAGCACCGGCGCGAGGTAGGTGTACCCGGGGATATGGTAGTAGAAGTCGGACCAGTTGCCGAGGTTGTGGTACACGAGCACCACCCTCTCGACGTGCGGCTGCATGATGACGCCGGTGGGGATGCTGAACTCGAAGTAGCCGTCGAAGCCCTTCCGGCGGAGGCTGCCGCTGCGCAGGCGGACCGCGGAGACGGCAATGCCGGTGAGGTTGGCCGGCAGGGTGGCGTTGAAGACAATGCCGGTGCGCGGGCGCACGAAGGCCCGGTACGCGTAGTCCTGCAGCGTCTCGTCGAGCATCCGCGCCGGCGAGAGCGGCTGCGACTGCGCCGCCGCTGGAGAAGACGGGCCGAAGAAGAGCAGGTGGAGGAGGAGGAACGCGCAGATGAAGAAGCCCATCGGCAGGAACAGCTCCGCTTGGACAGGAAGTGTCAGGACGCGCTTCTCCTCATCTATGAGCAGTACTATCAGGAGCGGCGCCCATAACTAAAAGAATCTTGCTCTGCTCTTAATTCTTCAGAAAAAGGACGAGATTTGGGGGCGCAAATCCTCTGCAAGGACGCGCATTTACGCGCTGCAGGGACTAGCACCGAACGGCTCCAAAGAAGCAGGCGGCGGCTCGAGCAGAAAGAACCAGCAATGGCGATGGATGCGAGGTGCGAGTCACAGGTGGATGGGAGAATGAGTCCAGCTGGTGGTCGACTGGTCGGCGGCGATGAGGACAAAGGCGACGGATTGCAAGATGGAAGAAAACAGAATTCGGGAGGGAGGAGGCGATTACTCAATCTTGGCGAAATCCCAGTGGCGATAGTGGAAGCCACACAAAAAAAATCGAGGAGGGATTGCTGCTCGTAGTGACGCGCCCCCACGAATGATTGCGACGCGGAGGGAGTGAAGACGAGGAGGGGTTTGGGGATGGATTGAAGAAGAGAGAGATTTCGTGAGGAGAGAGAAAATTGGCGCAGCTGAGCTGAAGGGCTATTTCTTTCCGTGTGCTAGGGAGTGTTTTTAATTGCAGTAATATTTTTTTCAGGGGTTTAGCTGGAAACATGATTTTATACTACTTTCTGCCTGGAATAAAAGACATGGGGGCTTACAGTTGTCACATCATGCGCAGTTACGGATTTGTCCCTGGACCGCTTATTAATCCCGTGTGAGTGACAGAAAAGTTCACTTGCGCGGTTACCGTTCCTACTCACTGAAAAGTAGGCCCAAGAACCAAGCTGTTCACAGTCACAGTGGGTGACCTTTTTGCTTTGAGCTGCTCACGTCCTCTTTTCTAACGTTTCGATTCTTCCCAGGGGCTTTTGTGCAACTGAAGTTTCTTCACTACGGAATGGAATATCCACTGACCTGTGGGGCCTTATGCTTACAATTCAAGAAGCACCAAGATTAGTGGCCGTGCGGTACGTTGATTCTGAATCTTACCGTCAGAGACCTTAGTTCAGGCCGCCGCAGAATATTTCCGAGCAACATTTATTTTTCAAGTGCAATTCAACACAATGAAATTCATGTCTGAAAAATGTGTAAAGAGATGACCACCACTTTTTTTTTCGAGTTTAGATTTTGCTCAAGAGTGAAGGAAGCTTGAAGCAAACGATGCATGACTGGCACTTGGCAGTCTCCATTCTCACTATCATGACGAAATGATGTGTTTTGCCATGACGCAACCTAGTCGCCCTTTTTATCACCGTTTAGTTATTGCAACATTCGCTTAGTGTTCAAGGGATTGAAAGACCGCACTATCACTATCTAGAAGAAAAATGGAAGGGAATATATACGTAGTGGTGGTCATGGTGGTGATGGGGGCCGTGGTCCACTTTAGTTTTGCCATGAGTTCATGGCCATGAATGGGAAATCATGGCACAGTGATCAGAAAATTAGGTTGATGCCTAATGGTAGATTGTGATGATGATGGCTCCTCAGATGAAACTGTGGATGGCTACCACGTGTCATTAAGTTGCTTTGGTCGTCCTATATTTTATTGACATCTATGTGCAATACAAAAAGAAAAATTCACTGATAATGGCAGTTACAATCAATATTCTGCTATTATCTACAAATAGGTACATGGTCCTTCACCTGATCGAATAATGGCATTATTAGTACCAAATGGTTGTCCTGCTACGAGAGCTAAACAAGAACCTTTCCAGTGATAGTGACAGTTCAATAAAGGAGCTGGACATACAGAAAGCTAAACACCAGGAGGTAATCCTGCTGACCTTGTTGCTATTTTCATCTCTTTGGCTAACCGTAATAAATCTGAAGAAAACTACTTTCAGCTAACAGACATCAATCTTTTCCTCTGAAATCTGAAAACGATGGTGAGGAACTTGAAATCCCAATGGACGGACGCATTTGTACTGTTACCATTGTCGTGGAGCATGCTTACTGGTCCTGCTAGCTGCAGCTGAAGGTTTTATAGCTCACATCAATGTGCATACATCCATACTAGTGGATGTCATCATCTGTATGTTAAATTTGTCACTGTTGGGCTCGGCCGGCTTGCAAGGTAGGAGAAAAATTCAGATCTTGGCAGCAGAGTCCTATGGCCCATGTGGTGGTATCATCTCATGTGTCAAGCTGAAGAATTCAATTCCCCACTCCAGAGATACGTACTACTAGTACAAGCGTACGCCACGAAATGAAATTGGAAGGGGCGACGCCAGTTTCCTCACTGTAACCAAGTACCAGAGATTTACTGACGTTTTGCCTTGTGAACAGATACAGTACCAGAGATTCATGCTGCTCGATCGAAACTTCGAAAGGCATAGTCAGTTAGCCGTTATCCTGCTCACATAACAGCCTTCGATGTCTGTAGGGTTGGATCGCGGACGAATTTTGATGAATAAATCGCTTCCAAACTGTCGAGTACTCTATGGTGGTCTCTTTACTTGTACACTACTTCTATGGGACAGTTGAATAGGCATATGATTAGAGATCCGTTGCAGTCAGGTACTGTTGCGAAATGATCAACAACGGAATTGGTCCTCTCTGTCTCTCTCTCTTGAAGGGAAAACTAAAAAGACAATGATCATGTCATTCATAAAGCAGGAGGCGAGCTAGCTAGCTACACAAGGATCGGGCGTGGTTCGTCGACGTGCAGGCACAGAGGCATTTGTTGGGGGCGTCAGGAGTGGGATGGAAGCTGGAAACAGCTGCTGGCATTTTTATTGTCTTATCTCGTCTGCTGATAGTGACATAGTAGAATTACTTCTCACATGCAGATTGCCGAGTATGGTAAAGTACCCCACATTGTACAGTAACAAGTAGTAGAGCAGATGCAACACGCTGGTGATCATGTTGGATCTATCTAACCCGTGCCCTCCTTGCGCAGCAACAGCGCTGGTGATTAATTCGCCAACGGCTTGGTAGATGCGAGGACACGGCAGTATGGGACGGTCTCTCCATTTGATCCAACAGGCGAAGAAATACTCCGACAGAAACTCGCATGGTTTAATGCTGCCACATCCTGCTGATTACCGTGGAGATCGGTGATAGGTGAACTAAGTTACGCACTTCAAGTGCTGAACATGGAGAAAGTTCAGATCTTCTTCAGTCTTCACCGCATGTGCATGCGAATGATGAGCAAGCCAGTGCCATTGAGCAACCTGTTGAGCAAAGCAACAGCCCAAATGCATGGCCAACCACGGTTGGTTACAATTATCAACATCTTTGTACTTTGCTACCTGGAAGATGGAAGATGGAAGATGTATTACAAAGCATAAACGAGATGTCAATGCTTCAGAACTAATACTGCGAAAGCATATTGCTCCACCATTCAAAACTGCTTCCATTTAATTTTGCATATCCACACCAGTATTACATAGAAACCAAATCATATACATTGCAAGCTCACCCTAAACACACGAATCAGTTCCCTAAAAAATAAATGGAAAAGGAGCAAAACTACACACTATACAAAAGCAGAAACACTTTATACACAGACACACACACACAAAAAAAAAGCAGAAACCTGTAACTATATTACAATTGCAAAACCATTGTGGATAGAGAATGGACAAAACTTTATGCACACAAATCAACTACTTAAGAACAGGAAAAGAAGATGGTATGTGAAATGCATCAAGCTGTGTCAGCCAGATGCTGATGCATTTGGTTCTGAGACAGTATTCGATGAATCAGTAACACTATGAGAGTTGCTAGATTTTGGTGATGATGTTCCTCCTATGTCGAGGATAGGTGATTCAGGCCTAGAGGGGACATTGGAGAATTCTTCATGTTCAGAGTTTTCTTCAACTGCATGTAACTTATCTGTGGTACATATGAGGTTGATATCTTCTTGGTCACCATCTTCTCGGGTGACGTTGCTATTTTCTTCTTGGTCATCGTTGTCTTCCATGTCACCGTCATCCAACGAGACAACGTCGTGGCCGGTGAATTGATGAAACTCCACTATCTCACGCAAGAATCGATTTTCACGGGCATATGTGGAATTCTCCTGTGCCAGCCTTGATTTCTCTGCTAGTAATGTTTCCAGTTGCATACGAATCTGGTCCAACAATGGATTATTCAGAAATACTGTTTCAGTAAAAATCAGAGGAACGTCTAGTCTCATCAGTTGATAAGATCGATTTGAAATGATGTAGTCAAAATCCCCGTCAATACAAACAATTAGTTATTATTATTTTTTGAATGAGATAGCGGCCAGAACCTCACATCATCATCTAATATACACTTTCATATGACTCAATTCAACACACTGTAAGTAAGCAATGCTGAGTTTAAGAGGAGGAAGAACAGTAAATTAAAGATGAATATTTGACGCAAGTATTACAAAATGGAACAAACAAATATCAGGAAGTTCTCTAATGAATTTTCAATAATAGCTAATTAATCTGGGAAAGTGGGGAGCAATTATTGCCAGTTAACTATTCCTAAATACTGACGCAAGCATAAATCAGAATATATGTAATTTATAAAGAACGTTTACTTGAAAAAATAATGTTAGATAGCTAACTGGATCAGAAAGAGTACCAAGTCATCATCTTCTTCAGGTTTTCTCCCTTTCTGCTTTGTTTCTCTCAAGAGCTTGTTCTCTTCTTCTAGCTGAGCACATCTCTGCTTTGCGAAAGCTAGATCAGCTTTAACCGATTTTAGTTCACGGATCAGAAGTTTTGCTTTTGCAGCCATTGCATTAGCAACCTGAAATGTTTACAGGTGTGAAAGGATGACATCATTATTTGCCCATCTATTTTTCCTTATCATTTTTATTGTACTTTAATTTGTTTTATAATACATTATTATATGTAGGGACGTGCCCCTCCAGTTCATTCAAAAAGAAAAAAAGAATGACATCATAGGTAGGAACAATGAAAGAATACTCTATTACTTATTTGAAAATCAGTTTAATGTTGAGAAAGGAAAAAATGCTCATTCATTGTAACCCGAGAAAAGATCTATACGCTGCCAATAAAATGGCCATAGTAATTGTACTGAAATAATCTTTATGAGGCACATTATCTAGTGAATTAAGTTGCTACCTACCTAAGCAGGGTTCGATTCTCGCATCTTACAAATTATTGCTAATTAACACAGTTTCACTATACAACTATAGATCATTAAGGCATTATGTGGTAACTTCAGAAGCCATCTGTGTCTGTTCTCATTCGTTAACCAAACAAACAACCCCCAACTTATTCATTCTAATAATCAACAGTCTTTTTATTCCAAGAAACAAGAAAAATCCAAAATTTAAGTGCTGAGCTATAGAGGTAAAGTAACAAAATTTTCGTAGAGATATAAGCATGTGGCACCTTACGTCGCGAGAAGCTTTTAGTTGAGTCCCCTGGGCTGCAGATTCAGTTTGATCCAATGAGAGGTTAGGAGTACTGAGTGTGTCTACCGTTGAGTTCGGCATAGAGCTGTTTGCAGGCTTCCTTCTAATCTGAATTTTCTTTGTTTCCTGGATGATACTGGATGTCTTGTGGTCCACAATTGTAAGTCCCTCCTGTTAAACCATGATAGGAAGAAGATGTCATGAGGGCATGAAGATATTCAGTGAGGGTAGAATTTCAAAACGACGGCAGAGTGTTGTGCCACTAATATAGTACTAAAAAGAAGCTGTACATAGCTTAGTTAAAAGACAGTACTTCCAAAGCATTTCGGATTCTTCCACTAAGCTGGTTGACAGAAGCAGAAAGAGCCTCAGGCCTAATTCGAGAAGCTGCATCTCCTGGCTTCCAATGGTTTTCAAATGACCAACGGGACTGCGGGACCTGAATAATCACACAATGAAAATGCAATTGGGTATGTGAACTGAAAAATACTACACAGGAAATTACGAGAAAGAGACCATTTGTAAATGACTGACCTGATCTCCACCAGAATTGCTGCGGGGTGATTCTCTCCTCAGGTCCTCAAATTTGTGCACCAGGCCATCCTCATCAAGAATTCCCTTGGCTTTCCTCGCTAGAGTTTCCCACAGCCCAAGCTTGCTGGGCTCATCGATGCTTTTGAACGATGTGTAACTGTACGATGAAGCAGAGCCCTGTACATAGGCGAAGTTGCATATCAGATCATGTGTTTTCTGTCGGCTGGTCTTGCTTATGGAAGAAAGAAACTATATAGAATTTGCTGCCCGATCTTATCAACAGTTAGTGCAAGCTAATTACGGACATCATTCTCAAGGAAAGAGAGGAAAATGGAGGAGGGGAAGAAACTATTATGCATATCCGACCGACCATCAACAAGTCGTATTGTGCAATGACGTCATTTTTAATGTGCTATTACAAGTCTGCAAGAATGAGCGAGGATATATGGGCCCTTGATCAAACATTTCTTCGGACTTAAGATTTGGACAGGAGCAGTAATGTGGAGCCGGTGATCAAGAAATTGGATGGCATGCTAGAGAGGAGCAGAAAGAGATGAGTGCGTGCCTGGGGATAGGAGCTCCGGCGATCGTCGGCAGCGACAGCGCCGCCCTGCTTCCGACGGTATGCCATGGGCCGAACGGGATGGCCTTGTGGATCGGACTCGGACTAGGCACACTGGAGACCTCTCTGGTCGTTTGCGCCGCCGGCAAACGGAGGGATCGTCGTCGCCTCGTCGGTTCTTTCCGACTTCCCTGGCACAACCGATTGATTATCTTTTTTTTTCTTTTGGCATCAACTGATTGATTGCTGCTGCCAGTTGGCGCCTCCCTCTTGACTTTCTTCCTCCGGGAAAAAGAGTGAAGAAGGCTGGCGACAGCGATAGCTTGGCTGTTCGGGCCCACCAATCCTTGGGCTCATGGGTTGGGCTGGGCTGGCTTTGCGCAGATGGGCCAACGGTGGTTTAGACTGTCCGGCCCAGCGGCCCTGCTTGGATAATCGTTCTCCTCTGCCCGTCGCGAATGGGAGAGAGAACTCGATGCAGCAGAGAGAGAGAACCTGCTAAATCTCTCGTCGAGTGCCCAACCACCGTCGCCTTCCCCCAATCCATCAGAGCTCGGGCCATCGTCTTCGTCGCAGGTTCGGCTGGACTCAGCTTCCGGCTCCTCGCCCCGGCTCCTGCCTCCTGTGGTGAGGAAGCTCCTTCCCATCCTAGGTTTACCAACTTTTTCAATCGTCCCCTTCCCCTAATCAGCTAGTCACTGTTTAGCCTTGCTAATCAGCACTTGGCTGGGATAATAACCTGATGCTTCTGCCCCTACTGCTACAATTCTAGTTCCATTTAATCGCGCGTGTCTCCCCATCCTACACGTTCTTCATAAACTGTAACTGTCTTATGTCCGTTTTATTGGGGAATATTGCGGCAATCTCTAGTTGTGTGATTAGAAGCTCGGTGCCGTTTACTGTTTTGTGTGAGCTGATTCCGGAATCGCGTGGCAAATCTATACTATGCGTGCATCATTGTTTACTAGGTTGAACTGTAGTCATCTCAATGCTTTCTGCTCATTAAACATTCTGTTGTCTAATTTTGCATGGAACATTCCAATGCATCTTCTTTCTTTGCTTAGTCGTTTGTCTGACCACTTTCTTTCCTCTGCCAGGTTCACATCCATCTAGTCAAAGCCTTTACAGTCAGCTCAACAAGCATGGGCACCTGATCCGATTCTCCTGTAGAACAATCTCATGTTTCGTTGAGTCCAGTTCATGCCGCAAATTGAGATCATATTTTCCCCTGGTACAGTGCTACAAAACCTAGTGTCTCGGATTCGATAGTACCGGATATCCATCCATGTCTGGCAGTCAAATGAATTCCAGCAGTCATGTAATCCCCAACACTGAACCAGATGTGCAGTGCCTAGTTTGCACAAGACCTTTTATTCTCGATACTGAGGTGAACGATAGCTTTGAAGCTTTAGCCATATGCAGGGAGTGCAAGGCGACTGTGCTTAATGATAACAACAGAAATGAGAATTCCAGCAACCATCGAGAAAGAAGGCGACGAAGGTCAAGATCCAGGGCTACAAGGTTTGAGTCTGTTGAGGCCGCTTTCTCACAGCGGCTATCCTACTTGATCAACTCAGCTACACTAGATCATGAGTCAGAAATTGGCACTTCGCCAGTTCCACGCCAGCGGGCATCTTTTACCTCTACGCCAAACCGTTCCCGAAGATGGCATGCTTCTGATGATGAGAGTGATGGTCTCAGTTATGCTGATTCTGTGTTTGGTGAAACTGAATCAAACCTCAGTTTTGGTGATGATGGTGGGGAATCAGATGCTTCTCTTGATCAGCATGCCACAATGGGTAGGGAGATTGTCATTCAGCTTGGCAGCGGGAGCTACTTGAACACAGATACAGACATAGATCCCATGAATGCTGGAATGGACCTGTGGGATTCAGATGAGGAATCAGAAGAGTCTGATTTTGATGACGTAGTTGAGGCCATGCAGCAGCGCCGACAGCGTAGGACCAGCATCGCCTCAAGCGAATTTAATGAGCATGACTCTGAAGATGATGCATGGAGTTCGGGAGCAGCAATACCTCGAACAGTAGGTGTGATTAATTTGAGAGCAGATATGGAGGAGCCAGCAACCGGGAGGCATTTTATTGGGAATCCTGGTGATTATGTTAATGCAAGACAGTTTGAAATACTTCTTGATCAATTTGCTGAGGACAATAATACCAGAAGAGGAGCTCCACCTGCAGCGAAATCCATTGTTGACAATCTTCCTTCTGTGGTTATCTCCACAAGCCATGAGACAAACGGTGGTATGGCTTGTCCAGTCTGCAAAGATAACATGCCTGCCAAAACTGTAGCGAAGCAGCTACCATGCCTGCATCTATATCACTCATCCTGCATCTTGCCATGGCTTAATTATAGGAATACATGCCCAGTCTGCCGATATGAGCTTCCTACAGATGACCTAGAATATGAGAGGTTAAAGCAAGCCACAACCAATGAGAGAGGAATCCCTTGGGTGGAGCAGGGACCTGTTGAAGAGATTTCTGTTGGACCACAGGTTGAAGGAGCTTTTAATACACATAGTGGTACAAGTACAGCAGAAGAGGCTAATACGAATGAGCATTCTGTGCATGCTTCACAGCATCCAAACAGAGCACGTGGCCGTCATAGGTGGCTGGTTATTGCTGCAGCTCCAGTTGTGTCCCTGGTCGGTCTAGCTCTAGTTTTGTGCTTTGCCAACTCTTCTAGCAATACTAGAAGGCAACTGTGGCGTAGATCTCAGAGCACCACTACAGCACATGTTGATACAAAAAGAGGCTGGTGGTCTATATTCTAAATATCCAGTAGATATACTTGTTGATACCTAATTACTGTGCGATTGCTACTCGATGACCAATGTTGTGTGCTGAAAGCCGCAAGTTTGATTTTAAACTTCAAACTTTGTATTTGCTAAGGTGATCCTTTGATTTGTTTCTTGTGACCAAGTCATGCAAAGAATTTACTGATGGTTGCTGTTACTGAATGTAACCTCTGTTATTGATTCTGTGTAGCTGTTGCTTTGGCTATAAATTTAAGTCTTTAACGGTTTAACCAACACTCTTATTGGAACTTAAACAAGCATTGATGACTCAACATGTGCCAGCTTGTATTGTGATTATCCAACATCTAGTGGTGAGGCAATTTTGTGATCTGTATATTATCTACACCCTGAAGATTCAGCTTCCTCTACCCTTCTTTAAGAAAGAGTAGTGTCCTGTGTTTAGGTAATTGTATACCTAATCTTTTAGTCTTTTTTATATGTTCCTCAATTTATTTTCTTTTTTCTGAAGTGTCCTCTGTTTCTATGTGACTCATGCATAATTCAGCATGTCTAGTGTGGAACTGAAGGTTGATTCTTATTTTTTTGAGTGAGGTGAAACAGAGAGGGCAGTTCAGGTAGAAGGCCATTAAACAATGGCACTAGCAAGTCAGTGAATGGAAGATATCATATAAAAGGCATCTGGTCAACTGATTGCCAATGTATAAAAAGATTTTGAAAGCAGCCTATGATAAAAAAATTCGGAAGGAAAAGTCAAACAAGAGAAACCACATGCTTAGAGTCTCGAAAGAAATATGGAGGTTGAAGAACTAATGTGCTTTGGTATCATTGGTATCATCCTGTATCTGATCTGAAGGCTTCTTCGTCATCTCTATTCATGTGCTTCATGGAGGACTTATCGGCACCAGTTCTTGCTCTTTATATGCTTATTTGCTTAGCCCTGTCATACTTGTTTCACCAGCTATGCATAGGGCAAGAGAGCATAAGGAAGAAGTTGAGGAGGCAGGGAGTAAGGGGCCCTGAGCCTGCTTTGCTATGTGGCAACACGAAAGAGATGAAGAGGATCCAAAAAGGGCTGAGGCCTGTGCAGACACAGGATGCCAATGATTACATTTCCACCTTATTCCCTCACTTCCTTCTATGGAGGAAAATATATGGTACGAGTACGACTTCTGGTCTGTTATTTCGATATGTTTTCATATGCAAAATAGATCGGTGCTATCTTGAATTGGCCTTTATTGATAGGAATATCGGGGAGACTTATTTTTTATATGGTACAGCTATTGCAATGTTAGAGTAGCTCCAAGTTGCCATTGCTGCTGATATCTTGTTAATAAGCATGGATTGACAACATTCTGCTGAGGGATTGGATTTTCAGGTGGGAATTTCACCCCCGTTGACTCTCCAAGAAAAGAACAGTGATCATTTAAATCTTTATGTTACATTCAGTTGTAATGGAAAAATCTTTAAACAAAGTCATTAGAGAAAGAGTAGCTTGAAACTTATTAAGGGCATTAAATGTTGTCATTTGCAGCTGCAAGGTCATATTCTTTGGGAGGTGCATGTTTTTTTGACTTACATGCGCTTTCATAGGAAAATTCTTGGAAAGCAATTTTTTATTGACCTTGCATGCATTTCCTTAGATGTCTCTGTGGAAACAACTTTGTTCATTTTATTGATAGGCCTATCTGGCTAACAATATATATTTACATGGGAATCTTTTGCCATTTTTATAATAGCTGATCATCCCTTGAATGATGAACTAAAAGGCCACTCTCCATTCTGATTTTGTGTGTTGTGTGGGGAGATTGTGTATTCCCCAACTACCTCATACTATGCGTGATACCCTTTCGTAGTGAAATTTCTAGAGCAATAGAAGTTTGATAAATGATATTTTGAAATGAACTGTATGCTTTTTCTCATATGTCAGTTGGGGATTATCTGTGTAAATTCTTCTCACTAGGTAAATGTAATTCTGATTTTAAACAGGCCCGGTATTCCTATACTCAACAGGAGCTCTAGAGATACTGCATGTTTCTGATCCAGATATGGTGAAAGAAATTGGTTATTGGACACCATCAGAGCTTGGGAAGCCTACTTTTCTAAAAAAATCTCGCAAAGCTCTATTTGGTGGAGGTTTATTTGCAGTGAATGGTGATGAGTGGGCCTATCAGAGGAAGATCATCGCACCAGAGTTCTTCATGGAGAAGATTAAGGTACTATCACCGGATTGCTTAATAACTTGCGTTCAAAACATGGTCAATGCTGAGAACAATATATGTATGCAGGGTATGATACAACTGGTTGAGGATGCAACTATTCCAGTGCTAGAAGCATGGGATACCATGCTCGACATTGCAGTAGGGAGTAGGGAGATAGTTGTAGATGATTACCTGAGGAACTTGTCGGCAGATGTTATCTCCAGGGCTTGTTTTGGGAGTAGTTTCAAAAGAGGGGAAGAGATATTTTGCAAGCTGAGGCAGCTTCAAAAGGTGATATCTCAGCAAGATGCGTTCGTTGGGCTCCCTGCATTGTGGTGAGTACTGTGTAAAATTTATGCTTCAAGAACGAAACAGTTCGAAATTCATGTGCTAGATCATTCCCGCTGTTTCAGGAAGTACCTGCCTTCCAAGGCCAATCGAGAAATAAAAAAGTTGGACCGGGAAATTCGGTTGCTTATCCTGGATGTCATAAAGGAACACAGCAGCAGCACGACCAATGACCTTCTGCATGCCATTATCAACGGTGCACATGACGGCGTTTCAGAGGACAAGGAGTTTATCATAGCCACCTGCAAGACCATCTACTTTGCTGGACATGAGACCACGGCAGTCACTGTCATTTGGTGCCTGATGTTACTGGCCACGCACCCTGAATGGCAGGAACGTGCCCGTGCTGAGGCACAGGAAGTTTGTGAGGGAAGATCAATCCTTGATGTTGACATCCTCCGACGTCTCAAAATTGTGAGCATATCGCATTATCCCTCTCCATTCAGGGGCTTCATGTCTGTATTACAATGCCTAACATATAAATGCAGCTGACGATGGTGATCCAAGAAACGCTCCGTCTGTATCCTCCGGCGTCACTGATGATGCGTGAAGCCCTGACGGATATCAAGATCGGCAGCCTGGATGTCCCTCGTGGAACCATCGTCCAGGTGGCCAGATTGATGCTGCACCTCGACAAGGACGCCTGGGGCCCCGACGCGAGTGAGTTCCGTCCAGACCGGTTCGCCAATGGTGTGGCCGCAGCGTGCAAGCCGGCACACATGTACATGCCTTTCGGGCTTGGGCCACGCACCTGCCTTGGGCAGAACCTGGCGATGATTGAGCTGAAGGTGGTGCTGGCGCGCCTGCTGAGCAGGTTCTCCTTCTCGCCCTCACCCAGTTACCGTCACGCGCCCACGTTCCGGCTGACCATTGAGCCTGGCTTCGGCATGCCCCTCCTGGTGACAAGGCTATGAAATTGTTCACCTGTCTGTCAACTTTGGAGTGGTTATGATGCCACGTAACATTGAGTTCGGTGTGTCTGATTCTGATGCAGTATGAATATGTTATCTGTGATGGTGTTCGTTTGTGAACCTATTAATAGCAGGTGGGTTAAATTTAAGACGTAGCTGGGGTAAGGGTAAGTTGACAGTGTGTGATCCGGTTTCAAAGAACACATCTGCTTGCAGTACAAAAAATGGAGCTATGGTTGTGCCCATGGAGGGAGATCCAGCTGAATGCTCTCAGCTGATGATTGTGCCCGACTGAAGACATTGAAACGGGAAAGCTTGCTTCAGAGGTGCATAAGTGACTAGGACATTGTTCACCTGGCTGACAACTTTACAATGCGTGTGATGTAAGGTTGTGGAGTTGGATGGATTCAATGTTACAAAAATCAATTTGTGATAGCATTCTTGTGCGAACCTTTAAATAGCAGGTAGGTAGAAAGGTAATTGATACTGTCTGTGATTTCAAAGAGCATATCAGCTTGTACAAAAAAAATGATCTATGATTTTATTTCTCAGAGCTTCTTTGATGACTCTGGTAGACTGAAGGCAATGAAAAGGTGCACCGGTAAAACTGATGTGAAAAGAAATGCTTTGGATTGCAAGGACTGCAATTCTGTCTACGATGCTGAAGTGTTTCACTGCAGTTTGAGGCTGATATTTACTGATGCTGATCAGCCTATTCTGCATCCTTTACAGGCATCTCTCAACGGTGATGCTGCCGTTGGAGATCAAGCCTTTAAGACTGCTCATCTAATTAGAATTATCAGACAGAGTCCAAATATTTATTTACACAAAACACCCTAGACAGGATTGTTATTGTTATTACTAGCTGCGGTCTAACTCATTGCAGAAATCCCCCTGACATTCTCTCTTCCGGCCGTTGGCTCCATTTTCCGCCCTTTCCAGCGACCGCGACGGCCGCGCTCGCCGCGTCCGTACCTCCCCTCGCTCGCCGTGGAATCTCCCAGGCCTTTCCAATGTCCTACCTCCAACACCGCCGCACATGGCGACGGGGAGGAGGAGGAAAAAGAGAGCTGCTTTGTGGCGGATGGGCGCTGAAGTATCTGAGCCCCACATGCGGGTGCGACAGAGTTTCTGTTGGTTCCGGATCTCGACGCTCCATTTCTTGCGCGCAGAAATGGTGACATCAGTGGATAAGACGCACGGGGAAAATTCCATGGTGCGTCTGACACGTTTCTGCACAGCGCATCTCTCTTCTGGAATGCAGTATCAGGGCTATTTCATGATGATTGTGGTGTCTCATGATTTGGCATTTTTTTCACTAAGTACTCCACACTGGAGGTCATAATTAGCATACTTCCCATTGAGAGTGGCCTTATAGAGTATTTACTTTGCTTCTGTCATAGCAAGCAGACAAAGCTTTACCTGCTCCATAAAAGTATGCTAATTATGGCCTCCAATGTTTTATTTCCATCATTATTGTTTGCAGCCGTAATTGTCAGTATCTTTATCTACTGCGAGTGTGTGAGCCTTTTTTAGTAGCTATCTAGTATTATCTAATTATCCAACAAACACTATTTGCAGGTAGAAATATCGAAGAACGAGCATGGAACAAGGCTTCTGTTTCACTACAAACATGGAACTAGGCTTCTCATCACTCGGACGGCTGACACTGCTACCTCCGACCCTGATCTGTGTTGCTCTCTTCCCCTACCTGTTCACCATCCTATGGCTGAGACCAGTGAGGCTCAGGAAGAAACTGAGGGGCCAGGGAGTGAAGGGCCCCAGTCCTTCTATCCTCTTTGGGAACATACCAGAGATGAGGAGAATCAAGCAGGAACTGGCAAAATCTGACCAAAAACTGGAACCAGGGACCACTGATCCGTTCTCCTCAAATTATGTGGCTACGATATTCCCTTACTTCCTCCACTGGAGCGGAGTTTATGGTATGTTTACGAACTTGTACTTAATAATTCCAGCAATAAAGGAAGAAATTCATCTGAATTCTGAATGCATTTCGCTACTGAGCTATTGTCCACCTGGTGTCAAATATCTTTTCTTTCTGGACCTATCTGGAGCAGTACTGTTGTTGATTTCTTATTCTGTAAAACAGAGAGTTATCGTTTGTCTTAGAGAAATTATTAGTATCTTTATGTTTATGAACTTAATAATTCCATCAAGAAAGGAAGGAATTCATCTGAATGCACTTGGCTACTGAACTGTTGTCCACCTGATTTCAAATATCTTTTCTTTTTAACCTATCTGGAGCACTACTGTTGTTGACTTATTATTCTCTGAAGAAGAGATGTATTCGTTTGTTGTTAGAGAAATTATTAGTATCTTTGTGGTAAATGCCAACTCGGAAGGAAAAGGTTATCATGATAATATTTTTGTTCGCTCAAAAGTAATATTTTTGTTCAGCTGTATCTCGATAGGACAACGATATTGGTTCCTACGATATGGATACCACACATTTCACATTTCCAATTCAAAGTTTACAGGTTCATGTATATTTGATTTTCTGGTAGGCTCCATTTACCTCTATTCCACTGGAAGCATACAGGCTCTATTTGTGATAGATCCAGACATGGTGAAGGAGCTGGCCAACTGCAAGTCTTTGGATCTTGGAAAACCTTGCTATTTGCAGAAAGAGCTTGGAGCTCTTCTTGGTATGGGAATTTTGACATCCAACGGTAACCTATGGGCACATGAACGGAAGGTGATAGCACCTGAATTCTTCATGGGCAAGGTTAAGGTAAAAATGCAATCATAACAAACCTCTTAGTTGATGATTGAATGGTTCACAAACCTAGTTTTCTGTCTTTACTGTCCTACAATAAAGATTGTGGTTGTTCCTTACTAAATGCCTTGTATAAACAATTCGTGGCTGTGAACATCCGCAGGGAATGGTGAATTTGATGTTGGAGGCTGGAAATGAAATGTTGAATTTATGGGAAAGTGAACTTGAGAGGGAAGGAGGCATTGCAGAAATGGTGGTTGATGAGTACCTGAGGAACTTTTCAGCTGATGTCATATCAAGAGCATCTTTTGGAAGTAGTTTTACTGAAGGAAAAGAGATATTCAACAAGATTCGACAACTTCAGATGTTAATGGCAAAGAAAAATATGCTTGTTGGTGTTCCTGGTTGTAGGTATGCAAAAAAAAAAACTTATTTATCCTTCTGTATATTGAAGTGGTATCATAGTCCTATAAGATTATTTGTGGTAGTGGTACTAAATTGGCCATACTACAAAGTCTTCTCAAGTCATACTGGAAAATGTGGAATGTTTGAGGGATAGAAACTCAAGGTAGAAGGATTGTTTCTTTTTCATCCTGAAGTAAAGTTTTAGTAATGAACTCCTGAGTTGCGTTCTTTTGTTGTTCAGTGGTTGGATTTTGCATACTTTTATTAAGAAATATTATAAATTTTTTGCTATGGCTCTACTGTTGGATAGCATCTATTTGCAAATAATATCTGCAGCAATTTTCACTTGAGTTAAATCCTTTCAAATTTGGAAAGTGATTTTTATGTTCATCCCATCAATTTTCACACATTTTACTTGTGTTAATTTTACATAAGAAAGGAGAAAATTAGGTGACTGCAGAAATATAAATTAGAAAAATACTCCATCATGAAATGAGATGTTAAATTTTTCCCTTGATCTGAATGTGATGTTCCCACAGATATTTACCAACAAAGAGCAACAGAGAGATTTGGAGCCTAGACATGAGCATCCGCAACCTGATCTTAAACATAGCAAAGAACCATGAAGAACATGGTTCAGCAACTCATGTCAATTACAATCTCCTGCATTCCATCATTGAGGGTGCGAAGTGTGTCCCCTTGAGTTCATGCACGCCTGAGGATTTCATTGTTGACAACTGCAAGAACATTTTCTTCGCTGGGCATGAGACAACCTCGACCACAGCTACATGGTGTTTGCTGCTTCTAGCTTCACACCCTAAATGGCAGTCATCCGCTCGGGGTGAAGTCCTGGGAGTTTGTCAGGGGAACCCACTACAAGCAGATATGCTTCAGAAGTTAAAAATGGTATGATGATAATATTATTAACATGAACAACATCATGTTTATTTTATTTTTCCAAAGTAAACCTTGACAGATGCTTCCTGAAATTTAGACTGATCTTTTGATCCCTGTATACCACATTATGCTTGTGCAGCTAACAATGGTGATCCAGGAGACCCTCCGTCTCTACCCGCCAGCTGCTTTCGTGACACGAGAAGCTCTGAATGACATAAACCTTGGGGGCATCAACATCCCGAAAGGAACCAACATCCGGATCCCAATAGCAATGGTTCACCGGGATCCTTCCGTATGGGGTCCCAACTCCGACAGGTTTGATCCGGGGAGGTTTGCCAGTGGCATAGCAGGTGCCTGCAAACCCTCACATATGTACATGCCCTTTGGTATCGGTGCCAGAACTTGCGCGGGTCAGAACCTGGCCATGGTTGAGCTGAAGGTCGTGCTGTCACTCCTGCTGTCCAAGTTTGAATTTACACTTTCGCCGAACTATGTGCATTGCCCTACATTCAGATTGACCATTGAGCCAGGGAAAGGCGTTCCTTTGATGCTTAAGAAGCTCTAAATCATTTTTATTCGTGAATTGGTGCTATAGGGATTCTTGAGACTTTGTGCTGGCTCTTCTTCTAGCTGGGCTGGGCTGTATGAGTTAGGAAGAACGGTTTCTAAGATGTTTATTATTGTAACTTTTTTTCCGTGAGGATATTGTAGTTGTACTTGTCGGATTCCTGCAATGGTATATATCGCAGCAACAATTCCATATTAGTTTATGCATTTATTTATACACTTCTGAAAACTCTGTATCAGGTAGCTGCAGGGTTAGTCAAACTGTCATCAGGTATAATTTCCGGATAATTACATTGTTACCAATTCAGAAAACCAGGCAAGGTCAGGATGGCCGAGTGGTCTAAGGCGCCAGACTCAAGTTCTGGTCCTCTAACGAGGGCGTGGGTTCAAATCCCACTTCTGACATTTTTATTTGTCCTGGTCCATTTTTTTAAAAAAAAAACTGTAGTGTATTCTTGTGCAAATTAACGTTGTCTGAACTTGTGATCTTTTCCTTTTTTTTTCTCAAAACTCTAAAGTTGGTAATAGAGTATTCTTGAGCAAATTAATGTTGCTGCATTTGCAAGATTATATACTAGCGAATGAGAATATCACCAAAATGCGGTCTCGACTGTCGAAAGCAAGTGGTAATTTAAGTGGCTACCTCAAGATGCTTGCTGACATAGCAAGGGATACAGTTGCGAGCGACAGAAGAAACGCCGTTGAATGTACATGTCATTATGCTGGGTAGATGATACCTTGAATGTTTAAGATTGTGACCCTCTGAATAAGAAGATGAGCTTGCCAACATATCACGCTCATCATTTTTTTCCTTTTGAAAAGGAAATTATACTCACTCATCTATTAATCCACTTGATATGTACATGAACAGTATAATCGGTAATCAAACGGCTCATTATCATACAGAAAAGTAGGTACTGTAATAATAATAATCACATCAGCTAATCTACTCCTCTGGAAATAATATAATCACAGCAGCTAATCTCTGGTATAATCTAGTACCGTCCACCTCGTCTGTAACGTGTCGGGTTGCGTAGAAAAGCCAGCGGCGCAACGCGACGCAGCACCATGAGAGAGCATGTGTGGTTGCGTGGCCAGCGCCGACGCACAAGGAAGGCGACGGCAACACGTGACGTGAACCCGCACCAAACTCATGGACTGCCGACATGCCGGAGAAATTCCTCATGAGTCAGAGCTTTGTTCGGTCCTTGCAATCTTGGCTCCGCACCTTCATCTCCGCGACGCCGAAGACGAAGTTGCAGTCCGAGTAGGCGACGGCGTGGCGCTTGATGAGCCCCCGAGGATGGAGACCCGTCCGGGGATCCTGGTGGCGGCCTCCATGGGCACGGACCCCGCCTCCAGGTCGGCCAGCAGCTGCGTGAGGTCGGAGGCGAGGCGGTCCGCCTGCACCGTCAGGGCCAGGCGCACCTCCCCGTCGCCGCGGCTCGGGATCTTCCCGGGGTCGATCTCCGCGGACCCCACCTGCTTCCCCCTGTAGGTGAGGTCCGTGTGCCCGGAGGAGTAGGAGAAGGAGGCCGCGTTCGGGTTGTGCACCGCCACGGTGAGCAGCAGGGTGACGTTGAGCTCGACGGAGAGTGCGGGGAGGTTCAGCCGCGGCGCGACGCCGGCGAGGCGGGTGGACTCGAGGCGCGTGATGGGGTCGCGCACGCGGAACACGGTGAGGGAGAGGATCAGGACGGTGACGGCCAGCGCGATGAGGAACGCCAGGGTCACGATGACGCACACGCAAAGGCAGCGCCTTTTCCGGCCAGGGGTGGGCGGTGGCGGCTTGGAGGGCCAGGCCGGGGCGGAGGCGGTGGCGGCGGTGTGGGTGGGGAGGACGCTGCCGTTGGAGGAGGCCATGGCGGATTTCGATTCTGGAGGAGATTGGAAGCGTGGGGAGCAATTCCAAAAGGGCAGAGGAGGTAGTTATTGGCGGGAGGGAGAGGGAGTTAATGAGGGAGTTGGAGGGTGATTTGGTATCTGATGGCCCTCAACATTTAACTCCTCCGTTGACTATATCCCCCCGGTTGACCATCCAACAGGGCGGCAGAGCAAACCTATAGCAAAGCAGCAGGTTGGTCCAGCACACAGCCATATCATGCCGGTTGCACTTTGCATCCTAGAATCATGACATCTGCTGCTGATACCAAATCCTAGAATGAACGACAGCTGCTACTGTTGCGCTGTGCTTGCATCGGGGATCTTGTTCGCTGCACTTGCACATCAACGTATAATACCTGCATATATTCTGCTTCAGAAACGAATTTTAAGCCAGTTGAATTCTGATTTTGTGTGGTCTCGTATGCCAGTGGTAATAATACTAATAATAGTACTTACGCAAGAAACAGGACACTAGTACACTACTAGTTCATTAGTCAAGATGACATCAATTCCGGCGCTTTAGGCGGCAAAGCATCCCTGTCGGATTCCACACGCCTTTCCGTCCTTGTTTTCTGTTTCGCGTCGCCATCCCACACTAACAGCTCCCGCGTATTCTCCACTCATCAGGTTTCCACGCTCATCCCAATCGAGATGGACGGTTCCTCCAAACTTCTCCGTGACTCCCGCCCTGCTTCATTATCTATCTCCCAGCTGATCCGATCCACCAACACAACCACATGATTGCTGCTCATACACGGGCACACATTTGCTTTTCTCAACACCGCAAGAAACATTCTCACAAACCTGTCCACAGAGACTCCCTTCACCGCAAACCCGTGCCTACCTTCATATGCGCAAAACGAAAATGTGCATGACGGGATCACAGACATGCAACTTCCGTTATAACACATGATTTAAAAAACAAAAAACTGCACACATGGTTCATCAACATCATGCAGCAATTTTCTTCGTAAACCCGTACTTGCCTTCATATGTGCAAAGACAAAATGTGCAAGACCAATTCTCCTCTCATCTTTCCACGCTCATCCGCCCTGCTTAATTACCAACTGCCTTCTTCCACCAACACACGATTGCTACTCATACAAGGACGGCACACATTTGCTTTTCTCAACATTGCAACAAACATCCTCACAAAGACTCCTTTCTCAGAAAACCCGTGCCTACCTTTATATGTGCAAACAGAAAATGTGCAAAGACTTGAATCATAATAAAAAGGCAAGTTAGCACAATAAAAAGTGTATAAATTATTAATCCACCACTATGCAACAACTAACATTCAGTGACAAATATGACACTAATTAGGAACAGTATGCACGGCAGCGTTACACCCACTAACAAAACGTTAGTAACAAGTATGCCCCTCAGTTGCCTAGATAGCAAGCGATTTCCATATAGCTCCAGAACAAGGACTAGAACTGGGACTTGTCAAGGCTGTTGAAGTAGGGATGCTCCATCGCTGCTTTAGCTGATATCCTGTTTGCTGGGTCAAGCTGAAGCATTTTCTGCAAGACAAAAATTACAGAGACCATCATCAGCTCAAGTCTTGCTAAGACAGTACTGTTAGATTGTAAGTCAGTTGATGTTGACATGTATAGAAGCTGAAACAAACACGCTATGCCGACAATAATTCAAGCAACATACAAAGCTAGTTCAACCTTAGACAATAAACATCCAGGGAAAAAAAGGTATATCATCAACCAGAGAATATCCGGATACCCCTTTCCGATATGAAATGAATATTAATGCATTAGCTTAATTAAACAGAACTCGAGATTAATGGAATTACAAAACTTTTTTTTGATATCCAATCCTGAAGCATGGATATTCTTGAAACACAAAACAAGAGCTCCTTCAAGTGCACAGGCCAACACTTCTCAAGTATAGATAACAAGGTTAGTTAGCAGGTACAACAAGGCTCTGAACTTACTGATAGCAGGTCAATGCCTTCAGGTTCCAGAGTTGGACAAGCACGGGTCAAACTCTGGGGCTTCCACTGTGGAAACTCATGCCAATCCCTCAATCCACTCACTCCAGGCCATTGATCCTCGCTAGGGGTTCCCATCAGCCTATTAAATGAAGAGTATCGTTGGACAATAGAAATTTCAGTCATTGTGGTAGTGTCCAACAAAGACAAAAAGAGAACATCAAGACAAGCACGAGCAAACAAGACCTGAAAATGTGAAGCAACTGTTGCAATTCTGAATCACCAGGGAATAGAGCCTGCCTTCTGACCATTTCAGCTGCATCAAAAATTTATAAGCAACAGGAAGAATTTTGATCATGAATGCTAAATACTTAAATCATCTAGCCTAAGACAAGTTGGAGTGTTGGACGACAAACATATTATGATGTATAGTTCATTCAAAGATTATGATGGTACTAGGGAATGTTTCTTTTTCTGAAGAACTTTCTTTTATCTGGAGCAAGCATACACTGGAACTTAAGAGTATCGCTCTATCTAGATTGAATTTGGCAACATGTACATTTATTAGATGATTTCTACAGGTAATTAGAATCCTTGTAAAGGATACACAGAATGCATTGCCGTGACCATACAACTTTACTTCACATAAGTAATATATTGTGGCACCACTTTTCACTTTTCAGTAAAACGACAAGGAACTTGGCAACATAAAAGACAAGAGTGCTCAAAAGACAAACAGCCATACCAAAGATGCATCCGACAGACCACATATCAACACCAGTAGAGTAATGCGTAGCTCCAAGCAAAACTTCAGGTGCTCTATACCAGAGTGTCACGATCTACATGGATTATGTCAATATGAGGGAGGGTGTAGACGATGGTCAGAAACTATTTAAAGTGTCAAAACATTGGACATGACTATCCAGTAGCCAGGTGAGTAATGATACCTCATGAGTGTAGCTTTTCATTGGCACGGTAAAAGCTCTACCTAGCCCAAGATCTGCAATCTTCAATATCCCCTTCTCCTTGTCAACCAGCAGGTTTTGTGGCTTTAAATCCCTACAAAAATAAGTATGAGTCGCATCAGTATTAGTGATGATTGCAATGCATTATTGTATACTTGTATTTGTATTATAAGCCCAGCAATATAAATCATGGAAAGGAAATCTAACCGGTGAAGAACACCATGGCTGTGGCAGTGTGCAACTCCTTTGCATAACTGGAACAAGAAATTCTAGGAGGAAGCAAAGAAAGTACATCAGTCTGAATTCCAAAAGCAACCCAATCTAAAGGGGATATTACTGCAATTACTGAGTAATGATCATCAATTGACTACTGATGGAAAATTATGAATATGAAACATGAATAAACAAAAATAAGGATTGATGACGTAAACATCTACACTTGTTATGTTTTAGTAGCAATTAGTTACAGATTAAGTAATAGTATGGCCAAGAATAGCTATTTCTGATATCACAATACAAAGTTATCAGTTAAGGATGTCAATATGTGTCTTCTCATGTATATCAATGAGTGGTTCCTTTTCAATTCCTAATCTTCTTTTGTGAATGGAGAGAAGAGTTCACCACATTTATGTTCAGTGTGAAATTGGTACAAGACTACAAGTTACAAACTAAAATGCAGGTTGCATCCTACAGTTCACACATGATCTGCAGTTACATGGCTGGGTGGTTTTCATATTTTCAGTTCGGTTGCAGTTAGGATCGCACTTTCTCAGAATTAACAATGTAAATGTGTGCAATTTCACGGATCGATGGACAATCATACAAAATTATCATTTAAACAGTTGATTGAATTGTATCAAGGATTGAACGGTTGTACTGGATCGAAAATAACTGACAATTCAGAATGAGCAATCCGTAACTGTTGATTGAATTGGATTCAGGATTGAACGGAACTACTGGATCGAAATAAAACAGAACTGATAATTCAGAATGAGCAATCAGTAACTGTTGAACAATCAGTAGCAATTGGAAGGGAGGGAGGTACCTTGACGAGTTGGGTGGGGAGCGGCCTTGCGTTGGGCCCCCTCCGGTAGACGTCCATGAACTTCTTGAGGTCGGTGTCGAGGAACTCGAAGACGAGGTAGAGGATGGGCTTGCCGTTCTTGGTGGCCTGCTCGACGGCGAGGAGGCGGACGACGTAGAGGGAGTGGGAGAGGAGGTTGAGGAGGGAGATCTCGCGGAGGGCGGTGGGCGGGATGCCCTCCTCGTCCATCTCGAGGCGGGTCTTCTTGAGCGCCACCAGTTGGCCCGTCACCTTGTCCTGCGCCTTGTACACCTTGCCGTAGGTGCCCTCCCCGACCTTCTCCAGCTTCTCGTACTTCTCCACGATCTCCATCGCCGGATCGGGCCGCCGCCGCAAAGGTGAAGGTGGAACCCTAGTCCAGTAGGGGGAAGGGAGCGGTGGTTGGGGGATGAATTTTGAAATCGGGGGGAGAGGGAAGGAGGAGAAGAAGAAGGGAAGTGGAGCGGGTGAGAAAGCATCGCCGGCGGGCGCGTGGGAGAGGTGGATAGATGGGCCGCGACGCGGGGGAGCGTGGTGGGCAACGGTCGAGGGTGGACGGGCCCACTTGGCATAGGCAGCTTGTCAGTGCAACGGACAAAGCCCATGCCCATGTGCGCCGGCTTCTTCGCAAATCGCAACGGCTTCTTCACTTCTTCCTCCCAAATCTCAGTCCGTTCTTGCTTGATGGACTCAGTCCGTTCTTGCTTGATGGACTGATCCCCTACTATTGTGCCTTCTTCTTATCCTTTCCATATTCATTTGACCATTTCCCTTAGTTATATAGTCCGCTGGTTGCAATATGTACATAAACTCCTGACGAGTTACATATATAAAACATGTCTTGAGAGATGTATATGATTTACATATCTACATTTTGACCTAATGCATAAGTGATGTATTGAGAAGAGAGCATTACCGACATTGGAGAGATAGAAAGTTGTGAGTTTCAGCATTTAATTTTCACAGGAAATAGCAGTATGGTATATTGTCCTTACGGACTTTTCAGCCAACTATACTACAGTGAAATCTAAACCGTGAAGAAACACACGATGCATTTCCTTTAGAGATAACTTATTCACACAGAGAACGTAAGTCATAAATCAGATGACAAATTAACACATTGTCCACCTCCTCAACACTAAATTCTATAACCTTAATTTAAGCAACAGAAAATTAATACAGAAACAAAAAACAAATAAGCTTCACAGCATGAAGCATCAACTCCTATGAAACCGAGACTGAACTCTCAAGCGCAATGCCCTTGTGGCTAATGACAAACCTGTAATTTTGGAGCTTAAGGACTCAATCTTCTCCGCGGTTGCCTTGTTCTGCGCGATCTTACCGACATAGTTCAGTCGCTGAGCTTCTTGAACTGTGAAAGAAGAACCATTGTTATGTGGTTGGTGGTGCTTCATCTTACTAGCAACATTCTGATCCTCAAAACAAGTGGAGCCCCACATCGAGTGTCCTCAAAACTCTGAAAAAAGAACCATTGTTATATGGTCGAGTGCAACGTAGCTGGCTAGATGACGTAGGCCTGAGCGCGAGACGGCGACGACCGACCGGGGCTGTCGACACAAACCCAATCGGAGTCGAGATGGAAATCGGAAACGGATCGGAGCTCGTTACCCGTCCATGGTGGAGTCGGTGGAATCAAACTCTCGTGTGCATCGACTATATATGCTCCCAAGAACGAAGGGCACCTCTTCATCCATCCGTTCATTCGGTCGAAACGACGGGTAACCCAAACATATCGATCGATGGGCAACATACGGAAGGAGCTACGCCTCCCGGCATTGCACCATGCAGCCGATCCGGGTAAAATCTCGGCAAATTTTCCAAAGTTGGTCGGAGACAACATCGGTGACCAGCGCTACTACACGCTTCCGGAGTATGTCTCAACAATGGGGTACATTTTGCTGCATGGAGACCCACTAGGCTATTCCCCAAATCCTCAAATTGCCAAGTACGAACCTCGAGCGGCGGTTGCTCGCTCCCCGGGTGCAGCAACCGATGTACTACTCAATCCGTATGGTAGATGACGTATTTAGAGCAGGCCATAGCATAAAGGAGCCATTTGGAGTGGACAATGTTCTCATATGCAAGCTCTCGTTTATGTCGAAGTCTGTATGGGGTGTCTTTTCACCGGAGGAGAAAACTACGGTTTCAAGCTAACATGGCCACCCTCTCCGACATATTCTCGGATGTGCTCTTCAACACCCCCCCCCTGGTTCCGCCTCCCGAGGTGGGAGCTCTCCTCCACAAGATGAAGGCTAATGCACTAAGCCAATGTTTCTTGATCGGGTTCCATCCATGCCTCGTCCCTATCGGGAGTCGAGGTGAGTACCACTTCCGCTTGCATGCATGGTCGTATCATGAACATCATAAAACTACAAGATACGAAAGCGCATACGAGTATCATCAACAATGCGTTTTGCCAGCCCGACTGGGAGACCAAGCCCAATGCAATGCATACTTGAAGCAGTATCTCAAGGACAAAACTTACGACGTAAGCAATTGTAAGGAGAACCTCTAAACCTATATCGGGATTTTACCTATCATGACCTTCAATTGTTCCTCCAAGGCACAAAGCTTACAAGAGCCGATACAACCAAGATCTTGTACTTCGTGTTTGACATGCTACAAATCAGCCTCACCGAAAGCCTAGATTATTTCGACGAGTTGGAGCCCCTCAACTTGCCAAGCCTCTTTTTGAAGATGGAGATCACAAATTTTGCTACAACGACCATTTTGAAACCTCGGACGAGGGTGACAAGGACGACGATTAGGAGTAATAGGAGATATACCATTACTCATAAGTAGTAGATTTATGACTGAAGTTTAGTACTCGATTACAGATTTATAGTCACATGATATGGTTGAGTATATATCTATGACTATATAGGCCAATTTAATAATATTTTCTTTTTTCATGAAACAAAGGTCTCTTTTGACGTTGACCTGGTGATTTTTGCCTTGCTAATGACGCAACATAAACATATAAAAGAGAGATAATTTGATCACTAGCTACTCAAAAGACCTACTAGATCCTGCCGGATCGAGATGAAAATTGTCTTCACCCATCACTACCAATGAGGAAGTGACGTGTGGATCAAATTTCCATACTATCACGAATGCTCGACCGTTTTAGTTACATATAATCATTCATTTTATTCAAAAAAATTAAAGTTGATCATATTCTATTTATGTCAAAGTGATACAAAAAAATTGATTCTATAACTATAAAGGGTGTGTTTGGTTGGAGTGTGGCTTTTGAAAAAGCAATTGTGAGTCGTGGACTCGTGAAAAAGCCAGCTGTGTTTTTGGTTAGTGAAAAAGTTTAAAGCCGTTTGGTGAGTGACTGACTTTTACAAAAAGCGGGTGAGTGGACCCTAAATGTCATTTAGAACACTCATCACTTTCTCTCATTGACGAGTGGACCCCACTGGTCATCCCTTTCCTCTTCTCCTTGTAGATCTTCCATTGAAAACCTTCGATTGCAGAACTCCGCCTGCAGCTTGCGTGTCTGCCGTCATGCCCACACCGCGCGCCTGTCGCCGAGCCCGCCGCACCCGCGCCGCGCACAAGCCCGCGAGTCGTGCCCGCCATCGTGCATGCCGCTGGGATCGCCTCGCGCCTCTCGCCGCTTGCCGCCGTCGCCCACGCACATCGCGCGCCTCCTCATCGGCGGCATCTCCAGGCCCATCCGGACGCTCGGCCGGATCCTCTCCCCCGCCGTCGTCGCCGAGGCGGAGTGCCGCAACCCGCCTCCCCGCCCGCGCCTAGTGCTGCGTCGCCCCGGTGCCGCGAGCCACGCGTTGCTCGGTGTCGTCCACGCACCTAGCGCACCGGAGAGGAGCTTCGCCGCCGGTCAATGGAGAGGAGCGTCGTCATAACCAGGCAAGATCAGGCCGACTCATGTGAAACCGAAAGCTCGAGTGGGGATAGGAGAAAAAGAAAACGAATCGTTACGTGTGTAACCGGTGGCATGGTGGGTAATTTTTATCACTTTGAGGAGTTCATAGCTAGAAAAGTAGGGGGAGAGGTGCTTTCATATTTGTACTAGGAAAAGTAGCTGTTTTTTTCACAGCTGATTTGGAAGCAGGGCCTTTGGTTGGCTTTTGGCTTTTAGAAGAAAAAAACCACAGTCAAAAGCCCAACCAAAGGGACCCAAAATATATTCTTCTATTTAGGTTCTGGATTACATAACTGCAATAGGCATTACTCCGCCACTTAGCATTTTATAACCGGTCCAGTTGTTGTGCAGGGGGCTTTAATGCTTCATTATTATCCTGATACCTGGTATTTCATATATTCTGCATTAGTACTAGTGGAATCTCGAGTTATAAACACGTGTTCAAAGTGCACGCTGAGTGTCAACACAGTTTAAATCCAAGATATCTCTAAAAAGGCTAAGTGACATGACTGTCTGCAACCTACTATTCTTTACGGCAAACCAGTTAGAGTCATGTTACAAACTATGAAGCGAATATGGCTTTTGATTTATGTTATAATTGATAAACACACAAAGCATTTGGTGATACCTTACTCACACAGAAAAACTATGTCATAGAATACGAAGATGAAACAACACCAGTGCTACAATTGTAGCCCACACCTCTTCACTACTGAATTCTGTAATTTTAATTTCAGCAACAGAAAAAAATAGAAACAAAAGACAAATAGGCTTCAGAGCATGAAGCATCCATCAACTCCTATGAAACTGAGACTGAACTCTCAAGTGCAGACCCCATGTGGCTGATGACAAACCCGTAAATTTTGCGCTTCAAGGATTCAATCTTCTCCTTGGTTGCCTTGTTCTCTGCAATCTTCCCAACTTGATCCAACCAGTCGCTGATCTTCTTGAACTGTGACAGTACCACTGTTATGTGGCTGCTGTGCTTCACCTTACTAGCAACATTCTGATCCTCAAACAAGTGGAACCCCACATCCAGTGCCTCATTCACAAAGTTCAGGAACCACGAGTACATCTCTTGCCACAAGGTCTTAGCAAGCTCAACTGTTTCATTCATGCTCTCAATGGTACTCCATGTGCAGCTTGCTGGAGAGCTCGGTGAGACCTTAGACTGAACCTTCCCTGAAGCTCCAACTGAATGCTTCTTTTGTACGCTTGTGCTTGTTCTTGATGGTTCCACCACTGAAGGTGTTTTGGGCTTATTGGTTCTCTCCGTCCGAGAGATGGATTCAGTAGCACCGTTCAGCAGCTTGAGGACTTCAAGGTCAGTGGCTAGTGCAGCATCCACCCATTGAGTAGTTGATCTGTCCAAGAATGCATCATCTTTTCCATTGGTCGCTACAGCCTCAGCCATGGTCTTCCATTTGAGGGTATCTTCATAGATAATGAGGAAAAGATCTATTGTTGGCAGTGGATTGGAGGTCTTTGCTGACGAGCACATCTCAGAGAACTTGCTGTACACAGCAACAAACACAATATTAGTACATCACATTCTGCAGAATGAAATACATTTTCAGAAGCAGAAGGCCATAACCTTAGATTCCTGATAACAGATTCAGTGATCAAAGCCTCTTGCAGAGCGCTAGCTGCAGCAGCTGCTGCAGCATTTCTCCGTTCAATAGCTTCCTGTAATTTAATCAGTAGAGATATTAATGGATTCAAGAATTAAAATTCATCATATCAAAAATAAGTGAATGGAATTGAAAATAGCTTACCTTTCCAATATTTGAAAGTTTATCAGAAACTGCATCCAATGAGATGCTACCATCAGTCCATTTAGGATCATGAAGGATAAATTTCGGAGCTGTGCTTTTCATCTTCACTGAGTCTATTTTCTTGCGTGGCTTTGGCCTGTCACCAACAGATGAATCATCATTACTGGATAATTCTGATGTAGCATCACTGAGTCGCCTTGACATTGCTTCCTGCAGTTAAAGCCAAGTCAATTGTCGACATGTTGCCCTTTGTGCTTAAAAAATGTTTGACAGGGAGCTATCTTAAGGGTGAAAATGAGAAGTAGACATGACAACAAATTGCTAATAGCCTATTCCATATTTCAGTGTGTAACTGTGACACTCTGTATCTAAATTACATGCCAAGTAGTAATCGCAACATATAGATAAGCAAGACTAAATGACAATTTCTTTCCCTGTTTTCAAAACAAGCATATTAATCATAGACACTGTAGACTGGTACTTTTTCACATAGTTAAAAGGAGATAAAATAAACACGGCAAATCAAAACTAACAGCCCCAATCCAGGCCACTATCAGGCTAACATGATTTTTGATTTGTGTAAAAAATTCTATCACCCATCTATAATATACTGCAACTGAAATTGCAATGACATTTGCTAATAAAACGCCTACTTTATGTATCAATCTGTCTAGATTTTCCAGTGGATTGCCTGGGTGAAAATGATCAATCTTTAGCATCATTAACGGTACAATTCTAGCACTACCAGGTTTACAGATCTTTGATTTGTGCAGCAAAATTTAGTGTGGGTTTGCAGTATATTGCAATTGAAATTGCAAGACATTCGGTAATGAAATTCTTCTACTTCATGTATCCGTCCGCCTAGAATTCCTAATTGATCGTCCGGGTGAAAATTATAAATCTTCAGCATACATAAACATGCAGATAGTAGACACAGAGCAAACTGAAAATATTGCACTATGCAGAGCAATGTAACAGGATATTGACCTGAGTCCTAAGAATGGTATCCTTGTCAACCTTGGCCCTGGATTTCATGACCGAACCCGCTGCTGCAGCTGCAAGAGCCAGTGTTGGATCATCCCAGCTCTTCCTCCCTGGCTTCACAGCCGAACCATTCCCCAAATCCGTCATCTTGGAGATCCCTGCAACCAACACTCCGACCTTCTTCTTGCCTGTCCCTTCCCCAGACAGCCGCCGCGAACTCGGCGACAGCGATGCGCGCCTCCCACCGACCGCAGGCGACGCCCCTCCCCTTCGCCCTGCAGAAGGCGACGGCTGCCGGTACCTTGACGGCACGACAATGGCCGGCTCCCTGGCCGCCCTGCGGTTCTCCTCCTTGGCTGCCACGAGGCTGGGCACCACGCACTTGGACGGCGCGGGGGAGGTCGCGCGGGGCGTTCCCCTCACCGAGGGCGACGACGCCCGAGAAGAGGCCCTGGTCACCGCAGGAGACGACGCCCGTGAGCCGCCGCCGCCTTTGTTAACGGAGGGAGACGGATCTCGCTGCTTGTACGCCGCCGGGGACGAGAACCGGCGCTTGATTGCCGAAGCAGCAGAACCACCCGGCGGCGGCGCGGCGTCGGTGTTCTTGGGCGCCAGGACCGTCCTTTTGACGGGATCGGAGTCATGGATGCTGGAACCAGACGACGACGGCATGAGCGGCGGCGCGGCGTCGGAGGGTGACGCGGCGGGCTGGATGACGTAGCCCCGGGCGCAGGCGGCGGCGCGGGCGACGAGCGGCTCGGGGTTGCCGACGCAGGGGATGGCGCGGGAGGACGGCACGGGGCGGAGACCGACGGCGCGGGGAACGGGGCGGGCGAACCGGAGGCGGTCGAGGTGGACGAGGTGGCCGACGATCTGCGGGCGCGCGGAGAGGAGCGCGTCGGCGTCGGCGTGCGGGAGCTGGACGTAGGTGGAGTGGAGGCCGTCGGAGAGGTTGAGGAGGAAGCCGTTGGACGGGGAGAGGAGGGAGTCGGTGGTTGATGCGGTGAGCGCCGGGACCACGGCGGTGACCTGGAGCACCGGAGAGCGGTGCTCGCCGGCGACGCGGTCGTCGGTGTGCATCGACTGGAGCAGCTTGAGCAGCACCCCCGGCGTCAGCGTCGCCATGGGTGACGGGAATTGGATGGGGACGGAAAGGGGGATCGGGATTTGGGAAGGGAAACTGAAGGAAGATTTTCGGGAGCGAGATTTTGGGGTGGTGGAGTGACTCGTGAGGAGAGAGAAAGCAGAGAGAGACGTTGGATGAGAGAGAGGGTGTGTGTGGGGAATTTCGAATTTCAAACGACCTGCGTGTGCCTCTGCGGGATGGAGTCACGGACAGGTGGGCTCACGAGAAAATAACGGGAGGAATCGATGAATCATGAAGTGGGCCAAGAAGTGACGTCAGAATTGATATGGGCCTGGTTTCTTTGAGCCCGTCAGGGCCCAACTCGTCTGCCCCGTCTCGACAAGTGACCGAGGTCCGAGGCCGCCGCCACACACCAACACGAGTCGGTGCCGATTCCACTGCAGCAGACAGCACCACACCGGCGGCGAGCTCTCGTTGTGCGGCGGCCGCCTCCTCCTCCAGGTGAGAACCGAGCTCTCGTCCTCCGTTCTCTATATAGAATATTCCTCCTTCCTTTTGGAGTAGCGGTGATGATGGGTTGATCCCCGTCCAGGGCAAGGGCCGGGGTTGGAAGATTTCATCACAATCGGGGGATGGTACGAGGATCGGGAGGGGAATTTTCTCTCTCTCGGAAGAGAGGGTTGAGGAGGGAGGGGTTTCTCCGCCGGCGTTAGGGTAGTGGTTTCTCTCGCTGGCGTTAGGGTAGTGCGGCTGCCCTAGCGCGCCCTATTTGCTCGGCTTGTCCTTCCTCGGCAATTTCGGTTCGATTGGGTTGCTTGTTTTGGCCCCTAATAATGGGGACTCGTTGTTTGTCCATGTTTGTTGATATGTGCATGGCTCTTGTTCACCTTAGATAGGAAAAATGGTTGAGCATCTCTTCGAGGATACCTTCAAAGTGACCGACGTTAACCCCGGTGGCAAGAAGTTCGACAACGGTAATCGTTAGCGGTGGCTCAAGTCTTGAGCTTTTACCATTTTTGTTGATCACTCTATATTTCCCAGCCGGCTAACGTGTTTCTCGTAATTGTGTTAATGTTACCGGAATTATGGGTTGAATTAATCTTGTTGTCTTTTCATCTTCATGTACAGCTTTCCCGCATTGAAGCTAAAGCTACAAGCCATGATATGTACATGCTCGTTAGATGTTGCCACCGAGGTGTACCCCATGAAAGTTGGTGAAAGCTTCACCATGGTTTTAGCCTCCACTCTTAACCTGGATGGAACACCGGACAACCGGCTACTACACACAGGTGATGCACCTATGTCGGTGTTGTGAAACCGGCCGACAAGTAAATTTGTGTTTGGAGGGGATCGACGCTACTACTCGGATGGGCCTTGGATGATTTAGGAGAGCGTGGTTTATACCGGTTCGGGCACTTGAAGCCCTACGTCCAGCTTCGAGGATTGTTCGTGTTTCGCCTTGTGAAAAGAGCTACAAAGGAGGCGAGGGAGGAGGGTTGCTCCAAGCCTCTCGTTTGCAATGTGCTCTAGAGGTGTGTCGATGAGTTCGATTAGCTCGATCCGTGGTCTCTCCTCCCTTGCGTGTGTGTGGGGTCCCTTTTATAGTCCAAGGGCCAGGCCACTTACAGGTGGGGTCGAGTTACTACCTATCGTCCCAAGCGGGTCGGGGCCGTCGTGCACTACCCTCGCTCGCATGCGGGCCGCTTGGGCGCTCCGGTCGTGCGGCGTACGGTTAGTCTTGATTGGTAGCGCCGGAGTCAATGCCACGCTCGTCACCGTGGCAGCCGTCCCGTCGCATGGCGGTCTCCATCCATCACTCCCGTTCATCATGGCTCCGGCAGAGATGGTGTTGACGCCTCCGTCTTGTCATCGTGCCGTGGGTGTCGGCGACGCGTGAAGATGAGACAAGAGGAGCTGCGCCGATCTCACCCAATCCCCGTGGATTGGTGAGTTCCCGAGCGGAGTTATGGCGATCCCCGTTCACCCGTGAGGCTTAAGCCATTTGCCTCCGAGCCTGGCGAGGCGGGGATCGCCGAGCCCGCCCGAGTCCCGAGCCTGGGCGGGGCGGAAGTGGTGCACCCGCCCGACCCGGAGCTCGGGCGAGGCGGAGGCCGCGGGCCCGGCTTTCGTAGCCTTCGTAGGCCTAGGCGGATGCCGTTGGTCAGCCACGTGACGGATTACAGTGCTATTGTCCCATCAATCGCCTCGGCCTCCGTCCCGGCCACAGGCCATCATGGGCTTGGTAATGATCACGCCGCTCCGCAGCCGAGCTAGCGCTAGCGTGCGGCGCCGCGGAACGGGACGGGTAGGTACCGCGCCGGTCACATCACGTCATGTTGGTGAAACGAGTTCCCGTGCACCGTAATTGCGCCTACCGGCCCGCCGCAACTCCTCCCCTATCCGGTGGGTGAGGTCGCTTCTCCGCGAAGCAAAGGCAAACGCGGCAGGGATTGCGGTCCCACCCGACGCCGAGTCGGGCGAGGCGGAGATCGTGGGCCCGCCGACCCAGTGGCTCGGACGAGGCGGAAGTCGTGGACTCCGCCCGACTCGGGCTCCGGCGAGGCGGAAGTTGTGGGCTTCGCCCGACTCGGGCCCGGCGAGGCGGAAGTTGTGGACCTTGCCCGACTCGGGCTCGGCGAGGCGGAGGTTTCGGCCCCACTCCCGTATCCTTTACGCGTACAAGACGGAGCCGTTAGCCGTATTAAGTACCCCGATTAGGGTTCCCTAATCTAGGTACCCGACAAGAGCCCCCGAGCCTTGGCGGCGGCCGGGGCAAATGGTCGCCGTCGAGGCTTTTCCCCGACAAATCCTTAGATTTTTCCGTGCGTTTGTTTTTCCGGTGGGTGCGCGCGAGCGCACCCGCCGGTGTAGCTCTCGAGCCTCGGGGCAAGTAGAATACTTGCGCCGAGGGTTAGCGATTTTGAGCGGTTTTATCGTTTATTCGCGAAAGCGAGCCCCCGAGTCTTCGCTCGTTGCTCGGATCCGTCCGAGGGTCTGTTTCGTCTTTTTATTTCGTTCACACCCGCGCATCTTTGCGATAAGATGAGGCGTGCAGTGAGCGGCCACGTCATTCCTCGATGGTTCGATGCGTGGTGCTCGTTTAAGCTCCAAACGGGAATGTCCGAGTGATGGCTCTCGCTTGCCCTTAGCAGGGATCCGACGGAGACTAGCGGGAGTCGGCCTCATTCATATCCGAGTGCTCGTCTTTTGTGATTTCCGACCCCTTTCGATCGGGGTCGGCGGGCTCGTTGCCCTCCCTTCGCGGGATTCAAGATCACGGCTTTTTCAACTCGGACTCGGACGCCGTCGCAGAGGCCCATTGTGCTACGGTGCACGGGTGTTGATCGCTAAGGATCCCTCTCTCGACAACCCCTCACTTACTTTTGTCCAAGGGCGGGCGTCCGAACCCTTTCGCCGGGCCGCCCTTCGAACCCCCGGGTTGGAAACCGGGCGTCGTGGCGTTTCCATCCCCTAGCCTTATTTACCTCGCGGGCCTTATGGGATTCCAAGCCCAATCGGCCCGTCATCGGCGCCGTCGAAGCGCAACGGTTCGCCTCCCATGACGGCGCGCATCTCGCGGCGGTTCGTCGTAGATGCGAAACTTGCGTTCGCATTATGGCTCCGCGTCGGGCGCGTGCGGCGGCCTCTTCGGTTCCTCGCACCCGGTTAAATCGCGGAACGAGAGAGGTGCGGGAGTCGAGGCGCCGCGGGGGCAATTGACATGACCGCTATTTAAAGGAAAGGGGGACGCATCCGGTTACCTCTCTCTCACCCCGCGCTCGCAAAAACTCATCCCCTTCCTTTGTTCTCGCGTGCTCCGTCGACTCGCCTTTCTTCGCCGCGTCCGCCGCTCGCCGCCTTCCTCACTTCTCCCCAATCCACCGTCGCGCATCCGATCCGAGCCCCGCCATGGCGGATTGGACTCCGTCCCGCCGCACCGTCGGGTCCCTTGAGGCCCTTGTCGCGCGTGGACTCTCGATGCCGCGCACCGACGCCATGGAGTGGCCGGTGCCGGGGAATGAGGCCCCGCCGGCGCCGCCGGACGGCTACGTCGTTTCTTTCCGCCACTTCCACGAGCGCGCTTGGGAATGCCGCCTCACCCTTTCTTCCGCGGCATCCTCCACCATTACGGGCCGGAGCCGCAAGCACCTCAACCCTAACTCCGTCCGAAGACCTCGCCGCCTTCGTGGCGCTCGTGCGAGGGCTTCCCGGGGATCGCCCCCACTTCAGGCTGTTCAAGCACTTCTTCGATTGCCGCTGGTGACGAAGAAGGACACGGCCGGAACCCTCGTGCCGTCCCCATCGGCAGCGCCGCCTTCCGATCGCGGGGCGGCCGGTCCAGAAGTACATCTCCATCGCCCTCACCGACTCCAACAAGGGCCGGCACGAGCAGTGGTTCTACCTCGGGAACACCGCCGCCACACCCTCCCCGAGTTCACCGGCAACCTCATCATCGCCGCGCCGGAGAAGTGGCACTTCGGGGTGCCCGGCGACGAGAAGAGGGGGATCGTCGCGTCGTTGGAGGCGGTCGAAGCGCTCGACCAGGCCGGCGTGACCGGCGTTGGAGTGATTGGCTCCTACCACCCGCGCCGGCTTGCACCGCCGCAGTCCCGGCGTCGGATGATGTCGGAGATGGGAAGTGACTTCGCCCGGGAGGGAACCCGCATGGTGGACCCCGGGCGGACCCTCGGATTTCGCTCCGGGAGTTGAAGGCCCGACTCGCGGAGGCGATGCCGAAGACGGCCGCCGCGTGGGATCGCTTTGATTGGCCGGTTCCCAATCACCCACCAATGCTCCCGCAACAGGGGCGATTTTGTTTGTAAGTTTTTAGTTCCGCCTTCGGTTGAGTCGGTCTTAAGTTCCGACCTCTCTTACTTTTCTAATTTCCGTGTTGCAGAGAGGTTTGCAATTTATTCCTTCCCCGCCCCATTGCCCGAGGATGCCGACGTCCGGCCATCAATCGGGCGCGCGCCGAGGAGCTAAAAGCTCGAAAGGATGCCAAGAAGGCTAGGAAGGCGGCGCGGCAACAGCGGAAAGCGGAGAAGGAGCGCCGACGCCGTTCGGGCGGATCGTCATCTCCGAGAGCAGCAGAGACCGACTCCGACGACAACGATTGGGGTGACGACGAGGAACTCGTCGACATGTCCTCTCCCATCGGCGAGCTCGCCGAGGAGGAGGACATCGAGCGAGGCCCGACTCGGCCGGCCCTCTCGGAAGTGGGCCCCGCCGGACGACGCGGCACGTCGCTCGCCGGTCCGAGCCAGGAAGGAGCGCCGGCTCCCCGCAGCCGAGGCGCATGCCGGCGCCGCAGCCGCCGACTTCGGCGCCCACCACCACCACAACGCCGACCGCCCCGGCCGCCGTGCCCGGGTCGCGGCCCCGATCTCCGCGATCGTCACCACGCCGCCCTCGCCGCCCACACGCCGGGTCCCCTTGGCGACGACCATGGCGGGGCGATGATGGCCTCGGCCGCCGCGGTGACGTCGACCGTGGTGACCGTAGCGCCGGTAACGCTGACGGGAGGGCTCACCTCGTCGGCGATGGCAGCGACGGCCTCCGCGGCGCCATCGGCGTCCGTCCGTGCGCCGGTGACAATGGCCTCAGCGGCTTCGCCGGCGTCGGTTCAGCGCCGGTGACCGCGCCCGCCGGGCGGCTCCGCTCCGGCGGTGGCCGCAACCCCGTCGAGTCCGAGTACGGCCGCGCCGGCCTCCACGACCTCTTCATCCGCGGCGCCGAGGCCGGCGACGACGCCGAGTCTCTCGGCGACGTCGGCCCTCGCGACAGCGGCGGCGCCGAGTGCCCCGGGCGGCTCTTGGCAAGAGGCAGCGTGAGGGCCTTGGGTCGGCGGTCGCTCCGCCACCCAAACGACAACCGTACCGGTAAGCGTTGCTTCCTTCCGTCTTTCCTTCTTTCTTGTCTTTCGGTTTGTTGACTTGCGCATCCCGCAGGGGTCCGTTGGCCGGGCTCTGAAGCGGCCGGCCCTAGGGTCTGGGGCCCCGCTCGCCATCCCCGGCAGCCCCTCGCCCGGCAAGCACCGTGGGGGCGGCCGAGACGGCGGCGCCAACTACGGCCATGGTGACGGCGGCCGCCGCCTCCGCGCCGTTCCCGCCGCAGGGACCTCCGCCGAGCTCCTCCGCCACGCCGCACCGCCCGGCGCCGGAGCCGGGGGTCGTGCACGTTGTGGGGCCCCAAGGGCGGACGCACACGTTTGACGAGCCGGCGGAGCAGCACCCTTTGGGGCGCGTTCCGCCGCGATCGCACTATGGGATCGGCCGAGTAGTCGTTGGCGTTCCGTGTCCCGTCCGAGTTGGACTTGCACTATGGGATTAGACTTTTTCGGACCGCCCGCTTGCTTTAGATTTTTCATTCGGGTGACCGACGGGCCGCTCCTAGCCGTAGAGGCGTCGGAGTCCCGAGCCGACCCGCCGGACCGGCCGAGCCATCGTCGCCGCTTAGGTTCTCGTCCAAGTCGAGCCCGCACCGAGGGATTTTCGTGTGAGTTCCGCAGCCCGTGGGCACAACCGGGACCCGCACACGGCCTCCTTTGCGCACCCGTCGGGTGGAGCCCCCGACTCGGGAGAGTCGGGGTCGGCGGCCGGCAAATTTGGACTTATTCGTTATTTGTCGAAAACAAGAGAAAAAAGAGAAAGGTTTTCTCTTTATTTCATTTGCATAAAAAACCGAAACAATAAGCTAAGGGTAAAAGCGACGTAGCTGCCCGATGTTCCATGCGTTGGTGAGCACGTTTCCGTTGGCGTCCTTGAGCTTGTACGTGCCGGGCGGAGCACCTCGGCTACCGTGTAGGGCCCTTCCCATGGCGGAGTTAACTTGTGCCGGCCTTGATTCCCCCGGAGGAGTCGAAGGACGAGGTCGCCGGCTCGAAGGCGCGCTTCTTGATCTTGCGGTCGTGGTAGCGGCGGAGTGCTTGTTGGTATCCGGCCGAGTGCAGCAGTGCAGCCTTCCCTTGTTTCGTCGATTTGGTCCAGCCGCATCTTCGAGATAACGCTTATTGAGTTCCGGATCGAAAATTTGCACGCGCGGAGCTCCATAATCCAGATCCGTGGGTAGCACGGCCTCAGCCCCGTACACCATGAAGAAGGGAGTGTGACCCGTGGCTCGACTCGGCGTCGTCCTCGTGCTCCACAACACCGCACCGAGCTCTTTCGCCCATTTCCCGGCAAATGTTCCGAGTTTGCTGAATATCCGGGTTTCAATCCTTGGAGGACCATGCCATTTGCGCGCTCACACCGCCCGTTCGTTTGGGGGTGTGAGACGGCCGACCACCAACTCGGATGCCCTGCTGGTCGCAAAAGTTTAGGAACTTTTTTCCCGTAAACCGCGTACCGTTGTCTGGTGATGATTGTGTTTGGGACTCCAAACCGATGCACTATGTCGTTGAAGAATTTTACGGCCCGGTCCGAGTCGATTTTGCCTATCGGCCTTGCCTCAATCCACTTGGAGAACTTGTCCACGGCGACAAGCAAGTGGGTGTAACCTCCCGGTGCCTTTTTGAACGGGCCGACCAGTGTCTAGGCCCCACACGGCAAACGGCCATGTTATGGGGATGGTTTGCGTGGCCCGGGCCGGCCGGTGTGTTTTACGTGCGTAATGCCGACACCCTTCGCAGTGCGCACGACTTGTTCAGCGTCGGCGATCGCGGTCGGCCAATAGAAGCCATGTCGGAAAGCGTTGCCAACGAGACTTCGTGGTGCGGCGTGATGTCCACACGTTCCACCATGGATGTCCCGAGCGCCCGCTTACCCTCGTCGAGAGGGACGCAGCGTTGGAGGACGCCGGTGTGCCCCTTTTTGTATAACTCATCGCCGATCACGACAAAGGTTTTGGCGCGTCTGGCGAGGCGGCGCGCTTCCATGACGTCGGGGGCAATTTTTGCCGCAACGTATAGTCGAGGTAGGGCTGCCGCCGTCATCCGCCGACTCGGGCGCAGCCCCCGAGTCGCCTTCAGTGGTCGGGAGTCGGATCGACCGGACCCGCCGTGTCGTCGTTGGCGCCAAGCTCGACGACCAGGACCTCCGCGGCCTCGATCGGAGCCGGCTCTTGTTCTCCCTTTGTAGGGTCGGCCGCCGTTGGCTCCTTGATAGACGGCTCATCCCGGTCGCGAGCAAAAACGCCTTCTCGCGTTGGCAGCCGATTGGATCCCATCTTGGCTAATGAGTCGGCCGTTTCATTGTCCCGCCGAAGGACATGTTTGACTTGGAATCCATCGAACTTTTCTTCAAGACGGCGGATCTCGCCGCAAGAAGCCGCCATCTTCGGGTTGGTGCAAGTTGACTCGTTCATCACCCGATCCACGACGAGCCGGGAATCGCCGAAGGCTTCGAGCCTACGGATCCCCAGGTCAATCGCCGCCTTCATGCCGTTAGCTGTGGCTTCGTACTCGGCCACATTGTGAGAGGCCGGAAAGTTGAGTCGGATGACGTATTGCATGCATGCACCTCTCGGCGAGATGAGCTGCCATCCGCCGCCGGCACCCCTCTTCGTGAGGGAGCCATCAAAGTGCAGCCGCCAATGATCCGTTTCGCCCGAACCACAGCAACCGGGCCTCCGTCCACTCGGCTATGAAATCTACCGAGTGTGTGATTTTATGGCGTATGGGTGCGTGTACTCTATACCCCGGTCCATTAATTCTAGCGCCCACTTCGAGATCTTTATCGCTACCTCCGGATTACCCAAGATTTCAGCAAGCGGGAAGGAGGAGACGATCGTCACCGGATGAGAGTCGAAATAGTGCCGAAGCTTGCGCCGAGTGACGGTCGCCGCGTACAACACCTTCTCGGATCTTCGGCCACCTTGTCTTGCAGCCGGAGAGGACTTCGCCGACGTAGTAGACCGGCCGTTGCACCTTGAGCGCCTTTCCCGGCTCGTCACGCTCCACTACCGCGCCGTACTCACCACCCGATTTGTTGCAGCCTATGTAGAGCAAGCAAAGGCTCCTTCTCGACCGGCGAAGTCAAAATCGGGCGCTTGAAAGTTTGGCTTTGAGGTGGTCGAGGGCCTCCCGCGCCTCGGCTGTCCGCACGAAGTTGTCCGACTTCTTGAGCAGTACGGTAAAGTGGCAGCCCCTTTTCTCCGAGCCGGGAGATGAAACGGCTTAGCGCCGCGAGGCAGCCGCGAAGTCTTTGCACGCCCTTTACGTTTTTTATCGGCCCCATCTTCGCGATGGCTTCGATTTTCTCGGATTGGCTTCGATGCCACGCCGCGAGACGCCGTATCCCAAGAGCATCCCTTCGGACCCCAAAGACACATTTCTCGGGGTTGAGCTTGACTCGTTGGCTCTCACCGCCGGAACACGGCTTCGAGGTCGGCGACTAGATCGTCGGTCCGAGTGGACTTGACTACAATGTCATCCACATATGCCCGCACAATGCGTCCGATGAGGTTACCGAAACATTTGATCATGCAGCGTTGGTATGTGGCTCCCGCATTTTTAACCCGAACGGCATAGCGATGTAACAAGACGTGCCGAAGGGTGTGATGAACGCGGTGGCCTCTTGATCACCAATCCTTAGCGGAATTTGATGATAACCCGAATAGGCATCTAGGAAACACAGGGTTTCGCACCCCGCGGTCCGCTCAACTATCCGGTCTATGCGAGGCAAGGGAAACGGATCCTTTGGGCACGCCTTGTTGAGACTCGTGTAGTCAACGCACATTCTCCATTTCCCGCTTTTCTTCCTTACAAGTACAGTGGTTGGCAACCCATTCGGGATGGTACACCTCTTTGATGAAGCCGGCGGCGAGGAGCTTCGCTAACTCTTCACCGATTGCCCGGCGTTTCTCCTCGTCGAAGCGGCGGAGTCGTTGCTTGACCGGTTTCGATCCCGGCTTGATGTTGAGGGAGTGCTCGGCGATGTTCCTAGGGATTCCCGACATATCCGAGGGCTTCCACGCGAAGATGTCCTTGTTGGCGCGTAGGAACTCGACGAGCGCGCTTTCCTATTTGTCGGAGAGCGCAGACCCGATGATGACCTTCTTCCCCTCGGGCTCGGCAGGGTCGAGGGGCACCATCTTGGTGTCTTTGGCCGGCTCGAAAGAGCCGACCGCCTTCTTTGGGGCTCGGCGTGTCCTCCGACTCCAAAGTCGCGACCCGTGGGAAGTCGGACTTGTTGATGAGCGCCGCAGCCAGCTCGCAAGCACTCCACCTCGCACTCGTAAGCACGCCGAACCGACGTGTTCACAAAGTGATGATCCCCTTCGGACCCGGCATTTTGAGCTTGAGGTAGATGTAGTTGGGAACGGCCATGAACTTCGCGTAACATGGTCGCCCGAGGATGGCGTGGTACGCGCCGGGAAGTCCACCACGTTGAAGGTGAGGGTCTCGTGCGGTAGTTGATCGGCGTGCCGAAGGTGACGGGCAAGTCGATTTGCCCAAGCGGCACAGCCCGTCTTTCCGGCACAACCCCGTGGAAGGGCTCGCCCGATGGCCGGATCCGAGAGCGGCCGATCCCCATGGCATCAAGAGTCTCTCGCATACAAAACATTCGCACCACTACCCCCATCCATCGCACCTTAGTCGGCCGTTTGTTGCCGACGATGGGGTCGACGACGAGCGGGTAGCGTCCGGGTCTGGGAACGCGCTCGGGGTGGTCGCCGCGGCCGAACGTGATTGCCGCGTCGGACCACTTGAGGTAGGTCGGGGTCGCAGGTTCGGCGGCGTAGACCTCGCGCCGCTCCCCGCTTCCGGTGTCGCCCGGAGGAGCCGGTCCCCCGCCCCCGAAGATCATGAGGCAGCCGGTGGTTTGCGGGAAACCGCCGTCCGCGTCCTTGTCGTCGCCGTCGTCGTTCTTGGGGCCGGGGTTCTGGGGTCGAACTTCCTCGCCTTCGTGCCCGTGAACTTGAGCATCGCCCGCAGCCCTTGAGGGCGTGGCTGACGGGTCGGCCGTGGTTGGGACACGGCGCCTCCAAAGCATCTTCTCGAAGTGCCGGCCCTTGCCGCCGTCGTCGCCAGCCGGCTTCTTCGGCTTGCGCCGCGGCGGCGACGAAGTTGGTGTCGCGGCGGTACCGGTCGCCGCTCTTCCTCTCGCTTCGCTTCTTGTCATGCGGGGAGGACGGGCCCGCACCGAACTCTCGTTCCGCTTCGCCTTGCCCTTGGCTCGATGAAGGAGGGCATCCACGGCGTCTTCTCCGAGGCGTGGCCGGTTGCCACGTCGAGTAGCTCCTTGACAGCTGCGCGGGTTGTTGCGGCCGAGCTCATGCACCAGCCCCTCGTTGTTGGTGCCGGCGATGAACGCCGAGATCACCTCTGCGTCGGCGAGGTTGGGGAGCGTGTTGCACTTGCGGGAGAAGCGCTTGACGTAGTCCCTCAAGGACTCGTCCGCCCGCCGCCGGCAGGTCCCGAGGTCCCACGGGTTCCCGGGCGCGTGTACGTGCCCCGGAAGTTGCCGATGAAGGCCTCCTCCAGGTCCCACCAATCGTGGATCGAGCCCTCCGGAGGTGCTCGAGCCACATCCCGGCCGAATCGGCCAAGAAGAGTGGTAAGTTGCGGATGATGAACCGCTCGTCGGTGGCGCCGCCGCTTGGCATGCCGTGCGGTAATCCTCCAGCCCATAATGCGGGGTTCGTCTCCCCGTTGTATTTGGTGATGCCGCCGGGGGCCGGAATCGCCGGGGCACCGGAACCCGCCGAATGGCAGGCCCAAAGGCCTTGGGCCCCGTCATAACCGGAGGTTTGTCCTCCTCCGGTCGAACCGTCCTCCGCGCCGGGGGCGACCCGTGGTCCTCGGCTCGCGCCTTGGAGCGCGGTTTTGTTCCCCGACGCCGGCGGTCGGGTATCGCGTGCGTCGCGCGACTCGCCCATCCGCCGCCGAACCGACGGCGAGTTCCCTGCTCCGCTTTGCTCGCCGGTTGGGTGGGCCGAACCGTTCGGTCCCCGGGCCGGCTTGGCGTGTGGTAGGAGGCACCGGCCTCTTTCCGCCGCGCGGCGGAGCTTTGCTCACGCTCGGCCCGTTGGACGGCCGCTAAGTCCAGGAGGTTTCCGACCTCCTCTTGGATCCTCCGCCGGTCCTCGTCGACCGGTTGCGGAAGCGCGCGGATCGCTGTCGCGGCCGCAGCCCACGTTCCGGCCGGGCCTCTCGTACCCGGGAGCGAGGTGGTTTGCCTCGTCCAGATCCTTCTTTGGGCTTCGCGCCCACGCCGGCGAGCGAGTTCGCGCTGCGCCCGGCGCCGCGCCACCTCGCACTCGAGGCGTTCGCGCTCCTCCTTTAACCGCCGCTCGGTCTCTCGCGACCTCGCGTCGGCGTCGGAGCAGCCGCTCTAGGTCGTCCTCCTCCCGGCTCGGGGCTTCCCGGAGGGGTTTGTTGTTGTGGCACCGCGGCGTGCGGCCGTGCGTTCCTCGCACCGCCGGCGTGCACCGCCGCGGACGGCGGCGCTACCCCAGCTCGGGAGTCCAGCGGCCGCCGGGCCGCACGGCCCGTGTCGTTGATGCCGTCGGTGTCGCCGGTGTCCCCGTCCTCCACCATCATACACTCCCGCGAGGGGTGGTGGCTGCCGGTATCGGATCCACCGCCGGAGTCCGTCATGCCCGCGAAGCCCGCGCCGGCGGACACGGCGGGAAAGTGGTGTGGAGACCGGGAGGTCGGCGGGAGAACGCGCGACGTGCTCCCGGCTCCGGCCACGATGAACTCCGTGCTCCCGAAGGTCACGAGGGCGCCTCGAGTCCGGGCCGACGGTGTGGCTCGCCATCTTCAAGATCGTCGAACGCGTCGAGGTCCCCTTCCCGGCGCGCCAACCGTCGGTGTTGTGAAACCGGCCGACAAGTAAATTTGTGTTTGGAGGGGATCGACGCTACTACTCGGATGGGCCTTGGATGATTTAGGAGAGCGTGGTTTATACCGGTTCCGGCACTTGAAGCCCTACGTCCGCTTCGAGGATTGTTCGTGTTTCGCCTTGTGAAAAGAGCTACAAAGGAGGCGAGGGAGGAGGGTTGCTCCAAGCCTCCGTTTGCAATGTGCTCTAGAGGTGTGTCGATGAGTTCGATTAGCTCGATCTCGTGGTCTCTCCTCTCTTGCGTGTGTGTGGGGTCCCTTTTATAGTCCAAGGGCCAGTGCCACTTACAGGTGGGGTCGAGTTACTACCTATCGTCCCAAGCGGGGTCGGGGCCGTCGTGCACTACCCTCGCTCGCATGCGGGCCGCTTTGGGCGCTCCGGTCGTGCGGCGTACGGTTAGTCTTGATTGGTAGCGCCGGAGTCAATGCCACGCTCGTCACCGTGGCAGCCGTCCCGTCACATGGCGGTCTCCATCCATCACTCCCGTTCATCATGGCTCCGGCAGAGATGGTGTTGACGCCTCCGTCTTGTCATCGTGCCGTGGGTGTCGGCGACGCGTGAAGATGAGACAAGAGGAGCTGCGCCGATCTCACCCAATCCCCGTGGATTGGTGAGTTCCTGTGCGGAGTTATGGCGATCCCTCGTTCACCCGTGAGGCTTAAGCCATTTGCCTCCGAGTCGGGCGAGGCGGGGATCGCCGAGCCCGCCCGAGTCCCGAGCCTGGGCGGGGCGGAAGTGGTGCACCCGCCCGACCCGAGCTCGGGCGAGGCGAGGCCGCGGGCCCGGCTTTCGTAGCCTTCGTAGGCCTAGGCGGATGCCGTTGGTCAGCCCACAGGACGGATTACGGTGCTATTGTCCCATCAATCGCCCGGCCTCCGTCCCGGCCACGAGCCATCATGGGCTTGGTAATGATCACGCCGCTCCGCAGCCGAGCTAGCGCTAGCGTGCGGCGCCGCGGAACGGGACGGGTAGGTACCGCGCCGGTCACATCACGTCATGTTGGTGAAACGAGTTCCCGTGCGCCGTAATTGCGCCTACCGGCCCGCCGCAACTCCTCCCCTATCCGGTGGGTGAGGTCGCTTCTCCGCGAAGCAAAGGCAAACGCGGCAGGGATTGCGGTCCCACCCGACGCCGAGCCGGGCGAGGCGGAGATCGTGGGCCCGCCCGACCCAGGGCTCGGACGAGGCGGAAGTCGTGGACTCCGCCCGACTCGGGCTCGGGCGAGGCGGAAGTTGTGGGCCTCGCCCGACTCGGGCTCGGCGAGGCGGAAGTTGTGGACCTTGCCCGACTCGGGCTCGGGCGAGGCGAGGTTTCGGCCCCACTCCGTATCCTTTACGCGTACAAGACGGAGCCGTTAGCCGTATTAAGTACCCCGATTAGGGTTCCCTAATCTAGGTACCCGACAACCTATATCTCACAATCTCATTACTTGATTATAAAGTTGTACCATGCGTGCGGATGAGTGTGTCCTATTAGCCCAATTCTTATCTTGCTTTCACTTGGGCTTATGGTCCAATAGGCACATTGCTATGGGATTTTTACCCGACACGTGACGCTAAAAAGTATGTTTTTTTTCTCATTTCGTCAGGATGGTAGGAAGACCCGGCGGACAATTACGAATATGTCATGCATGGGAAGCTCTACAAGATCTCGGAGGATGCACAACATGAGAAAGTGTACGGCATTTTTTTTTGAATTTTAGTTAGTGCATTTAATCCTCTAGGATAGGACTAAAATTGTCGGATATGTCTTTGCATTTATTATGTTATTAAATCCACTCTCATGAGATAAAATTATCGGATATGTCTATGCATGCTACCGAAAGTACAACCCATAGTCGATTGGTTATTATTTCTACATGCTCGCTCTTGGAATGTCAAACAAATGTGACTTCAAGAAGTACATGACTTTTGTATATGAGTTATTTGTTTCTTGTTTGTCAAGCTTACCAGTTTGTAATATTGACGGTCACTACTTTAATTTGCTGTTAACAAACAAAGGGATCCCGCTAAATTTTGAGTGTACCAAAATGTTCTCATTGAGTAGCATGATGTTTCTATGGTCTCGAGTAGAATTTATTATAAATACAATTCTTTTCTGCTGGTTAAAACCAAAACAATTTACTATCTAGATGAAACCTCTTGCCATGGCATGTGGCCATATGAGCTTTCCGAAGTTATTCAATATAAATCATGGCAGGTGACACACCGACACCATCCGAAGACCCGATCATTGGGTACTTACCGGGTTAGGTTTTACATATTTTGTGTAATTCCTGCAAGATCATCGCCTAGTTCGGAGTTACTGAAAAATAGTCAAAATAACCGGCTTAATTAGTTCAATTTGGTGTTCAATAAAGATTAGGCCAGCTTTTTCTCGAAGCACTATTTTAGTAGCTAAAAAACACTACTACTTAATCGTACTTGTTTACAAACTTGAGGTGCATGTTTTTTCTCGATGAAATGCCCCTTGTTGTGATTACAGGGAGATCTATGTGTCGTTCGGTGGTCTACTGATGTTGCTTAAGGGTGGTCATTCCAATGTTGCCAACTTGGAGCTGGATCGGAGGCTATTTCTTCTCATTCGTAAATTGGTGTAGATGTGTGTGGGCTACCTCGAACTTATGCTCCATTTGTCCGTACTCAGTCTTAGTCCACCCTTTATGCACTCTTGGTGGTAATAACTTAAGTTTTCTCGACATAGACCAATATTTAGCATCCGTCATGGTGTTCCTAATAGCCCTTTGAAGCATATTACCGGAAAGTATTGGTGGATATTATGGATTATTTCTCATTCAATGGGTTGGGAGTAGAGAAATTCTGCACTCGCACAACCTTGATGCTTCTTATGAGATGGAAAAGGTCTAAAAGTGTCTTTTGCATGAATGGACATGCAAATTTGCAGTGAGGTTGAGTAGCAATTCACCGTCCGAGTGATGTTGGTGCCATAGTTGGCAGAAATTATATTCCAGGATGCATCATGCATATGATCTTGCTATTGCTAGGCATGAGCAGTAAGGGTGCACCTAGAGCTTTCTATTGCTATTCATTTATGCCTCGTTGTGAAACCCGATGTGATTGTGACACTAATATTGTAGTTTAAGTGCAGTACTTAGTAGAATGTCAAAGTTTATAATCTCTGCTAACCGTTACAAGTTCAAGCAACAATTGGAATTAAATAATCACAGCAGCTGTCACTATGGCTATGGGGGCTCAAGTTCACCCTCCTAGTTTCGTGCTATGATCACTCCATTTTTCATCCCTGCAAAATGCTTTGAATCCTTCATATTTCGTATGGCTAACACTTGTTCCAAGGCTTGAGGCCATAGAAATTAATGTTTTCTACGTGCTCTAAGGATAATTCTGTTTTGTATGGACGGAAGTCATTGGATGAACAACCATCACATGACCCTCATGACTGTTTTATATGGATGGAACCAAACCGTGATCTCAAAGTTTATCGTCTCTGTCATCAACAACATACAATTCCTCCATGCCGTCGTCTGGATATCCAACATGGATATATCCTTGTCTATCTAGTAATAACTGGTCAAGTTAGTTACCGTTTCGTTACTTGAATGAGAGTGGGCATGTATGAGATTCTGCACTCACTTCCATAGTGCCATATCATACATTCCCGGACATTTAGGTTCTCCTGCCCATCCAAACAAACTACTACTACATTTTATTCATGCTGCACTCTAATCATTCCACGACATCCTTCTGTCTTCTCCATCTAGGTAGGCCATTCCAAGCATAGTTAGGATCATACCACGCAAGCCATGCATGGCACACGTTCCCATACTTTTGGCCGACGCCATATAAGAGAGTAATGTAATTTAGGATCACATATATAATAAAACGTTATATCCCTATTCTGATCTCTTCGTCGCTCTACTCAACTTTGCTTTCTTTTTCCTTGCTGAATCCCCCATTAATGATCTTGCAATATTTTTCTAATCACTGGCCATTATATTTCAAGACCTTTATACTCGGCAATCTAGCATGGCATGGGCAAGTATGAATTGCAAATCTGAATATTCATATCGTCGGTTTAGTACAAAAAGTAATATTAAATGTTGCATAATACAACCGGAACAAATGCATCCCAAATTTCATTAAAATGCACCTAGCTATCACACATCCAATCAGCAGTGTATCATTTGTCATTTCAAGAGGAAAATGTAGTGGTACTTAGGTATTTGTTTATCAACAAAGGAAAGGAGTGTATCATCATGAGGTTTCATTGAATTCAACAAAATTATTTTCAGGACTTCTTCCCGTATATAGCCTATTGTGACCTCGATATGCGCTTTGCTTTGACATGTCGGCTCATGCTGATGTTAACTGTTCCGGCATCCTATGGCTAGTGGCCAAAGATGCATGCCATCTCTATGATAGACATGCTACCATTCACATTGTTGTCTTATGTCCTAGTCAGCAACGGGCTTGTTGCGAACGCAGCTGCTGACTTGGCAAGCATCTCAAAGTTGACACAAATGCTGGCATGTTATATATGTGCATGTTGTGGCTATGCGTGCTTCTTCTAAGCATGCGCAGGAAGTGGGACAACGGGGAATTTGAGTCAGCAAAAGTGCATCAAATTCTCCAATTTCGGCTAGAAAAAGTGCAAAAACAAACCAGAAGGTGGTCACACCCAACAATGGGGTCCAACATGGATTGGATGGATGAGCAGAGTAGAGGAATTCTGGTACCACATGAGAAGAAAAAGGTACTGAAACTGTGATTCACATGAATGGACATGGTTGCTCATCGTTGCCACGAGCTGGCTGGACGGAAGGTCAATAACACACATTTCGTCCATGCCGCTCTTGTTGATAAGCTGTACATATCCGGCGTATTCTACTAGTCGGATATTTTGCATCCATCGGAATCACATCTCCCATTTTTGCCATATACTCGGTCTCACATACTTTTGGCTGTAACTCGAGGGGGTATAGAGTGAATGGGTTTACAACACATTCCTGCTTATGATGTCATCATCACCGTGCTATATTAGTACTAACTATTACATTGCCTTCATGCCGCACATGATTTACACCTTAATAGCAGCAGAAAAAAATTCATGGAAAATTACAAAAAGAAAAGTGCACCTATATTTGACAAACAAGGGGAGAAATCTAGTGCTAATCATTTGTGTGGAATGTATTCATTTCATGGAATTCAATGACTTATTTTTAGGACTTCTCTATCAAGCACACGTCTAGGAGATTGCAATTATGGAGGCAAGAAGGTTGTGCTCGAGTGGAAAAGGCCGCAGCCTGCAAGTTGACAAGAATTGCAAGCCCAAGCACCACACAACTTTGCGTTGACATGCACACTCTCGGATGTTAACCGTTCGGGCATCCTATGGGCTATGGCTAGGACCGGGACAGACACATGCTACCATTCACATTGCTTTTTTGTTTAATAAACTACCATTCACATTGTTGTCTTCGTCCTAGTCAGCAACGATAATCTCAAGTTCCCGTGGTCCTTAGTGTTATATATGTGTATGCAGGCGTGCTTCTTCCGAGCATGCGTGGGAAGCGGCTGGATGACAGAAATTTGACTCAACAAGCTCCCCAACAAATTCTTGAATTTCGACACGAAAAAGTGCAAAAGCACAAGAGTTGGTCGTTTGAACAAGGCAGAGTTCCGAGACCGACTGGATGAGCAGAGCAGATGAATTGTAGCACTACACGAGAAGAAAAAGAAAACATGGTTGCTATAATTAACACCGTAGTAGTGTGCCTAATTCGCATGATCTATGCCGGAGTAGGACGTGATGCTAACTTGACCAAGAACTAATAATGCGGCCTACTTGTACAGTACTACTAAATATAGTACACCGAGGAAAGCACAGGCTTAGGATCTTGAAAGGGAAAGACGAACAATTGGCACGAGTTTCTTGTTTGCAAAATTTTCCTTTGGAGAAAAGATGGTTGGGGACCTTGGGGGTAGGGAGGCGGAGCCAAAGATGCGTAGGGGCACTCTGGTTAGGCAAAAGAGGCATGTCGGAAAGTGCTGCTGCTGCTGCTAGGAATGAGTGGCAAGGCGTTCCCTGCCTGTTGTTCTCAGCAAGATCACTATTCCGAGCAACATCCGGCCTACAGAAGCACGACCACGGGTAGGGAATTATTTGACAAGGGAGGATGGAGTGAATTATTTGATTTGCTGGCTACTATACCCGTGTTGGTTGATATGGCACTGGATTGGTTGGTGATGGCGTCAGAGTTAATATTTCTGCACATTGTAATATCTGTCATTCAAGCTATCAACCGTGAATTAGTAGGGAAAAAAAGAAACAAACTTAAGTTTGGCTTTGCAAGATATAATGTCTGCAGAAGAGTAGCTAACTTTTGTCCAACTGATTTCTTGTTTACAAGTAATAATGTCTGCAGATGAGCCATAAATATGCACTCATGTATTGAACCAGCTGGTTGGTTTTTGTAACAAAACCTGTTGTTCTCAGCAACTTCAGGTCCATAGAGGCACAGCCAGGAGCGGACCAGAAGTCAGGGAGCGTTTGACAAGGGAGATGGAGTAATTTGATTTGCTGGCTAGAAGATGCTTGTTTATTAATATGGCACTGGATTGCTTTGTGATGGCGTCAGAGTTAATATTTTGCAGATTGTAATCTCTGTCAATCAAGCAGCCAAGCGTGAATTTTTTTTTTTTTTTGAAGCCTCTCTCTAATGGGTACAGCTGTAGCATCTGTTCTTGAGCCAAGCGTGAATTGTTATGTCCCAACTGAACGGGCATGGTTGCAGTGTTGGACGGATCCCAAAGCAGACAGTCATCTAGACGCGTCGAGAAAAACAGATAAAGACAAGTCTATGGAGGTATGGTCAACTGTAGTATGTCATTTATAATCGCAAACAAAACAAAACTGTAGTATGCCATTTCTTTTACTCTGTAAAATTTCATGTACAACAGGCTGCACCAAAACTAAAACGACTGGTTCAATCGAAATCAGCTTCATCTAAAATATTGATGAAGTGAGAATGGTTTCACACTATATTAGGCTCTCTCTGAATGCTTGAGCCTGCTTGGTAAAGCGTGCAGACCCTCACACAGCTGCGCTGGGGCCTCGACCTCACAACTAGTATTAGGACTCTGCCTACTTGTCCTGCTCGGCTCTGCATCTAGAGTTATACTGTACTAGTAGAAGAGGTCTGTACAGAATGGTAGACTACATGTCCATGATTGCAGATGTAGCGGCAAGGTATCTACGCAACCATGTCATGCGCAGCAATGCAAGGAGCCGGAGGAGGAGGATGGGGAGAACATCTCGTCGAGGGCGATGACGAGTCCCATGGCGAGCGGTGTGCCACCAGCTTGAACACGTCGTCGCCTACCGATTCCTTGCGGCGCACCTTGGCGACGGCGTCACCGTGGGCGTCTGGGTTGTGCGGAGACGAGACGGCGAGGAATTTGGGGCACCTCACGCATCGCATCGCATGTGCAGACCAGCGCTGTCTTTGCTGACGACCTCGTCATGTTTGCGACCTGCAAATATACACTTTTTCTATAGGTTTAGTGCCGCGAATCAGGATAATTCAACATCGTAGCTAGGCCGGCGGACGTGGAAGAACCTATTCCTGGCCGCCCACGCCACACACCTTCACTGCCGTTAACCCACATTTTTTTCTCAAGTTTCTCAATGTTCAGCCTCATCATCAGGACATGACGTATGTTCATTCCCAGACTTTTGGCTCCAACTATCAGGAGTACACAGATTGAATGGGTTTACAATAAATCCCTGCTTGTGATCTCATCGTTATTGTGCTATATTAGTACTAACCATTCCAGAACCTTTATGTTGAGCATCAATTGCACCTGTGCATAGATATGGTGGTTTGAGTTTAATATAACTATTCCAAGATCTTAATATGGCCAGCAGAACAATTTTTTTCTCGAACATGCAGAACAAACTCATAGAAAACTACAAAAAAAAAAGAGGAAGAAATTGCACCTATGTTTGATAAACGTGCGGAAAATATAGTGCTAATGGATTGTGTGTTTCTCAACAAATGAAAGGAGTGTATCATTACCGTAGAATTGAACGAATTATTTTCAGGACTTCTCTATCAAGCATACGTCTAGGAGATTGCAATTTATGGAGGTTGTGCTCGAGTGGAATAAGACTCCAGGCTGAGAAGAATTGCAAGCTCAATCACCCAAAGCTTTGCGTTGACATGCACACTCTAGGATTTTTATTTACGTTCAGGCATCCAATGAGCTATGGCTGGGAGTCTAGGATAGACACATGCTACCCTCCGTATTAGTATTGCTTTTGTCCAACTGTCCTTGTGAGAAACGATAATCTAAGGTTCGTGGTCCTTGATCACGTTTTTGAGCAGCTTTAGATGACTTGGCAACATTTGAAAGTTGACAGGAATACGGTTACTGTGGCTGCTCATGTATGCTTGTGAGTGAGCAAAAGTACATAACATTTCGTCGAAAGGTTGTCAAATTCAACATAAAAGGCTCAAAAGCACGCCTCAACAGTAGTGGTGCGCGGGGTCCGAAAATGACAAAGCAGAGGAATTATGGCACCGCAAGAGCTAGACTAGATGCTTGCCACGAGAAGCAAAAGGTCTGAAAAAAAAAATGTGTTCCTGCTCTGAAACTATAGTAGCGCCTAATTTCCATGATCTATGCTGGAGTAGCGCGTGATGTTAACCTGCCCAAGAACAAATGTCGTCATGCGGCCTAGTTTGTACAGTGCTAGCAGTACAGTACACAGAGTTTAGGCTTTGTAATATGATTGGGAAAGACGAACAATTAACTTGCTTGAATTTCTTGCTGGCAACTTTTCATTTTAGGGGGATGCGTAGGGGCACTTTGGTTAGGCAATAGACACGCTCGAGCCATAACCACGTGTTACAACCTGGTGTTAATTCTGCTTGTAATTGACACACTAAATAGGAAAGCACCAGGTGTAACTCTACTTAGTAGCTAATTGATGATTGATGGACTTGGAGAGCTACAAGGGGAGCAGCTAACCTTTGTCCAACAAAATTTTTGCTTTGCAAGTAATGCGTACAGATGAGTCATAGAAATGAAATGCACTCAAGAGTTGGAACCAATTAGCTAGGACCAAACAATTAGACGCATATAAATGGGTGGCCAAGGCATTCTCTGCATGCTGTTCTCAGCAACAGCAATATTCTGAGCAACTTTATTTAGGTCCACAGAAGCAGCCACACGAGTGGAGGGCCCAGAAGTTAGGGAAGATTGGCAAAGGGATGATCGATGAGCATATTTTTGTCATATTTACAAACCTGAAGGCGCATGGTTGCAGCGTTGGACATATTAGAAATGCCCAAAATAGTTGGTCATCTAGACGGGTAGCATATTTGTGTTGAGTTGAGACGATGTGTAATAAATTTCTTTTTTTTTGAAAAAAAAACAGGCTGCAGTAAAACGGACTGGTATACAATCGAAATATCAGCTTCATCTAAAATACTGATGAAGGAAGAAGAATGCTAGTTCACACTAAACTGGCCCTGGAGCTTGAGCCTGCTTGCTAAACTCTGCAGATGCTCACAGCTGGGGCCTTGGCCTCACAACTACTGCTACTACCTTTCTGCTGCTCTGCTCTGCTCTGTATGTACAAATAGTATACTCCCACGCTGGGGCCCGGTTGTCATCGACCCTAGTGAGCAGCCTGCTACGCCGACCATGTCCTGCGCAGCAGCGAGCGCGCCGAGCCGGAGGAGGACGGGGAGAACATCTCGTCGAGGGCGATGACGAGCCCCATGGCGAGCGGCGCGCCCAGGCGCGGGTCGGCCACCAGCCGGAACACCTCGTCGCCGACCGATTCCTTGCGGCGCACCTCGGCCACGGCGTCGCCGTTGGCGTCGCGCACGGCGCAGGCGCGCTGCCCGTACGACCCCTCCACCACGTACGCCTCGCCGGAGACGGAGGATGCGAGCGGCGTGACGTGCGCCACCGCCTTCTGCTGCTTGCCGCCGGAGGAGCGGAGGCTGGCGTGGCGGCGCACGGAAAGGAGCGGCCTTTTTGCGACCTGGCCGTTGTCGGCGGTGGCGTCGCCGTCGTAGATGACCCAGTGCTCGGCGAGGCTGACGAGGCGCTTGCGGCGGACGGTGAGCAGCGGCGTCCCGGCGACGTCCATGAGCACCACCTCGGAGCGCCTCCGTCCGTAGCAGTCCACGCGGAAGGCGAGGTCGCCCTTGGCGTCGAACACGGTGAAGCCGTCGCAGTTGAACAGCAGCGACTTGCGCCACACCGTCAGCACCGTGGGCTGTTCTTGCTCCTCCGCCGCCGGTGATCTAGCAGCTGCGGCGGCGGGCTCTGATGGAACTGGAACGACGACGGAATTGGGATGAACCTTTGCCATGTCTCCTACTACTCTGTTTCTTCTCTGCTCTCGTAGCAGTTAGTTGCAGGTAGCTGCTTGGGAAGGAAATTGATGAGAGGTGGGAGGTGTATGGACTGGAGGGAGGCGTGGGGAATTTATACTGGCTCGCTATGTTCCGCTGGGTGCGTGGGCGGCGAGGAATTTCAGAGCTGACGCAACGCATGTGGATTGTGGAGACCATCCTTGGGCCCCGTTCGTTTTCACCTCTAAAATTTAGATATCTGTCACATCAAAGAGAATCTTACTATTTAGTAGTAATTTTATTAATTTAATAACAAAACCTATGTCGCGACCCCTCTAATTTGCGAGACGAATCTAATGATCCTAATTAATCTATGTTTTGCTACAGTGATGCTACAATAAACATCTTCTAATAACACTATAATTATCCTCGTTGGATTCGTCTCGTGAATTAGATAGGGGTCTGCAATTAGTTTCGAGATTAGACTTTATTTAAGACTCCAAAATGATAAAATTCTCTTTGATTTGACCCTCTAAAAATTAGATAGGGGAAACGAACAGGCCCTCAACAAGTAGATTAGTGCGAGAAGTGGCTGTCTTGCTGACGACACCTCATCAAGTTTGCGACCTGCAAATATTTGTTAACCCACTTTTTCCACAGGTTAAGTGCAGGATATGCGTACGTATAATTCAGTTCCATAGCTAGGCCGGCCGGCCGTGTTGCGGCGGACGTGGAGGAACCTATTCCTCGCCGCCCACACCACACCTTCACCGACTTAACCCACTTTTCTCAATACAAAGTTATTCGCGATAACACGCTTGTTTCAAATGAAATGAAAGAAAGGAGGTTCCAGATAACGGAACTGTGTGGCTAACAAAGCTCATTCCACCAGTATATGCCAACAGGGTCATCGATCATGGCCGCTCCTACACTACTTCTATATACAGTCTTACTAATCTTAATTATCTACTCCCTCCGTTTTAAAATTGTTGACACCATTGACTTTTTTTGCTATGTTTGATCATTCGTCTTATTCAAAATATTTTTACAAATATGTAAAATCTTAAGTGGTGTTTCAACTTCCTTTAATGATAAAATGAATTATAGTAAAATATTTGATAATTTTTAAAATATTTTGAATAAGATGAACAGTCAAACGTAATGAAAAAAGTCAACAACGTCAAGAATTTAAGAACGGATGGAGTACTCTTCAGCACCGCATGACCTTTGCCATAGAGACTTGCTACTCTTCAGTTATTGAATCAATGTCCAACACCACTAAATCGAAATCGAACGTGCTACAAAAAATATTTTTCTTCTATAGTCTATTCATTAACACATTTTTCCCTCTCTATCTACATGCTAGAAAACACTACAAAATAATAGCAATACGAATTCTAGTACAAATCATGTTGATTGAAAGTTTTAAAATTTTCAGTCTATTGAAAACAAGAAAAAACAATGAAAGATGATCCTTTGAACACCCTAAGTTCAGCTCCGACCCTTTCTTTGACCATGGCCTGGTGTGCATAAATGTTTAATTCGGAGTCAAAATTTTGTTGTTATTTGAACTGGAAACAGGGAATGCTTAAAAATCCCAAGCAATTATTCTGATATTCGTGCAAAAATCTGAAGTCCTTCTATAAATAGTATGAAGCTCAATCACGTAGCCACAAGGAGTGTCCAGAAATGAAGATAAAATGTGTTCAAAGTGACAACTCATCAATCCTTTTGTTTGGTACTCGGGCAGGACTCAATCACTGTTGCTTTAATTTGGTCAAGGATGGTGGATGTTGCTTTGAGCTTTCTCTCGAGTCTTTGATGACGCGTGTATGGAGATGGCGAGCCGTACTTGGATTGACATGACTCGTCCTTTTTTCTTCGGCTGCTGCCTGCTGCTCATGCTACTATGAGCCTTTGCTGATATTGGAGTTCCATTCTCATCCATATTCTCTTCCTTGCTTTTTTTTTATTTCTAGTTTTTTTTCTGTGATCAGTTAGCCCATCATCCATCCACTATATCCAACAAGTCTATCTGAATATACATTGTGCAGCATTTTAAAGTATATCATGTGCGTTCAAGTTTGAACCGTTTCTTCCATGATGCATATGGAGTAGTAAAACTGTGAACATAGAAAGCTGCTGCACAACTGCAGCCTGGATGATGGAGGGATATGCAATTTGATTTGCGTTTAGTAGCTGCCTGTGTGTGTGTGTGCGCTTAAAATTTTGTGCAAACCCCATGAATTCAGCTGCAATTCTTGATAATTTCGGCACCAACAGAACAGAAGGCATGGGCATGCATTGCAGTTGCAGTAGAATATAAATGTTGAAAGAAAAAGAGAATATAGCTGGTGCAATTATTGTTGACCGTTTTTCTTATTCCATGATTGGTGGAGCCCTCAGACACCAGGGTGTTCGTCCCTTCTCTGGATATGCATGCATGGATGCATGTTACTAGCTCTTATCGTGTGCTAAAAAAATATTTGACAATGCTAGTGGCTAGAGTGTAGCTACTATTATCGTGTTGTTATTTTTGTTTGCGTGATTTGGTTCCTTGTTATTTTTTCGTTAGGATTTTTGGTCGAGTTGCCCCCTATTAAGCTCAACTGTCGGATGGGAAGCATAATTTCTCGCTACAATCGCCCCATCCAATATGTTGAACAGTCTACTTTTGCTGATCGATCCTCAATTATTTTTTTCCAAGATATTCTTTGCTTTGGTCCGAGAAGATTGAATAGATGCCGGATCCGTGGATCTATGTACATTTCATCAGCTCTACGACTGCATATACCGGCAGCAAGCAAGCAAGTCGCAAATTGAATTTCGATGAGCTGGCATCAAGCTGAAGACATTCGGCCATATATATATGCTATTCCGATCCTTTGGAGAGACTGAATTGATTCGCATGGATAGATGGCAGATGCATATAGACGCCGTTGCTCGTTGGTGAGCTGCGGCGGTGTACGGTCACTCTCATTGTCTCATCTGAGACAAGCACAGAAGATATACCAGCTAAGGCAATAAGCACATGCAGTTAAAACTGCAACCTTTTTTTATGGATGGCATTTTTACGGGGAAGGTTCGTCTGGGGTGGCTACACATTTCGAGGTCCTGCCTGGTGATTGTGCGTTGATCCATCCGATGGGTACATGCATCCAAGGATTTCAGCAGCGCAACAGTTGGATGGGAAGCATAATTCTTCGTAGCAATCGCTCCATCCAATATGTTGAACAGTCTACTTGCCCATCGATCCTCAATTATTTTTCGCCAAGATATTCTTTACTTTGGTCCGAGAAGATTGAATAGATGCTGGATCCGTGGATCTATGTACACTTCATCAGCTCGACGGCATATACCGGGCAGCAAGCAGGCTAGTCGCAAATTGAATTTCGGTATCAGCTGGCATCACGCTGAAGACATTCGGCCATATTTATGCTATTTCGATCCCTTGGGAGAGATTATGAACTGAATTTTTTTTTTTGAAACATTTATGAACTGAATTGATTCGCATGGATTGATTGCAGATGCATAGATGCCGTTTTGCTCGTTGGTGTATACACGGTCACTCTCTCGTTGTCTCATCTGAGACAAGCACAGAAGATACGCACCAGCTAGGCAATAAGCAACGGGACTACGAATTGCACAAACAGATGAATTTGCCTGGAAGGTTGGGCTGGGGTGGCTACGCTTTTCGAGAGAAGCTTTGTGAGTGGATCCGCAGTACATGCATCCATGGATTGCGATGCTGTTCGAGAGGACGCGTGTTACTGGCGCGGGATTGAATTATATTCTTCTTCTTTTAATCACAATTATATTACTGCGAGCCTAAGAATACCTTCAGTTTTCGAAGCATCGTCCTCTGCAAGAGATCCCGTCCCACCTGTAGATTATTAGTTAAATTGCATCTTCCAATGACAAAAATTAATCAACCCGCTTCCAACGCTAAAATATAATATGCCGCTCACTACTGCACTGTGCATACATACAACTTAGCACAAGCTAGCTGCTGTGTACCTATCTCAATTTGGGCACATGTACATGTGCATGCACCATACTAGTAGTGCTGTATAGTATAGCAAATAAAGGTCTTGGAGGTGATGCAAATGCCGACTGCATGTAAACTTGGCAGGGAACAGCCTATGCATCCCTGCCACACAACACAACATAGTAGTAGCTCATGTGGATGTGGGAGGCACTACAGCTCAGTTGTTGATGGCAACTTTATCTTCGGCATAGGCAGGTTTCATTTTGTGAGATGTGGTCAAACACACCGATAGCTTAATTTACCACCATGACTGTCTCGTTTGATTCATTTCTGGTGGGTGCAAGCAACTGAACTCAGTATTCTGCTTTAGTATCTGTTGTTTCTTCACCTGAAATTCAGATTTCAGGAGAAGCACTTTTGCATCAGTGAGATTTGGAGGAACCGGCCGGCACTATTTGTAATATGTTATTACAGATAACCGCACAAGGGTCAACACTTAGTGCATGAGACAATCTCTTAGCATATCCAACGTGACTAAAAAGCTTTGCTGATAATATATAGTATCGTTACAATATGCATGCTATGGTTGACTTCTTATAGTACTGCAACTTTTTTAATTTGCTATGTGTTGCCCCTCTGTTCGGTCAAGTCGTTTAATATGCAGTCCAACGCAACTAGTGCGTTCATGCATGGTGCACTCATATGATGTGTATCATCAGAAATAATCTCAATGGAAAGCCTACGAGGCATGCACTATCTAACCATGAAGACGCACATATTAGAACCATTGCAATTGTCCCTGGTCGTCATATACAACGAAACAGAGAAAACTTTATTTATCAACTCGTTAGAATATGCAAATGTGCAACTTGGATAATGTCAACTCACCAAACAATGCCAATTGTGCCTGCTAGTGAACGAAGCTTTTAGGGTCACACAAATACTACAATACATGCTGACAGACTCGATTGCGACCTCCTTTTTCTTGTGTGCAACTTTGCAGTGTTTCTTCATGGCGTTTCAGTGAGTGGACGGCACATCATGCATGGTCCATACACCAGATGACATAGCATGTTAGGTTCAACCACAAATCAACAGGTTCTTCTTCCAATTCTCTGCTCTACAGCTCACTTACTTTTTTTCATCATGAGTTCTTTTGGTCACCAACAGGTCAAGGTCAACGTATGCATCATCATTTGGAATTGCCTTGGGCCGGATCACATTGCAAGTATAGCCCAGCCCAGTTTAACATCAAGTGCAGGCCCTGTAACAGTGAAAGCCCACGACTGTCGTCGCCGGAATCCTCTGCTGCTTTCCTCTCCGACGGACTCCGATCCCCCACTCCCGGCCAGATGCTTGGGAGTTCCTCCATCCTCCGCTCGCGTGCCTTGCTCACTTCGCTTCCTCGCTTCCCCAGCCGCCTGCCGCCGTCGCGCGCCGTCTCGTCTTCTTCTACGGCTCCGCCGCCGCCTCCGGGGATGGAGGCGCCCTTCAAGTTCGGGCCCTACAAGATCGACGCCAGGGAGGTCTTCCATGCCACGCCCCTCTCCTACGCCATGGTCAACCTCCGCCCTCTCCTCCCGGGTAATAATCCCCTCTTCACTGTCGCCTTTCGTTTTGTTCATTCGATTGATTGCTGTAGCCGCGCCATTCTCGAGCTCAGTACTAGCGTTTGGTAGTTGCAAGGTCAGTAGTTATAGTGGGAGGGGAAAGATAAAGATTGAAGATTGTCCTTGCAAATGTCTTTGTTCATTTGCTTGATTGCTGTAGCGGCGCCATTCTCCAGTTCAGCACTACACATTTGTTAGTTTGGGCGTTGCAATTTGTCAGTAGTTATCGCGGCCTCGCGGGAGGGGAAGATAAAGATTGAAACTTCTCCTTGAAATGTGGTTGCCTGATCAGATTGCGAGTTTCCAAATGCTGCCTTTCGAGAGAGAAAGGGCTCCCAAATGCTTCTTTCTAGAGATTCCACACGGGAACCAGTGTATCACCGCGGACAAGTAGGACTTGCTTCCATAATTATGCGTTATGTGCAATGCCTGCAATGTAGCAAGGCAGTGCACGTAATTCCTTGTCAGTCTCAAGATCATTGAGTCTAATCCCTGCATGATTCCTGCTCTGTCTCTGTTCTATATTAGGCATGTGCTCCCTTTTGTAACCTATTAACCTTTGGCTCAGTTAAAATAATTAAGGTGGGGAGCTCCTCACTACAGATTTCCTAAACCAAAAAAATACTGATAAACAAGCTCTGTTGATTATATTCAATATGTTTCCATATGAGGCAGAGTTTGCTGAATTGCAGTACTGCATTGGATTTTGTTTTCTTTCTTTCTGCCAGTTCATGTTCTAAGATGCTTTCTTATAACTTCCCAAACTTCTTTTGTGCAGGTCATATCCTTTTGTTTTAGCATGCCATAGCTGCTGCCATGCTTTCTGAAAGCCACTCTTTGGGGGAGTCTTGCAAGTTGGTTGACTGCTGGCCCTCTTTTTATTATTGATTTCTAGTGTCTGCATCAATTAAAGTTCATGAAGAGAAGTTGAATAAATACAAAACAAGCAAAATAGTGGATTTTTTTTAATAAGGCGTTGCATTGGTTCTCTCTTTCTTTTTGGTGTGTCTGAACATCAAGTCCATCAACATGATCATGTCAAATCTGTGTGTTCATTGAATGGATTGACTATGTTTATTTTGAAGAGATGTTCTGAATCCAATGTCATTTGGTGCTAATCTGCCAGAATTTCGATAGGTTAGACATCTATAGTTGACTTTAAATTTGCCATCATAAACATCATTTTTCCTTGACAATACACAAATGTTCTTGTATGCCCCAAGCGTGAAGTGAAACGTTTTGCTGACCTAAGTTCTGATGAGACTAGCGACTTGTGGATTACTGCAAAGGAAGTTGGTGCACGGCTTGAGAACTACCATAAAGCATCTTCACTTACATTTGCTATTCAGGTGAGGTCCATACAACTGTTATTGTTATGGGGAGCCAACTCCTTTAGTATTCGATACCAAGTTTATGCAACATAAATGCGGCATCTGTATGGACTTACTCCTGTGTTCTAATTAGGACTGTAACGGTGGAAAATATAATTAACAGTGCTTCTTTGCTAACATATTTTAGCATCTTTACTCCATTTCTTCCTTTAATTAGCTCACTGTGAATTTTCTTTCATATTTTGACATTTAGTACTGATATCAGGATGGTCCTCAAGCCGGCTAAACAGTTCCACATGTTCACATTCACGTCATCCCAAGGAGGACAGGAGATTTTGAGAAAAATGATGAAATATATGATGCGGTATGTTGCATGATTTGCATCAATATGGCTGCACTGTATTTGAGATGTTATCAAATATCAAATAAAGCTTACCCTTTTCCTTTTCTACAGATTGATCTGAAGGAGAAAGAATTGAAGGAGAAGCTTGATCTGGACATAGAGAGGAAAGATAGAACCATGGAAGAAATGGCTCACGAGGCAAATGAATACCGTGCTCTTTTCTCCTAAGAAGTACGCCTAGTGTAGTGTAGTATGTAATTTCTGAACTTAGCCTATTGTTTTCCAGAATCCAGACATAATATATGTACCTGTTGTGGGCCTGTGGCTATTAGATGGTTGTTGCATTATAACGGTGTTGTGCAATGTGGATAGACCCGAACTGGATGATGGTCTGTTAGGAGTTATGGAAAAATAGACACTTCTAGCCAAGGATGCATCCTTACACACAGACCGTTTAAATTAGAGACCAGTTTTGGTGTCATATGGGCGGGGCATCACTAGGTTGGTGGGAAGAAGTGTGTTTTGTTGTTTACTGAGGAATCATTTACGATGGAAGCACCACAGCGAGCTGTGATTCCTCAATCTCAATTAATGTTGAAAAATACCTTTTTTTTTCTTTCTGTAAATTGTTTTGTGATATGTAAGGTTCTGAAGCACAAACCTTGGCACCGAATATTAGTTTCAGTATAGATGCAGACTTAAATTAATTGCTTCGACCGTTGTGATCGCTCAAACACAATACTTTATGTTCTAAGAGACTGACCATTCTACTTCTCGAAAAACACTATGTTAGACCTGTCCCATCAAACCATTCAACCTCGAGTTGTGTCGTCAATATGTTTTGAGGTCTGAAAATTAGCAAAGTACATAACTGATAGTGAAAGGAACGGAAGTATGCATCTAGTTAAAGTTTTATTCCTTCTGCTGACTATCAATTATTTTTTAGTTTATTATAATCTTTCCCGACAAGGGCCTTTTCACTGCATCAATACCTCATTACCATGATGCTTTTGTTTGTCCATGCACTTCAGTCACAAAATCTGCGGTAGTCCTGGCTAACCGCTATTCCATGCATGTAAGTTCTTGGCAATCCAAATGTTCTGATTAAAGTCACGCTGGTTTCTATAGTTTGTTAGACACTGAGAATGTAAAGGCGGCACTCATTTTGCTTGCTTAGTCATGAGTATCAATTCTTGGGCTTGCTTAACGCATAGGTCCAGAAATCTTTTCGATGTGGTTAAATCTTAACCGTCCCCTTTGCTGATTATCTTGGACTATATTCACTAGTCACTTTCATCTTTTACATTGTACTCTGCTTGGCATCAGGATTTTTCTCGAAACGCAGGAGAGCTGCGCTTCATTATATTAAGAAGAAAACGGGACAAGAACCCGTACGACCGCACCGACACAAAACACACGCCACATACGAGCACAACACACACAACGCACGCAACACACCCCTACACGAACACGAAACAACCCGACGCGACATGGAACCGCCGAGAACGGGAGTTGTTGGAGATGACGCCTTCAAGAAGGTTGTGACGCTTGGACGCCACCGCCATCCGATCCGGTACGTCGGATATGGGCTTTCGCCCACAAAGCCTCGAAGGTGGCTAGAACCTCAGCAACGCCTTCAGCAAGGGGACCATGTCCATTGCCGGCATGGTTGACACCATACGAGATTTCTCCCGGTTCAAACTAGCGCTCTCCGAATTAGCTCCCAACGCCGCACCGGGGATCCACGTCGGTCATCCTCACACCGCGCCAAACACCTTCCAACAATGGCTGCGACAGCAAAGCGCGCGCCACCTTCATCAATCAACCAAACACTTCTCCCTCGCATGCACAAGGGCGCGCGCCATAGGCACACCCACCACCCAAACTTGGCCGGCCGACTCCGTGCAACCACTACCGTCATCCAATCTGCACGCTTCTCCTGGCCGGCAACCGTCGCAGCCGAGGAGGGGGCTGGAAAGGCGTCAGCAACCTCGCCGTCGCCACATCCGCGTCCCAATTGTCTCGGCGCTACGCCTCGTCACCGAAGCACCCACGTCGCCGGCGCCGCCACAGGGCGCGAGCCAAACAGGAAACCGGGCCGCCAACTCCGCCATCCAGGCCGCCGGCGCCGCCGCCAGGGCGCAGCCTCCCGTGTAAGGGCGCGCAGCCTGTGGAGGCGCGCCGCCTTCACACATGGCCGCTGCCGGGCGCGGCTTGCTCGGGCTCGGGGCGCCGCCGCCGACGCGAGATCCGGGCCGCCGACGCAGCCAACACCGTTGAAGCCGTCGTAGCCGCCGACGAACACCAGCTCCAGGCACGCCTCGCCCGGTTCCGGGCCACCGACGCCGCCACTCCAGCCGCCACGGATCCGCTGCCGGCCACGCAAGATCCGGCCGCGACTTGCCCGGATCTGCGTAGCGAGGCACCGGATCCGGTGGGGTGGAGCTCGCCGCCGTCGTTTGGGGAGGGTGGAGGGGGGGGGGAAGGGGTAGGCAGCAGTGGAGCGGAGGGGCCCCGCCGCCGCCTTCCTCGCGGCGGAGCAGCAGCGGCTCGCAGCTCGCTCGGGCGGCGGCGGGCCAGGGGGAGCAACGGGGGAGGCTGGGCGGCGGCGGGAAGTGGCTAGGGTTCCGCCCGTCGCCCGGGAGCCGGACGCGGGCTTCCCCCACTCGAAAAGCTCGAAAACCGCTTGGCATCAGGATGACCTTGCTTGCCATTGTATATTGCCACCTGTTCTGAATATTTTATTTATGTTATGTCCTGAATCGGATTCTGATAAGTTTGTAGCCTCTTAATATATATTGTCATTTATGTTGCTTACGGCAATGCACAGATTGTCAAGTGGCTAGTGTCTGCTTCGTTATAATGTGATAGCTTCAAAGATACTGGATTTTTGTGGATCTCCGTTTCCGAAAAGGCCGCATGGTTCCGGCCTAGTCCAAATCATACTCGGACTCGCTATTAAAAATACGCCCCTACTGCCAATATATAAACGGAAGATGTGCCGCCTGTTCTGTACGCGGATTGACCGATTGAGTAAGGAGAAGGAAAAGATCGATCAAGCATCTGCTAAAGGCCCAACCTGATTAAGGAAATCGAGGTCGACAACAACAGGGGGATGGTGAGATCGACGATGGGGAAGAATCTCAGGTCCGTGGAGTCCAACAAGTTGTCCGCCAGATTAACGGCGGAGGCACCGAAGAAGAGGAAGAAGAAGGTGATGATAAGGCTGGGCAAGGAGTACGTGGAGTACCTGGAGAAGCACCCCCTTCCGCCGCCCTACCAACCCGTCGAACTGTACGATGACATCCTCTGCGATCTTCAAGACGAATTTGTCGCCGCGCAGAAGGCAAAGCGCGATGAACGCGACAGGATCATCAAGCAGTTCCACGATCTTGGCTACGCTTACAAGGAATTCCTGGTCAGTGACGACGAGGAAGACGAGGTGTAGAACTAGGCCAAGTTGTGTGTTATAGCATGATGCACAAGTTGTGTTTTTTAGCATGATGCTTCTGTTTCTCCATGCAAAAGTCAAGGTCGAGCTGACTTACGAATACAAGATTTCTGATCATCTCTTTCTGTAGACCTGTAGTCGTATCTAAACCTTTTCCCCTGCTCAAGCTTCTGTTTGGTTTTTTCTTTTCAGGAACAATGTAACCATAAAAAATGTGTTAGGACACTGTTTTTCGGAAGTTAAAATGTGTTAGGACTCGATCGTTGCATACCAGCTGCTGCTACTACTACTACGGTTTACACTGTTCTCTATCTGAACGCTATACTCTCGTACGTTTTTCCATGACAACTCCCTGTCGTCGCTTCCATAGATTTTGCAGTTTGTCCTACTAAGGCCTGATGCTGCTGCGGCCATGAGGACCTTTGCAGAGCTATCTTGCGAATGAGGGTTTCTGTCGTTCTTGTGCTATGTAGAAGTTCCGTGCAAGCTAAGAAGCAACCGTGTTTAGTTTAGCCTTTTGCTTAGTAGTCATGGCGAAATAATAGTCCTAGTCCGAATCAAACTAAAAATAGGACTCCTTCCATATTAAAAAGTAGGTTCCTACAACCCCTCCCCACACTCTGTTCTTCATCCTCTGTCAAAGTGGGGAGCCGATGTTTGACACAAGGCCCGTCGATGCGTTGACGGAGAAGAGGCTGGCGGCGGATGTCGTGCCCATTTGGCGCTGGAGGAGCTCAAGATTAACGACGACAAAAAGCAGGCGCTGCCACCATCGAACATTCACAAGAAGAGGAAGAATCCCAGCAGCAGGCCCGACGAGTCCAATTCAGATGAGCCACCGAAGAAGAGGAGGAAGAAGGTGATAGTGAGGCTGAGCAAGGAGTACGTCGACTACCTCAGAAGCACCCCTCTATTATAAGAGCTATGCTACAAACTGGCCCGTGTCCTGGGCCTCCTGGCTAAATAAAACAGTCCATGCTCCTGCTTCTGAATTTAGGTTCATGGCAACCATAGTTTTCTGATTGAAGTCACAATTGTTTCTTTAGTTTTTTTTCGTTACATTTCAGTCAGGATTGGGGGCTGTTGATCCCATTTTATGCGATAAGAAATGTGAAGTGTGGGTGTTCATTTTGCTAGATTAATTAGTCTTGAGTGTCAATACTTGGCCTTTGCTTAACGGAGAGGTGAAGACATCTCTTCTTACTGGTTAGATTTTAATCTTTACCTTTGCTGAGTTGGATGTTGGATTTGATTCGCTTTAGTAACTTTCATTCTTTCTCATTGTGCTCTGCTTGGAATCAACATGACTTCACTTGCCATTGTCCATTGTCACGACAGGACTGAATCATTTATTTATGTTGTGTCCTGAATTACATTTTCTTTGATAGGATGTCCTGAATTACATTCTGATGATAGGTTTGCAGCCTCCTTTTACTTATTCTTCAAAATGCACATGTTACCAATTGGCTAGTGTCTCCTTCGTTATGATGTGAGACCTGGGCTGGGACATGGTCGCCAATTGGCTAGTCTTGTGCAGTTTTCTGAAGACATTGCCGTTGTACCAGGTTACCTGCAAGTGCTTGTGGTGGAGTTCTCGGCAAGTTGGTATTGCCAACAAGTGGTCGTTTCTGTGCCGCCGGCGAGTCTATAAAACGTGTTATACAGGGTTGTTGAAAATAAGAGCGGTCTTGGAATGAGTACGGCGTATCATCAGACGGAGATGAGGACTGGAGTGCTTCAGGTATCCACTAGGTGCTAACAAGTTGATACTCGTACGGAAATTCAAATCCTGAAATTAAGTCACAGTACGCGTATCTATACTAAATCAGCTAGTAGAACTGAAAAGATTTTTTTTATTTCGAGTGGACATGGTAGCCGAACGGAAACGATTAAGAGCCGTTGCTTGTATATGCTAGTTCTACAACTGCTATTTACACTCGCCAAGGCACCATGGCCACGTCAACTACAGCTAGCTACTCTGAAGAACAAGAACACACCATCGGCGTGTACGGTCGGTGGCAGATCCTGTCCATGACCACCACCATTGCCATGACCGTAGCGGCGTCGACGCCCGGCCGGACGACGAGGCTGAACACGTCGTCGCTGAGCGTCGTTGTCACCTGCTTATTAGACGACGCCACCCCTGCTTTCTTCCTCGAGATCCGCGCCACGTCCTTGCCGTCGCTTCGGCGGATCTTGCAGCTCCTCCTCCAGAAACAGCCTTCGATCTGGAAGCTGGGAACAGCGTCCCCCTGGTGTTTGCAGCTGAGGCTTGACGATGATGATGCGGCAGCACTAGTGGATGCCATGTGGACCTCAGCTTGATCGCTGGTACTAGTCTTGAGCGCTGAGGTCCTGTGCATGGTGAAGACGAGCTGTGGTGGGGTGGAAGACTGCTTCTTGCCCGTGCAGGGACACTCTTCCGTTGCAGTGTAGCAGTTCCATCGGTCGTGCAGGCTAAGGAGCTGGAGAGTTCCAACGGAAGAACACATTTTTTAGACTATTTAATCAGTTGCTGTGATTATGCATATTCAAAAACTGATGATGGCGAAAAAAATACTAATGTATTGGTGTGTTGCAAGTTGCAAATAGAATGATTTGATTAAAATAAGTTACAATATTTTTTTGCATTTTCGCAAGTTTGTCCTACTATCAGTGGACTAAATCTTTTCTCAAGTCACCAAAATCTTCTCTTGGAATTAACATGGAGTGGTTCAACTAACATAATTAGTCTTGACACTGAAATATACTTATTTTCTACAACGACTACTACTACTTTGTATTTTTTTAACAACAAAATTAGAGTCTTTACAATGAAACACCACGGAAGAAAAAGATAATAACCACGAATTGAATCAGTAGATGTTGTTGGCTTTGTTGCATGTGTAAATAAGAGAGATATAGAGACGAAGGGATCTAGCTTCAAGGATCAGGAAATGTATGGATCTTATTACGTGTATACAGCTATTATAATTAACCAAACAGAGAGAGGACAATAATAAGCAAAAAAGTAAACTGACCTGTGGCCTGAGGGACAGGAGCGGCGTGCCGTGTCCATCCATGAGCACCACTTCGCCGGCGCGGAGCTTGGGTCGCCGGCAGTAGTTGTCGACGCGGAAGGCCAGGCTACCGGCGGCGTCGTAAACGGAGAAGCCGTCGGTGCCATGGAAGCCCATGCTGGACCGCTTCCACACCGTGTACACGGCCGGGCGATCCGCCGCCGGCGCCGCTCGACGAGCACGGCCGCCGCGGGTGGCGTCGGACGGGTGGATCCTGCTGCTCATGCTGTGGAAATGCTCTTCTGGTTTGGGATTGGGAAGGGATAGGTGAAATGGATGGATGGTGCCGGGAGAGGGAGTAGGATTTGGCGTGAGGGAGCTGGCACCTGAAAGCGCGCGCTGTGGCTTTCACAATTTATTTTCATCGCGAGCTGTACGTGTTGAGATGCTTGCTGAATCGTGGATGCCTATCTTGCAACATGAGATGAGAATGACTCTTGTGAAAATGATTCCATCACAAGCAAAAGATCAAAATGACCCTTCTTGCCTGCTTTTCCTCTTGTTTTTTGTAGGGATTTTTTTTTTATTTGAAGTGGGGTGATTCTTTCCCTCCTTTTAAGTGGCAGCTAATATTCTTTCAACTGGCCAAAGAAGCAGTATGATTCAGGAGAGGAAGCTTTTTTTTTTTTTTTGAACAGGGAGAGGAAACTGTTGGGAGGCCGACAAAACGTCGGCTGTTCCAGCCCACAAAAACCACTTCCAGACTAGGCCCACAAAAGTCAGCTGCGGTGATGCCAGAGCAGACCAATGACGGGTGAGCAGCGAGTATCTCTTCTTCTCGGTCGCCGTTGTTGTCATCCGCCCAAGAGAGGAAAGAGGAGGGACGAGACGTCAATCTGTTTGAACACACTGTGCTCGGCACTTGTTCGGCTGAGTTACCCAAAGTCAGAAGAATCCCTAAAGCTTAATTATTCACACGTCATCACGTGGATGGAAGCTTCTTTCGACCGTTGATTTTATTTCTACTAGCGGCATCACAACAAAGGCTCAGGTATGGTGCAACAGTTTCTACAGAATACCTCAAAGTCTAGCATTATTACTAGTGACAACACTCTTGACAAAATCTCCATCCAACGGCCTTGTTCCAAGCACGTCGCAGTTTACAATATTCTCCCGTGCTTGTTCTCGAATCTTGGTGCTGACAAAAATCTATCGTACAATGAAAAATAGGTTTTGGTGTGTTTTATTCTTTATTTTATCGCTTTTCACGTCACAAACAAACTTTATTGTAATCTCTTTTTACTCCTCCTATAATGCAAAGACAAAACACCTGCCATTTTCCCTAGAAAAAATGTCATATGCTGATCGGTGACAAAAAGAATATATACTCCTTGTGCCTCAAAATATAATTATTTCTGTGTTTCGTCTAAGTAAAATATTTCTAACTTTGACTAGTGTCATCCATCAAAATAAAATATCTAAAATATAGATTGTTGCTTATTATGATAGTTCTATTTATGATAAATTTAGTGACATCATTATACCTCATCAACTGCCATGATCTTTTTTTTTTTTGCTATCCATAGTCAAAGCTTTGAAAACGTTTGACTTTGATCCAACGACCTAAGTATGCTTATATTTTGAGACAATGGGATTAGAAATATCTTGTTAATCCATTGTTTCTTGACCAAGGAAGGTTGCCCGCAGGTCTTGTAGCATATATATTGTACTGGTACCATTTTCAGCTTGCTTGTACTTGTACCCAGTTAGTTCCTTCAGTAGATCTTGAAAAGATATTAAATCTGTGAACAGGAGTTACAGGGCCGATATTATGTATATAAGCCCGATTTGGTGAATCCTTCAGGAAGATTTTTATATACAATAATACACCCAAGTGGATGCACATCATCCATTTTCTCCATCCTATTGTCTCGATCTTTGTTTTCATCGCGAGGTGTACGTGTAGAGACGCTTGCTGGATCGTGGATGCCTATCTTGCAACATGAGAATGACTGCGGTGAAAATGATTCCATCACAAGCAAAAGATCAAAATGACCCTATCCTTCTTTTTATTTTTATAGGGATTATTTATTTTCTTATTGAAGTGGGGTGATTCTTTCCTTCCTTTTAAGTGGCAGCTAATATTCTTTGAACTGGGAGGCCGACAAAACGTCGGCCGTAACTCTCTGCTCCAGCCCACCAAAAACCACTTCCAAAGCCCACCAAAAAGGCGATGCCAGACCAGACCGACCATGTCCGGCGCCACTTGCTTCACGCCTTCACCGTAGAGCATCTCTTCTTCTTTTGGAAGCGTTGCTGTCATCCGTCGAAGAAGAAAGAGGACGTCAATCTGCTTGAACCCGGTGTGCGTACATTCCGCACTGACTCATTTTCATGTAGTGCAGATTTCATAACACCATTAGTAGATGTCTATATTCCACTCACAATTGCTACTTGATGAGAGTAGGTTAATTACTATTGAATAAAGTTCGTGCACCTGGTTGACACAATATGAATAGATCATTAGTCTATGGAGTTATTATAAAGTTCGTGGACCTGGATGATTACCCTAGAATAGTTTAAGGATCTAGGTGGTCACTTTTAAGAATTTGTGGACCTAAATGACCATTCAGACTAGATAAAAAAAACTCCACCTTATACCTACTCGATCAAAACAACCGGTCACTAGAAATAGAATAAAAGGTTGTAATTATCAACTACACCCCGTACCTATCTTAAGTTGTTGCCACAGTGTATCACGTTGCTCTTGCTTGCTTCGTTTGAGTGTCCACCACTAATCACGTGCAACATATCTTGGTTCCATGGACTGAAATAGACCATGCAGGGGAAGCCATCGTCAACTATGAAGAACAGACATCGGTGACTCTGGTTGGGCGCCAGTTGCCTAGTGGATGATTGATCGTGTCAGGTGGCCTTGTCCATCCGTGAGCAGCTAGCACAGCTCGCCGGTACAGAGCTTTCGCTGCTGTGGGTAATTGTCTCTCGACTTGAAACGCGCCAGCAAGTCCGTTTCGTTTCCGGAGAGGTCGCAAGTTGCAGTCCTAGTCCGAATCAAACTGGGCTCCGTTTCTACGGCCCCATACATAGACGGAGATGTGTCCCTGTTTCTTGTACACGGAGTGAGAATCAGAAGAAGGAAAAGATCAATCAATTCAAGCACCTGCGTCTCTCTGGCGGTTCAGGAGATGGTCAGATCAAAGGAGACGACGACCAACACTCCCAGGCCCGTCGAGCCCAAGCTGTCTGCCGGATCAACGGAGGAGTCACAGAAGAAGCCTAATATCCACGACACCAAGGAGCTGCTGATGACCCCGAAGAATGACGAGCCCGTCGTCGAGTACAGGCTGTTGATGGCGGACGCCGGATCATCGGAGGAGCCGCCGAAGAAGAGGAGGAAGAAGGTGATGAAGCTGCTGAGCAAGGAGTACGTCGAGTACCTGGAGAAGCACCCCCTCCGCCGCCCGACAAACCCATCAAGAGCATCGATTGCTTTTTCTCCGATATGCAAGACGACTTTATCTCCAAGCAAAAGGCTAAGCGTGATGAGCGCGACAGGATCGTCAAGCAGTACCACGACTTTGGCTACGCTTACAAGGAATTCGAGGTCACCGACGACGACGAGGATGAGGAGGTGTAGAACTTGCACCACCCCGATTCCCAAAAGGGTGTGTCTATCCTGCTGTTCATACTGTCGATATATTCTTTAAATTGGATACTTTAATGATGAAGTATACATATAGAGAGATGTTTAATTTGTTGAGTCGTGGTTTTGTGGATGCCTGCCTATCTTGCATCCTGAGAATGACTCCTATGAAAAATGATTCCCTTATCCACAAGTGCGAAACATCAAAATGACTCAACTTATTTTTATTTTTTTATTTTTTATTTTTTGTTAGGGAACTCTTTTTGAGGAGTTTTCTGGTAAAAAATAATGGTATCCTATGCACAAAATTATACCCTTGTAAGCGTATAGCCATTAGTTAGATCCAATGGTGTAGAGATTTAATTTCAGAAATCAACAACTAATAGCTATTACTAAAGGTAACTTTGTTAAAATAATATATTTAAATAAATAAACAAAATTCATCATTATTAGTAAATTAGTCAATTCATATATGATTTATTATAATATATTTACAATAAATATATTTCATCTTTACTATTAAAGTTAGGCAATTTTTAGTGCAATTAAAAAAATCTGTATAAATGAAAAATGATTACTTTTTCATGCAATTACTACAACTAATGATTAGGAAAAAATAATGATCATTGTTTTAGACTAGAAAACATAACTGGTACTGACAAGGTTTTAAATCTCCCGCTATAGTTGCCGCTATAGTTCGCTATAGTCTTTTGTGATGATGCACCGCTATTCGTGTTCATGTATAATTTAGCCGCTATCTTCCGATTTAGCTCCGCTATTAGCTATTTTAGAGGCGCACCGCTAAGCTTCTTAGCCCGCTATTTAAAACATTGGGTGCTGATGATAGTCTTTGAACTGAACCAAGCAATACGAGAATTGCATGCATGTGAATAAGCTTTACCAATTCCTTTTTTCTATGCACCTTCACACGGAGACAGAAGTGAATAAGCAGTATATATCCTTCAATGCACATCTAGTTATCCAAAGTCAGAAGAATAGTTAAAGCCTATTCACTTGATTACTTTGATCCTTTCACCCTGGATGGATATCTTTCTTTTGATGATTTTGTTTTCAGTGGTCAAAGTCTCAGGTATGTGCTGCTCTTCCTCTTTCGGCATATAAGAAATTAAATGCTTCCTGCCTTGTATCCACATAAAAAGAAAAATCAAAACCAAGTCTCAAGCACGGTGCAACGTAAAGATTTTGCATACTGCTAAAAAGTGTAGTGTTGCTCGAATGACAACGATTATACGTTCGAGCGATCGAGCGGCTGGACGAAGGCTGCTGTGACTTGAAACGCCAGCGTGAGAAGCAGTCGGATTTTTCCGGAAGTCCGTTTCCTTTCCGGAAAGGCCGCAAGCTCCAGTCCTAGTCCGAGTCAAAGTAAACTCCGTTGTAAACTCCGTTGATACACGTTCGGCGATGCGCCCCCTGCTTTGTTTTGTACGCGGACTGAATAAGGAGAGAAGGGAAAGATCGATCAAAGCTTTCTGGCGCGCGGTTGGGGAGCTGATTCAGGAGGTCAATATCCAAGGAGATGGTGAGATCAAACAAGAAGACCACGACCAACACTCCCAGGCCTGTCGAGACGAAGCTGTCTACTACTAGATCAAGGCAAGAGTCGCCGAAGAAGAGGAGGAAGAAGGTGATGGTAAGGCTGGGCAAGGAGTACGTGGAGTACCTGGAGAAGCACCCCCTTCCGCCGCCCTACCAACCCGTCGAACTCTACGATGACATCCTCTGCGATCTCCAAGACGAATTTGTCGCTGCGCAGAAGGCAAAGCGCGATGAGCACGACAGGATCATCAAGCAGTTCCACGATCTTGGCTACGCTTACAAGGAATTCCTGGTCAGCGACGACGAGGAAGACGAGGTGTAGAACTTGCGCCATCCCAGAGGGTGTCTATATCCTGCTGCTATCCATCGATATGCTGTTGTGAATTGGGTCCGTTCGTTTATTATTGACGTTCCGACCAAAAAGTTGAACCAGAAAGCCACTAGCTCTGCCAGTCCAAACGTCATTAAATACAAAACAGAGTAGACGTTTGTGAAATGGAGTCGTGTCTCCGAAAGCATGTACCTCCTCCTCCCTGTGGCTTTCAGAATTTATTATGTATTTTTTAACTGGATTTCAGGATATATTTTCATGATGAGGCCCATGTGTAGTCTTTAATTTCTTGAATCATGGTTCGTGAACGCCTGTCTATCTTGCAACCTGAGAATTACTCCGGGTAAAATTGTTGATTCCCTTTTCCGCAAGCGCAAAGGATCAAAATGACTCTCATCTTATTTTTCTCATTCCCTTTTTTTTTAGGCAAATACAGTAGGGGAAACCCCTACTGTGCTAGATATATATTAATATAAATGAAGAAAGAGTTAGCTGTACAAAGGTTTATGGTTAGCTGTACAACAGAGAGTAGAGATTAGAGATTAGAGCTTGTATTCAGTGTAAGGAGTCTATCCAGTTCTTCAGAGTGATACTGTCCTCTTCTTTGTATCTATACAACTGCAACCCTATGGAGTTAAGGAAAGCTGCCTTCCAAGAGAGGAAGGTTGGGTTAATGTTTCTGAAGATCGTTCCCTTATTTTGTTCAGGAATTTTTTTATAAATCGTTGCTGATGATATTGTTTGAACTGGCCGAAGCAATACCAAACAAGTGAATAAGCTTTTGCCTAGTGCTTTTCCTATGCCACTTCACTTCGAGACAGAAGTGAATAAGCAATATCCTTCTATTTCTGTACACCTATACTTAGTAGTTACCCAAAGTCAGAATAGCTTGCAAGAAAGTCTCAGGTACTGCTCTTCCCTTTTGGGATATAAGACATATTTCCTGCCTTATATTCATACACAAAGAAAAATCAAAACCAACAGAGTCTCAGGCACGGCGCAACGTACAGATTCTGTGGAACTGCTAGAAAGTCTACTGTTGCTGGTAATGTGATATTCTCGACCAATTAATTTCAATCCTCTACCTTGTTCTCCTAGCACGTCTGCTCTTTTTCTTCTTCTTTTTATTCAGCTGATTTGTTTCGTTTCTTTTGCCGTCTGACATTCTGCGAATCAATCTTAATATCTTGTGTAGTATTTGTTGGAGCACGATTTCTTTATCACTAAATGTTGCTTAATTTGTGCAGTTATAAATAGAGCCGACATGAAAAGAGTAGCTTTTTTTTCGGGGGATGGAAAGAGTAGCTTTAGTACATAGATGTTGCTTAATTTGTTCAGTTATAAATAGAGCCGACATGGAAAGAGTAGCTTTAGTACACAGTACAAGACAACTGATGAGTTGTAGTAATATTTCCCCCGACTTTGTCCCCTGTTCTGGATTCTTCATTGTGCAAAGAAAATTCTTCCATGCGCTGAATACGATACTTCTGGGTCAAATATCCTGTGAATCTTTTGCCTTTTGACAAGGGTTGCATATCTTAGCAGTACTGTTTTCGCCTTGCTTTGTTAGGAGTTTTACCACATATAAAGCTTAAGTTCCTTCAGCAAACTCTCTTCCAGGAATCGGCAAAACTGATCCTTGTCCCTGCATTTCTGAACTATGATGTGTTTCTACACTTTAATGTGAAAAATGCAGCATCTACTATTCTCCTGCAAAAGCACATTCTACCCTTTGTGCCTATTTGTGGCTGCAATTGGGAGAGTGGCAAACTGCAATCTCTAGGTGCATTGCTTCTATGGGTCACTGCCACGACCTTATGCTGAAACGACCACATCATCATTCACCACAGAACAACGACGAAAGCTATGACCATAGCACACTCCACATTTTTCTAGCTGCCGCTTAACTTCCGTTTGAAACAGTACTCGGACCAAAAGCTAGGGAAATCCTTGTATGATCAGCACGGTGACATCCCAACATGGTCAACTCTACTTAGTGACTTTTGGTTTTGTTTAGAAATTGAGCCATATTCTAGTGTTAAGTTACTATGCACTGACTAGTTCCCATTTCATTAGTTCATTTATGGTTCAACATTTAGTTAGGAAAATACAAAAATACTACCACCATTCTTAGCAAATTCAACATGATTTATATGCTCTCTGGCACCACGTTTGCTACAAATGAAAAGGTCTCAGAGGTCAGATCTCGTGTCTTTTTTCAATTACAGATTCCTCTTTTAGGATCAACAAACTTTTAATGGTCGCTTTCATCTTTTCCATTGTCCTTAAGCATGCATACAAGTTGCAATTGGTGCACACTATTGACATCTACCTCCTTACAAGAAAAAAAAATGGGTACCAGCTAATAGCAGAGCTGGTAACCAGTAGATTCATGGAAAGCACATGGGAGATGAGCAAAGCAATGCAAGTTGCAACTAGGACAGACAGTACTACGACTATATGGGTTTGTATCTGTCACTCTTTTTCTTTCCCCGGAAAAACCAAGGATTGAAAATTGTGGTAGCATTTCTCTTGTAAACATAACAAAACACCCTGGAACTTTCGCTGAATTTGCAGTATGCATTGCAATATTAGATGTTGGTCTCATTCTGAAATGTTCATCTCTTGCTTTAATAAAAATAATTAGAACAAGTTGCATGTTGTTGGCTCCGGTCAGTAGAAAAACTGCAGTTAGCAACTACACCCCTACGTCTTAAATTGCTGCTTACACAGTGCCTCATTGCCCTTTTCGTTGCATCTAATTTCAGAGATAATAGGGCTTCAGTACCATCAGCATCAACTATGAGGAACACATCAATGGTGTGTGTGGCTTGTGGCATATCCGGTCCATGATAACTACGAAGGCCATGATCATTGCACAATCAACGTTCGGCATGACGGTAAGGCTGAACACGTCGTCACCGAGCGCCACCGACTCCGGCGCTGCTCCGCCGGCCCTTTTCCTGGTTATCCGAGCCACCTCCTCGCCGTCGCCGTTCCGGATCTTGCAGCTTCTCCTCCAGAAGCTGCCTTGTACGCGGAAGCTTGGAGCGTGCTGCTGGGAATGGCGATCTGTTGATGGCGGCGCTGTGCTGCACATGTGCACTTCCGCTTCGTCCCCGCCGCTCTGTACCACCGAGCATTTCCTTATCGAGAAGAGTTGTTGGCGTCTGTCGCCGGCCGCTTCTTCTGATGATGCACGGTAACAATTCCATTGGTCTCGCATGCTTAGAATCTGTCAGATGGAACATTGTTAATGTCACATTCCATTGGTAGTTGCAAAGTTGCTTTGCTTGGTCAAAACCGGCTGGCGAAGAAAATTAACCAGGGCGATACTACTAAATGTTTTGTTTGCATTTTGGACAACTAATGTGTACGGAGAAGATATCAAAAACATTTGTACGGAGAAAACAAAGCATCTTGTTTGCATGCCATTGGAGTTGCATACTAGTGCTTTCTTCGCCTCCCCTCTATATCTGGTTCGCTCCTTTTTGAAATTATTATTTTTAATAAATTTTGCAGAGGTATCAGAAATTGAACATGATCAGTTACAAGGCCGACATGTATATCCATTAGCCCATCTAGCTGGATCGCAAGGCATGATCGGGAGAAAAATAATTAGAAACCCAACACATATATTTATCCAGCTAACTCGAAAGATTATGCACTTAAAGGGATTGTCAAAATGGGCCGTGATAATCTATGATTAGATCTTAATCAAGTATCCCTAGTGAGTCGATCAATCAGGGGCAGGTAATGATAATCACCTTTGGACGGAGGGCCAGAAGGGGCGCGCCACTGCCGTCCATGAGCAGCAACTCGTCGGCGAAGAACTTCCACCGCCGCGAGTAGTTGTCGACGCGGAAGGCCAGGCCGCCGGCGGCGTCGTAGACGGAGAAGCCGTCGGTGCCCTGGAACCCCATGCTCGATCTCTTCCACACCGTGTACACCGCCGGCGGCGGCTGATCCGCGGCGGAACTGGCACGTCCCCGGCGCCGGCGCCGCCAGTGCGGTGGAAGTCGGCGGCGTCGGAGGAGGGGTGAACTCGCGTGGTGGCCATGTTGGGGCTGGATCGCGAAGGCAAGGCGTGCATCGTCGTCTATTTGTTGATGGCCAAACCGAAGGGGGAAACAGTTGTGTGTGCCGCTGCTATATATATATAGGCCTGCGCGTCTTCATCGGTATCGTACCAGAAAGTTTGCCGTGTCCAATCCAACGGCGCATCGGTGCGCCGTACGATGAACGGACGGTTGATTCGTTGGCTTGCCTTTGACGCTTTGCCTTTTGCCCTTTTTCGAACAAAACCGTGGTCGTGCATCAGCGTTTGGATCAGTTTGTGAGGGCTGAGTGTGATGTGGCGTGGCATTCCACCTTCATATTAGCTGACGACGAAACCATTTGAGCAGCAAATGTACCTTGCAAGAACAGGAAAGGCCGTTTCGGGAAGGATCATGACCATGTGCCGATTGAACTTTGTTCGTCTCTTTGCAGCAGCAACTGTACACCCTAATTTTCTTTTTTCTATACCCTGCCCTGATTAGAACGTGTGCACGTTGACACAGGTTGCAAGCCCGTTGTGCATTACAGACTAGAGTTCCAACATCCAAAAGAGCACCAGTTGTTAGGCGGCACAGCACTTTCCTCTTCTCCACCACATAGGTAGCATGCATGCTATGTTCATCTTAGGCAGTTAATTTAGTTTATAGTTAGCATCTCAATCATTTCTCCAAGGTCCAAACCCAAGCACACGCTGATCGTTACATGGCGAAATAATAACTAGTTATAATTACTCGTGGAGGCATGCAATCGTTTAGCCGCCGTTAAAAGAAGAACACAGCTATATACAAGATTGTCCGACCCGGCCAACATAGGCCCCCTTTGTTTGTCATCCAGATTATGGAATCCAGATTCTATAATCCAAAAGCTGAAACAAAGGGCTGGATTTTGATTCTAGATTCTAAAATCTGAGCCTCCAGATTCCATAATCCGGCAATCTGGCAACATCCAGCTTTTGTTGGATTATGGCATAGATATTTACTGTTTTGCCATCGTGACCCACTCGTAAGTGATCGTAGTTGGATTGTGGAATCCGGACAAACAAACATCCCTCGGATTATAAGACTCAGATTCTTACAATCTCAAATTCCACAATCTACAATCCATAATCTAATATCCACAATCTAAAGCTGAAACAAAGAGGGCCATACACGTCGGCGATTAGCAATCAGATGTTTGCAAGGATTAGTAGCAGATCACTAATCACAATTAGAAGTATGAAGGTCCAATCGGAAATCCGGGACGGATGGAGTACATACTCTTTAAAAATAAAGGATAAAGTCCATCTTACTCCCTCAAAGTACTAGTAGTGTGCCCGTGCGTTGCTACGGGCAATGAAAATTCCACGTAATAGTGCAAAAGTGAAGAATCATCATAAAAAAATGATACTTTAGAAGGTCATGCGAGTACCTTCACACAATCATTCATTATTTATTATGCACAAGCACAATTTTTAAAATTGAGATTTGTATAAAAGTTGTTCGCCATTCCTTCAAGGCTCGGGTGTATGCAATTTCCAAGGGATATCGACCAAAAAAGTACATCCAATGCTATACCTTTGTTCTGTTATTACATAGAACTACACCAAAGAAGTGATTATTCTAGTTTGATGGAATTTCATATCTCCGTTGGTCATATATACTATCTGGTGAAAGCACCAACAAAGTATAAATATACTTAACTATTAAAGAATACAATCTAACTCTAGTTCATTGGCATAGCGGCAAGCATGCTATTAAAAAATACAGTCTAACTGAACTCCATAAACACAAGAGCATGCATGATTAAAATAGTGTAGTAGTTTGTGACGGTAATGAGGTTTGCATCACGTATGGCTGATGTGCATCAGAAAACCAATTTGCTCCAAGCCTCCACCTAACACCTTATCATCTAACTTCCTTAACTATGTTCAACAGCTGCAGCTCCCTTAACCCCCCTTGCTGAATTGCTAAGCACCTCTCAACAAAAATAGTTTTACACCTGCATAAGGTAGCATCAGATTACAGTTACGGACCGAAAGATTAATAATGTGCGTGCCAAACTAAGTAATTGAGATTGCATTATTATCAAAGGCAACACTTTTTGTTGCCTGCGATTCTATTACTGTTGAACATGACTTCACTGACATATAGCTTCACTGCAACAAAAAGGATTGACTTACTAAAGAAGAGAAGAGAATTACATCAGGCAAAGTAGAATACCACTGCAATTAAAGAAACGATGAGAGTACACCAAGGCAATGTACATTTACTCATCCATCAAGATGAGATGATGCTACTATCCACAAACAGTCTAAATAAAAGCCTTTCCCGAAGGAGACACAATCATACAGTTAAGCAAAATTACGTGAACAAATAGTATGGGGTTTGGCAACTTTGCTCCACATCACGGTGACTTAAAAATAACTGGATCAACGCCTTCACAAATATTTTGCCCTGATATGACTTGATCCAGAAACAGTAGTTGACATAAGAAAAAGCAATATGTAATGAGAAAACATACATGGTGAACTAAACTATAGCCAACTAAAGAAAAGAATAGGCAAATGTATAAGCAGTAGTTGTTTCCTAATGTCACAAAATGTATATATATGAAAATTAACAATAATGTATTTACCCATTTCCTTATTATTACTGATAAGTAATATTCATTCTGTGTGCCATGTGTGTGCATTGTGCTATTCTAGCAGTGCCTCAAATGCAGAAAATTATCTAAACCATAATATTAACAACTAAACATTTAGCGAGGTAGCATAGTTTATAAATGTGGCAGAACTGTGGTGACCTTGCTACCAGGGTATGAATACTCGTATTTTTTACTCTTGCAAGCAGAGCATTCAGAACAGTTGGAAGTGAAAAATAAAAGGAAGCATAACGACTTATTAGGATGTTTGAAAATAATCAAGGATTTGCCTTCTTTGAACAGTTTAACTACTGGAACATTCTGAACTTCTATGCCCATCCCAACAGTCTGGTCACCACAAAATGAAAAGGCATTGAGCTATACCGGCATACCACAAAGTTAAACTACTGTTTTGTGAAACTATATATTTAGCTTGTAATTATGCATACATAATAGGCAAAAATCCAGGATCATCACCCTGGCATAACATAAACAGCATACCAGACAAAAGGGTGCGAATCAACATAACAATTTGGCACAATTATTTGTGGCTAATTTGGTATACTACAGTAATACATGAAAATAATAATTATGAGCTGATGCCAAATCTCCATATATTCATTCAAACTCACTACTGTGAGACACTAAGGGATTCTGCATTCATTCTTTCAAACTCAACGTACGAGAGAATATCAAATTATATTCAACATTGTGTAACAATCATTTTTCTATGCTTATGACCAACTAAAAGCATTATTAGGCAGTCAGTGCATCAATTTATTTTCAGATTGGAACATGTTGCAGTAATAGAAAATAGTTGTTCATACCAAATTTCACATCAGAGCTGTATAAATAGTGCAAGAACAGAAGCCTGAACGTTTCACTCCACCAAGTCTTACCATCACTATTTAAACATATTAATTGGGCACAAAAAGATTATATGTTGCCAGTGTTTTAATTATAGGAACTGCATTGAGTTGCAAATAAATGACTTGTCTAAAACATGATGCCATGACCGTTCCAATTCATTTGCCTGATGAAATAGATTTTCATTTTATCTTAAAAAGTTATGGTTACTCAGTATATATTAAAAACACAAAAAATGTTGCCAAACATATTAACCATATCCAGAGTATATAATGAGTTTCACTGCAACTCTGAACCAGATGATCTTTGGTTGAATGTCAGATTGGCCAACAAAGTCCTTATAATCTGAAAAGCACTTAGCTCTAGGCAGAGAAAGGAACATTACCTCTAATGGCTTCAAACAACTGGGTGGTCTCCCACTTCGGAATCAGAACGCTCACGTCACCAGATTTCACAAGGCTCACCGGGATCTGCAGAAAGACATCAAAGAATTCAAGCCTCCTATTTTTATACTTTCTGAAATCTGAAGATGTCAAATTAATGAGTTACATCATCGGGAATCCAAGGTCCTTCACATGCAAGAGATATTGACAGTAGAGGCACCTCTTTCTAAGGCATTAGATGTCACATTGAGAAAAGGGCATGTATTCCCGTGAAGTAATTTTTGCACATACAAAGTAATCTGCATACTATATTTTACTAAAAAAAGAATGGTCTGGGAGGAACATTTCCAAATACACCATTGTCTTGCCACCAACTCATAGTGTAAAGTAATAAGAAACATTCTGCCAATACTTACTTTTCCGTTTGCAAATCCAACCTATGAATCTATGCTTGATAATATATCAAGAAGGTATACTGACCTCAAAATGTAGAATCAAAACTTGTGGTGAAACCAATTCAGCAATTAGAACAGTGATTGCCTCATTAGTCACTGGACCCCATGATTCTCACCAATATCAAATATTTGGTTAACCAAATTGAAAAAAAAATCCATTGCTGTCCTTATTTGTTGCTTCACCTGAAACGCATAAAAGTTCCTAGTCATCAAAAGCACATAAAAAGTTCCTACTCATCAAAAGCACAACCCTTAACCCAGTACTATTTTTGTAAAATCTCATGGAACAGCATTTACCAGACACAATAACACGTGAAACAAAAAATGTATATTGCATCTCTGCAATAATTACGTCCATGCTTGTTATTCCTTCTATACTAACATGTACACATCAATAACATCAATTTCATCAAAAAGATGATGCAGGGGGCTTATACTGCACCAGCTGATAAAAAACACTAAAAACCTTAGAATCTGAAATACTCAGGACCTCAACGATCATAACATTCTATAGAGAGGAAGCCAGTCTTGTTCGTTTTCGATAACCTAACATCAGTTTATCAACCAGCCCCTAAAGCCATAACATTTTGAAGTCAAAAGACATGATCAGGCCAAGGTTTTTAGCTTCATTGTTTATAGAACAACAAAATTCAAATATAAGCAAATGAGAAGCATGACAGTAGGTTTGGTCAGAATGTTCTTGAAGTGTTATTATTATTATTATTTGCTAGCCTACTGATCTGCAACTCGTAATAATAAGTGGGAAAAAATTATTTGTTTACTCTGCACCAATAAATTATTGGTTAATCTCATTGAAATGGAGACATTTAATTCATACCTATGCAGCTGTTCTCGGCCAACTCGTTACGATTTTGAAGGCTTCCAATTCAGTGCTTCCAGGAAAAATTAATATGTTGATCTGCCCCTGCCACTCCAATGAAAAAGCAAACGAAGGGGATTTCAAATAATGATGCATGGATGCGGAAATACAGATCACATGAAAAATTTCTCGAACTCAAATATTGATGCATGGATGCGGAAATACAAATCACATGAAAATTTTCTCAAACTCAGAAAAGTAGACCTACACAGATCTTCTCACAGAGGTAGGGGTGGTCTACATGAATCAGTGGGGCACATCAATGAATCCAGCCGCCATGGAGTTGATCTGGCCACCACGGATCTGGTCCCTGCTGTGGAGAGGATATTGTTGTCGTGGAAAAGCTTGGAGCAAAGTATTGCTCATAGAACAAATGGATTTGTTGGTCCCCACGATGACGAGCTCATCGCCGGAAAGGCATAGAGGGAGAAGAAGACGCAACACTGCTTCTGCTCACGGAGAACAAAGAGGAGGGTGTGGCGCGGCGGCGGCTGCAGCTCGGGGAAGTGGGCGCATCACACGGGATCGAGCTCTTCCTCAATGCGACACAGCTCGGCCCGTCACAGATCGATCTCAGCATGATGTGGATCTGAGGGGAGAAGAGGGAGCGGCACGAGGTGGAGAGCGGCGGAGGAGGGCGCTACGGTGGAGGCCAGCGGAGCAGGGCGCGGCGGCGGATTCGTGCGTAGGGTTTGGGGAGACCGAAAGAGGAGTTGAGTCGGGTGGACTCAGCGCTGGTGGGTCCCACATATCTGCGTGGCGTTTTTATATGGGGAGAGGACGACGGGTTAAGGGGTGGTGACGACGGACGGGTTAAGGAAGGGGACGGTGACGACCTCACCACAAATAATAGATTGGTATAGATAGCTAAAGTCTCGATAACCCTCTGAAACAGTGCAATTTGGTTCATTTTACTCCTAACATAATTTATCATTTTTGTTTTTTCATACGTAAGTGAAGTCTTAAGGTAAAATTTTATAGGATGCTAGAACACATTGTAACACATGTTAGAAAAATATATCATGATTTTTTTATCGTTATTTTGATAGAGAATGAAATTTAATAGTAAATTGATATGGTAATACAAAAATGTATGAAAAATAATGACAAAAATTAAAAAATATATATAATTTTGGACATGCTATGTGATACCAACTACCATCCCATTAAATTTTAAATTAGCAATCCACTTGTGCATGGAGAAACAAAAAAATAAGTTCAATTAAGGGGTGAATTGAACTAAATAGATTGTTTTGGTGGGTAAACTAAATCAAACAATAGTTTAGGAGGTTATCTAGACTTTGGCTACACTTGAGGGTGGTAATTTGAACTTTCTCCAAAAATAAATAACAATATAAATCTAGTACAAATCATGTTGGTCGAAAGTTTTTTAAAATTTCAATCCATTGAAAAGAAGGAAGGATATTTTAAAAGAAATAATGAGAAATACTTACACGAAATTTTTGGTGAGTGCCCAGCTGCTTCAGGGATTGAAAAGTGCAGGATGTAGCTTCTGAATTATAGGGCGGCTCACCTTCATGTCATGCGCGCGTGCTGCTACTCCTGCCTACTAGTGCGCGACGGATGGGCAACTAGTACAGCTGCGGCAGTTTCAGCATCACATGCCAATTGGAGATCGCAGACTGCAGTCAACAGATGAACAAAGAAAAGGCCACACCTCTGCTAGGGGAACAATCAAGCACACGTCATACGACAAACACAATTGCAAGACCACCACCGCTCTCAGATTTGATATGCCTAGAATGGAATCTTCCTTGTCCTTTTTTATGGTGGTGAGAGGTGAGAGTAGGGCAAAAGCATGTCCTGACAGGGACCAATTTGGCCGTGGAAGCATCCTCCGCTCCGCATTAGTATATTTCATTCCCTGCATGCACCTGATGATGTGAGTTTGATGACGGGCCAATCACCCACTTCAACTAGCTAGTCCTGCATTGCTTGCTCTTGCAGTCATGGTGCCAAACGAACACTTTGTTTTACCAACAACCACTCTATATATATGATCCTAGCCTCATATATTATAGATCATCTTTGGAATCACTCACACTATGATTCACGCATGCAGAACCACCATTCAGCCGTCACCCTATATTTCCTTCCATGATCAGTAACTGTCTTACGCATGCGCAAAAAGTAGTGCAACAAGAGATTGATAACGTTACGACCAATTTTCTTCCAATTGCTCAAGAGAAAAAAGGTTATGCAGTTACCGTTCTTAATTTTATCTTTTGAAAAAAAAATTGTTGGCTCCTGCAATTTGCATATTTAGAAGTTGAACAAAATCAACCACAGATGATGGTCGAATGAAATCGAAGATGCATTGGCAGTGACATGCATCAAGGACCAGACACAGCCCCGTGAAGAACATCAGTACTCACTGACAGAATCATCCCGTGAATCATTGGAGTTTTATACAATTGCAACAATATGCCCAAGTTAACCTCTGTCCGGCCGATAAGAAAAGGCATGGCTCGGGGGTATTACTCTGGAATCGTTCTGTACTCCGGAGCCATTAAAGCAAAAAACCAAAAAATATATATAACGCAAGGGCTGATGACGACAAGATTAGGTCTGATTTTCGGTTAGCTACATCCACCCTTTCACACTCTGATCCTCATCATCTGTTCCTTAATCTACTGGTTGCCGAGTTAATAGTGGGTTTGGTATTTTGTCATGTGATCATTTGCAAGTTGAGATTTAATTAGTGTAACCTTTCTTTGCAACTTGCAAATTGGATGAATTTCTTGTTTACAACACCCAATAATGTGTTTTGTTGTGCTCTTTGTACCTTAGTCTAGCAAAGTTTAAAAGAACCAAAGTTGCTTCTTTAGAATACCCGCTCTACTCAAATCCTCTTTAAAATTGATACCTTGAACCACTGCTCAGGAATAAAAATCATGTTACCAAAGTTTTCTTGAACCTCGTTTGAATCCCTTTGAACCATCAACTCATCAGGACTAAAATTGCATCTTAATATATATATATTGTGAATGATCTTTTTAATAAAAATAACACTTAAATTGTTTGATCATTTGATTTTAATATTCTAAAAATATATATCGAATTAATTTATTTGCACATTATATAACCTTGTCTTTAAAAAGCAACAAGCATCTATATAAGAAAGTTAAAAATCTTACAAACTAATAGAACATTGGAAATACTCAGCTATCCCAGGTAACGGGCTTACTGTAGTGGGCCGCATAAGCAGTTGGGCAATTGGAACATGGGAGGATGTTTGGGCCGCATATGGAGTTGGGCTGTTGGAACACGGCAGGATGTTTGCAAATTGCAATGCTGGACGGGCCACTGCTCATTTGCAATCGTTAACGTCAACAGAAGTCATTCCATTTTCAATGGTACCCTGAAATTCAATGAAACCACACTTAGTGGGTCAATCATCCCAAAGGGAGAAACAAAAACCAACGCAGATGCTTTTCTAGGGTGAGCTGCATGTCTGACAGACAAGCAGAGCATCTTGTAGGAGTGTATGTCTGTGTCTTTTGTCGCTACGAGTCCAAGTTTAATCATGCTTAATCAGACCCTCACGTGCGTGTCAGATTTGGGATATGCGGCTGTGCAGTGTATTTAGAGTAGGTTTTGGACCTTTTGACAGCACACCTAATTGAAACCCGACACATCTCTGCTGTCTCTTTGATTCGCCGGTGGAAAAAGAAAGGGGACAATTGTGTGGTTGACCCTGTTTTTGGATGCAATTGTGCGATTGACCCCGTTTTTCACACTTTGCATGATTGACCCTGTTTTTCCAGATTGAATAAAGAGATTGACCCCATTCCGTTAAAACCTAGTAACAGTGGTAAATCCATGGTAAGAAGACATATTTACCCTTTGCATGATTGACCCTGTTTTTTTCTTGTAAACTTCATGAATGACCCTACTTTCAACATAAAAAATTCAGTATTATCCATACAAGATTTCAGCAAACAGTTTGAACAAATTTGAACCAAATATTTAAAATTTTCAGCAGCAATTTTACTATAAAAAGGAGCATATGAACATAGCAAACATTATGACATATATCACATAACACTTAAGAACATACCATGCAACAAAGATCCATGTCTCAATATTGTGATACATCCATGACTCAAAATATAGATAACATGAGCACATCCAAGCAATATCCAAGTTGCTAAGCTATTACATCCATTCAAATGCCAAACCATTCAGCTAGCCTACTGCCCCCTCTTCCTCTTCCTCTCACTCTCCCTCTCCCTCTTCCTCTCCCGCTCCCTCGTTCCTCTTCTTCTTCCTCCTAAAGTGGTGGATGCACTTTCTTCTTGCACAGGAACTTCTACTAGCCCTTCAGTTGCACTTGTAGTAGGCCTCACACTTGCACTCGGGCCTTGCACTTGCACTTGCATTTTCTTGTCGCACATGTACTTGCACTAGACCTTCACTAGAACTTGCATTTGCACTAGGTCCGAACATGAACAAGAAAAATGTGTTAGCAAATATTAAAGAATATCACAAAGAAAGAACAATTAGTAATAAAAAATGTGAAAAAGAATTACAAAGGTGTGGCTGCAACACTTGGTTGTTGACTCCCTCTTCCAGTTGCATTTTCAGTTGTTGTGGCCCTTCTCTTTTGTCTAGTCTGTAGGACCACCTTGGCAAGTCTTGGCTGTGTGTCCTAGTTGATGACATTCTGAACACTCTCTTCTCTTCCTCTTTGTACCGGGCTCATCGAAGCTTTAATTCTGGATACTCTTGGTCTTCCAGGTTTCCTTCTCAACTTTGGTTTTTTGATTTTATAGCCAAGCTCAACACGTGGCCAAAGATGCTTTGATGTCATTGGAGGGAAAACACCTGCATATGTCTTCTTCAACCTTTCAACAGAGAAGTACTCATGAACAAAGTCATCCATCATCACCTCCCTACTTAGAGTGCCAATAAAAGCTAGTGCATGACTACAAGGCTTTCCTGTGATTTGCCAAGTCCTACAACTACAATATTTCTCATCTAGATTCACCGCGTGCTTGACAGTGGCCACACTTACTTCAGCCGTCCCATCTCCACATTTTAACACCTCATGATACTTGATAGCCTTGCTTCGATCATTTAGCTCATTGACAATGGATGGGATGATCCTACCCTCCATTTCTCTAGCAATCTTGCTTTTTTCGACAAACTTTTCAATGATCATTTGTCGTATCTTTTCATGCATATCCACAATCTGGAATGCTTTTGTCTTGGATACCCAACTATTGAAACACTCGAGATAGGTTGTTATTAATGTAATCTACCTTGCAATCCTCATCAAATTTGCTTCTACTCCATTTGTATGGATGATTCTTCTCCAACCAAACAAGTGCATCAGGACATTGCTCCTCTATCTTGTTCATATGAAAAGTGTACTTGTCAACCATACAAGTCTTTGCAGCAGCCCACATATTACGAGAAAACAAAGGCCCCATGTACCTTTTCTTCATATTCTTCCACAAGTGTCTCATACACTCTCTATGTTCCACTCCTGGGTAAACTTTATCAACAGACTAGCTCTATGCCTTTGCCTACAACAATATGTTGAACATTATGAGAAAAATATATGACAATTATAAGAAGGAACAATAATTTATGAGACAAATATGTGTGATAGGGTACCTGCATCCGTACTAATGACCAATCCTGTAGGGGTGCCAATTGCTTCCTTCAAATTCTGAATAAACCATGTCCAACTCTCAGTTGATTCTGTCTCAATCACTCCATATGCCACTGGAAAAAGCCTATTGTGTCCATCCACTGAAACTGCAGCTGCTAATTGCCCTCTAGATCTTCCTGTTAAGTGGGTTGAGTCCATGGCAATATAAGGTCTGCAACCCCGCAAGAACCCATCAATGCAAGGTTTCAATGCAACAAAGAACCTTGTGAAACATATAGCCCCATTATGCTCTTCTCGTGTCCATCTCAACAACGCTTCCAGGCATTGCTCGAAGCAGTCGAGCTCTATAGGTAGGAAGCAAGTCATAGCTATCATCCCATGCCCCATATATAAGGTCAAGAGCCTTTTCTTTCCCTCTAACAACCCCTGTCATATGGGACAAGTAAACTTGTACTTCTTATTTAGCTCATCCTGCAGCTCTTTAGGCCTCATTGTGGGTTTCTCCTTTAACCATTCAACAACTCGTTCAGCTACCCAAATATGTGAGGCCATTGTGTCACCCGACTTATTCACCGAACCACAATTTGTATGCTTTGGTCCATTTTTTTCACCTGCAACATCCATTAAATCATTATGTTAGACAAAATCACGGTTACTTAGCATTATCTTAGACAAAATATATGCATTACCTTACAACCAGTGTACTTTTTTCCCTTGTTTGCAAAAAAACCCACTTGCAACCCTTATGTGCTCTCTTGCATTTGGCTCTAAACCGGGACTTAGATTTCTTCACTGTGGAAAAGCCATAGTCGTTCAAGACAGACATGATGAGTTACAGCTGACTTGCACTCATCCACATCTTCAAATACAACACCCACATCAATCGGTGGATTATCAACATCATATGAAAAGACACGAATATAATCATCATCGTCTTCATCAACAATTTCAGCATCGGGATCAAAATCAAGATCAAAACAATCAGATTCTGAATCGGAAGATGCAGCCAAGTCGGTGTCATAACTGCTATCACTTAGAACCTCCAAAGACTCGGTGTCCGAGTATTTCCCCTCCTCATCATGATTTACACTCTCTTTTGGCTTTGTGGTTTTTTTGACGCTCACTTTTCTCTTTGTGGATCTCTCATTTGTGGGGTGGGATGGCTCAAGAATGGGACTCACATTGGATGCTTGGAGACCGAGATGCCTCTAACACTTTACTCCTCACCTGTAGGATGCAACCTACGCTTTGTGGGTGAAAATTGCAAAGGGCCACTGCAATCATGAATCCGAGCATGAATGTGCACTACACCATGTTCAAGGTTTAATTCAAACCACTCAAACAATTGTTCATCACTCTCTATCCGGATACATGCATCATCAATTGAACGCCACAAAGTTATGTACTTGTTTCAATCCCCATTTGCATTTTTCACCTATGTAATTAACCAAATCCAGCAGAGAGAAATGATGATCGTCAACCGCAAGCGGGGGCAAGGTTTGTCTATGGCAATATTGCTTCGGCTCACCCTCCGGCAATGCAAAATATGACCCAACTTTGATAATAATTTTCATATCACGGTGAGTTGTCCTACAAGTTACAACAAATAATAGCACATAATGGTTGCTGTTCCATCCGTAATTCTACTCAACCACAAAATTACTCAAATTTAAAGTAGTGAGCAGAAACATACCTAATCTCCATGTTGAGAAGGAAGAGAAATCGAATGGAGAAACCAGAAATCAACGGATTCGCGGCGGATCGCGTGCCTCCCCGCCCGACGCGGCTCAAGCACGGCTCGGCGCGCCGCCTCGGCCGCCTCAAGCACCGGCCCACGCGCCCGCCCTGGCCGCCTCGCGCGTCGGCCCGCGCGCCACCGGCCCGCCGCTGGCCGCCTCGCGAGCTCGCCCGGCCACGGCCGCCTCGCGCGCCGGCCGTGCGCCGCCTGCCACTGGCCGCCTCGCGAGCTCGCCCGGCTACGGCCGCCTCGCGCGCCGGCCCGCGCGGTCCTGGCCGCCTCGCGAGCCCGCCCCGCCTTGGCCGCCTCGCGCGCCGCTCGCGCGCCGCCTCGGCGTGGCCGCCTCGCGCGCTGCAGCCCGGCCGCCGTCCTCGGCCGCCTCGCGAGCCCGCCCCGCGCGCCGCGCGGTCCTCGGCCGCCTCGCGCGCCCGCCTCGCCTTGGCCGCCTCGCGCGCACGCAGCCCGGCCGCCGCCAACTCGCTCGGATTCGCACCTCGCCGCCCGGCTCGCCCGAGTCTAGGGTTCTAGGATAGGAAAGGGTAGAAATGTCCGTAGCTTACCCTCTGTTTATCCGGATGTGTTTTTTTATTTTTTCTGTTTTCGAAAATTGGATCAAAGTAACGGACGGCATAAATCGGGGTCAAACGGCAAGTTTCGTCCGGAAAAACAGGGTCAATCATGCAAAGTGTGAAAAACGGGGTCAATCGCACAATTGCATCCAAAAACAGGGTCAACCACACAATTGTCCCAAAAAGAAACCCGATAATGATAAACCTCCAAATCAGTCCAAAATCATTGATCTATTTTGTTGAGCTAACATGGCCGGGTGATATGCAGGCAATCGCTAAAGAGGGGATTGGAGGAGCGTAAATTGCTCGATCGACTGCGTAACTTGAGCAGTGGGACTCGGGACCGTTGCTTCGACCATGAACCATCACCGGTACTTGTCCAAGTGTCAACCCTCGGAATATAGAACTCAATGTAAGGGTGCCTTTGGTACCGCTTCCGCTCACGGTGCTTATGGCACTCGTAGCATGGGGCTAAGAACTGTAGCTACGAGTAACATGAGCGGGAATAAGCAGCAAATACCAGCTTGACCAGATTGGCAGAAAACAGCTTCGTGCTACGGTGAAGTTACTGTACCTACGAGTGTGATAAGCTGAAGTTGATAATCTATACCAAAGGCACCCTAAAGCTCCAAGAAACGTCAAAATTAGGCACTAGTACTTGTCAGTTCTACCCACGTTTGCCGACTCTATAGACCGGCCGGTCAGAATGCACAAATAAATCCATAGATAGAATGATACAACAGTAGTTGTTCACAGTCTCTGAAACTGAAAACGGTACCAATAAAGGACAAAGAATCAATCAAAAAATTCTGAAAAAAATACAGAAAGTCTCACTATATTTGCAAGCAATTAGTATATTGCATCGTCAGATAAACCATCAAATTTGTAAGCATACGGAACAATAATCTCTATGTCAAACGGTTGCTTCATGAGATGACGGATCAGGAATTCAGGATGGCTGCTGTGTGCAGTTGTTGGCGCCGCAGCCGCAGGAGTGGGGTGTGAAGGCGCAGACGCCGAAGGGCTTGCCGGGGATGTCGCAGTCGATGGCGTAGCAGCAGCTCGTGTCCACGCAGTTGCTCGCGTTCGACGCCGCGCAGCACCGGCACCCTCGCACAGCTGGAACGGCTCGTACGCCTCCGCCGTCACCGCTGCCGGCAGCGACGCCGGCCGCCGCTGGTATACCACCCTCCGCACCGGGACGAAAAGCTCCTCCTTGCTGGCTCCTGCTTAATTATTTACTAGGTGGATTAGAACTCAATCAACAAGAATATGATCGTCCGAGCAGAAGAGGATCATGCCACGCACAGCGACCTGATCAATTCTACTTACCTTGAGCTTGTAGGGAGCTCAGGAGGAGAGCGAGGCACATGAATAGGAAGAGGGTGAGGCAGGTCGTGGAGGCAGAGGGGCTGGCCATGGCTGACGATTTTGGTTTGGTGGGAATGGAAGGGAAATGAAACAGGGATGCCTTTTTATTATGGGTTTATTGTAACGCACTAATCACAGTATTGAAAATGACTTTACAAGAGTCTGTGGTGGCTGTCTACCGGATGTCTGATGGGCTACAGTAGGTGTACGTATTCCCAGTCAAAAGCCATAGAGCCTAGGAACTGGAACGTTCTGATGACTTTTGTATGTCAGATTGCAAAATCTATCTGAAAGGTTATATAATTAATGAATTGGTGATTATTGATATCACGGATTCACCTTTTTTATTTACTTATGTATCCATCACCCCCTTCATGAACAAAGGTGTGGTTAGTGCCCATGACCAAACTAAAATTATTACCATTACATGGTCGTGTACTAGAGTGGTCAAGGCAACTTCAAAGTGCTCTGGTTTCTTAAGCTCTGAACAACATGCAAACAGAAATACATTCAATTTGCAAAAAAAAAAAACAAATACAAAAATTATTCATGTGCACATAATCTTTGACAATAGTTTCTACATATTCGATCAACTTTTAACAACATGAAAATTTATATATTCTCAAGACATTTCATAATGAATAGAGGAATATTAATGTCACATCGATTGATCAAATTTGTAGAAATCACTTGTCAAAGGAAAAAGAAAAACTGAGTTAATGAAAACAATTAACACTTCTGCAATGGCAACGAGAGAATTGTAGATCTTTATGATTGAACCTTTTGCCTTGGATTTTCTTTGCGTTTCTTCTTTCATTGACGGATAGAAACGTACAAAGATTAAAAGATAGAAAATAAAAAAGTTACTAATGAAGCAAAAAAAAATTAACATAGAGATACACTTCAGTTTTGTATATTTCAATCGAGCCCACGCTTCAAATTTTCAGTTCACTCGTTGTTTATAGCAATAATAAGACCCAAAATCAAGGTGTGACACATTAACCTCTGTCGAAGAAAGGTGTATAGGGTCAATTTTGGAAGTTAGACTGGACTAGGCGTGTCGAACTCTGGGAACTGACGATACTGCAACGCCATGTTTTTATCAGAACTCAGAGGAGGAGGTTTGCCGAAGAATGGGCGCAGTTGTTGGTGGCGCAGCCGCAGGTTCGGGGCGAGAAGCTGCAGACGCCGAAAGGCTTTCCGGGGAGGTTGCATTTGATGCCGAAGCAGCACTGGGTCTGGATGCAGTTGCTCTGCTTGTTGGGGTTGGACCTGGGGCAGCAGCGGCATCCACCGCACGTCTCCAACGGCTCGGACGACGCCAACGATCGGTACACCACGCTCTGCACGGGCACCAACAATTCCGACGTCATGGATGGTGATCTCCCGCTGCTTGTTCCATGTTTCTGTTTACCGCCTACCAAGAAATACTCATCCTCCTTATTGCTGGCTCCTGCTTAATTATATATTCGATTGCATGAATATAATCCCATGACATACGCGTATGTGACAGTCATACACATACATACCTTGACTAGCATGGACGGCGGTGAAGAGGAGGATGGCGAGGAAGATCATGGCCTGAAGGCAGTCAACGCCAGCCATGGTTAATCTTTTCTTTGTGATGCAGACTTAAGTGGGGATTACCGTGGGCGGTATATACGGTGCAGGTTTTGAATTTGGAGAAAACGCAGCTATTATATTAGTAAATAAATCGCAAGTTACGACTTATAACTGCACGACAACAGATCAATGCAAACGCTTATAGCTCTTAATTCATCCATCTTTTTGGCAAAAAAAATGTTAGCTTTGCCAACGTATATGGTGACTTCTAACTCATGTGAAGACCTTTTGTTATATTTTATAGTTAATGTATTTCCTTACTTTGCTTGAGAAACTTTCTCATACATATCGTTTGCTTGAGCAGATTATAAACTAATTGTTTTCATTTTTTCATGAAGCAGAAAATGACAATACTTGCAATTGATTTTTTTTCAGCTACAGGAGTGCATCACTAGGTAGACTGTTTTTCATGAAAAGGATGCCAACTAATTAGAAGCATCATTTCGTCATAGAAAGATAAGGTTACAAAGTGACTCTGACTCGACGATGTACTAACATTCCTTAGCATCCGTCCTGTGTTTTGCGATAGGATAACTCATGAACAACAAAAAATGGCGACACTTGTTTGGTTGCTGTGTTTCCATCTGCTTTACTTGGGCAGTCGGACACAGTTTGGCGTCAGATTTTCTCATCGCCCAGTAAAGTAGATCCCCTTTTCTTTTTGCGATTGGAAAGGTGCCACTTTGATATGCCAAGGAAGGGTTAACAGCTGGCCTTCTTCTCCACCTCACACAGTAATGTAATGCGAGCGATGATGGCGACGACAAACATGGCTCCAAGGCAACGGACCAGTGTGTGATTATGGTACTAAACAGCGACTGAAATTGATATCCTCTGAACCATTTCTTTTCTTCTAAACTCTCAAACCAGCTCGAGTCATTGTGTTACCACTATCAGGCGCAGAAGAACATATTATTAGTGTCATCCAGGGCCATGCGATAAGGCCAAATATTGTCATAGTGCCGCATCGCAATCGACACCTTTACAGCCAGAAATGTGAGGGTGGATGATGGTAGACCGGAAAACAACGAGGCTTCTGGATTGTTAAAGCCATATAAAAAGACAGTGATCGATTACCACGTCCTAAGAAAGCATCAAGCGAGAGAAATTTCAGACTCTGGTATGATCTTCTTCTTTTTTTTTTTTTTTTTTTTTGCGATAAAGACTCTGTATGATCCATAGATGACTATGAAAAGGACAAATTTCTTGCACTAACACAATGGAGCTAACCATGCTGCAGAATCACAAAAATATATAACGATTGCCAACTGCAGACTTCCAATAACATGCTTGCTTGTACCGATGTGTCCAAGTGACGTTACTCTCTGAGATAATGAAATCGAACTTCAGTTTTCTCCTTCAACTATCCAGATTCTCCTTCCAGAAAAGCACCAGAGCAGGAAGCGTCACATTGTTAAGGAAGTAAGTCCAGACTTCACAAAATGCATCAACAGGTCATGCCATTAAGATGTCATTCGATAAAGAAAGTAGAGCAGCCAGTTATTATTCTCCCCTGTGACAGGATATCTGTCAATAGAAAATTTGCAGAGCACTTGAACACTTAATTCTGAAGAGAGGCATCAATTAATAACACCAAGATATGCTATATCAACCATCCAACCTCTCTTAGTTCAGCCTTTCATTTCTAGGGTTAAACCCGCCAGTTTTGGCTGGGCTCACTCAGTCAACCATACATAAGACCACAGCGAAAATTAGAGGGCCTTACAAGCAGCAGCATGCAGATCAAATTTATACATTGGAAGGCTAGCCTAGCTAGCCAGAAGGCCAAAAACAAAAAAACAAAAAAAAACTCAGAACGCACGTGCAGTACAGCACATGTGCATGTATGCGCCCACACCACCCATGGTTTAGAACTTGCAATGTACAACTGAACCTATTCCAGCAGCAACTGAAACAGCGCGCCCTCACCTCACTCGGCATGCCGGAACAGCAGGGGAGCACTTGGGGTTGGGGATGGCCCTATAGTGGACACTGTTCCCTGTTAGCCTGCGGCGAATTCTGTAGTCAGGAAGGCCAGAAGATTGACCGGAGCCATCACTTCCACCGCTACCCTGCAATGGCTCGAGAGTCTCCACAACATCACTCATAAGAGGCCTTGCCTTCGGGTTGTGATTCAAGCAGTAGTATGCAAGGCTACAAGCCTTGTAAGCGGCTCTGAATGGATACTGTCCCTCCAGTTTAGGGTCGATGATTTGGAGAAGCCTCCTCTTGTCACAGAGCTTTGGAAGGGCCCAGTCAACCAAACTCTGCTCCCTGCTGGGCCGTGACTTGTCAATAGACTTTCTCCCAGTCAAGAGCTCGAGAAGGACAACACCGAAGCTGTAGACATCACTTCTAGCAGTCAAGTGACCTGCACATATTAGGTATTTACATGAGAAAAAAATGTTGCATATTCGCATATTGATTGGTAATAATTTTGCTAAAAGGTAATATTCCAGTACTAAATAAGCAGTAAATGATAGTACTTTCAGTTCATGTAAATAATACTGTGACTGGCACTATTTTAGAATTTAATATTCTAGCACCGAAACAAGTGAGAAATGCTAATCAGTTTCTGGAGCAAAACCATTAGTCCTGTGATTAAACAATATTACATTGGCAAAAGCCCATCCAAACAGTCGGCTCATATCTTGTATGAAACATAATTAGCAAAAAAATTCTATTATGGGGAAAGTACCTGTCATCACGTATTCCGGGGCTGCGTAACCATAAGTTCCCATCACCCGAGTTGATACATGTGTCTCATCACCTTCTGGTCCAGCCTTTGCCAAGCCAAAGTCAGACAGTTTAGCAGTATAATCCTGTGGCAATGTAAATAAAGAAAGTGCCATTATGTCAGAAAAAAATGTATTTCAAAAGAATATACATAGAACTAAAAAGAAGAAACAAAATAGGCATGAAGAAGTAGCTAGCACTAAACTGAGTCCAGCAGAATATTCGAGGTCTTGAAATCTCTATAGATGACAGGCTTTTGAGCATTGTGTAGGCAGGCAAGCCCTTTGGCAGCTCCCAGTGCAATTGACATCCTAGTAGCCCACGGTAATGACGAAGCTGTCTCTGAGAACATAACATAAAGAAAACAAGTGGTCAGCAAAATCATTTCCACAAAACACAAGCCCGTTGTGAATGACTCTAGCGAAAAGTAACAGCAACATTACACATCATACATGCTAATATTTTTATAAAGTGCACTCTCAGTTCTTTCCTCGACAGTGGAATTTTTGGAGTGTCCAGAAATGCAACAGGCAATGATTACAGTCCAGAACAAAGAGAAGCTTCAAGAAAATTTCCACAACAAACATAAACACAGAAGAAATTCACATGAACATAATTTCTTATTATCTTCCATCAGAAAATATTTAGATCACTGGATTTGGGCCAAAATAAACAAAAAAAAATCCATGTGCTCGAATTTGCAGTTTCCTGTTTAAACAGAAATCCAGAAACAAATATATGATAGCCAGGAACTAGTTGCCACCAATAATTAAACATTGCTGGTAATTTACCAAGCAAATAATGATCCAGGAAGCTGAGTTATCAGCAGTTCAAGAACCAGATGAGTAGCTTTTTATTAGAGAAATATTGGAAATAAGTGTAAATACTTTCATCCTAATGATCATGAGTTATTTGCTACATAGAGAATTTAGACCACACCAGCAATACTTAATAAAAATAATTGCATCATTAATCAATTCATTAGCTCAAGCTGTCATCAATGGACATTACTAGAGAAAAACAATGCCAATACTTAAAAACGAAAAGAAAAGTCACAGAAACACAAACTTATAGATAAGCAGCAGGTGGTCATAACAAAAAGGAGAAGAAATATTACTTCGGAATAAGTGATTTTCTAGACTTCCTCGAAACATGAACTCGTACACAAGAAGCCGGTGGTCATCTTCGCAGCAATATCCAATCAACTTTACCAGATTTGGATGCCTTAACTGTCCCAGGAAATTAACCTCAGTCTAGCAAAGAAACACAAAAAATGAGCCAAACTTTTCATATTCGCATTGTTAATAATATGCTAGAAAACCATCAAAGGAGTTCACGTTTTCCTAGAAGTTAGGTAAACTTCTTGATGGGTTACAAATCAATTTCAGTCAGATATTTTGTTTATTCAGATCATGCTTCAGTAAAATGCTATGTTTTTAAGTTGCTAGCATCTAAAAAACAAGTACACTTAAAATAAAGGATTACAGATATTTGTAGATAAACCAATGGATAACTATATCAATGTATCAACTTCACATGATCTTTCTTTACAACCATATTTTTATGTACTTTAGTTCATCGAAAATTAGAGACACTACAACACTTAAAAGTGTTGAAAACTAGTCCAGACAAGGAAACAAGATACATCAATGAAGTAACTTTTGCATGGAGTCCCCTAATATGTGTTTTACTTGTGGGCATATTCACTACTAGCATGAGCTTGACCACGACTATGTGACTTTTGTGCATGTGTCATGCAAAGAATATAAATATATGATACGACAAAGGAAAACATAACTGACATTGTCATGTTTATATATTAGTCATTATTTATGCAAATAACAGAAGCCATATATTGAACAACTTAGTTACTCACAAGCCATTCTCTGTGCCCTTGATTTCCATCTTTATTGAGCACCTTGACTGCAACAGGCAATGCCTTCAGACCAACCCTGACGTTCTCATCTATGTAACCCTTGTAAACAGTCCCAAATCCTCCTTCGCCAAGAACATAATCAGCACGGAAGCTCTTTGTGATTGTCTCGAGCTCAAACAATGTGAAGGAAATCACATTGTTGTAAATGGAAATGTTCTTGGCGTCTTCAATTTTCCTAGGTGTTGAAGGATCACTTGCGTCCGATGAGGTGCGATTGTGCTTCTTATCTGCATTCGTGCTCTTGGTAGGATTTTGTAACAAGTGGAGCTGTTGAACTGAGAACATGAGCAAACAACCAAAAAAGGAGAAAGTTTAAACTACTGTCCATAGGTATCAACAGAAACGAACTTACAAGAAATTCTCACGTATAAAAGACAGAATAACAAAAAAATTGCCATCAGAAAATATACACATCCTGTTTTTTACATAACCAATATGGTCCCAGATATATTAAGAAAAAGATCACTATTTTAGGATTCACACTACATTATCAGCATCTATAAAGATCAAAAAGATTCAATATCTACTACAATGCCAAAATGCCAATTATCTATGTCTAAAATATTAAAAGTAACATGAGATCGAGTGGAAATGAATGCGTTGTAACCACTAGCATCTGTCAAGTGACCTTTTCCTAAAATAATACGTTCTACTGTACTTGTTTCTCAGTGGGAAGCAAATAAGTAGAAGAGGATGACCAAATTTTTGTACAGTATAAGGGTAAACAGTACAAGGAGACCAGATCTACTGCACAGTTTCAGGTAATTGAAAACCTCGAAATTGCTTAAAAAACTGCAAGTCGCAACTGGAAGAGACTACATTATTCAGCATGGAGGATCATGATATTTTAGCCTTACAAAATTGGAAGTCAATAATAGAGCTACAGAGGAGAGCATAGAAATTGAAGCCTCGTTGGGGAAAGTGCCTTTGATTTTTCCATGTACACAATCAAGTGATGCAAATCAACCAGATGACAAAAAAATGCAGCAGAGAAGAGATGGCAAATCAACACCTAGAACTACAACAGAAACAAAAATGACAGAGAGGCCAAAAAGGATGAAACTTCAGCAAATGCAGATTGCAAAACCATAGGCCAAAGACTGGATTCAACTTGTTTAGAAAAAAAAAATGGAACAGAAACAATGGATGAAAAACTCTGCTCGAGCTCTCAATAAATAAAATCAAACGCTTCGAGACCAAAGTTCGCACGTCTCTCTAGGATGCCGATATGGTGCAGGATCCAAAGCAAAAATCAAAATTTGCAACTAAATCATTAGCCTGAATAAACCTAAAATCTCTCAACAGAAGCAAAGATCGTATTTTGGCAATTCCGCACCAGGCCAACCAACCTCGAGATCCCAGGAACCGACAAATAACAATCCGCCAAGGTAAATTTTGATGCGCCTAAGAGGGGATCCCAAGAATCACCGACGGACGGAGCGATCCTCAGGCCCAGAGTACGGAAGAAATCCGAGCAAGCAACAGGCAGAGGAAGAAGGGAAGAATTACCTTGCGCGTGCGCAGGAACGACGGCATTCTCCTCTCTCGTCCCACAGTTGCCCATCCCCTAATCCTCGTCCTCCTGCTCGCGATGCGGTCGGCGGGCCTCTTCTACTTGTACCAGGGATAGCCCAGGCTCTCATTCTTAGCAGGTTGCTTCATGCCATCAGCGAGCCGGGACGAGACGAGTCGAGCTGTGCGCGTTTCCTCTTTGGTGAGGAGAGCAAAGCTGTATGCTTGCGCCTGCGCGAGGAAGAAGGCAACTTGGCAGGCGGGCAAAGCAGAGGAACGCCTCAGCCGTTGAAGGGGATGAGCTGTGAGGAGCGTGAGAGTGAGAGTGAGATTGTGTCAATAGTACGGTAAGCACAGGTGCGGGGCTCCTAAAAAGTGCAGCATGACGCCTTTGTGTTTTCGAGTACTAGATTTGCGATTGTTAATTATCCGATCAACTAATTGTTTTGTTTACGGATGACTAATTGAATAAAGAACTTTACAGCTAGTAGAGCTCGATCTAATTTACGATTTTGGTTCACTGAAGCAGGCAAAGTATAAAAGGTTTTCTGAATGGACACATTTTTTGTTATGTTTCTGGTTGTTCAGATTCATATATCTTTAATAAATTTGAGCACCCTATTATCTGGGTTCATGTGAGCTGTTATAAATTTATGATAAGTATATGAATTTTTAAATAAAATAACATAAAATGTGGCCATTGACAATCGAAAAGTACTTCTGATATAGAGCATCGTTTAAACATCATTTATGGTAAAAATTTCTCCTATTTTTTATGTGGATTACTTGCATACGAAATCCTTTCCTTCGCTATCCGTATACATGTATTTTCTTTTGAAAATAAATTGATTCTATATGCCACCATTTTTCAGTCCAATGTTCAAAATAGACATCATTAGCGTACAATGTATTTAAAAGTTGATTTACTAGGTAGCTTAATTAGAAAGTTGTCTCAATACCTCAAGAGTACAAGAATGACAAGTACTACAGGCCATGAACAGAGGATGACTCCACTACATAAAGAAGCCTTTTGTTTGATTGTTTTTCTTTGAATCAATAGGAACCGAATACATGGTTCCGATGTGAAAGAACCCGGAACCAACATTTCCTTCAAATGAAAGCTTTGTATGGACAACTACCGTAGTTGCTTTGCTGCCATCGATGGACAGTATGATCTTTTCAACAAAAAGAAAATATGTGCAAGAGAGAATAGATTTGGGTGGCCCTCCCTTTAGAGTTGAGAGGATATTTCCTCTCCATGTCCCCCTTTTGGTGATACGGAGCTGTTGGGCCATGGTGTGAAGTTACATTCACTAAATTGCATGTCTCCGATAGAAATGGAATGGAATTTATGGCCACAATGATATCTGGATTGCACAAAGCTATAAGCCATGGGGTCTTTAGCTTAGAGCCAGGAGGAGTCATCTCATCCCTGGTAATTCTTGCTGTAACCCCAGCATGCAGTCTGTAATAATGAAAGAAGAAGCACAATTGTAATGAAATGGAACGAACTGCAGAGGAGGCCCCTGGATTGAGAATTGAAGAAATAGAAGGACCACAGACAGAAAACGATAACATGGTGGGTCTTGGCGATCTGCCCATGCATATCGCAGCATGTGCAATTGCGCACGGGTGGAGCTGCCCCAGCCTGCTTGCCGCGCTAATTACCAGCACCAGAACAGGGGACTGGTCCATCATCTGATGAGCAGACGCAGAGCACTGAGCCAAGTGGCAATGGCTTTTGTGTGTGAATCTTGAGGAGGCCATGATCTCTCTGCATGTGCATCCCCATGGAAAGGAAAGAAAAAGGAGGAGATCTTCTACCTTGGAATTAGCAAAAGACGCTATCACGTCGATAAAGCTGCTGCTACAGGCCCTGCAACTGCTAGCAAAATACAGTTAGCATTTTGCGCCTAATAACTACCTGTTCTCGAAGTGATTAATCAAGTATAGAATAGCGCAGAAACTGATGAAAGGATTCGCTTAACTTTTAGTCAAGGCACAAACCCACTTTCACCAATCCAGGTGTTTTGTTATTGCTTCAGATCCAGGTTCACGACACAAACCTCCTGCTTATTAATGCATGAAAAGGATTGCTATGATGCTTTGTTACTACAGATGCAAGAGATTTTTTTTCCTTTGCGGATAAGATTTTCAAGAGAAAGTTATTAGTTGGGGTGTGCAAGCGTGATACAGTAAAAAGAATGGAAAGGCAGGTAAAGAGTGGCTGCACCGCGGTGACAGTTAAGAGTAGAACGTGCCATGTTTTCAGATGCCCACGATGGTTAACATCCCACCACATGTTCGGTTAATTAAAGAGCATTACCCTGTCAGCAGGTCAAATCAGTATACGAGCTTTTTTCAGCATGATAAAGAAGAGTTAATTGCTGAACATGCATCCATGGCAACACGGTTGAAGAAGAGGATTATCTTCCAGATGATGGAACAGATGACACAACAACCACGCATGATGTGTCGTGGCTTGTAGCAGAGTTGATTAGTTATTAGCAGATACTGGTAATTAGGCATCATCCCTAGGTCGATGCCTACAGGGCTAGTAGATGTCAACTTGTAGGGAGACGGGCTTGGTACGTGCAAAGCGCTTGTCCTGAAGCGATGCAACGATGATTATACTAAACACATACGCCTGCATGCATGACGTGCACGCACATGGTTACAAGTTTTCAGACCTCTTGGGATACGTTAATTACTGGTAGTTAGCAGGCCGATGATATGATAATTAACGAGTAGTTTGTTGGTTGACGCCAAAAGGTCTTCACTGGAGGCTTTACCATTTCTTAGGTATTTTCCAGGTGCACGCTCAGCTACAGGACAAAAGCTGACCTGCTCACAATTTAAATTTCTTCTTCAGTACTACTACGTGTAAGCAGAGCACATGCAAGTAGGGATCGATCCATCATCCATGGAGGGCAGGAGGAGCCTTTGATCCATAGTCTGCTGCTAGTATGGTTGTTTATCGAAATCTCTGATAAAATTACTCTATTTTCTCTCTATCAGATGAAGCAAGATATGCTCGTGCAGGATCCATCCATATTATTATATGTGTAATAAAGGCAGCTACAAGTTGCATGGAAAATAGAGGTGGAATTCATTATGCAGGAAGGAAATGGAACAAAAGGAAGGTGACACACAATCCAGTGACCACCATGTGATAGAATCGCGCGTCAGAGGCGGTCGTTGGAAGATGCAGGCTGGATCTTCATCCATCCTTGTCCCACGCCTCCATCAATCCTTCCTTTGCTCTTTTTCTTTCTTCTGTTTATTATTACTTCCTTGCTGTCTGTTACTAATAATAATAAGCTGCTCTGTGAATGACTGTCAAAATGAACTGGAAACGTACTGAAGAACAATAGAAATGGTGACACTAGCATTGCCAAATATACTTAAAAAGTTGGATTTCTTCGACGATTAGCTTACTCCAGATTCACACTGAACAGCATACAAATTTAAGCTTGTGGTGGGGACGTGTATAATGAGGGATAAAATATTTAAAAGGGTGAACGGATGGTGCAGAACTGCTCATGACCGGAGAACAGTTTCGTCATCAATCTCCCCCGTGAACGAAGCCGAATGATTTCCCAAACAGAACAAACACTCGAGTCTGTCAACGCAGGCAGGCGTGCTCACAAGTCACCACAGCTGCGGAGACATGTGATCACCAAGAAACCACAGGAGACAGGTATCATAATCCAAAAATAAAGCCAACCCAATGCCGGGAGGCAAATCGATAGCCAGATACTGTAACGGTTGCTCGCCAAGCCCGTCCATTATTTGGGTCGAGATCACAGGTAGAGCGTCCCTTTCAGTTCAGAGCGACAACGTGTACCAAGCAAACACCAGCAGAGTGGCAGCAACCTTTTGTTAAGATCCAGTTCCTCACAGATCTTCCATATATTGTATCATCAGACCCCAATGTGTCACCAAGCCACGTTCATCCAGCCATCCAGGTGTACCATCAAACACGGTTGCTATCACCGACCACACACACGTATCTGCGGGTCCATTTTCCAGTTCAACAACATAACAGAACCAAAACTGAGAGAAAAGGACTGATATGCATACAGTGGAACTCTGGAAGGGAACACCAGCAACAAATAGTTAATCAGACTAAACATTCATAGATATAGACCGCAATACAAAATTCTATAATCATAAGAAAAATATAGCGTAGATCTCGTATGGCAACAACTGCCAGAGGCACATCTACAAGGGAAAATAGGTTGGGGATACTAAAGGAATAAAAATTCTTATAGCCTCAGCTCTAACATCTGCACTCATCCAGCTAACAGTTCCTAAGCTATCAGAAACATAGTTACTGAGATAAAGGTAAAACTCCTGGTCACCGCCCAGGGTTGCCACTGAACGATGTTGACACGTCAAGAGAGCTAGATAATAATCTTCAGGCAACACTAACTCATAAGTTACTCTCCGTTGACAAAATTTTTATTCTCATAGTACTTCTTCTCACTGGCTTCCTTCTTCTCATTCCGTTTCTGCAAAAAGCAGACAGCAAAAGTGAAGCAAATCACACAAGATCAGTGGACCACAATAAATGAACACCACACATCCAATTTTCAATGTATACATGCAAGGGATCCACTCAAGTGCATGCTTCATCAGAATATCAGTTTACCTGGTAAGCTTCATGGTTAGCAACTATCCTCCTGATAATAGTGCTAGTAGTGATATCCAAAGGGCTCTCAAGCCTATGGTAAATGCCCATAGCTATTGGAACTGCATATGGATTTGAATCATCCTGATAAATGCATTAAGTAACACTTATTAAGTGCTGTAGATTTGCATATTCAAATGAACAATACAATATTTTGTTAGGGAAGTAATACGATCTGATTATACCTGCATAAAGTCCATGTTCTCAGCAATTGTTCCATGAACAACTAATGAAATATTGAATGTTGTAATCTGCATAAAAACACGAAGTTAGATAGTTAAGGACATACAAAGAGCTAGTTAGACATTTGCATGGCCTAGGTTATAAATTCTTAAGGTTACACGGTATGATACAGCATCAAATCCATATATTTTGTTCCATATGAAGGAGCCTTCTAATGATGACTCCATGCAAACAGTGAAGAAACTGAAGACACTGGTAAGTGGTAACAAATGATATGGTGCAAAATGCCGAAATTGTGCCCCATGCACCAGTGGTATAAGCGATGCCGTTGTTTGGGACAAAAATCCATGCACCAATAGCTATGCAAGGACCTCACAATTAATGGACAATGTGATCGAATATGAATCAAGACTAACCTTCGCAATCGAGGTATCAGTTTCTCAAACTAAAGCCAAGCTACTAAGTTGAAGAGAACAACAGAAAAAAATAAAAAGAGAGGAAAAGCTTGAGGAATTTATGAAGGTTGCGAGGATGTGCTCAGTGTCAATCATTGTTGAGTCTTTTTTTTTGTAGAGTTAATACCTTATTTGCCCTCAAAGTGAAGTAGCACCAATACTTGCATACAATCAATTCTATACCCTGCCCAACCTAATTCATGCTTCCTTGGAAATGTAAGTAGCACATCCAAAATGCAACAGGGAATGCTATGGGTGTATCTATACCTATGTGAAATATCAATAAGATGTCAACAAAACTTCTCTACACACCCAAAGTACAATTTAGATGTCGAAGTTTCTAGGCATGGACTTGGTCAGATCAGCCTTATTTTATCTGCATCAAAAAGTGCTACTCAGGCTTTTTAATGGTGCAGCATACATGTCATGTTATATGCTCCCTCCGTTTGCGAATTCATGATGTTCCGATAGTTGAATTGAACTGGAAAGTAACTAGTGGCCGCTGTCTAAACGGCATGATTTCAAAAACAGAGGAGTAACTAATAATGAATACATTGTCTTAAGTGTCACATTCAATGAACAACTACAAACAGAGGCATCAGGCATCTTATCTGAAAACTAGGTGATCCCATAGTTATGGTTAAGAACAGAAAAGATAACTCACCATGTCTTTTGAAACATCCCAAGGAGCACCAATAATCACCTCATCAACATAACGGCAAGCCAAAACACTCAAACTTCTCTCATGAAGGTTCATGATTGGGCGATGTCGTCCACGTGTTGAGCTGGTAAAAATAGTAAACACAAATATATAAGTTAAATTGAATATTAAAGGAGAACAATGAGATGTAATACTTCAAAATAGATAAATTCTCACTGTAAGAGGGGCCTGTTGACAACTAAATAAACTTAAATAATCAAATGAGGAGAACAAAGAAGCAACCATTATACTACCTTATGGTATGATCCGTGTGAATGCCCACGAGCAGAAAATCTCCAAGCTCTCGAGCAAGTCGTAATATCTACGTGAAAGAAACTATAAATACAAGACAGTCTGAATCACTATCTTTTGGAGGTGGTAACTTCATATTTATTTCCTTGCAAAACAGAAAAACAGAAACCAAAGCACAACCAGAGTAGATGCTGTGGTTTTCTCTGCAAATATTTTCCCTTTTTGGGCAGGTGGTCATGTGGGAGAGGATTCTTGTTTACCTCAACATGTCCAGCATGGAAGAGATCAAATGCTCCATCTATGTAAACTATCCGGGAATCTGGGCTTGGACTCTGCATTAGAAAATAGGGAAGCCTACAGTTAACAGAACGAACAAGTGGCCATACTCCAAGTTTAACCTTAGTCAGAATCAGTACTCCATAGTAAACTAAAGCATCCATCACAAGTTTCTAAGAATCGAAACTATACCTCTGTCAAAAAGTTTTATTTTCATGTAATTGACAGGTGAACATTTATATTCTCATAATCACAAGGATTTTTCTGACAATTCACTCATATGTGAGATTTTCAAGCTTTTATTCAAGAATATATTACGTTTCAACAAGAAAAGGTCTTTATTAATCAATTTTGACCATCAGTATTCATGTTAAGATAGTAAAAGTTATAAACATTTGAAAATTCAACTCCTCATACGTCATATTTATGAACGGAAGGTGTATCGTTTACAACAATCACCCCTAAACTTGTCTAATGAATGTGTTTCTAACCCATTCAATTGGTTACTAAATTGTAGACCATTCAGTGTTTGAACACAGCTAAACTATGAATTGTTTCCAAATTGCAAAAATAACAGTAAACTTATTGCAGGCTACAATCACACTCTGTTCCATAACAGAACACGCTTATCTATGATGCTTGTTTATATTTTCAAGTGCGGATGCAAGCCCCATTTGGTCTTCTGAGTCAGTGAATCTTTGAGAAACTTGATATTTCCTCAAATAAGAATTAATATTTACTTATTTAGACCCAAAGAAAAAGAATTTGGCAGTAAAGATGGATGGAAAGGCGGGTGCCCCCCCCCCCAGAGAGAACCCCATTCTTTCAAGAAAGTTAGAATTAATTCTGTAAAAAAAAGAAAGCAGGAAAATAGGAGTAAGCGAGTAGGGTCAACAAGATTCTAAATGAATACCACAAGTGACAGAACCGACGATGATAAAATAAAGTGATAAGGGGCGAAGGATATTTTTTCTATTATTCAAATTCTTATTTATTGATTGATTATCTAATTTTTTTTAGATCCATATTCATTTTCATTTGCAAATAATCCTGGTTTTTTTATTAAAAAAAGATAATGCGGAAGTGATACCTTGCTATTTGAGAACTGAACTATTCTCCTGGATGTTGGAAGAAAATGAGATACTCTAGTCCCACTGCCAGATACACCATCATCAATTTTCTGTCCATGTCCGCTACTAAACTGCCTTTGTAGCGATGATTGACTGCGGACATCAGAAGTTGTTCTCTCTCTAACACAAAGAAGCATTCTTCCTGTAATGATGAAATACAAGATCAACAGGAGGATAACCTTTCCATGTAAGTTTAAAAGTGAAAAAAAAATCTGTTGGTCTACGATTCATTGCAATTTGCAATGGTGGAGGATAGCCAGGAGACTTAATCAACACTTGAAATATCTTGCAACAGAGAAAAGAACCAATATATTCCATGTTTCACACTTCTAAATCATCCGTGGCAAAGCAAATTCAACATAAAAAAGAAAAGCAGAATTAGTACCAACTATGTCTGTTGTCGACACTCCCTCAGTCCTTTTAATCTGCTTATATCGGCCAGCCTTTTTTGCAAGCGCATATGCATCAGTACCATCCGGCAGCAAGCAAGGATCATCACCATGTATAATGTAATCTATGTTATACTCATTGAACAGCTTGTTCATGAATTCTTCAGTTATGGCATAAGGTGCATCTGGAATGATATCATCTACCCATTTCACGGCACCAACCATTATCATTCTGTATTGTCAAAAAGGAAAACATCAGAAATAACAGTCAAAAAATCTTAAAGAAGCACCCAATGAACCAAAAATAATACCAAAGGCCTAGTGTTTCGTACAGCTGTGTGTCACCTCACATGTAAGAAATATCATGATATACAATGAGGAAAAGACTAGCCCATATGGTCATACAACACGTGCAAGGTTCAAATCCTAAGGTCCGCTCACAAATAACGTTCTTTGGATTCATACCAAACATGGACCGATTGGTTTATAGCTACGCCTTCAGCATGAGAGTTCTGAGCCAATACTTTAAAATGGAACAAAGCTACCTTGCCAGCTAGTGGTCAGATTGCAAACAACAAAAATCCTGCAAACTGGCTAAAGGTTGAAACTTTGATCACAAACTTACTTACTAGTCCGCAGAAAAACAAAATCCAGAAAGTAGGAAAAGGTGCAAAGCAACAACCTGTAGTTGTTTCCCAGAGATTTGAAACTGAGCTGCTAAACTACTAATTACTGTTCAATTGGGACTAAAGCGCTTGTGTCTATTGGAAGAAACGTTATTTTCATAGACAAATTTGATCAAACTATTTTAAATTGCATAACCACGTGGTAAAATTGCAGTTGTGATCACATGGGAGAAGAGAAAAATTGATACGACGAGGTGAATTAAAGAGTTTATTAGCCTATTAGGTGTATACCTTTCGTGCATCGGCGTGACGGGCGGGCCCTTGTTGGCCTTGATCTCCTCGTCGCTGATAACGCCGACGATGAGCTCGTCGCCGAGGGCGCGCGCCTGTCGCAGCGCGTTGCAGTGGCCGTAGTGCATCATGTCGAAGCAGCCGTCCATGTACACGCGCACCGGGCGGCGGCGCCGCCGGAACCGCCGCCGGAGCGCGTCGACCGGTGGAAGGGACGGAATGGCCACGGGTCCGGCGAAGTGGAGCGCGAGCACTGAGGCGCCCAGCACGATGCCGCCGACGACGCACGCCGCCAGCGTCCGGGCGCTGCAGCCGCCGCCGCTCCCCGCCTCCATGCCCATGGAGACAAAGAAGGTGGGCGGACGGACACACGGAGGCGTGCGAGTGGTTTTGTGTTCTGCGAGTGGGTGGGATCTAGGGTTAGGTGTCCGGGTGTGCGACCGGAGGGCGCGTCGCCATGGGAGGGAGGGGAGTGAGGGAAGGAGCGAGCGACGAGGCGGGGACGAATGCTCTGGTGTCTCCCAGCGAAGAGGGAATTCCGTTCACGTGTGTGCGTTCACTGTGTGATCGTAGCGGAAACCTGCTGTTGTTGATCCGGCTGGCAAGTGGGACCAAGTGTCAGTTTAAGTGAGACCTCACGTCAGGGTAACCGACCAGTTGTCCTTTCTGTTTGATTGCTGCAAGTATTGAAAGTTTCCCTTCTTTTAATTAAGTACTCCCTCCGTCCCTAAATATAGAGCTTTCTAAGTATTTAAACATGAAATTAATCAATATGTTAAAAGACTATTATATCCTTTATTTTTATCTTTACCTACCCATCCATTAACTCTCCCACCAACCCTAGAGTTTGTCTTATCTCGTAAAACGCCCTACATTTAGAGAAAAATTCAAACTCCAAAACGCCTAATTTAGGATAGAGAGAGTACTATAAAATTAGTTTCAAAAAAAAAGTACTACAAAATTTTGTTTCAAAAAAAGGTACTATAAATTTAAGTAGTCTGTACCATAGAGAGATGTCACTGGTGTCGTGCTGCCAATACAATCGTACAAGCAAATTTGACTTCTCTGTTAAATGATAAAAATATCCAAGTAATAGCATCCATATTGTCAAGGACATTAGATACGTGGGATGCCCTGGACAACACGCGGCAAAAGCATTCGATGCACCTTTGAAAGCGAACTATTCTGAGAACTCAAACATCATAGACATGGCTCTATTGTTTACTAGTATTTCTCTATACACGTTATGTTTTGTCCTACATTCAACTCGTCTTGAATTTGGATGATGATCTCCTTCCTTTCTTTAATAGAATAAAAGGAGAGAGAAAAATATTCAATCGAATATGACTAAAATGGTACAGAATTAGACCCACTGGTCAAACATCTTTGTAACTCTTTGACAGATGTCCAGTGTTTGACATGTCGGCAGTATGATCGCTTCCTATGCATCTTTTAAGATGACTACCGGCACAAATTAGAGAGCTTCAATCAATGGGTAAAAATTATCAATGGGGACTTGGAGAACATTGTACGCCTTTGACACCTCAGTGCTTTTGTATTAATATCTTGATCGACAAACATAGTAGAACAGGAAGACTATGCCCCTTATCATTGCTTCCTATTGCTCATGAAACTGACAACATTTAATTTTTATCAACATGACCCTGATCGAGGTAGCACATATGAAGCCACAGATATGAATATTTGCGCAATAAGCTCCGGTTCCAGGTCAAGATTTAATCAGTTGGAAGGGATTTTGTACAACAACCTAAATTTACAACATGTTATACACAACCGGACAAGGATATCAGTGAATAAACAAACAGATTACAATGCCGAAAATTTCTTCAAATGTCAGTCTTAAACTAAAGTGCCATCTCTGCCTGAAGCTTAGTCAGTTCAGTCAAGTCACTGGCTTGTTTAGAAGAGGATGCCTCTTTTGCTGCTTGCTGTACAGGCACAGATAGCCTCACCGGGGGTTCAGGCAACTCTTCATAAAGCTCTTCCTCCTCTAGATCCTCCAGCTCCGCCTCTAGCTCATCCTAGTAGGGAAGAAGAGTGGAACTCAGACCCCTCAAGAAAATAGGCTCTGGAGTTGATGTTATCTTCCACAATTCATTTTGATAAATTGTTTGGTTGGAGTTTAAATTATATGAACATGTAATCCTTTTAAAGTAAAGAGAAGAAGTACCTCGTCAAAGTCAGCGGACGCACCAACTGGTGTCGCAAGTGCCTCCTGTATCAGCTTCATATTCTCAGTCTGTTCATTTGCCTCGTCAATGGCATTTTCAATGTCATCGATATTCCTGTTGAAGAATTACAAAAATGTTCCCAATTATTCGGAATTATAATTTATTATATTTCTCACGAATGAGCAAAGCATCAGGAGTTCACAAACACAAGGAAGAAAGATGAAAAAAAAAGAAATACCCTGAGCGCTGGGACAGAAATATTGAATCAAGAACAATTTTTCATTGTCCAAGAGGAACAGTAAAAATGCCAACCCTTTCAGATTTACTGATAATCATTTTAGTAGAAAGAAAGCGGGAAACAGAATCATACAATGAGTTTTGAATAGCTTTGACAGCAGATGATCCAGAGCGCAAAGCATCAACAGTATCGGTAGTTGCCTTTGCACTTTCGAGCATTATAATCTAAAAGAATAATGTCACATCAATTTTATGCAACCTTAATCAAGATCAAGATTCAATGTATGAACATTCATATTTCATTACTTGGTCATGAACACGCAATTGAAAATTTGATAGCTGCTCAATTTGTGTCTCGTACAATTTCTTTTTCTTCAGGCATTGAATTGCAGCTGCACAAGATAATAAGGTATTTGTCATACAAGTCAAGTATATAAGAGCTGCAAGCGTAAGAAAAAAAATCATACTGTCTTCGCTTTGGTATTTTTAACATTTCATGCTCATTGGTGGGTTATGTGAAAATGGGAAACAAGTAGTGTGTTCATTATAAACCTTTTACTGCCAAATCATCAATGACATCAAATTGGGCAAGTTTTTACAATTGTGTATTAACAAAATTATTGTATTCTGTAACAAAAAATGGAAGACAGACAAATAAATTTGCTTACCATTCTTGTTATTTGCTTTTGTATAATCCTTGGCCTTTTCAATTTCTGCGGAACTCTTTTTCTGAAGGAAGCGCTCTTTCTTCTCCAACGTTTCTAGAGTCTACACACACGAACAGTTAAACAATACACCAATATTGATGGTGAATCTTAGATAGCAAACTAAAATTTTGATACTGCAAATTTGCTAGTTATTAGCAATTTATTATGGTATAGATTGAAGGGCATGCAGCCATTACCTTGATAAATAAACAACACAAAATAAATCCATCGGTAGCTTATGTAGCAAACGATATACTTTATTATGTCCTGAAAATATGTGCTGAACAAATTTGACTGGAATTGACAATACAGCTGACTATCTTGAATTTCTTCGGCAAGCATTTGTTACCTATTGGTCAACATTTTACAGCTGATGTCAGCTGTGTCCGAGAAAGACTTCTATTGTTCTCTACTACTCTATCTTCTGGAAACTCATTAAATTCCAAAAACTATATGATCACATTACAACGTTCATCTGATCCGAGGATGGATGTTGTTTCAGGGAATTGGTTTTAACATTCACTTCAGTAAGCCTGTGTTTTGAGCATTTCCACTGACAGTTGATCTAAAGCTTATTGAAATGCAAAGCCCATAAACCAGTCTTACTATTACCAACAAAACAGATTGCAGTACTCCTATTGCCAAAATATTACTGCTCAGGAACTAAAAGCATAACGAGAGTAAAGCTCAAGAATAGGGAAGACAAACAAAGATCCAGGCAAAATAGAGATGAATGACCTCATGGAGCCGATCCAAAGTGGGCAGAGCAGAGGAGGCAACCTCCTTCTTCTTCTTGCTCTTAGTCTTTGGTAGCAATTTCTTCAGCATCTTCTTGCCAGCCCTTTCCGATTGTCACCTTAGTATGTTGATGGCCTGTGTATGAGGGAATAGTTGGGTGATGAGTTGGGAGTCGCTTCCTCAAAGGTGAAGTGAGGAAAGAGGTGCTCAGAAAAGTTTCCTTGCGAATAGTAGTTAGATAATATAGGGACAACCAGAGGACTTGTCTAATCATCCAATGGCGTCACTATCCAGCAATAGATGCTCCATGGTTGAAAGTATGCTTGTTTATGATACTGACTAGTTTTCATTAAACAGATGCCAAATTTGAAAATAAATTTGCAAGAATAAAATTAAAATTTTCTTTTCATGTATAGACATATGAAGTTTATTGCAAAAAAAGGGGGAAATAATATTTTGGTGCTACAAGTTCTAGTCACAAAAACATGTATGTCTTTTCGAAACAGCAGCTAATGAAATGGAGCAGGCTTTATGTCAAATTACTTTAATCGGTGACAGTTTTAAAGTAACATAATTTACTTTAGCAGCCACATAAGGTTCATACTTGTAACATAAAACAACAGGTTCAGCAGAGAGGAAATATCTGCAGCTCGTAAGTTGGATTAGGTGAGTCTTGTGACCTATATAATTCGGCATCTTGTGCTCAACGTTCATATGGTTAGTTAGCAATTGCGAATCCTGCACCATATCACTTCATGCTTATTACTTGGGACAAAGTTGTGAATCCTGAGTCATCTTGTTTTCCTTTTATGATGACATGTAGTTCAGCTGCCATCTCTTTAGCTTTTGGGTGGCTGCAAAGTAGATGAGCCGAACACTGCTAAATTGTCCATACAACTAAGAGCAAGATAAAGAGTATTCTTTTCCATGTTTTTATTCCGAGAGGAGCCAGCTTTTTCAAAAGAGCGAACAGATCGGAATCGGTAAAGTTTAGCACCCCTTTTGTGCCTAACCGCGTGATTTCGTTACCAGGCCTCCTACAAATCTACTATGGCACAACGGGACCTGTTCAGAATCCAATCGAGAGCCACTTTGTCTCAAAAAAGAATCGAGAGAGCCATAAGTAGTGTGCATATGAGCTGCACGAAGCTACAAAAATCGATTCCGTGTATCAAAATACACGTGTAGCAGGGTAGCATGGTCTCCGAGTAAATCGGCGACGGAAGTGTGGGAGCTCCATACCTGAACAACAACTTGATGCCACCGGAGCGCGCAGCCCGGCCAACCTCCCTAGCGCCGGCGGACGCCGCCACCGCCGACCACCGGTGGACTGAATCACTGAAGCTTGCCGAAGCGATGAATGGAGAAATTGGGCCTGTCGAACTTCGATGATTAGTTCAGTGTTGGGAGAGAAGTGGGCCGGCCCAAGTTGGTAGACGAGCTAAGAAATAGCCTGTAGGCTGGTCCTGGGCTTATAATCTACTGGGCTCAATGGGTTGCACTACAATGACTTGCAGTCTCTCAACGAAATTCAATCCACGAACGAAGCAGGCATCAGAGTGCAAGAACCATTTTTTCTCTTCCTTTCCCAAAAACCAGAAAACCTCCTTCTTATGCCTAGCCTAGGACTTCATGTCTGCGATATGACATTTTACAAGGACACAGGACTCGATCAGCAGGTTCGGTCCTTCAATGAAACCACCATTATTACCCTTTCCTAATACTAGTACTTTACATCCATTAGTGTGCGTGGTCATCTTATATGATTGGACTTGGACGTGAATAAATCAGCGAGAGACAGTGACACGACATGCATATTCTTGAGCATGGTCGGTCTCGGAAACGGGCAGCAGGAGAGGTCACCTACGTCTAATCGATGCTGGTCATCAGAACGGTATCACTTTGCATGCATGTTCTTGTTTCACATTCATCAGTAATAATAGAAGCAGTGTACTGGTAATTATTGTTAGGAAACTAATCAAATGAAGAGGAGGAAACAAAGCACAAGGTAGCCGTTGGCTAAGCAACAACGCAGAAAGGCTAGTCAGAAGGCATATTCAAGACTGTCCAATCGACTGAAGCAAGAAGAGCATAGGAAGCATGTGCCGAGCAGACAAACAAATCTACAGTAGATAAGTAAAAACGGGAGGAGGCAGACATGCTATAGACGAGGCAGATGTCACATGGGGCAGTTGCACCGGACAGTGTGCGAGATACTCTTGCCCAGGTAAGTATACAAGCAGAAAGGAGCACAAGAGAGCTCGGATCAAGGTAGTGCAGGGAAGCAAGGGACAAGGGGTACACGATGGACGCAACCACTGCTCTTACTACTGATCGATGCTGCCTTACAACCCGTGATCAATCTGCAAACTGACCTGCCTCGGAAGTCGTATGCTGTGGACTATACCACTGTACATGCATTTGTTCATCAGGGACCAATATTAGACATGTATGGTACTAGTACTAATAATTTAAAAGGCCTGGTAGTACTAAAAAGCGTAAAGTTTCTGTATAAAAAAAAAGGCACATCTAACATCAGGCCAAAGAGGCCGATCAATCGAGTCGCAATCGTTCTGGAAAAAAGTGATATCAATAATATGGTCATGATGCGGGCAATCTTCAGATGCACAGATAGGGGGCTCTCTCTTGCAAGAGGCTTGAAGTGACGCCCTGTCTATGTGAGGGATGAAAGAAAGCCTGGTGCTTGTGTCCAAGGTGTCATGGCTTGCACAGGACAGTGTTCAGCTGGGAGGGGCTGCTCATTCATCCTTTCGTTCCCAAGGAAGCACATGCCATGGTTTCCAAGGATCGTGCTTGTGCATGGCCGCCTGCTTCCCGTGCTGATCATCATCGTTTCAGGTATAGAGATACGGTGGATCTTGATCATTCTCATGCAATCGTCAGTCGAAATAGAGAAGCTTTGCTCCCATATGTGGTTATATTGCAGCCATGAAGGTAGTTCCAAAAGAGAAATGTAGACTTACCTACAAGTGCTTACAAAAACATACGTAATATTTGCGTAAGTCTATCACGTAACTATAGCAGCGTTCATTCAAAATTATTGATGACGTTGACTTTTTTCTGTTTGAGCATTCGTCTTATATATACCGTGCACCCATGTGTTCAGGGGCCAAATAAAACACATTTGCATGTATGGTAGTGTTAATTTAAAAGGCAGTAGTACAAAAAAAGCGTAAAAAGCTGTAAAAAATGGTACTTCATCAGGCGAAAAAGGCTGATCAACCAAGTCCTCTTCGTTCTGGAAAAAAAGGGGACATCAATAATTTGGTCATGATGCGGGCAAATCTTGTGAGCTGGGATAGATATGCACATCTTGCAAGAGGCTTGAAGTGACGCCCTGTCTATCTATGTGAGGGGTGAAAGAAAGGCTGGTGCTTGCACAGGACAGTCTTCAGCTGGGACTGCTCATTCATCGTTTCGTTCCCAAGGAATGGTTTCCAAGGACCGGCACATCGAGACACCAAGGAGCAAGCCGAGATGGAGTGGCAGATCAAGCTAGTAAAAGGTTCCTGCTCCTGCGTGGCCGGGTCCGGCGTCCTTGCATGTCTACACATACTTGGATCGTCGTTTTTCAGGTACAGAGAGATACAGTGGATTTCGATCATTCTCCTGCATTCGTCGGTCGAGACATGAAGCTACTAGTTCCAAGAACATACTGTACTAGTTGTTTATATATCAGAAAAGGAATTAAGGGTGTGTTCGTTTTCCGGGTCTAAATTTTATAGCTGTCACATCAAAAGAATCTTATTATTTAAGAGTATTAAATAAAGTTTAATTATAAAACAAATTACAGGCTTCTAGACTAATTTACGAGACAAATCTAATGAGGTTAATTAAGTCGTGATTAGAAGACGGTTACTGTAGCATCACTTTAGCAAAATATAGATTAATTAAGCTCATTAGATTCATCTCGAAAATTAGCACCAATCATCAATAGGGTTTTGTCATTAAATTGATCGAAATATTCATAAATAATAAAATTCTCTTTGATGTGACAGTGCTAAATTTTAGAGAGGAGAAAACGAACACACCCTAAATAAAGATATACAGGATGCATGAAATGCCACAAAAAACTGGCACTGTGCGTTGGTTCTTCTTCCTCCTAGCAGCAGCAAAGCACTAGTAGTAGTCACCCATGATTGTATAGTCCCAAGATTCAGCTTTTACTGCTTGTCTCGCCGAATAATCGGCATTCTGTCCGGCTTCAGGGTGTAATCGAGATTGACATCTGTGTCGTTACCTTCTACTACCCGTTTACGAGTCTTGAGTGATCTATTCAGCCAAGTGATGTCCATGTCCGCTGGGTGTCGCCAGGTACTAATATAAACTGTCCAATGTTCTCTCCTAATACAGTAGGGTTTGTCGTCTCCAATCCTTGGTTTTTCTCGCTCTATCGTCTCACTGCTGCCAAATAAATACTACTCCCATATTGAACCAACGTGAGTACGTAATCGATTACTACGCCCCCAACAATCAACATTAGCCCATCGAGGAAAAAAGGATGAATAGTTGAGGGGAAAAATTGGATTGATCGATTTGTGTGGAGCTGCAGCATGGAGGCGGCCGGGGCGGACCACTCTACAGTCTCTGCCGAGGGCATGAGTCACGTGAATGGATGGCTACACGACACGTAATATTCGCATTTTGCCACGCTGGACATCAGTGTGCAGCCTTGCAGGCATGTGTAATACCTCAAGTCACTGCCATTGCCATGCTATATGCAGCAGCGTGGCAGTTGCGACCTCACCATTGCTTACTGCTAGTGCTGCATGAAAACTGGCAAATCAAGCCTATACATGCAAGCATAAAAACAACAAGCTCGCGTTTAGACGACCTGCGTATATAGGAACAAAAACAAGGTGTGATCTTGTTGTTATGTATTCCTCTGTATGTACAGATAATGGATGCCAAAATGCTACCAATACAGAGCTTTGAGAAGTCGGACACATACAGTACTTTACATGCCAACAAAGATGGATGAACCCGTGATCGACCATGGTAGCCTCGTTCATAGAGTAGCATGCTTTTGCTGCACCACTGACCATATACTAGCGACTGCTGCATCCCCTTTGCCCTTTTACTTTTCTTCTGTGTTTTCTATCTATCCACCGTTCATTTCTTATCCGCTACTATAATGAAAACAAGCTGGTCCTCCCTCAGACCCTGACTGCCATCCACGCGCACCTCTGTAAAAATGTTAAGCAAAACAAACATGTCTATAGTAAATAATGATTCAGTCAAATTCCAGAATTATCGGATGGTGGTGCAGGAAAAAAGCTGCGTGGTAGTTGCTTTTTAAAAACTACGATAGACCAAGGTTTCTAAACAATTTTATTCATGCAGAGAGTTGATTCTTAAAAAAAAAACTATGAAAAAAACTCGAAGGGAGTGAGCATCTCCAAGAGCTTTTTTAAAAAAAAAAGACCTTAAAAGAAATCTCTTATTGCGAGTAGCTAAAAAACAATGGGGCCAAATTTTATTTTCTCCTTTCACAATTTTCCCTAAGAATGGATCAAGAATACATTTGATTGAGCCACGTCAACATTTGGGGCCACAACACTATTTCCCTTAGAAGGATTGGGGGTCCCAACTCTAGATCGTTCTTTTATTAAATCCCATTAATTTAATTTAGGAGAACTTTACTCGCTCTTTTGGAGATCCTCCAATCTTGTATTTCCATCTTGAGAACAGGAAGGTGAATATGCACAGAAAGCACATCAATCCATCACTATTTAAAATTCTACTTATAGATTAGCTATATTAGACTCTCAACACACATGGATTTAGCATTCTGTCATTTGAAATCACAGCGTGGTTCATAACTAAAGTAGTACATACGTGTCATCTGTTCTCACATATTGGACTGTCAGCACGCATTGATTTAGCATTTTGTCAGTGATCCATGACTAAAAGTAGTTTGTATGCTAGCTCTCAACTAGCAGGTTCATGGGCACAAATTCCCACATGAGTTGTCATCGGATCCCTTTCATTGTTCTTTGCTCATGTAACAAGTCAAACACACTCATCTAAAAATTTCACATATATGTTGAGTACAACTTTTGTGAGTGAGGGGCATATGCTCACCCAAGTTGAATTATTAATTATGGTTAAATATAAATATTAAATCTTTAGTGGTCCTGTTAAACATGTTAAATTAGTTTTAGATATATCATATTAATATATGTCAAATCATATTTTTCAGTACAAATATGACAAATTTATGCATAATATGTTAGACAGTAATTTCTTAAATCTGAATCATCAAATTAGATTAACAGACTTTCAACACTTGGAGTTAGCACGGGTTAGCAGCTTGCCGTTTGAAATCACATGGTGAGGTCTGTGACCAAAGTACGTGTCTGACAAGAAGAGTGGAAATGAGTATTCGTGGATATTCGAGCCAGCTGCTTTTCGCATGGCACATTCGTGGATCGGTTGCCATCGGATCCCATTCATTGTTCTTCGAGCCGCTCATCTAACAAGTCAAACCGGCCTTTTCGTTTCCCCCTATCTAATTTTTAGAGGGGTCAAATCAAAGAGAATTTTATCATTTTCGGAGTACTAAATAAAGTCTAATCTCGAAACTAATTGCAGACTCTCTATCTAATTCACGAGACGAATCCAACGAGGATAATTATAGTGTTATTAGAAGATGTTTACTGTAGCATCACTGTAGCAAAACATAGATTAATTAGGATCATTAGATTCGTCTCGCAAATTAGAGGGGGTCGCGACATAGGTTTTGTTATTAAATTAATAAAATTACTACTAAATAGTAAGATTCTCTTTGATGTGACAGATATCTAAATTTTAGAGGGTGGAAACGAACGGGGCCCTAGAAAAGGCTAGGGACGAGGCTCGAAAAGTTGGCGGCCATCATACATACACGCATTGTCTGACCCAAACAGCACAATGTTACATGCATGATCAAAGGTCCCGTTCGTTTCCTGCGCTCTAAAATTTAAGATCTGTCACATCAAAGAGAATCTTACTATTTATAAATATTTTGATCAATTTAATGACAAAACCCTATTGACAAATTGATGCTAATTTTTGAGATGAATATAATGAGCTTAATTAATCTATATTTTGCTAAAGTGATGTTACAATGAACCGTCTTCTGATCATGACTTAATTAACCTCATTAGATTCGTCTCAGTAAATTAGTCTATCGGCCTGTAATTTATTTTATAATTAAACTTTATTTGATACTTTTAAATAGTAAGATTTTTTTTAATGTGGCAACTCTAAAGTTTGGACCTCAGAAAACTAACACACCCTAATACTGTGACGAGTATAAAGTTGTACAAGGGAGAGTTCGTTTGGTGAAGTGTTTAATGGGACTTCAATTTGCAATGGTAATGTGGTCAGTGGAGAGTTAACACTCTCCCTAGTACTGCACGTACGAGTTGCTGGGCGTGAACAGTCTCCAAAATTCAGATGTGGTCACGAGGACATACGTATAATGCAGTCCAGAAAACACAAGTCTCACATGACACACAACAGAGGACCACGCCCGCTGTTGTATTTATCAATGTCCTGTCCCCCTTTGAATAATTCAGGAGAATGGAAAAAAATTATGGACAAGGTTACAAAGGAATTGTGCTGAGCGTCAGGGCTTCAGAGGAAAATAAACAAGGGGAGGGGAGTGCGTGACCAAAGGCTGCGCGCTGTCGTGCATATGGTTGTGGACAAAACCAAGGCCACAGATCGAGTCATTGAGCCCGTCTGCGCAGTGAGAGCCTGGTGAGTGAACAGGAAGCTTGGGCATTATGGGTGTGTTCGTTTTCTGAGTCTAAACTTTAGAAATTGTCACATAAAAAAATCTTACTATTTAAAAATAGTAAATAAAATTTAATTATAAAATAAATTACAGGCCCCTAGACTAATTTACGAGACGAATCTAATGAGGTTAATTAAGTCGTGATTAGAAGACGGTTACTGTAGCATCACTTTAACAAAATCTAAATTAATTAAGCTCATTAGATTCATCTCAAAAATTAGCACCAATCTGTCAATAGGGTTTTGTCATTAAATTGATCGAAATATTCATAAATAATAAGATTTTCTTTGATGTGACAATGCTTAAATTTTAGAGGGTATGAAACGAACAGGGCCTATGATCAGCTGATGGCCCCTTTAATTTGGATCCCATAGTCTAAGTAGTATGTGATGAGAATTCTGTGCATAAGATTACAAGCAAGATTGCAAGAACCAGATGCCGGGACCTTTGGGTGTGTTCGTTTTCAGATATATAATTTTTAGAGGAGTCAAATCAAAGAGAATTTTATCATTTTGGAGTACTAAATAAAGTCTAATCTCGAAACTAATTGCAGACCCCTATCTAATTCACGAGACGAATCCAACGAGAGTAATTATGATATTATTAAAAGATGTTTACTGTAGCATCACTGTAGCAAAACATATATTAATTAGTATCATTAGATTCGTCTCGCAAATTAGAGGGGTCGTGACATAGGTTTTGTCATTAAATTAATAAAAGATCTACTAAATAAGTAAGATTCTCCTCGATGTGATGGGTATAATTTTTAGAGGACAGGAAACGAACAGGGCCCAAACCAACAGATGAGGCAACACTGCTGTGGACAAGCGTTCGTGCACAAAGGCCACGGATGTTCACGAGCTGCCCGGGGCAAACATGTGCAGGCAGTCCGAGTGAATAGTAATTGAGCTCGAGAGCTTGCAGCTTCACCTGTCTCGTCCCTCGATGCCCTCAGAACCTCACTCAGTGATGGCAGCTAGCGGCGCAATGCATGCAGGGATGCAGCCACTGCCTGCACGAAGCAGCAGCTGCAGCTCTCATCAGAGAGCCTCGGACAATGGAGCATGCCCATCCAGCTGCAGCTACGGCAAAAGTGAGTCCCAACTCGTTGAGATTTTGGTTTCGAAATGATCATTCGGCCCTGGGAAAATCTAGGATTTCGATCTTTCGGAACCATGGAAACCCACACTCCTATCTGAATCTGAGTACAGTAAACGAGCATCGAGCAAAAGTAAGGCCCTGTTTGTTTTCTCTCCTCTAAAATTTAAGCACTGTCACATCAAAGAGAATCTTATTATTTATGAATATTTCGATCAATTTAATGACAAAACCCTTTGACGGATCGGTGTTAATTTTCGAGATGAATCTAATGAGCTTAATTAATCTGTTTTGTTAAAGTAATGCTACAGTAACTGTCTTCTAATCATCACTTAATTAACCTCATTAGATTCATCCCGTAAATTAGTCTAGAGGCATGTAATTTATTTTATAATTAAATTTTATTTAATAATTCTAAATAATAAGATTCTTTTTATGTGACAGATTTCAAAGATTAGACCTGAAAACCAACACACACTAAAAGTAAGGTCAACGAGGCCCGATAATAATGGGGAGTCGGCCGGGGAGAGCTCGAGCACACGCGCCTCCATCTCCATGGCATGCGTGCGTGCAGCCTGAGATCAATCGAAGAAACAAGGGAAAGTGACCAAAAGGACCAAGAAAAGGCGAGACCCTTTTCGCTTGGAAAACCGGGAACGAGGCCACACATGCAAGTCAAGACAGTACCGAAAAGCCGGGGTCCGATCCACGATACACACAAACCCAATTCCGACAAGTACTAGGCGCTGTTTGTTTGCTGCCGTCTAAAATTTAGCAATGTCATATGAAAGAGAATCTTATTATTTATGAATATTTCGATTAATTTAATGACAAAACTCTATTGACAGATTGATGCTATTTTTTGAGATGAATCTAATGAGATTAATTAATTTATGTTTTGCTAAAGTGATGCTACAGTAATCATCTTCTAATCATGACTTAATTAACCTCATTAGATTTGTCTCGATAAATTAGTCTAAGGGCCTGTAATTTATTTTATAATTAAACTTTATTTAAGTACTTCTAAATAGTAAGATTCTTTTTGATGTGACAGCTATAAAATTTAGACCCAGAAAACGAATACACCATGCAGCCTCGAGAGTCAAACTCACAAATATTTTCCATTTTAGCATTATAATACCACCTCCACAATATATGTAATGTTCTTTTTACTAGGAGGACCACAAAATAGTGGCACAAGGCAGGCAGTCACATGTACTACATACACATCACATGCACGATCCGATCCTGATGAAGGAGATGATGGTCCAGCAAAACGAAGCAAGCCAAAAAGCTTGGCAATGGTGAAGGCCCTCCGCGTGCTACCACTGCATGCGGAACAAACTGTAAGAAGCATCAGCATATGCCCACTCTCAAGTCCCTACACATCAACCCCATGCCAATGTCTGCTCTCTACTGTTTTTCTGTGCTCCCAAAAAACGAAAACAAATGTGCATCTCTTCCTTGACACAAAAAATTCAATTTCCCTATTTTTTCCGAAATAAACCATGCCAACATATCTGAGTGCCGACCAATGGAGCAAGGACGGATGCGAGTGCCTTGGACTTTGAGCTGGCTAGGTGCCCCCGCCGACCGATAGCGAAATGCGGACGACCAAAAGCCAAACATGGATCAAGACACCGCGGCAAGCCGATCAATAGGATGGTCCGGTCCATGTGGATCTCATCTCTCTTGTTCAGGGCTGCCGTTGGCAATCTCAGAGAGGTTTTTGGTCAAAAGAGAAAGGATTTGATGAAAAGAAATGCTTGCACAAAGAGCAACACATGTCGCTAAAAGACTCAACGACAACAAGACCAATAGGTTGCATGTGTCGCCATTGCAAAATCATTTCCTTCCAAGGCTGAGATCATACAACCTTCGTTTTCTCAATAATAGTGCTACATACAAGTCAACACGTCCAGTCAGTGAAGAATATCTATTTGTAGAGAAATAGGTATATGCCAAGGAAAAAATTTTCTGACTAATCTAGATAGTGAGATTTTTACATTACCCGACAGCACTGTAAATATGGAAAATAAACACCGACACTTGTATACAATATAAGCACTCATTTCTATCATATATGAAAGTTTGATACAAGTCCCTACCTAGAAAAAACATTAAACACTATCATAATTGTTTTTTGAGTGAGAAGCACTATCATAATCTAGAGTGTGAGCTCTCTAGATCTCCTATCACAAATCTAGAATCACAAGAAAACTAGACACATTAGTACTAGCACACAAATACGAACACTCACCTCTATGACGTACAATTTGCATTGATACAAATCTATGAGGAAAAATAAATTAAGCATTAGCATACGCATGTAGAAGAAAGTACATGGGCCTTGTCACATCCAAAATAAAATGCATTAATAAACTATATTATTGAAGAAGATTTGAAAACTACGACTTTGCGTTTGAATTTTTCTAATGGCAACATTCATATTCAGGGGTTTGAAGGACATGCCATAAGAAAATTCAATTAACGCAACACTGTTGGTCATATTTGACATGGTCGCTTTAGACTCAATATATATGTAACATTGGCTTTTATATAGTAGCTTAGATTTATCACCGAATTTGTAAAGTCATTGGTTGGTCTGTGATTACCTAACGGGAACAACAAAATCACCTCGGGGACTCATAGGTGATATTCGGTGCACGCAAACTCGGTAATCATTTAAGTCAAATGACTAATAACACAAGCAAGACGCACAAATTACCATTTCCTCGACGTCCACAAATTGAGAATAGAATTCTGACATAAGCACTGTTATATATATAGAGAGAAAGATGGTAAGTGGGTTATTACCTCGTTATCGATGTGTTGATGACATTTTTAAATAAGAATGTAAGAAATTCGAGTTCCATATAATTTCTTAATGGCTGTTTATTAGATCGTTCTGTGTTTAGGGTAGCCATTGGCGACCTAACCTTAGCTCAGAGAGGTTTTGGTCAAAAGAGAAAGGATAGATGAAGAGAAAATGCTTTCACAAAGAGCAACACAGGTCGGTAAAAGACTCGACGACAGCAACATCACGAGATCAATAGGTTGCAAGTGTCGCCATTGCAAAATCATTTCCTTCCAAGGCTGAGATCATACAACCTTAGTTTTCTCAATAATAGTGCTACATACAAGTCACCATGTCCTATCAACAGGTATTGCGCAGGTATTTTTTTGAGACTAAAATTTTAGCAATTGTAAATGTCAGGTGCTATGGATATTGAACCCCCCCCCCTCTCTCCAAAGTTCTCATTGCGAAGTGACCAAAATTAATAATGTGACATATAAAATCTAGTACTACAATGCACGATAGAGCAGAGGGTGGTAAATCTATGTGTGGCTGACGTGTTTGATATAGAGCTTATTACTTATCCTATGATGTACTACATGCTTAAAAAAAGAAATATACTTTTTGATATAGTGAACACTATATTTTGCATGTAAATAATAAACGTGCCAGACGGACCTACGCATCACCATTTGGAACGAAAATAAATGTGAAGGAAAAGAAAAGATGAAAGTAAGAAAGAAATGAAAAGAAAATAGTGGTAGAAAAAAAAAGAAAGTTTAGCACGGAGCCCAAGGGGTAATCCTATGCGTCTACTAGTGCGGCGCCTCCATAAATTGAGCTCCTAACCTCTTGTGCTTACGCTATTGTTGGTCTCTCCCCGGCGTCTTCCTCTTTACTACCCGGTCTCGCATCAGTCAGTATCTACTCCACCTTCCCCTCTTGCAGCCAGCAGCACAGGGAGAGGGAGGCAAGGCGCCAAACGCAAGAGAGAGAGAGAGAGAGGCTTGCGGCTTGCGGACCGCCATGCTCCTTGCGGCGTGTTGCTCTTGGATTTTGTAGATGGGCTCCTCCTCGCTGCTCCTCTTCCCCTCGTCCTCCTCCGCTCCGCAATCTTATTCTCTTCAATCTCAATCTCCTCATGCCATTACCACCACCCAATCCTCCTCATTGCCGCCGCTCCCTCTTCTTCCTCGCCGCTGTCCCAGCAAGACCAATTCCTGCTCCTGCAGTACCTGACCAACAACCAGGACGCCGCCGCCATGGTCCGCAAGCGCCCCGCGCCCGAGATGCCCGACCTCCCGCCGCCGCGCCGCCACGTCACCGGCGACCTCTCCGACGTCACCGCCTCCGCCGCCGGAGCGCCGCCGGCTGCCATGGCCAGCGCGCAGCACCAGCTCCCCGCGCTCCCCACGCAGCTCCACCAGCTCCCGTTCCAGCACCAGCAGCAGCAGCAGCAGCAGCAAGCGCCGGAGCTGGACGTCGGCGCCGCGGCGGGAGGGCCCGCAATGGCGGCGGGCGGAGGGAGGGCACGACGGCCTGGGTTGACGGCATCATCCGCGACATCATCGGCAGCAGCGGCGCGTCGGTGTCCGTCGCGCAGCTGATCCAGAACGTGCGCGAGATCATCCACCCCTGCAACCCGGGGCTGGCGTCGCTCCTGGAGCTCCGCCTCCGCTCCCTCCTCGCCCCCTCCGCCGCCGGCGAGATCCAACACCACCCCGGCGCCGCCGCTCCTCCGGTCGTCCCTCCTCCTCCTTCGCTTCCCGAGAAGCAGCGCCAGCAAGAGGAGCCGCCGTCGCCGAAGCCGCCCACCGCGGAGGAGACCGCGGCCGCCGCCGCCGCCGCCGCCGCAGCAGCCGCGGCGGCGGCGAAGGAGCGGAAGGAGGAGCAGCGGCGGAAGCAGCGCGACGAGGAAGGGCTGCACCTGCTGACGCTGCTGCTGCAGTGCGCGGAGTCGGTGAACTCGGACGACCTGGACGCGGCGCACACGACGCTGCTGGCCATCTCCGAGCTGGCGACGCCCTTCGGCACCTCGACGCAGCGCGTGGCCGCCTACTTCGCGGAGGCCATGTCGGCGCGCCTGGTGAGCAGCTGCCTGGGCCTGTACGCGCCGCTGCCTCCCTCCTCTCCGGCGGCGTCGCGGCTGGTGAACGCGCGCGTGTCGGCGGCGTTCCAGGTGTTCAACGGGATCAGCCCGCTGGTGAAGTTCTCGCACTTCACGGCGAACCAGGCCATCCAGGAGGCCTTCGAGCGCGAGGACCGGGTCCACATCGTCGACCTCGACATCATGCAGGGCCTGCAGTGGCCCGGCCTCTTCCACATCCTCGCGTCCCGGCCCGGCGGCCCGCCACGGGTCCGGCTCACGGGCCTTGGGGCCTCCGTGGAGGCCCTCGAGGCCACCGGGAAGAGGCTCTCCGACTTCGCGGACACCCTGGGCCTGCCCTTCGAGTTCTGCGCCGTCGCCGACAAGGCCGGCAGCGTCGACCCGGACAGGCTCGGCGTCAACAGGCGGGAGGCCGTCGCCGTGCACTGGCTGCACCACTCGCTCTACGACGTCAACGGATCAGACGCAAACACGCTCTACCTCATCCAAAGGTATTTGCACTTCCAATGCTTCCATGTCAAATCCATTCCCGTTTCTGCTTCCATGTCAAATCTTGCTCATGCCATCATCATCATGGCAACTTTTTAGCAACAGAACCACTTTATGATTATTATTATTACCCAATGTGACATTGTGATCTGCGCGTCAATCGTTGGTACATCCAAGTAGTACTTGAGTGGTTTATTTAGCAGTAAAAATTGGTGGAGCTCCCAAAGTTCGTCATTATGACCAGCTTTCTAGGCTACGTAAAAAGGTTGCATCTTTTTGTGATCATCTTCCACGGTCTTTGCTGATCCCAGAACTGCACTTGGTTAGTGGAGCACTAGCTAGCTTAAGAGGCTTCTTATCATCATGACCAACTTTCCACGCCGCCAAAAAGGCTCCCACTACCTGGTTCCAAGTGCCAGGAATCATGATTTAGTATTACTCTAATGGAATCACAGTCCTCTTCTAATTACCATATGATTGACTAGCAAGCTACTACTAGCAGTAGTAAAACTCCAACACTAGTTCTAGCAGTTCAGTGGATTGCTGCTACTGATAATAGATCTGTCCAATAATGTACTTCCGGGAAGGGGGAACCGAGACATCAATGGAGATGTCCTGCGTGACTTGATGCATCATTAAAATTCCATATGTTGTGATCGATCTTGCCCCACTCAGCCACTCTAATTACTAATGATGCATGGACCATTCATCACAGGTTGGCCCCCAAGGTGGTGACGATGGTGGAGCAGGACCTGAGCCACTCGGGCTCCTTCCTGGCGCGCTTCGTGGAGGCCATCCACTACTACTCGGCGCTCTTCGACTCGCTCGACGCCAGCTACGCCGAGGACAGCCCCGAGCGCCACGTCGTCGAGCAGCAGCTGCTCGCCCGCGAGATCCGCAACGTCCTCGCCGTCGGCGGCCCCGCGCGCTCCGGCGACGTCAAGTTCGCCAGCTGGAGGGACAAGCTCGCGCAGTCCGGCTTCCGGGCCGCCTCGCTCGCCGGGAGCGCCGCCGCGCAGGCATCCCTGCTGCTCGGCATGTTCCCCTCCGACGGGTACACGCTCGTCGAGGAGAACGGTGCTCTCAAGCTGGGATGGAAGGATCTCTGCCTGCTCACGGCGTCTGCGTGGCGCCCAATTCAGTCCTCCACACCCCGTTGAATTACCTCTTACTCCTACTGTATTAGAGAGCAAATCTTACACCAGTTAGATGTTCTTCCCTAGCAGTCTAGTTCTTTCTTTTGCCTCTTCAATTAATTAGCTTGCTGCTCATTTCGGTCCATTCAGAGATATCAAATGGAAAACATTCTGATCTTACTAATTGGCGATTAACTTACTAATGTATGTAGATCGGCTACCAGCTTTTCATTTCACCACCTTTACAATCTGGCTATTTTGTCATGTTGGGCAGTACCTATTCAGATTCTAGCTAGTTTGATGTGGTCAATGATAGCCATTTCTTTATGTCCACTTCTCATCAGAAGCTGCAAGTGCATTGCATTTGGGAAAAAAATTATTTACATATTTCTTCAGGGCATACTGAGCATTTGAGGTTAGATCAGCATGTAGTACTACTGAATTTCATGAAAATTTTTGGTCTTCCTTTGTGTTGTGACAATGCAGCTTTGTACATGTGGCTGGATCAATGTTGTCCTAAAGTAAGAAATGCAGGGCTCATGTATCTTCTTTTTGACTGAAGGTTCATGTTCACGATAGTCACTGCTCATCTAAACATCCGGTTTCTGTCCCTGTTTTCTTATGTTTCTGCATCAGTCATGGTCATCTTTAATGGAGTTCACCCATTCTTAGCTCGAGTGGATATGCATTGCTTACTTTAACATCGTTTTCGCCTTTCCGTCCCTGAGGTCAGTAGCTGCCTTGCCATGCTTCCTGCACACATTGACCAATTGGGTTCTGCATGATCAGCTTGGATTTTTTTGTTTTCACATTTGGTCAGCCGGAGTCTGTGTATTTGTTATTACCAGTTCGCTATCACCATCAAAGCAAATCCCACTCCACTTATTTGGCTGACCTCACTGAAAGCAGACCGTTGAAGCATTATTTATCTGGGCAGGAAAAATGAAAAAAAGGAACTCTTTTACTGCAAAAAGGAAAAAGAAACTGAAGGCAACTGCTCAGGTGTTATTTATCCAGACTGTTCAAGCATTACTTGTCTACTCCGCAGAGAAAAAGAAACTCTTTTTACTACAAAAAAAGTAGCATTTGATTTGAACTGTAGAGACATTTAGAAAATCGGCAGTGGTGGCTCAAGGTAGGGCAGGAGCTGCGTTGCTTCCACCTAGTAACATTTCTAAACTTGGTTAGCAGCCAAATGCTGAAGGCTCGTCCTCCCACCTGTCTCATGACACCTGCAGCATTATCATCTGTTGCCTGCGATGGAAAGAAATTAAAGCACTGTTACTAATTGTGGAGTGGATACGAGAGAGGATTGGTTGGTTGAGGCAAGCAACGATCCAAGCAGGCAACTTTCCCTCCACGAGAGAGGAGAAGAATAGCATTTGGAGCAAATGCATGTGTCTGCCTTTGCCATCATCCATGATGGGGTGGGCTGCCTTGTTTGTCCGAAAGGCATATGGCATGGCAGAACAGGGACCCCAGCAGCATTAGCAGGAGCAGCAGCAGCAATGAGCAGTCGTTTTCTCGTTTCGTGCGCGGTTGCAGTAGAAACCGTGCCCTCTTGTCTCTTGTTCTCTTTCTGGCAGGGGCGAGAGGGAGAGGACGATCCATCAGGTTGGAAGGCCCCTCACTACCTTTGTTGCCATTGAGAGTTCTTGCAGGTTGGGGAAAGGCACTGCCCTTGTTGCCCTTGAAGAAAAGTACTCTAATGTGGACGTGGTTTCGGGAACGATGATGATAGCCGGACGTGGGTTGTTGGCCGTGCCAAATCCGTTTTCTGTTCTCTAAAATTTAAGCACTGTCACATTAAAGAGAATCTTACTATTTAAAAATATTTTGATCAATTTAATGACAAAACCCTATTGACAGATTGGTGCTAATTTTCAAGATGAATCTAATGAACTTAATTAATTTATGTTTTACTAAAGTGATGCTATAGTAACCGTCTTCTAATCATGACTTAATTAACCTCATTAAATTCGTCTCGTAAATTAGTCTATGGGCATATAATTTATTTTATAATTAAACTTTATTTAGTGTTCCTAAATAGTAAGATTCTTTTTATGTGACAACTATAAAGTTTAGATCCCAGAAAACGAATTCTGGAAATGTGCTTGGCTTTGGTGAAAAATCTGGATCCCATGCGATGGTTGCCTGTCTGCTGCCTTTCATGGGGCAGCCAATAATATGACGACCAGAAGATCTTTCGTTAGCAAAGAAAAAATTTCGATCACATGTGTGATGACCTTGAATAATCAGTGAATCTGCAGTAAACAGGGTCGAACAGATCTAGCCACGTCCAGATATTAGACGCTGATGATTGATCGGGTGGGCCAATTTGACATTCTTGCTCAATAATGGAGTAGCATTGCTACTAGTTCTAGCAAGCAAACAAATGAAAATGGTGCGTGCGACGAGAGCAAACACTTTTACTAGTAGCTGGGAGATCGGATTATGCATCATGGCGAAACCATGGGGCCTTCGCCTTTCTTTATCTGCATCTCAATAAGGAGGAGCAGTGCATACCGTGGGTTAAAGACCATTGATTCTTTCAGGTATGGCAGTTGAAATGCCACTGTATAGAGTTATTCCTTCCTTCAAAGCAGCACGCGCTGCATTTGTTTTCTGCTCACCATCATAACTCCTTCTGTCACGTGTCTGTTTCCAACTTTGGTACTCCTTCGCTCGAATATATAATAACTTTTAAATGTTATATTTGATCTTTCATCTGATTCAAAAATTTTATACAAATGTCATTTATTTTGTTATAGTTTATTTTATTATCGTACAATAAGTATGACATATTTATTTATATATCTATATAAAATTTTTAAATAAGACAAATGGTGAAACATGATGTCTAAAAGTACTAGCTGCAGACTACAGGCCAAAAGTAAATGTTCTTTACTGCCAGCTTTTTTAAGGGTGTGTTCGGGTTTTCTGGAATCTAAATTTTATAGCTGTCACATCAAAAAGAATCTTACTATTTAAGAGTACTAAATAAAGTTTAATTATAAAATAAATTACAGGCCCCTAGACTAATTTATGAGACGAATCTAATGAGGTTAATTAAGTCGTAATTAGAAGATTGTTACTGTAGCATCACTTTAGCAAAATATAGATTAATTGAGCTTATTAGATTCATCTAGAAAATTAGCATCAATCTGTCAAAAGGGTTTTGTCATTAAATTGATCGAAATATTCATAAATAGTAAGATTCTTTTGATATGACAGTGCTAAATTTTAGAGCGCAAGAAACGAACGGGGCCTAAATCTCAACAATTTGGTGCAGATTTTCTCAAGACACCCTACTGAACCCGGGTTCCCTATCACGGAATGGAAGCATCGGCCAAAGCATCAAAATTATCAAAAATTGAACATGATTTGGTTGGGATGTGCCAGGCAAGGGCAACAGTGCAACGCCCAAGCGACACTTGAGGGTGCGAGTGGCTAGCCCCTGTGATGAACTCTCTCCCACGAAAAATAAATTTAATATCATTATGAGAAACATGTCTCACATATCAGATATCAAACTGATAAGAACCGATACTACACTTGATCTTAGCCAAAAGTCCGAGAAAGGTATGAGTTGATCAAGTGTGGTGCGTCTTGTTTTGTATGCCACTGTTCCCCTCCGCCTCTCTTAACGTGACAATGTGGTACTAGTACTAATGCTACACGCTCGGTCGGTGGTTGTACGAGGGGCGCGTCACAAGCTGGGCCAGCTTGTGTGGTTGCTCTGGGCTACGGAAGTTCATGTGGGCTTCTTTTGGTGACTCGGACCTAATCATTGTTGTTCAGTGTACCGCGGCCTTTAGAAGCCCAGCTCGCGGGGAATGTCAGGCACAGGCTTGGCCAGTAATTAAGCAAGCGATGGTGATTGATCCGGTGGGCCAAGTTGACATTCTGCCTCAACAATGGAGCATGGTAGTTGTAGCAAGAAAACATAGCAAAATGGAAGTGCAAACAATTGTTTAGATGGCTGGGAGATCGGTCCTAGGATATGGACCCTGGTAGCGCAAAGGCATTTCTTTCACTTTCTGTTTCCTCCTCTCCATCTCATCTGAAGCCGCAGGAGCAGTGCTTTTTTCTTCTTTTTTATTACACGAGCAAGAGCAATTGTATGTGAGTGCATTGATTTATTCTTGTATGGCAGTTGAAATGCCACTGTACTCCCTTGTCCAAAACATCATGAGGCATAAGTTTAGTTCTATGATTGGGATGTGCCAGGCAAGGGCAACAGTGCAACGCCCAAGCGACACTTGAGGGTGCGAGTGGCTAGCCCCTGTGATGAACTCTCTCCCACGAAAAATAAATTTAATATCATTGTGAGAAACATGTCTCACATATCAGATATCAAACTGATAAGAACAGATACTACACTTGATCTTAGCCAAAAGGCCGAGAAAGGTATGATTTTCCTGGCTGCGGTGCCTCTTCTTTTATATGCGTCTGATGCCCTCCGTCTCTCTTAACCTGGTGATGTGGTTCTAATTCTCTACTGTATGCTAATCAGGGTCGGTGGCCTGTTTGAGGGGCACGCCTGCTTGTGGGCCGTTTAGTTCTATGATTTCTCCGGCCGGGCCCCTTTCGTATGGGCCACCAAAATTTTTATCAAGTGTCGTTGAGCCTTTATTTACTCTCGGGCCGGTTTGCACATACGGAAAAAAGGACGACCAGATGAAGTTGTCACCTTTTTTGACCGAATGATAAGTTGTCACTTCTCATCCTCAAAAAATAAAATAAAATGAAGTTGTCACCTGTCATATCGTCTTTTCTTGACCGAAAAAAATTAAGAGACGCTTCGTGACAAGGAAAGGGATATGGTATGTGCATTTTCGTGATTCATTCATCATGGAGCATCATCGATTCATCATCACCTCTAATCCTTTGGTCGGCGAGTTGATGCCTCATCTTCCACGTTGAATGCTGCTGCTGCTGCCACCATCATCCTTGATTGATTCCTTTGCGGTGATCTCAAGTCATCTTCCGGTCTTGTCCGTGCGTCCAAGAGCACCAGATGAAGCAGCAGAAGCAGAACCATCGCCGTTAGTCGACTTCTACACTTCCTCCAGCACGGACACTAACACGTCGGGCCCACCACGCCATTAGGGAAGACGGCCTAGGCCGGTCAGCTTCGTAAGAAGCAGAGCAATCTCCAGACGCCGGCGCCCAACCACCACCACCACCACCATGTGGCGCGCGGCCGCCTCCCGCCTCCTCCGCCGCCCGCCCTCCGCCTCCACCGCCACCGCATCCTACGCCCTCCTCCACGCGCGCCTCTTCTCACCCCCGCCGCCGCGGCGTCCCGCCCAGGCCGAGGCGCCGGAGGTCGAGATCACGCCGGCGGAGGCGCGCCGGCTCGTGCGCCTCGTGGGCGTCGAGGCGCTCAAGCGGCGGCTGCGGGACGGCCGGGACGAGGTGGTCGGGTACGACGAGCTGCTCGACGCATGCGTGGAGGCCGGCGCGGCCCGCACGCACGCCGAGGCCGAGACGCTCGCAAGGGCCATGGACGAGGCCGGCGTCCTGCTGCTCTTCCGGGACAAGGCGTACCTCCACCCCGAGAAGGTACCATTTCTCTGCCCGTTGCTAGATACCACATCACTCCTTTCATGTCCTAGATTTTGGCATCCAAACGTACTGCTTTCTCACGATTTCGTTTTGGATTCCTGTTCCACAAACTTTATTGTGCCGTGCGAAATGCCCGTTGCAAAAGACTGATGGGGACTGGGGTTCAGATACTCAATAGTTAGTTCAAATTGAGCTGAATCCTACAGTACAGATTACGACCCGAATTTTGCCCTATCGAAACAGCAGGCTCTTAGAGAATCAATACCACTCTCCGTCTTTCAACTCTGTTGTAAAATGGAAAAATAGGTACTCCTACCCATTCTCCAAAGTAAAGTTGTCCTCTCTCGGTGGAATGAACATTCTCTCATTGCTTATCAGAACCTAGAAGAATACCTACATGTAACAATCGTCTCGGTGAAATGGAGTAGACTTATAACTGGTGCCGAAATTAATAGCACTGGCTACTGGGAGTATAACCAATATTTTGAATTAGTTACAGTAACCTGCAACATCGACATAGTATGCTAAGTGCATATTACTAAGTGGGTTCTCCTGTACAAAACGTGGTCAGAACTCCGAAACAAAAAGGCCATTTGCTTTCAGGGACTTTCTTTCAAAGCATCAAGATAGTATGTTAAGGTTCACATTACTACATTTATAGTAATTTCATGGATTTGATTTCAAATCGTTTTGTTCTCCACCTACCCTGGGTCAGAACTCTGAACAAAGATCATATCACGCTCCAATAGGAAATGTGGCCATCTGTTGTAAACAAGCTAAGTATAAACTTGATATATAAAGGTTCAAGCTTTGAGTTATCGACACCACATACACAAAAGCTTTGAACTTATTCAACAAGCTTGTATCATCAGTATGAACTTGTTCTTTCTCTTGCTTTGAAATTTAAAATTTTCCAAAAAATGAAAGATAAATAGCCCTCTTGGTGAAATGGGAATTCTAGCGCTCTTTACTATAATTCAGAAGATTGTGAATGCTTATGTATAAATCCTCTTGGTGGAATGGAGTCAACTAATGACTGATGCTGAAAAGAGTAACCTTGAGAATGTAACCGAGATGTAGCATAGTTGGCTAAAGCGACATGGAATCGAGATATAGAAGGAATCTGCAGCTATGCGCAGCATCAGGATGCGATGGCGATGTTTCATTACTATTGTGGTTTATGTAGTTCATTTTTCAAAGCCTGTGACACACCTACCCTGGCTAGAACCTGCAGCAAGACCATAAATAGCCAGCCATCCACCTGACAGTTAAAGCTCATAATTTTATACCTTTAAGTTATTGAAACTGCATCAACAAAACCTCTAAATTCTTTTGACAATGATTCTACTGTTAATACCATATTGTCTGTTGCTTTGAACTTTTGGAAAATGAAAGTTTTGTTATGGCAATTAGACATATTTGTCTCCCTGATTTGACAGGAGCTGAAGTTTCCCTTGACTTACGTAACACATGAGAAGATTTCTACTGAAACATGTTGATGTATTTTTGACTGTCTATAGGTGGTGGACCTGGTTCGAAGAGCTGTACCTCTTGCACTCGAACTAGAGAATGACCCAAGAAAAGAAGAGTTTAAGAAGCTCCAGGAAAGGAAGGAAGAGATTGACAAGCTGGCGCACAAGCAAGTCCGTCGCATCCTCTGGTGTGGCTTAGGGTTCTTCATGTGCCAAGTAGGTCTCTTCTTCCGGCTCACGTTCTGGGAGTTTTCATGGGATGTGATGGAGCCAGTCGCATTCTTCACGACTGCATCTGGCCTTCTTGTCGGCTATGCCTATTTCCTGATTACTTCGAGGGACCCGACATATCAGGACTTCATGGAGAGATTGTTTTCATCAAGGCAGAGAAAGCTTTGTGCCATGTATAAGTTTGACATGGAGAGGTACCTAGAATTGCAGAAGCAGTGTAGGTGTCCATTGGAGGGACATTAGGAGATATGGAGAGGTACCTGGGATTGCAGTTGTGTAGATGTCCTCTGGAGGAACATTGTTTTCACAGTTTTAACTTCTAAGCCTTTTAACTAGTAACGGGAACTGAAAGTTATCCTCTGTTATCCGTGGCTTCAGAGTGCACTTCTACCTTGTAGGCCATCATATATGTGTTAGTAGAAAACTTTAATTACTGATGATGTGTTCCTTATGTAATACAGGAACAACCTAACCTTTTCCACTTAGCCTGCTAGAGATGAATACAACTTAATTTTCGAACATTTATCATATATACATATTGGAAAATGCTATAGGTTCAACCCAATTGTACAACCAGTGTGTCCAACCAAGACACAAGTGATGTTTTTGGGCCCATTTACTGTGATATATTTTGTATTGGTTGGACGCTAGTTGGACAATCGAGTTGGACCTATAGTAGTACTCATACATATTGTAACAGATTCTTCTTAGGACTTTCACATTCACTAAGTATACCTTCAAGAATACAAGATGAACTATGCAAAGTTATTCTACTCTCTAAGAATATTGTTTAGGGTTTACTCTACTTCATTGCATGGCTGCTTTTAGGCACAACCAACTGAATTCTTAATCCTTTATCGAAGGAGGTCAGAGTCATGCAGCATAGACATTTGAAATGGGTAAAATAGCATTATATAATGCCAATCAGCATTGCGTCAAAGAATTACAAGTGAATACTCGCTGTTTCATGCATTTCTTCACTGTACATGCTGCGTTGTGGGAAACATTGGATGCCCTCTGTTTCTCTAAGACAACGGGCAGAAGAATAGCATGGAAGAATTATACAAAAAATGAGCAGCAAGGAACTACACTTGTGCCATCCCATGCCACAAACGAAAAGACTTATTCCCTGTACAAAAACAGGTCAAAGAATCATCTCCATCTGCAAGTTTCATGACGATGTGATCCTCGATTGATCATTCTTGAAGGAAGCTTTTATGTTTTATCCTTGATTTAGTTCCATCTATATCACCAATTTTGGTGTACTTTCAATATATCCCATCGCCCTGTGTCAATGACATGCAGGATCAGACCCCCATGCCTTTGACTACCTGCTGGTAAAGATGAAAACTCTCTTAAAAGATGCAAACAACCTTCTTTTGGATCTGGAGCATTGCTTCAGAGTTTTATTTGATTCATAGTAGCTGTTGGACAGTTGCTTCACGTCATAATCCCTTTGTTTAAAAAACTCCATGAGGTATGTTGCTTCATATGCTCACAATTGCAGTGTACATCTCATGTCACTGTTATTAATGTATGTTGCATTCTGTCATGAATTTCTCCCCATGAGTCATGTACTTCCTCCAGTAACTCCTATAATCGTGTATCCCCAAATCAAGCCAAGGTTTCATGACACCATTGTAGTGCAGAGTAGCAGCCTTTTCTATATCAACACGACTAATTCCATAATCATGTCCAAGACCTGATAGGACCCATGAATCTCCCAAAGGATATATCAGATCTTCAAAGGCAACTAAACTTGAAGAGAGTGATTGAAGTTGCTGTGATTTCAGGTTGTCCTTTGGCAACTACAAAAGGGAAAGGTAACATTAGATGGCTGCTCTTATCTGACAGAATACTAACCTTGACCATTAGAAAAAACTACTAACCTTTTGGAGTGACTGATCATTAAAGCCAGTACCAATCTCCCTCCACTTCTCCAATTCAACGACGTTCAGACCAGAAAACCACACACATGAATTGGTATTGAAATTATGCTCCGCAATATACGCTCTCAACTGACCAAGTCTAACTCCACAAAACTGGACAGCACCAATCACTTTATCACCCATATCGAGGTTCCACAGAGATGACAAGTCTTTCTGAACAATCAAATCATCATCCAGAACAACCACTCTATTCAAGCTAGGAAGAAGATCAGGCAAGAGGAAATGTGAATGGCTGAAAACAGATATGTACTCCGTTTTCATCTGCTTCTGCGAAGGTTCAGAATGATTACGAATTGTGACACGGAATTCTTCTGCGGGCCATAATTGTTGCATTTCAAGAGAATCTCCATCATTAGAGACCTCTTGGTGATCCTCAATGTTAATTACATGAACAGAAGCCTCCAAGTACAAATTTCTGTCAAACCAATGCTTCATGGCATAAAAATTTTGCGTGTCTGTGAACAAATGGAAAGCAATGCTGCCAGAATCCTGAAAAGTGAAACAGAATAAAGTTACCACTCAGATAATTTCATAAGTTTTAAATTCTTTGAAAATAACATTATACCTTAGAATTAATAACTGTTGAATTAACTGTGGTCGAAGCTGCAAGTACATTCCGAGAAAATATTACATAGTTATGGAATCTAGGGTTTTCAAGCTTCTGTTTATTTAACTGGTCCATGTCAGAAGATGTGGATTTGAAATATTCTACTGTCAATCTCATGTTCAAGCAATGGTGAGTTTTTGGCATAGTCTGGACACCAAGATGGTATAAACGTGCACTCTGCCTGGTATGGAAATAAGCTTCATCTTCAGTTATATCAAGTAGCTGCCTAAGTTTCTGTTCAACACTTGAGCATCCTATTCCACATGACTTGGCTCTCTCAATCACGTGCTCCATTTTCTCTAACTTCTTTGCAAAACTGAAAACATCAAGCAATAATTGCCTTCAGAAACAAATAAATTGCATAGAAAGTGCAGTGCGATAAAATTTATAAAATGAAGTTCTCTAAGCCATTTGCAATGTTCTATATACTTGACGACAAAGTTGTGACAACACTGTGCCTTTTTTTTTACTTAAGGGCGAATAATAACACTATGTTACATACTCTCAAATCTGTATGACATACATATATAAAAACATAAAAAATATATAATCAACAAAAAACAGGAATGAATCAGAATAACCGCTATCGATCATGAGGTGTAAAACTTTATGAGAAGCAAAGAAACACATAGATTTCAAGTTAAACGAGACTAACAATGGAGGAAGATCAGCATCTGCTATGGTGTCACTGAGCATGCGCTGATGTTCTTGGATGCTCTGCTTTAGTTCCTGTGTAAACCTTTCCTGTTGCTTTAATTTTGCAATACTAGGATAATGTGCCCTTGCTATAAAAAGTTGATCCTTCAGCCTTTTCACAGTGGCATCTTTTATTGCGTCCTTATGCTCAATAGACCAGAGGCAATAACTTCCATATTCAAGTTGGCAGGGCTTGGTATTCTCCTCATGCATTGTCTCTTGATCATGATTCTCCTTTCCACTGACAGTAGAATCCTGTTGTAGAACAAATTGAGTAAATCACTCTGGTATGGTAAAAAGTAAAATAAAATAATTCCGAAGGATTCACTAATTAGAAAAAATTCTGCCCTTATTCCTAATGTACGAATCATTGCAGTACTGCCAGAGGTTCGCTGAAGAGCTAACGAACTAAAGATGTACGTCTACTTTTATAGATACCACAAACCAGTATACACAAGTCATGCTATGATCTCCTAAGATGTCAAGAAGGTAGAGAAAATATGGAGATCTTAAATATTTTTTTCGAAGTGGATAATAGTTAAGGTGAAAACATGTAGTAGTATAGTTAAGTCACTTCTACATTGCACCTCACTCAATGTCAAACTCATATATTGTTACCAGATCTAAATTATTCACAAAAAAACTATCTTTCAAACAATAGTGAAGGTGGAAAACTAAGCTTCAATATATCATTTCTGTTAGTACAATATTACTGCAATTTTAACCTATATAAGCATGTGCGAGATGAATAGTTGTACCACAAAAACGGTCAATAGTGTTGCTACCATGGTTCAATGTGAAATTTGCAGACTACTCAAAATCCTCAGATGTTTAGGCAAACACTAGAGAATGTCTGTTACCTCAGAAGCCGAAGACAGATCCTTCAATTGAGATATTTTTGGTATATAAGCTCCTAAAAAAGCCATTGAATACAGTAAGATGGATGCTTGTAGTATCTTTTTTTTGAAGTGAAAACTTGTAGTATCTTTTATCAAACAAAGATACTGGTATCTATCAATCTGTATATATTTACCAACTTGTTTTTACTATTACTTACCGTTATTTCTGAAGGTGTCATCCTTTATGTCAGTTAAAGAGAAAGCACCCTTGAGCTTTGCTTTTGATTTGACAGAAAGATTCTTAGACCTTGATCTGTTGGATTTCTCAGCCGAAATCCCATTAGAACCATATGGTTTCTTTTTGGAAATATCCTGATTAGAACAGTTGAAAAAGAATAGGTCAGTAAATATTATAAAGAAATATATGACATGTAGTACAGCAGGCTCCAAAACATTTGCTATATGTAGGAAATACCATTGTGGTACAGTAATTCACTAAATTAGCTAATTATATGCAAAGTTTCAGCTCCAGCAGGAGTATCAGTACTGAAATGTCACACAATTGGTTTATCTCATCGATATAATTAGAGAATTAGTAACCTGTTGATTCAGATGCTTTGAGAGACTTCCTTTGTGTGGTGAAAAGAGTCTGATTTAGCTATGTATGGTCACAAATGTGGTTGTGGAAAATAGGAAAGGCCAACGAAATATGAACATCAATTTTTTTTTGATAGGTAGTACAATCGAATTCTAGGAGCTGGTAAGATACGAGAACGCCTTGACAAAAGCAACCGCAGTTTTGGGCACATTAAATTTAATTTTTGACATCACAAAAAAGGAACAACTTGCCAATTTGGGACGTTACACAGTTACAGACTGAATAGAAACGGAGCGCAAGGTAAGAAGCAAATGCAGTAGGTCGTTGAGCGTACAGCACACGTACAGAAAACACGCGCACACGCTGAGCGCATGAAGGCCCTAAATCTGTGAGTCCCCCACGAACACGAATACGAATGATGAAACCAACATCACCTCGATTGTAAAAATCGTACTGCAGCATATCCAGAATGCGTCGCGGAATCGCAGTGGCAAGCAAGAGAGGAAAGCAAAGAAACGGAGAGCAAAATTAACCTTGAGCAGCTTGTGCTTCATGGTGCCCCCATCTCGATGCTTACGCGCTCCAAAATTCAACTCCTGGTGAAAACAGAGACAGGAATCAGAACAGAAAGTCCGGGAAATGCAGCTTGGACAGTGCAACATGAAAAAAGAGTTTTTTTTAAATAATAAAGAAGAAGAAGAAGAAGGTGTGAGAAGAATCGTACTGTGCTGATGACAACGGCAGCGCGCTCCTCCGATCCATAGCCTGCAAGAACAGCCGTAAATAAGGAGAGAAGAAGGCACGGAATGTGCACAGATCGGACGGCAAGGCGTAGGTACCGGTACGGTGGAGGCCGAGGAGGAAGACGAGGGGCAGGAGGATTGAGCAGACCACAAGCGCCGGCACGGCGGCGGCCAGGCCGCTGCAGCGGCGCTTGGGCGGCAGCAGGAGAGAGGAATGCTGCTGCTGGTAGTGGCCCTTCATACTCCTGCTCAGCCGCGGCCTCTGCTCCTAGTGTTGGCGGCAGCTGCAGGGTGCTGCTAATTACTCACTTTTGCATTATTAAGCTAGACGGAAATGAAGGATGGCCGGCGGTTGTCTTTCCTCGGGGAGCGTACAAGAAGAAAGCCTCCTCAGCAACAAGGACCAACCACACCACAGCAACCAAGGCGAGAGTGGAGAAGGACTGGAGTGAAGCGGAGCGGGGCCTCTCTCTCTCAACTTTGATTTGGTTTGCTTTTGCAGTTTTGCCTTTGGACGCCTCTTTCTCTGACCAATCTCGTGTTCCTAATGGATCTAATTATTCTTTTTTCTCATCTTGACGGAAAACTAATGATGATGTAGCAGTAGTATGCTCAACAGAAGCCGGACGGGGTAATAAAATTCCCTGTTTTACAAGAATTACAAAATGCAGATCATAATCTGGAATCTGCTGTACTAAGGTTATTGTATAGTACTTAAAATGAACAAATCTTCTACACCTGATGCCACGAAAACAAGATCAGAAATGAGCATATTGATCTGTGTATGTTAACTTGTGAATAAGGATGCAGAAATTTTGTAATCCATGAGCCGGTTGTAGGTGGACAAGTTCAGTGCTTGGTTGGCCTACTCTTTCCGTGACAGATGTATTATTTTGTGGCAGAAACGGAAAGAGCGTCGGAAATAAGGGAAACTGAGCCGAACCGAAGGAAGAAAGAAACGGAAGGCCCTGACCCTGACGTCTTTCTCATTCTGTAGAAAAAGTTACTCTCTGTTGGTTGTTGTTGGCTCCATAGTCAATGAACGCCTCAATTCTTGGCGTTATTACTGCTCACTTGTCCTCCTCACGTCCAATGCCTGCACATGGCTGTCGCGGTAGAGAGCGATCCATACGCTGCAACAGTAGTACTCTTTTTTTTTTGTTTGTCCTTGACACGAGCAAAACAAATGAAAAGTTGCGTAATTTGTGCCGTGGTATGACACGGTGACGATTTTTATGCGTACTCGCGCATTTGATTCGGTGGTCCAACTTTTGCCCCACGCCTGGCTGAATTATCTGAAGCCTGTCGGTTCCAGTTACCTCACTCACACGACCAGGTATAACAAGTGTCTTTTTTTTTTGCGAGAGACGCTAGGCTACTGCGATCTGTATAAATAATGCAGCAGAACCAAACATCCTGCCAAAACTTGCGGCATGTTTCCACCAAGAATAAAAAAACACGCTGTATTAGAGTAGTATTAGCTCTTTCCTGTCAGTGAGTAAGTCAGTCAGACTATTGTCTTGGATGAATACTTGAAAATAATAAAATGCAAAAATAGCTTGGTTTGGGGCAATAATGAAAATAAATTCAGGATAGGTGACTGATCCTTCTGATGGACAGACACACAGGCTGGCAAATCTTTAGCACGAGGAGAACGGGAGGATGCTGCCCACTTGGCCAAACCGGATCGCATTGACAAGTGTGCTGTACCGCAACGCGGCATCCGCCCTTGCCGTGCTTTGCAAATTGCAACTGGTCGGTCCAGTCCGGTAGCTGATTATTTGAAAGAATTTGGCAATATTCGCCGAGGACCAACCAAAGCACCCAAAAAGGAGATGCGATGCGCACAAAAAACTCCTTCCGGCGCCAGTCAGTTTATAAAGAGGATGCCCCCGGATTCATCAGAAACCTCAGATTAATTATGCAAAGCAGCAACAAAAACTAGTTTAATAATCACACTATGTGGTTGGTCTCAGCAAAACGATGTCCTCTGCCCCCGAGCGAGCCGCACTCGCGCAACCCCGCTATCCATCTTCCAGCTCTAGGTCTGCACCTGTCTCGCCGACCTGGAAGATGAAGAAGATGAAGAAGATGCCGACCTGGAATTGGAAGATGACGCTGAGATGGTAAAAATCTTCCAGAACTTGCTTGACGTCTACATAAAGCATGCAGAGGAGAAGCTGTCCATCTATCAGAAACGGAAACAGGCTCTAGCACAAGCTGACAAGGAGAGGAGGATCAAGGAACATCAGCTGAACTCCATTGTGGATACTATCACCAATCTGGCATTTGAAGCTGGAGTTAGGAAAGGCAGTGCTGAGCACGTGGCCCTAGGGTACCTTGCAGCCGATTGGCCTATGAGGCGAATGTTCATGTGCTGTGACACACCTCCACAAAGGCTTCGATTCATCCAGAACTACATGAAGGTCTCGCGGCTGCACTAGTTTTTCTTTTACATGTTGTGCCTACCCTAGCTTGTGATAAAAGGCTTCGTTGTTGTTGTTGTTGTGGAACAATGTTTACTATCTGCTTATCCCAACTTTGTTTTTCCTATGGGTTTCATAATCTAGCCTACCCCAACTTTGGGATAAAATGCTTTGTTGTTGTTATTGTAGGCAGGCAGACCCATCGAGTCATTCAGCATTATTATCTTAGACAGACAGAAACTTCGAACACTATTATCTTAGACAGCTAGAGCTCCATTGCCAGTCTTTTGGTTCAGGCGCTCAAAAGTCACAAATAGATGTAGGTCTTCCTTCAGACAAGGCAATGTAACCATATCCACCTCTTGTACGGTTGGGCCAGCAAGAAAAAGCGTTCTTTTAAAAGTTCCAGTGTATGTTTCCATGGTTTCTGATGGCCCGCTTTGACAAAGCATCATGAAAGCAAGAGGAACACTGCTTTCTTTAGCTTATCACTTCAGATGGCATCATAACTTCCTGATTCTTCTTTAATTACTACCTACCTTTTTTTTTGTTTATCTTTCAAAGATTCGGACATCCTAAACATTATAATTCAAATCACTGTCGAAATTGAACTTAAACTGAAATTAAATAGGTATATATATGACCATTTTAACAATGTAATACATGTTGAGACTGAGATGTTATATATGTAGCACAACATGATACAAACAATAATCTGAACAGCAACCTTTACTTTCATTCTGTAACCAATGGTTTTGATCTACAAATTCAAACCAATATTTTACAACTCTGATAAAGATAAGAGTAACAATTGATTCAAGTGTGATAGAAATGTTTTGGGGCCTCATAAGCAACATGATTGCATTCTGTCAAAAGGTGCACTACTAGTGATTACATCAATTACTAAGAACAAACCTGTAACGACTCCATGAGGATTGTTAATGCACAAGATTGTTCTGATGGCACGTCAACAATGAATCTGGATGGAAAACAAAGGATATGATGAAATATGAAAAATCAACTGCACTATCAAATAGAACTGTAAGTTACAATTACACCAATTGCAATACTACCTTAAATTTCTCCTTATCTTGCTATACAGTGGCCACTGGTTCCTTTTCTTTAGGGCAAGAGTTATCTGGCAGATTTTCAGATGTTTCAACCTTACTTTGCTTGCTGTCATCACCTGGCAACAGAACACTAATGTTAAAAGTAGAAGTAGTAGGAGCCTAAACAACCCGAGAAATGAACTCAATTCATGCGACAAGGTAAATATTGTTAAGAACACCTGCATATTTCCTTTCAAAACTAAGTTTTGCATTTGAAAAGAATGGAAAATTCGTGGGCACGTTACAGTCTGTAAGAATTTCACATATGAACATAATATCGTTGGGTGTAGCCTAGGGAGTAGTGAAATAAAATAAAGAACTCGGTTATATGGATACTAGAAATGGCAATAACTTGCTTACAGTACAGCTTATTATGGTCTACAAACATGAAAGGCCTTATTAGTAAACTGGAAGGTGCATGTCAGGCATATCAGTAGCAAAAAGTTGGTAACAACTTTGAAAAGATAAGCAGAAATGTTCAAAGATGACCGAATATCTTATAGATTGATGGTACATGAAGCAAATTTGAAAAGGTAACAGAAAAAGGATAAATACTGGGCTATCAAATCTGTAGTTGCATCGTTACAGATTATGAAGCAGCAATAATCAAGATCACATCAGAACTTGATCATGTCTCGTTTAGATGGTGTGTACCAGCCAAATTGAAAGTTATTTTGCATATATGTAGATATAATATTGCATTGTTAGGCAAACAAAGGGCAAGGACTACAAGACTAACCGACAGTGTTGTCCATCTCAGTGTTTTTTGATTTAGAACCTTTCCTTCGATCATTTCGAGATGATTTATTGTATAAATCCTTGTACTTATCAAGCAAAGCTTTCTTTTCCTCTTGTAGTCCAAGCATTTCATACGCATCTTCAACTTTCCTTATGATATCTTTGCTTGGAGGTTTACGACCACATGCTTCTAATTCTTTGAACAGCTAAGTGATAAAAAAAGGCAGGGATAGTCATTCATATAAGTCAAGTTGTCACATGAAAGTACGTAAAAAGAATACAAGCTGCAATAGAAGGTATCGAGTAAGTCCATACCTTGATAAGCCTATCAAGCATGTTATTTCGGTAGTAGATAGCCAGCATAAGATGACAGAAACGCCAAGGAACTGGATGCAGGTCATGGGCTATTTTCTTCTGCCATATTCTATGTGCTTCCTCAGCTCTATTATCCTTCTCAAGTGCACACACTAATTGCTCATATGTTCTCATTGTAGTTCCCTGCCCTTTGCTCAGCATCCATTTTATTACCTGAGCATATAACCCGATGAAGATTACTTCAAAGTCAAAGTTTATAAAAGATAAATTACAATTGAAATAAAGAAATTTACAAAACCTGGACAATTCTATGCCACTGTTCCTCCTTTTCAAGAAATGTAAGTGCTTGCTTTAGTGAGGCCACAGGAAAGTCCTGCTCAAAGGCAACCCAAGCATCAAGGGTACTATAAACAACTTCTTTTGAATCTTCAAGGTCAAGAAGCTGCAGTTAGAGAACACAACAGTCAGAATTTTGTTGCGCTAGGCCACAGCAGTGATATGATTACAGTTAAAATTCTTCTTGAAAAATTTGAAGATGCTTATGTGGTGTGATTTCATCCATATTGTACATTGAATGAAGGCAAAAATCTGTGCTCAACATGTCATTTTGATTTCGATATATAAGAAAGATATGATCCAACTCGTCATTCAAGCAAGAGCCAAAGGTGCTAGCCTATATTTTCTTAGGATTAGGAAAACAAATCATTATATGTAGTGGATATTCTGCTATCATTCTTTTTATTCACACCAATGAAATCATTAGAAAATTAGACTCAGTACTATTATTTAAAGCAAACTGTCTAAAAAGTGTAGAGCATAATTTATAACTCGTAAACAAAAAAAATGAAATGAGACTTGCTTAGCACAAAGTCAATTTGCTTTCCATTCTTTCATATAATTCATAATGCGTTTGTGAGCTTGGAAGTCGAGCTTTACTTAATATATAATTTGGTTTGCTATAGTTGATCAAATTGTAGAAGACAACCAAACAATATGAAAAATCAGTACTTACAGTGTTAACAAGAAATTTCCTTTTCTCTGCTGAAGACAGATTTTTTCCGATTGGCCCTTGTTTTAATCCTCTAGTGCTGTCTCGTATGCGATCAATTATTAAGTCATTGCCCTGCGAAATAAAGACACAAATTTCAGTCCCCATCATATTTGACGTGCTTCAAACAGGAGGAAGGAAGCAATATGGAAGATCGCCAGAGATAATAACTAGAAATGCGACACAAAGTATTGTGGGTACCTTCACAGGAGTAGTTGATTTGAGTTCCTTTTGCCCATATAACTGACCATCGGCAACCTCATTATTAGTTGAGAACTCTCTGGTAGTATGCTTGTTACACCAATCAGTTATGAGCTAAAAAGATGAAACGGCGACGAAAATAAGTTTCTTTAGAACAAAAATAATTTGTAGCTGTAGAAGAGCACATTACGAAGCTAAGGTAGCACCTCGATATGAGAACTCCATAACCTACAGAATGTGGAAAAGAAGGGGAAAGATTTAGCGAACACATTGTCACAAAGAATCATGAACTGACACACGGAATCCTAAGGGTTTAAGCGAGAATTAGCGATGAAGCGCGCCGAACGGGAAGTATCAAAACAGCATATTTGTGAATCTAATCCTATGGTCGTAAAGCTGAGAAAGAAGAGGGACGCGGTGATTCGAAAGAAGAAAGAAAAATGGAATTGCTGCAGAGACTTGAGGGAGGAAACAATCAGGAACTCACCAGAGGGAGGAAAAGGGATCGATGGTTGCGCGGCTGGTGACGGGTAGGCGGTGAAGAGTGTGGAGGGATCGCCGGAGCATGGCGGCGGCGGCGGCGGCGGCGTGACTCGGCCGTGAGCAGGCAACCGTCAGTGAGGAGGTTCGCTTGGAGAGGGCTGCTGGGCTTTCGGATTTTCAGTCATCCACACACAGAGATTTCGTATGGGCTGGCCCATGGGCCTCCAGCTCCAGGTATGAGAGGCCCTCCGTTACATACTAATTTCTCAGATAAGCCCCTCAACTCTCCAACGTCTCCAAATCAACCCAAATCGTTTTCATCCCCAAATCCATTCGATTCCTCCTCTCCCACCACCGCCGCCTTCCTCCTCTCCGGCGGTCAGGCCACCGCCGCAATCACCACTTGGCATCCTAAAAACCGTTCTGCCCCTCGCTCGCTTCCAGATCAACCTACTCAAAAGCTCTCGTCGTCCTCCTCCTCCTCGAGCGGCAGGGGCGGCGGCGCTATAATGGGGAAGCACGACTTCCTGACACCGAAGGCGATCGCTAACCGGATCAAGGCGAAGGGGCTGCAGAAGCTGCGGTGGTACTGCCAGATGTGCCAGAAGCAGTGCCGCGACGAGAACGGGTTCAAGTGCCACTGCATGTCGGAGTCGCACCAGCGTCAGATGCAGGTGTTCGGCCAGGCGCCCGACCGCGTCGTCGAGGGCTTCTCCGAGGAGTTCCTCGAGTCCTTCCTGACCCTGATCCGCCGCGCGCACCGCCACTCCCGCGTCGCCGCCACCGTCGTCTACAACGAGTACATCAACGACCGCCACCACGTCCACATGAACTCCACGCGCTGGGCCACTCTCACCGAGTTCGTCAAGTTCCTGGGACGCGAGGGCTACTGCAAGGTCGAGGACACGCCCAAGGGCTGGTTCATGACCTACATCGACCGTGACTCTGAGCAGGCTGTCAAGGCGCGCCTCAAGCGCAAGAGGATCAAGTCTGATCTCGTCGAGGAGGAAAGGCAGGAGCGCATGATCGCCAGGCAGATTGAGCGCGCACAGAGGTCCCAAGCCAAGGCAAGTGATGGTGATGATGGGAGTGAGACTGAAGACGAGTCAGAGTCAGGGTCTGAGTCTGGCAGTGAAGAAGAACATTCAGGACCAGACGATGGCAAAGACGATAGCAAGAAAGAAGCTAACAAACTGACCGGGAAGATTGCGATTGCGCTTCAGAAGGCTGCACCAGGGCCGAAGGTTAACGCTTTTGAGGATAAGCCCAAGGTGAAATTCGGTTTTGATGAAGAGGAGGAGGAGAAGGATGAGGTGGCCAAGAAGAAGGGGAAGGATGTGAAAGCATCAGATACAAGGAAGTCGGCATTGGATGAATTGATGAAGGAGGAGGAGAAGGCCAAGGAGAGGAGCAACAGGAAGGACTACTGGTTGTGTCCCGGGATTGTGGTCAAGGTGATGAGCAAGTCATTGGCAGAAAAGGGGTACTACAAGCAGAAAGGTGTGGTGAAGAGGGTGATTGATAAATACGTTGGGGAGGTTGAAATGTTGGAGAGCAAGCATGTTCTCCGAGTTGACCAAGATGAACTTGAGACTGTGATCCCCCAAATTGGTGGGCTGGTGCGGATTGTGAATGGTGCATACCGGGGATCAAATGCGAGGCTGCTTTCGGTGGACACAGAAAAATTCTGTGCAAAAGTGCAGGTTGAGAAGGGTCTTTATGATGGGAAGGTTATCAGGGCCATCGAATATGAAGATATTTGCAAGATTGCCCAATGATACACAATGTGATTTCATTTCCTGCATCGTCATTGCAGCAAACCAGAGTTATGTGATTTAGTAGCTAAATGTCTGTCAGTATATGTGCCTATCATGTTTGTGCTACCTTCAGTACAAGATATTTTATACTTCCAGTTTATTTTAGCTGCTGAAGGTGCAATGTGGGACAAAATATTGTGTATGTTTTCTTAATTCCTTTTGATAAGAATAGCTTTATCGAAAATTTTGTGAGATACGATGTTATTTTTGTTTCTAGTTTATTTACCAGATATATTTTACTTGGCACTATAAAAGTTCTTATAATTGTTGAGCTTATATTAATTTTTACTGCTACATCAGGTAGTTTGGCAATTTGATCAGGGCACACACTTGGTGAGGCTACTCCAAATGAAATGAGCACACCTCAAATCTCAATGACACATAAATTATTGATTCAGAATAAGATCGCTTATGCTTGATCTGTTATGGGAGGAGCTGGCCAGGCTAGCGACCCAGCAGCCATGGGGCAAGGAGCTTAATTAGCCAGTTAGTTGCTTTGTTAGCAGATTAGTTAGGTTGTTGGGTTTAGTTTGTTAGACATCTCATCTATAAGAGGCAGTCCTGAGTCCTAGGAAAGTTAGGCATAAAAGAAGAGAGATCACAAACAAACTTGCATTACTTTTTGTCAGCCTTGCCACAGTATGAATGCTAATTTGGCAGCCTAAAAGAAGCTATGAGCTTGTACAGTTTAAAGGGAATGAATATGCATAGTTCTTTTTTAACAGCTTTGTTGGATAGGTTGCATCAGAATTCCTATATTAAACTGTTTCCTGTGCTTACATGAAACTGATTTGCCTCAATGTTGCAGCTGTTAATTAAATGACCTTTTATATCTAGGATTTAAAATCTGCACATTAGGCTCTCTATTAGTTAGGATATTTTATGAGACACCTCAGCTTTTCTGTTTCTTTTCACTGTCACAATTTGTGGTTCATTGTGTGTCTTACGAAATAGGAACGAGATACTAACACTGCTATCTAACATATGGCTTTAATGAGGGGTCATTCAGCTAGTTCTTTTTCCATGAAGATGCGATGCAAGCTGCCAATTTGCATATCTGTTGGAATCTGTAACACTGGGATAATGTGTTCTTTATTTCTTTCTTATACTGAAACTTTGTTCAGAGCAATGATGCCTATCTATTTCAGTTTCAGAAATGCATCCGCGCCCTGAACATCGGGTGCGTTCGTGGGCTTATCGAGCAATTTCTCGATATGCCCAAGTTATGAAGACTGTAAGGGAAAAGTAAGTGAATTTGTATGACCATGCATCTGTCCCATAGTTTTTTAGCTAGCCACTATATTTCCGTTGGATTTACTGTCGTGTGTTTTGATTGTGCAAAAACCATCCCTATGTGGTTATCGTTGGTAGCACACCAGTTTACAGAACTTTAGTTTCAGGATTACTTCCTTAGTCTCATTAGGATACATTTATTCAAGATGTAGTACTGTTGCCGTGTGTAATGAAGAGATTTGCATGGTCAACTTTAGCTGATTTTGTTCTGTTACTGTGCTGTCGCATTTTCCAAAAGAATCAATAGTTTATATAATTGATAACTCAAATAAAGCATTTTTTGTTTCCTTTTGTTTTGTGTATAAATTCTCCTTTTTGTGTTTCCTATGGGTTTTATCTCTAGCCTACCCCAACTTGCTTGGGGATAAAAGGCTTTATTGTTGTTTTGTTCTGTGTAAATTCCATTTAAGTTTAGTGTTACTGACTTCATCACCTGATTATTATACTATTATAAAATGCAGGGCAGATCTTTCTGGTTCCCAAAGAATTAAATATACTATTGAGATTTGAGACCTTTATAAAGGGCATTCCTGATTCACGGACTTATCTGAATACTCTTCACGAGATTAGAGTAAAGTAAGTTCTATGCCATTATTGCATAAAAACATGTAGAATTTCAGCCAAAAACGATGAATCAGCCAACATTCGAGTGCTTAAATGTTGCCGATTCATCGTTTTTGGCTGAAAATTTACATGTTTTTATGGTTTGTGGGAACTTTTAGAAAGAAAAATAAAATCCTCTGAAGTTGCCAGGAAAGAAGCCTTTGTTCTTTTCATTGAGATGATATGAATAGGCTTAGTGGTGTATTTTTCTTGTTCATTTTATTTCACATTCTCTTGCTTGTACTTAGGGTGGGATCAATTATTTTTTTAAGAAAACAATGTGTTTTTTCAGGGCAAGAAAACAAAGTGTCACGTTTCAGAAATATAGGAGCATGAGTAGTTTATATCTTATTGGGCTCCAATTAACTTGATTACACTTCTTCCAACATAGTAACTGTTTAGTTTCTTATTGTGTTCTATGCTACAGGAGTGGCCTTAAAGATCACCTTGGTATTGAGAATCTGATGGTCTACTGGGCTTGGCTGGCCCATGGGCCTCCAGATCAAGGTATGGGTGACCTGATCAGACTCGAATCTGGGGGGAGCATTATACAGGCGGTTTGGCGAGACATCATCCAATTGACTCCTCACTCGGCCGCAATCATGAAGAATCCCTATCCCGGCGAGATCATGGAGACGCCATCTAAGCCCGCCAGCGACAAGGCAGAAGAACACGTGAAGAAGACGAAGAAGGTTGTGAAGAGGGTCCCTGAGGATCACGTGGATTTCGTCCTGGCCGCCAAGCCCACGCCAAGGTACAGGCCTTCTCCGCCGTTGAAGCCCGAACACATGACCGACGAGCTCCGACGCCAATCTGGCAGGGTGGACGACATCATCAACTCCATCAACGAGTCTAAGCGCAAGCTCCAGGAAAAGTTTCGCCATGAGCTCGCTACCAAGGGATATGTCGAGGTCGAGGTTGAGGTCACCGACGACGAAGCCGACTAAACAACAGTTCCTCCCTTTTGGTTTACCGTGTCTTTTTGTGTACTGCTCTGACTGAACACGTACTAGTTATTTTGTTGTGCCCTTCCCACCTTGTGTGAAAGGGAGTGGTGGCTGCTAGGCTCTGCCCAATTGATCTTGACACATTTGTCATGCTTAGAGAGCCGCGCACAATTCATGATACAGCCTCTAGCTAGTAGACAAAAAAGAAAGTCCAATGGAAAACAAATGTATAGTTATATTATCTCAAGAAAGAAACCTTGTGATGGATTTGATTCATTAGCCATCTGTCGGTGTTTGCCAATGCTGAAGGGTACTGACGACTGAATCCAAAGTAAGATATTCTTCTGAAATCCTGATACGACAAGCAGTCATTTTTGTATTCAGATCATCGTTGTTGAACCGGCGTATTTGACATGTACAGGCCGATAGTGAAACTTAATGGAACAATACAGCTGTATATTTGACACTCATCGTTAACACCAATGCAACAATGCATTGATATTGTCCGGCCATCTAGTAGTCGCTCCATCGTCACAGTTGCAGAGGGAAGGATCATATCAGCAGAAGAGCAGAGAAACAATGGCACGGCTGTCCGGGCCTGCCGTGCTGCTCATCCTGGTCGTCCCGCTGCTCATGTACACCTGCGCCTTGTTCGTGGGCATCCAGCTCGGCCGGGCGCTAGAGAGAAGCTCAGACAGCATCGACATCGTCAGCGTCAGAGGCGTCGTCCGGTATTTCGCGAAGGTGATCGATTGATTATACTACACATGTCACATGATAATATATTAGACAACTTGCTTGCTAATTGAGTTGGACAATTAATCTCTCGGTGTTTGTCTGAAGAAATCAAGATGTTGGTGGTGGTTTCAGGAGCTTTGGGGTACCGAACGACACCGAGGAGGCAGGGATTTTGTCGTCCACGAAGCAAGAGTATTGCAGTTCGCGCGCACCGTTCCGGTAACAAGCCCTCCTCGTCTCGTTGCAAGGCCTACAGGACCAAAGCATAACTTTAGTCGGCCAGCGAGCAGCAATACTACCTGGTGGAGCTTCCACAGAAATCACACATCGGTAGATCATTTTCTCAATAACTCTCTATATTATGCTATACTCATCAGGGCTTGCACTTACCTGGAAGAAAAATCAGGGACTTGTGTTGCGCTTATAACTGAATATTATTATCAGATTTATTATTACTAGAATTATCATTGTGCCGATGGATGTCTGATATGGTGCAGCCGCGAGGAGTCGCCAGTGTGGGGCCGTGGGGTGGATCCGGCGGGCAACCGTTCTACATGCGTGGCCAGAGCGCTCCACTCCTCCGCAGCATCATCTTGTACCATTCCACCGTGATCCACTCCTTGGCCTGCGAGTACTCCTTCGCCGGCGACGAGTCCGTGAACCGCTTGGCCGGTCCCTGGGGTCTCCCCCATTCCTTCGGCGACAGGGCCGTTCGTGCAACGGTGAATTTTCTTTACACATAGTACTCCTGTCTTTTAGTGATTAATTATATGTCGTTCAGACACGCTCAGTTAGTTCAATTTTAGGCTGTTCTCCTTTTCTGAAGAGAATGGCATGAGTTTCAGATCGGAGGAGTATCTCGATCGAGTTCTTCAGTACGGTGTCGTCTCTTAACTATGTCCATCGTCGTTGTTGCAGATCGACCTGTCTGCCGGCGAGCACGTCACCGCCGTGGAGGGCACCACGGGCCGTTTCGGCAGCGTCCCCGGCGTGGTGATCACCTCGCTGACGTTCCGCACCAGCGACGGCAGGACGTACGGGCCGTTCGGCAGCGAGTCAGCAGGCAAGCGATTCTCCATCCGGGCGCCGAAACGCGGTTACTGTATCGTCGGCTTCTGGGGACGCTCCGGATGGCTCGTTGATGCCATTGGCGTGTACATGAAACCATCATGCTATTCCAACCTTGCATGAAGAGTATCCACCATATGTTGTCAATGGTCGAAAAAGCAGCAACGGACACTGAATAAGACTTGGTTCTTCATGCATGCGCTGGTTATCACTTTAATTTGGAGATCATCCACTATATATGTATGACGGCGTTTTTATCATACATAGGTACCAATAATATAAGCTGTTATAATAAGCGACCTGTATCTGTGTACACTTGAATCATTACCTACCAATTTGGGTGCAGCTGTAATAGCATCAGTAGTGCCAATTACAAGAGATGGACGAACCTAAATAGCAGAACCAGGAGAGTCGATCCATGTAAATTGCTAACCACAATACTGAACTTATAAGTCTAACATTGGCAGTGGTCAACTTTTATAATATATATATACAAAAATCCTTAGAATTGGTATCCAAACATATATAAAAAAAAGGAATTTTATTCAAATAGTAGCAACAGAAAAACATATATGCACTTCTCATATAGAAAGATTTCTATATCAACACGCTGCCTGTACAATATGATACTTTCACTACTGGAAAAGAACACTATAGCGGCGGGCCAAAACCTGCTATACCGGCGGGTATTTTGGCCCGCCGTTACGTCTCCGCAGCTACAAAAACAAGACAGTACCGGCGCCAAATTGCACACTGCCGCTAATGAGAACAGAGTAACGGCGGGTGAAAACATCACCCGCCGGTACTAATCCATAGGCAAATAAAAAAACCCACGGGCGGCCCGGCCGGCCCGCGCCGCCCGCCCCGCCCGTCGGCCTTCCCGCGCCCCAGAGAGAGGGGGCGGCCAGATCCGGCCGCCCCGGCGCGTCGCCGCTGTCGCTGGTGTTGGGGGCGGCGGATCCACCGCCCCAACGCCGCCGCCACGGTGGGAGGAGGGGGCGCGGCCGGATCGCCCGCCCCCGCGCGTCGTCGCGCGCGTTGTCGTCGTCACCGGAAGAGGGGGCGGCAGATCCGTGCCCCAACACCACCGTCGAGATGAGGAGGGAGGGAGGCGCGGCCGGATCTAGCCGCCCACCGCGCGTCGTCGCTGCCGGAGTTGGGGCGCGGCGATCCGCCCCAACGCCGCCGCCACGGTGGGAGGAGGGGGCGCGACCGGATTCGCCTCGCCCCGCGCGTCGTCGCCGTCACCGGAAGACGGGGCGGCGGATCCGTGCCTCAACGTCGCCGCCGAGATGAGGAGGGAGGGAGGCGCGGCCCGATCTAGCCGCCCCCGCGCGTCGTCGCTGCCGAGTTGGGCGCGGATCCGCCTGCCCCCGCGCGTCCGCCTGCCCCCGTGGTGAGGAGGGAGCTTGGCCGGCCGAGCAGCCGCTCGGCGCCCGTCCCTCGTGCGCCGCTCGCCGCAAGGTGAGGAGGAAGGCCGGCGGAGAGAGAGAGAGAGAGAGAGAGACGGTGGTGGGCGCAGGAAGGGAGAGTGGGAGGGAGCGGCGGCTGAGTGTTTTTTATTCTTTCGTGGAGTGACCGTCGGTTGGTGACCTAGGTGACTATTTATATTACACCGGTGGTGGGAGAGTTTGTTGGGCCGAGAAAGCAAAAATAGCGGCGGGCCACAATGTAGCCCGCCTTTAAAAATAGGCCGGATTTATAGCTGCGGACCGTAACGTCATCCGCCGCTAAAAATATATTTTTAAAGGCGGATTACTTTACGACCCGCCGTTAAAATTAAAAAAATACTGTAGCGGCGGACCTCATTCTTTCGCGCCGCTACACGAATCCGTACAACGCCGCTACAAAACCGATTTGTAGTAGTGTTTCCAGGGAGCAACTTCATAGTTTCCTAGTATTCTGCTTTAGAGGAAAGTGATATTAATAATGACACAGTGGAAGCTTCAAGCGAGAAGTTATGCTCATCAATTCTGAAGAGGTAAGTCCGAGCTCTACTAAAATCACCCCTAAGCAATAAACTCCTAGCTATATAATTAGGGGTGTTTTTAGGTCCAAAATAATGGCTATTATTTTCTCTTAACTAATAGCCATTAGTTAGATCTAACTGTATAGATTAAATTTTAGAAGTTAATAACTAATGACCATTAGTAAGGGTAATATTGTGAAAATAATATCATTATAATACAAAAAATTCATCATAACAAATAAGTTAGTCAATTTTTACATGAATATGTTATAAAATATTTATTTTAAATTTGATTACTCATCATCATTATTATTGTAGTCAAGTTTTAGTGTATTTAACACAAGTTTGTATGATAAAAAAATATTAATTTTTTAGTACAATTACTAAACTACCCTTGAACTAATGGCCATTAGTTGAGAAAAAATAATAGTCATTATTTTAGACCTCAAAACCTCTCTATAATTAAGCATACGTGAGTTTGGATTACAGCCACTTTTCTCCGTGTCTAAAAACATACTGTCTAACTCTTCCAGTAAACCCTCTTTTATCAGACTTTTTATCATAATGCTGTAGGTTACCACATCTGGCACTAAACCATTGTCTGATGATCGTTGTGTTTGGGGCTGCGACCCATGGTGACCGGGAGGCCTATATGTATGTCCCGTTCTGTAATTGAAAGACCAAGTGGAAAACAATCAACTAATCTTCCCTCCTCCCCAAGTCTCTCTCTCTCTCTCTCATCACCATTTGCTTCTTTTTTTTTTTTTGAAAGGCGCCACCATGGCGCTGCCTTCACAGGAGGCAAGTGCGGGACGGGGGCTCGAACCCCCGCCAGCACAACGCAACCATGCGTCTTTGCCACTGGGCCACAAGCCCATCCGCCACCATTTGCTTCTTCCCCAAGTCCGGCCTAAACTCCGGCAAACTATCCTGTCCGGATAGTCCATCCTGGCGGCCGTGACAAGCGGCCATGCGGCGCCGGCGTACGGTAGCGCGACGCACGCCCGTGATGCATCCTGGCTGGCTGACAGATAGGGCCCGCGAGTATAATCCTGGCATCTTTTCTTTGTTTTGACGAATTTCCAAATCGGCATTCTTCCAAAAAGAAAATGCTAAAACAAATACTTCCCGAGCTCCAATTTGCAATATGAATTCTATGTGTACATGTACTCAAGAAAATGACATGCACGTTGAGACCATGTTCAAACTCCTCTTGGACAAATTTTTAAATTCACCGAGAAAAGGGTAAAAGTTAAGCTTCTCTGATTTAATTGAGGTATTAAACCTTGGAGAAATTCAACGAAACTTGGCATAGATTTTTCTTTTGTCCTTCCCTACAACATATATTTTTGGTGGTACCAACCCATGTTGTGAAATTTTGACTTGTAGTTCAACCCCATTTGAATTTGAATTAGTTTGATCCTCAAATCATTGTGTGTGTGGCCAAAATTTTGCATGGAGCCTCTACTAGGTCAGGGAAAATTTATAAAAATATTGGTTCGTAAGTTTCATGACACCGGGGTGTCACACATACGCGGTTGCCGTAGAGCGGCTGCAGATTCTAGAGAAGGAACTCGGCGGAAAGCGATTCTTCGTCCGAGAAAAGACGGGGTTCGTTGATTTATCTCCGCTATCGTACGTCAGTCCGATATATGAGGAGATCACCGGTGCGAAGTTGATCACAGAGGAGAAGTTGCCTTCTCTGTTTGTGTGGATGGGGCGTTTCTTGAGGTCGCCGGTCGTGAAAGATGACCGACCTGCCACCACGGGACAAGCTGAAGGCTAGGTTCCAAGCAATAGCAATACGTGAGGCGTTCGTGAAGAACACAAACGAGCATGCTAGCAGATGCTCTCTGCCTGTTTGGTCTGTACTCTGCGTAAGAGCAAATGTATGATAAGGATGTATTTTTTTCTCGAAAACGTAGGAGAGCTGCGTTTCATTGTATTAAGGAGAAGACGGGATAAGAACCCGTAACGGTCCAAACAAACCCACAAACACAACAACACACACAACACACACAAACGCACACACACTCCAACAACCACACGACGCGTACAGCTAAAAGGCAAGGAGCTAATCCAGGTCGGCGCCCTCAAGAAGGTCATGACGTTTGCGCGTCACCGCCACCTGATCCGGCCAGCCGGATCCGAGCTTCGCCCGTAGAAAATAGAGAACCGCCCTCGACGACGCCTTCAGCAAGGAGAACGAAACCCTAGGGCATCGTCATCGCCGGCATGAAGACCATGCAGGATTTCTCCCGGTGCTAGTAGGTTCTCCATCCCCGAGATCAGCTCATTGCCATAAGCCGGGAGTCGCATCGGTCGCCGTCACACTGCGCCCGCCGCCCCACCGATGCTCGTAGCGTCGGGAACGCGGGAGCCCCCGTCCCAAACCCCTCGGCGCACCGCCGTCGCGTGCTGCAACTCATGCGCACCGGTCACATGAGACCGTCTCGCGCCATCATGTCCCTCTCTGTCGTCGCCACCGTCTTCGCTGTCGCCGCCGGGCACGTCGGCCTTGGAACCGACCGGCGCGGACCCTCGCGGCACGCCGCCGGCGGCGCCCTTCAAACCGCCGGGTTCATGGCCTCCGTGTGGCAGCACCAGGCTGCCGGCCGCCGCCGCGCCTCCGCTTGCGCCACGCCGCCGCCGGGCACCGGATCTGCGAGGGCACAAGGTCGCTCTTAGCTCGCGCATCCCGAAGGGCGTCGCCGCGGCCACCGTGGGCTGGCGCCGCACCTCCGAGAGCGCCGCCGCCGGCGCGTCCTCCTCTCCCCGCATCCGGCCTCGCGAGCACCGGATCCGGCCGGGACGGGGTCCCACGTTGCCGCGCCGTCGCTAGCCGCGCGGGGTCGCCGCGGCCATCGCGGGCTGGCGCTGCGCCTCCGAGAGCGCCGCCGCCGGCGCGTCTCCCCAGATCCGGCCTCTCCGGCACCGGATCCGGCCGGGTCGGAGCCCCTCGTCGCCGCGCCGTCGCCATCCGCGCGGGCGTGTGGGGTGGGGGTTGGTGGGGGGGTGGGGGGGGGGGGAGGGCTGCGGTGGAGGATGTAAGGACCTGCCGCCGCCTTCCTCGCGGCCGCGCAGCGAAGCCCGCGGACCGCTCGGGCGGCGGCAGGCAGGGTAGGAGAGAGCGGCGGAGGTCCGGCGGCACTAGGGTTGGGCTGCCGCCCGTGTCGCCCGTCTCGGGAGCGACGCGGGGGCTGAGAGACTCTCAAGGATCGTAAGCAAATATTTGGTGTGCCGTTTAACGAGTCAGTTGATAAGGATGCATTTTGAATTTTTAGAAACAGTAGGGCAGTCAGACCTGATCAACCAAGTACTTAGGAAAGAAAAGCTTTGATCGTACTAGAATGCCACTGTTTGCAGTGCATGCTCTTCTTGGAGTTCAGCATGGAAACCTCATTTTTATATACTGCAGTGTGCTATCATTAACAAAGACATGTTTACTTCCAATAAACTATAATTAGCTGTCGACATGGGACACTATGCACATATATCAGATTAATCCGGGGATGTTGGTGTTAAGAGATTAATTATTAATGCCGTTGAGTGCTGTTCAAATGTCTGTCTTCATTTCGTTTGGCTGCTCGCCCGGTGAAGTGGATGCCCACAAGGAGTGATGCGTGTGTGTACCTTGTTCTTGTCCCCCCACCAGGTCTCCCAATTCACAAACTTCACCGATTCTCCTCACCCTCATAGTACGTCGTAAAATAGAAACAATCACCATTTCGGCATCGGCTAATATTAGAGAAAAAGCCACCTGTCGCACAAGGCACAAGTACCATATGAAACACCGGAAGTTCACAACCTATTTTCATGACAATTCCCTTGCAAAAACGAAAATTGCACAACTAGGACTAGCAGTCTAGCACTATACAAACGCTTCCAGGCCCTTTTTGTGGTCCTGGTGTCCCACAGGTTAATAGCCCTCAATTTCAGGATCACACTACACCAATTCTGTTCAGATAAATCTAAAGCAACAGACCCCCTTCATCAGCACATAACAATAATGATATATAGCATAAACCCAAGACAAATATGACTAATTTAGCTTTTCATTTCTTTCTCTGCTAGTAGCCTCTTCTAGTAATGTTTTATTACAAGGGTGAAAGCAAATGTACGGGAAATAAGGTGGATGCCACAGATAAGATGCTGCATGACAAGAGCAATGGGCGAAAACAGATGCAAGGGTCTCTGCTGACTTGCTGAGGTAATCTGAGCACCCGTGAGCGATCTGGTCCCAGCAGTGCTCCTCTCATCACTTTTGCTAGGGACTGTTCGTTTTCAGGTATATAATTTTTAGAGGGTCAAATCAAAGAGAATTTTATCATTTTAGAGTATTAAATAAAGTCTAATCTCAAAACTAATTGCAGACCCTCTATCTAATTCACGAGACGAATCCAACGAGGGTAATTATGATGTTATTAGAAGATGTTTACTGTAGCATCACTGTAGCAAAACATAGATTAATTAGGATCATTAGATTCGTCTCGCAAATTAGAGGGGGTCGTGACATAGGTTTTGTCATTAAATTAATAAAAGTACTACTAAATAGTAAGATTCTCTTTGATGTGATGGGTATAATTTTTATAGTAAGAGCCACATGTTTTTCTTTCCTTGTCTGTATGTAGGCATGCCACTTCACTACAACTGGCTACCAGAACTAGTTACTGATACTGAACCTACAGTTTCCTGTATCATACTGAGTACTACTGTACCAAGGAGCATATAAGATGATGATGATGATGCTTTGTTCAGGTTTAAGGTTCTTGATACTGGCAGGCAGGAGCTACTAATTAAAAGACTGGTATTATTTGTCTGACTACTATCATATACTACTAGAGCTAAAATAACCTAGACTTGTTTCCTTTCTTTGTTGTTGTTCCTCTCTGAAGATACACCTAGTATTTGTCAAAGCTTTCTTCTATTCTCCACTTATGGGGTCATGATAGTCCCTGCAGACAAAACACATAAAAAAACAATAAGACAACAATCACCTGGAGGGGCTTACAGGCACTAGTGAGATACTTTAATTTATAGTATGAATCATTATTTAATGACTGATTGGTACTACTGTATAACTACAAAAAGACAGGTCTCTTTAGTCTTGATACTTACTCCCAAGTTAAGATGAAAGGAGACCCCTTTTTGCCCTGAAGTATTCACAGACCAATGGCTTCATGCCCAGAAGTGAACCTGAAAAGCACAAGCGCATAATTTAAGTAAACATTAACAAGGACACAAGTTACTGTAACAGACAGTTAGGAAAATTGTTCAGAGCTTTACCTGGGCACCTGAAAGAAGCAGGAGTTGTATGGTGGCATGTCAAGTGAGGATGTAGGGGGAAGAGGGACGCAGCCACATGATGAGGGCTAGGGCTGATGCTACCATTTTGAGCTGCCACACCAAAGGATGCCTTGGCTCTGGTGGGGGATGCAAACAGGCTTTCAGGCAGATTGTGATCCACGCCACTACAATTGAAACAACAAGAAACATATTCAATCCTGGAAAGACTAGCACTAACCCCAAGAAACATGGAACAGATATTGATTAACAATAGCCATTAGTTGTGGTTCTATTATCCTTTCCCCACGCATTGACATTTCATTTCTTTGTAATCATAGAACCTATAATAAATCAGCAATCCAACAGCCTCCTTTTACTCTTGTTTTTAAAGGAACAATTGCATCAATCAGAGAGAATAAATATGACATTCAGGTAAAGGGCGAGGAAGCTACGGCAAATCTACTTTTGTTTATCTATGTGTGCGCCTTTTATTTTTCTTTCCCCAAAAAGAAATGTGTGACCTTAGTGCGCATTTGGGAGATAATTATTTTACTCTCATAACAACAATCTTACCTTTCTTGGAACCCACAGGCAACATTGGGTGCTGCTGTCACAGGACCAGATTCCCTCTTCTGCTCTTCCCCAGGGTTGACTGCATGTTTGGGAGTGCCATCACCATCCTCCTCTTTCTGCTGCTCCTCACGCTTGCCTACCGCAGCAAATTCAGAGATAGCAGAAGATGCAGGTGCACTCATTGCAAAGCTGCTACTGTTCAGCTTGTTATCTGCAACAAGAAACCATGGATTCACATGTCACAAGCAAATGCTGAAACGCAAGCACAAATGCAAGACAGAGGTCAAGGTCAAGAACAAGACCTTGAATGGTGATGGCGTCCTCCAAATGGATGGTATTGTCGTTCCCATTCACGCTGCCTTCGCCGTCGGGTGAGCCAACGGGGGAGCCGAGATGGTGACCTCTGTTCTTGAGGTCGAGCAGCTGCAGCCCCATGAAGCGGCGGTTCTGCAGCTCCATTGCTTGCTGCAGCTCAGCTTCCTGCTGCCGCTCTTCCAGCTTCCTCCTCAGAAATGCCTCCCGGATGGCAATGTCGCCCAACATCATTCTCGGTCCTAACAATGTCATCAAGAATGTCAAAAACCGGCGATCCAAGGCACGAATTGATGCATGTTCACAGAGAACGGACGGTTACTACTCACCAATCTGCGGTTGCTGAAGGTCGAAGGGGTCCCTGGGATCGAGCAATCCAGTGGGCGTCATGCGTCGCGGGTACTCGCCTGGGAGCGGGGACGGCAGCTTCCTGCAAACAAACAAATTTCAGAGTAAAAAAAAGGCATCTTTTTGGTTGAAATGCAACGGATCAATAATTTCAGAGTTAAGCAAGGGAAATGCACTAGAGATGGAGAACGGAAGCCGTGCCTGAACCGGTTGGGGACCTTGCCCTTCTCCTTGTACGGCTTGACGAGCACGCGCGCATCGCACACGAAATGCGGGTTGCCCTTGGACAGGATGATCTTGACGGTTTCCGGGTACACGAAGGTGACGAAGCCGAACATGCGCTTCTGCTGGTGCGGGATGCGCACATCCTGGACCGGCCCGTACGTGCTGCCACATCGATCGTCCAACACAACACAAATACACAATCAATCGAATGCAATTGCATCTGCTACTTGACTAGTCCAAACGGAACAGAACGCAACAATGTCGCTTGACTGATCCAAACGGAAAAGAAGGCTGGAATGGCGGCGCGTTTGGTACCTGAAGTAGTTGGAGACGTCTTCCTCCGTGAAGGTGGAGTCGGCCGGGAATGTCAGGTAGATCTGCCGCGCGGCCGGGCTGTTCATCATGAGGTCCATGCGGTCCATCGCCATGTGCGGCGAGCGCACGACGAACCTGCCGCTCATGTCCTCCTGCAACATGGCCGCCGACCTGAAGAAACAACAATCAACATGGCCGCTGACCGGAGCAGAGAAAAATGCAATCTTGGCAGGTAAAGATGGCACCTTTGGAGCTCATGCTGCTGTAGCAGGAAGTCGAGGTCTCTGGGCGGCGGCGAGAAGCGGAAGGCGGCGGGCTCCATGCGCGGCGGGCGCGCGGCCATGGCCTTGGCGCGCTGCACGAGCTCCGCCATCTCCCGTTCAGGGGCGGCGGCGCGTTCGGGCAGGCTGTGGTGGAACCGGCAGGAGGTGCCGTTCTTGCAGAACCCCCGCGCGAAGTAGTGGCACGGCCTCCACGCGGCCACCTCGGCGTCTCTCAGCGAGAAGCTCCGACGGTGGTGCTCGCCGGCGGCCGGCGGCGACCAGCAGTCGTAGTCGTCGGGGAACAGCAGCGCCTCGCCGCCGTCGCACCCCATCTGCTCGTCGCCGGCGAACGGCGCGTGCTCGCGGCCGGGACTTGGCGGCATGCCCCACGGGCCGAGCACGGGCGACGGCGGCGAGGAGGGCTTGGCGGTGAGGTCGGCGCGGGCCCTGGCGACGAAGGAGCGGAGGAGGTCGTCGGGGGCGAATGCGAGGCGGATCATCTCCTTGTGGCTGTTGTCCTGGACGAGGAGCATGCCGACCATCTTGGACGCGTTCTCCGGGTCCAGCGCGCGCACCCGCTCGAACACGATCTTGCTAGCTTCCCATGTGTCCATGGCGTTCGTCGCACCTCTGCCCCTGGCGAGGAACAGAGAGAGACGGAAAAGGCGAGGTGAGAGGAGCGGGGTGGGGCGGGGTGGGGCACACGGTTGTAAAAAAGTTGGAGCCAGTCAATTAAATAGGCAGGTTGGGGAGTAGGGACGACCGATGCAGAGGCTAGAGAACAGGAGTCTGTTTTCCCTCACTTCAGTTTCCCTCCATCAATGTTTGGGGAAATTTTTGGTGGAGAATTTGAAATTGTGCTCTTGCTCCACGAGAAGATACAGTACTACTGTGTAGCAGTAGTTGTATTCATGGCGTTTGTGTTCAAGTTTTTAGGTTAAGTTGCCTTCAAATCATTTTTTATGCTCCAAATTCTATAATAACACAAACTAATTGTATCTTTAAATAAATATTAAAAACATGTTTTTGGTTGTTTCAAAATTGATTAGGTATGGCGATTCCAAATATTAGCTGTTATTTGTCATTTCCAAATTTATGTTACTAACATGACTTTACTGCATGGCTCTTCAAGCGTGTTCGTGCATGCAGGCCACATTCGGATGAATATACAACGGTCAAGAATTTAAGTGAGTTTGTATGGGTATTGGTAATTCACTTGCCTAATAATAATTCTGAATGAGCACTAAGTACTTATATATCGCTAAATAAATAGTGAAAACATTTTGTCGGCAGTTTGAAAACAATCAATCAACTAGATGCATGATTCAAAATTTTAGTTGTTACTTGTCGTTTCCACGTTACTCCAATATGGCATTTAGGACCGACTCTCTACTTACTCAAGTAGTCAAGTGTGTTCACGCATCTAGAGAAAAGGGGTATGTGTTCTCTCGGTTCAGTTTCCCTCCGTCAATGTTTGGGAAATTCTTGAAGGGGAATTTGAAAATGTGCTCTCCATCAAGCTTGCTCCACAAGAAGATACTATTGTGTAGCGGTAGTTGCATTCACGGAGTTTGTGTTTCAGTTTTTGAGGTTAAGTTGCCTTCAAATCATTTTGTATGCTCCAAATTCTGCGATAATATAATAACACAAACTAATTGTATCACTATATAAATACTAAAAATATGTTGTTGGTTGTTTGAAATTTGATTAGGTATGACGATTTTAAATATTAGTTGTTATTTGTTGTTTCCAAATTTATGTTACTAGCATGACTTTACTGCATGGCTCTTCAAGCGTGTTCATGCATACGAGCCACATTCGAATAAATATACAACGGTCAAGAATTTACGTGAGTTTGAATGGGTATTTGCAATTCACTTATCGTTGACGTCAAAAGTCGCCAACACACCGTTGTCCGGAGAGTCCACCGATGCCCCGGCTGATGCGAGGCCCTGTGCTCCCAACGGACCGGCTCGGCTCGCCGATTCTCGTGTGCTGCTGGTGCGTGCGGATGGTTTTCCTGCAAACCAACAAAGACAATAAAAGGTGTAAAATTCGGGTCATCGGCCCGAGATAGACCGATGTTCGACCATGGCGGATTCGGCGTAAGATAGACAAAATCGGCCATCGACGAGGGAGCAACACGGCCCATCCATTTATGTATTAAATGTCGAGCAATCGAATCGTGATACAAACTATACGAAATCGGCCGATGCTATAACATGCGATCGGTGGCTAGCGACCGATTTCGTCGGTAAACGGTCAAATCATTAAGACTTTGCGAGGATGCATTGTCGAATAAAATGTAAACAAGGTAATTATTAATGGGATGTAATTACTTTGATAGCAAGAAGATGGTTTAATCATCAATTAGAGCGATAAATCGGCCGATCAGGCATCCGGCCGATTCTGCCATTGATTATAACAATGAGTTATTAGATCATATCTAGATGTATAATGATGATCAATGAAATCGTACTAATAACTCGGGTCCAAAGGCGATTTTAACAGATTTAGCTAATTGAATATAAAACAGCTAATGAACGTGATAAGCAATCGGCTAAACACTCCGAAAGAACGAGTAAGACAAATATAACCACACGAGATCCCGAATCGACCGATCGCTCCAACGGGACAAGTCAAGCGATGGCACACGACTGGACCAGGTCTAACGGCCGCGCACGCACGGCCGATTCGGGACAAGCATAATCATAAACGCCTTAACTATGAAAGTAAATCTACATCCTATCCAATCGGCTGCATGCGCGTAGGACAAGTCAACTATCGCAAAGGCAAACACGGGACACGTCAAGCTGAATCTGCGCGATCGAAATCGGCTAAGATGTAAAAGAAATCTCATAGCGGCTATCGTGACTCGAACGACCGGATCCGAGCCAATCGGCGTTGTGAGCAAAGGCCGGGACGGGGAGGCGGGACAAGTCAAACTACCTCCACCACGAGCCGGACCAGGTCGACTTGACTCATCCCGGCCGATACTCACTACGACGGTCGAAAACAGATCCGGTCGCCGGATAACTAGCAATTAAGCCATCTAATTACGAACAATGCGCCGAGAATTAGACGACATAATTACCTTGTCAAGCCGACTTGTTGTCGACCGGAGCCCCGAAGATCCCGCGCGAAACAGTAAAGACTTGACAGAAAATTAGGGTTTGGCGATGCGCCGAAAGTTGTATTGGATGTGAATCGAGTTTACGAGTTACATCCGAGTACAAATTTATACCCGGCACAAAGAATCCTACTCGGACCCTCTTCGGGCCGATTTCCTAACTGACTAGGATCCTTTTCCAAAATTAAACTATTATTTCTAATTTTACAACGTGGGCCGGGCCCATCAATGTTATGCTCTTCCGTTGGCGTCCGCGCACGATTCTCGGGAGGGACGCGCCCTTTACTCGCCCAAGCGGCCGTCGGCCTTCGTCAACACATGTCCCCCGGTGCGGGGTATGCAACGCATGCGTCGGACCGATTTATCCTCTTTTATTGCGCCGGTTTTATTGCCCGTCACCTCTCCATAAAACCCGGGGTCACCCCGGTCATTTTCCATCTGTTTCTTCTCCTTAGCTTTCATCTTCCCTCGTTCTAGCGACTTTTGCCTTTTCGAGCCCTTTCAACTTCCCACCGCGCCGCCGTCGTTTTTCTCTTCCGGTGACCATGAATCCTGCTTATTGCTGCTGCTGCTGCAGCCGCTGCACGGCCAGCGTCGTCGCCACCACCAACGCCGTTCCGGAGGTAATGTACATTCGAGCACCCCTCTTTTCTACCTTTGCAATCTTTCTTCGCGTTCTTGTTCTTGTTCATTTTCACAATCTATCTTCTTTCCGTTCCGTTTCTTATTTTAGCCCTATTCCTTGTTTTTAGGAGATCCGGAACCAAGTCGTCATCCCATCCAACATCCCAACTCACTTCCTTTTGGGCCCCATGGGCGATCCCGACCCCACGGATCTCATCCGTGCCGAAACGAACCGGGTTCCGTTTCGGCAACAATCTCCTTTATCGGCCGAGTGGGCCAACGGCTTTCGGTCATGGCCGACTCCCGTTGCTTGGATGGCGCGATTGGTATAACCGGGTATCGGCCGTCCATCGCAAGGTTGGGCCGATATCGGCATCGCCCACGCCATCAAACTCTCTCCGGCCGATCACCACAAGAATGAACCGTTGTCGGCGGCAGCTTCTTATCTCCGGTCGGATGCCCCGAATCGCTTCATGTTCGGCCATGGCCGGCTACCATGACCCTCCTGGATACGGTCATGTTGGCCGATTTGAATATCACGGCGGAGGCCACCCCGGATGCCATCCGCATTAAGTCCTCCCATCGGATCAACCCTAAGGACACCGGGGGTTGGAAGGTCTACATCCGGACCTACAACAAGGGGCACGGCACGGTCGATCGCCGCGAGCACGTTGCCTTCCTCAACATGTGGCTTGACCACTTCTTCTTCGTGGGGTCGGCGTGAGCCCCACAAACAATTTTCTGCCGATGGCCGATGTATCGGCCGACGGCCATGCCCTTCCCATGGGCAAGTATCTTACGGGGTCGGCGTACCTCCTTCTTCACCGGGTTTCGGTGGAGTTGCGCTCCGGCCGATCGATCAAGAACCCGGGTGGCCCTTGGTGGTTTATCCAAATGTGGTTGTCCCTTCATACCACCAAGGCCATCGATCTCGGACCTCGGTGCGCTCACCTTCCCCGGCAACTACGCCGAATCGGCCACGCCCGATTCGGCGGTGCATTTCTTTCGGGGAAGCGTTATCCATGGCACCGGGGCGGCCATGTCGGATGACAACCTGGCGTATTGGTTCGCCGCCCTCTACAAGGGCCTCAACAACGAAAGTACGGATTGGTACCCGTACATTGATTTCTTCGAGAAGGGATATGACACTCCTTTTCCGATCGATCCCACCTTCCCAACGGCCGACGGGGAGGCGGTCAAGATCTTCACCACCTGCCTCCGCCCTGTCTGCTGCCGACGGGACTCATTGCTCGGGAGCAAGGCTTTCGCTCCTATGAGTTCTACCACCCGTCGGTGGCGGCCCGCCAACTCGGCTTCGGCCGGTTGCCCCCGGCCTCTTCTATGTGGGGCAAATAAAGGCGCGGGCTAACGTCGACAACGCCATTCGGTGGAATTGGCTCGTCGGCCGCACCGCCGATGTCGTCACCGGCGACTTAGCCGGATTTTCCCGGCGCCACGGAGTACCCGCCTTTTTGACCGGCGGTGGGGCGAGTGGAACCGGCACCTCCGCGGCCGGAACACTCGCTTCCTTCTTCTCCGGCTTAGTCTCGAGCGAAGCTTTCGTCGAGGTACGTGTAGCCGATTTATTTCTGTAAGGCCGATTTTATAAATGAAATCGGCCACTCCAAATGCTCACCCTTGTATATTCTTTTTCGATCGGACACGGAGGAGCCGCCGACCCGGAGCATCGGTGGCCGGCCGATTGCATACTTAATGCCGAGCCCAATTGTTCCAAATATCGGCTTCACCGATCGCACTCCTGCCCAAGCTTTTGCGGCGATGAGTCGAGGGCACCAGCTGCCCGCAAGGCCAAGACTAAAACAGCCGCCCTCGGAAAGAGGAAGGCTAATGTGCCAGCTGCAGGGCCGACTCAAGCCCCGAAGCGACACCGCGCGCGCTAAAGCAGCCTGTGCGCCCGTCCGACCCGGACTACTTCGATGAACCATCACCGCTGCGTCGAGTCATTATTGCATGATCGCCGATTCCCTTTTCACTTTACATACTTGTCTAACTATGAGTTCTTTGCAGGAATCGGCGGTTCTTCCTCCTCGGGCCCGGACACCAACGCCCGATAGGCCGATCCGCCTATCAACTCCTCCACGGGCCAGGACGCCGATACCGAAAGGCCGACCCCGTAGCTCCGGAATCGGCGGTCGTACCAAGCCGGGCCGATCCAAATCTTACGGAGAGCTCAACTCGCTTGGATCGGCCTGCGTCTCTCGAGGTCGCCGGCGAAGCCGAACAAGGCGGCCGTGTGTCGCCCACGGCCTCTCCCAAAGCCACCGCTGCCGACGAAGAATCGGTCGGCCGGGAGCCGCCCGCGGCTTCTCCTGTAGGCACTGCTTGTGAGGGACCCGCATTTCACCAACGTGAAATCCGAACCCTTTGTACCTCATTGCCACTCCCGGGAGTGTGGCACGTACATCCAACACAAGTTAGTACGGTAAAACCATAAATTAGAGGAAATAACAAGGCAAGATAATAGATTCTCCAAGTACATTATTATTATGCATAAATCTCAATCTCAAGAGTACAAGAGCGTGGCACGCGGGCCATCGCGAAACCATGGTAGAAGTCTAACGAAGCGGAAGCAAAGCGGAAGCAAAGCGGAAGCATCTCTCGGTGAAGATCCGTAGTGAAGTCCATACCCACAAGCAACTCGAGTGTAGGTGAGACCGTCACTCCTCCTCGTCGGCTCTCTCAACGGGTTCGGCCGGCTCCTCGGCAACGGCGTACGAAAAACAAAGTGGGGAAAGCCGTGAGTACTACGCGTACTCAAGCAAACCGCAAACTACCTAGCAACAATGTATGCATGTTGGGATAGTTCAAGGAAAAGCAAGGGCTAGCACCTAAAGCATTAATTCTCAAGTCTATGTGAATCATATTTTTATTATTAGTCAAATTTTATAAGTGGCCTTGCAGAAACAACACAATCCTGCAAGGGTCAAGTTTTATGTCCCGCACACCTCCACGGGACCACAGCTCGAAGCCGGAAGTAAAACACCTATCGAGGGGAGAAGTAGTAAATGCTAATCAAGTGGATTTCTCTCGGTAGTGCCCATACTTTGGGCTAGACTATACGTATAGATTTATATATCTCTGCAGAGAGTAAGCAACCGTACCCACGTGAAGAGGTACTCAAACAAAAGACCACCGTCGTGGCCCAAGCAAAGCAACACTCACAAGATCACTCCACAAAGCATCGATCGGTAGGCGCCCGTCCCTCGTGTCCGGGATCCTCTAACCACAACATAGGAAAAGAAGGTCCCGAAGGGTGTGACAAGGCGTACCACGGGCCGGTGGGATATCCTCTCGCTCGTGGGTTGAGACAACAGCTCCAACACCCACTACCACTATTCTCTACACCACGGCGGGCCACCCGGTCCTCCGCTAAGTATCATGATCCAGCCCGCCCATACAAGTCACGTGGTATGCTAGTAAAGCCAAGAGAGGTATACGCACAAGAACCGGTCCTTAAGCTGCCGGGCGAGTCACCATCCCTCTCCTCAACAACAACGAGCCTCAACCGTGTCACCACAACAGGGGTCCCATAGCCCAAGACCCCTACACAACCTGTACCCGCAACAGTACTCTTCAAGTAGAGACTCCCTAAGTCTCCCAACACCTAACCACCTACACACTCGCCCCCGCAAAAGGCCCTACAGGGTATCTAGTACGTAAACTCGACACCTAAGAAACACCTACAATTTATTTTACACAAAAACATATATAGTCATCATGGGGTTCAATTAAGCAACTAAGCAAGTACTAAGCATGCGAGTAACGAGAGAACAACCTATGGCAAACAGTGGCAAGGATAGCATAGTATGGCATAGGTAAACTACAAGTGCAAGTAACCATTAATCATGCATGGTCCAATTTAATGCAAGTACTAAATAGGATCAAGAGTGGTCAAGGATTGCGGCTTGCCCGGATAGGGCTGCTCCCAGTGCGGGTCGGGGTACTCGTACGGCTGCTCCGGCGGAAACTCCTCGAACTGCGGCTCGGACGGAACTCCTCGGCACCGTCCGACGGACGGATCGTGAAACGAGGGTTAGGCACGCTTATCGAGACAAAAGGAAATAGTACGGAAATAACGACGGAAATTACGGTACTAGAACATGACCAACAGTTACACTAACGCGTAGAGAACGTCGCTACGAGTCTAACGCAACCGACCGCGTATTTTTCCGAGTCTCCAGGAAAAAGATATGAATTTCCAAAGATAAAGGAATTATGGAAATTCAGGAAAATCCAATAAATAGAAATGGAATATTCCGGGAATATTCTTTGCCACGTGGGCACCTCGTCGGCGCCACGTTGTCGCCACGCAGACGACGCGTCGGCGCCACATTGGTATAAATTCCGTCACGGTGGCGCCACGTCGGCGAGAAAATCACGCCACGCAAGCGGCGACTACCTCGCCACCTCGGCCGCCACCTAGACGCCACGTCAACGAACGCTACGCCACGTGGGGAACACATCGGCAGATTTTCTACCACATCATCCGCCACCTCATCTCACCGAGAGATGGGCGGCGCCGCCCGTGCTCCGCCGCGGGGTTGCCGGAATCGACCCGCCGGCCGCTACGGCTCGCCGGCACGCGAACCAAGCATACCGGGCGACTCCCCGAGCTAGCGCGCACTGCCGGCGCCGGTCCCGGACACCGGCTCCTCTCCGACGAGCGGCGAGCTCGCCGGAGTTGGCGACGGCGGTGGGCGAAAGGGGAATCCCTACGGTGACCCAAGATGCAAATTGAGGCCACCAAAACAAAGCCGGTGAAAAGACGAATCTATCGGACCCGGTCCCGACCGCTCCGACCGGCGGAACCCCGCCGGCGGTGAGATCCGCGGCGGCGGCCATGGCGACTCACGCGCGAGGCACCGGGCTGCAAGCTCTATCGGTAAATAACCCGCGCATAAGATTCCCCACGACGCTAGGAGTCTACCGGAACTACCAGAAGGACACAAGCTCCTACCTAGCGAGCTTCACACCGGCACCCATGGTGCGGTGGCGGTGGAAAACGGCGAGAGTGGTCAAAACGCCACGAATCAAGGGGCGAGTGAGGGAAACGGTGCGGCGACTCACCAGCTCGGTCGTGACGGTCTAGGCGGGGGCATAGAGACGTTGACGACGAAGCTCGACGACGGACGGCGGCGACGGACCACGAACGAGCGACGAGGCGACGGTGACCGCGCGCCTCCGTGTTCCGAGGCTACAAGACGAAGTTAAGGTTGCGCTTAGGACCAATAGAGGCGGCAAACAATGAAGAGCATGGAACGGAGCACAAGCTCACCGGGAGGCACGGACGACGATGATCGACGGCAAAGGAGTCGGCACCCGAAATCTTCTCGCGTCCCGCGCTTCAACTCCCGAGCTCCGCTCACGAAGCCACGAGCACTAGCGTGCTCCGCGACTCGGACCGTGTGCGAAAACCAACACAAGCACCGCCGGCTCGCCACTTCTTCCATGGCGGGGAGATTACCGCAGCGGCGGCGGTGGCTAGGGTTTGGCGATAGGGGAAAGAATGGGGAGGCGGCGGCGGCTCGAGGATTTTGTAGACGGCAAAAGGGGAAGGGGGCAGGTGAACTTTGGAGCCGCTACGCGACGCGCGTCCGAGGTGGCGTGCTCTCCGTGCGCCGCGCGAGCTCGCTCGAGCTGGAAAGGGAACGGGGAGGAAGATGCTCCTGTTGGCGTTCGGGTCGGGCCGACCGGGCTGCGGGGGAAGGAGAAGGGAAACGGGCCGTGCGGAGGAGAAGAGAAGGGGAAAGAGGATGGGCCGGCGGAGCGAAATCGGCCCGGAGCGCAAGGAGATTTAAACAATTCGTCTTGCGAATTAATTCAACCGAATCGAATTCAAATGCTCCCCCAAATTGATTCAAATCTCGTCCAAATTCGAATGTTTTTATTACACAAATTAGGGTACAAGGTTTCGGGCTGTTACAAGCTGTCGTCGATGAGCTTGCCGATGAGCCCGCCGATGAGCCCGTCGAAGCTGAACAAGCCGGCCATGTACCCGATGCCGTCTCCGAAGATGCCGCTGGTGAAGGGGAATCGGCCGGCCGAGAGCTGATTGGAACACACGAACCTGTAGGTTCAATGGCACAGCCGATAGACGTCCGGCCGCTCCGCATCGACGCTTCGCAGGTTTGTTTTTACTATCTCCTTCCTTGATTCACCGCTAATCATTAGCTTCATCTTACTTTTCTTGGTATTTCGGGCGCTCAGCTTCCCTCGTCTGCGCCGATTTTGGTATCCACCTCTGGTCTCATCACCATGACCGAAATCGCGTGCGAGGCTTGAGGCTTCTTCGGTTGACTGCTTGGTGGCCGACGCCCACCCCATACGGGCCCGGTACTTGGAGGTCCGGACTGAGCTCCCGGCCGATGTGCGCGATGCTCGCATCGCGTGGCATACATGGAGTACTGGCAAATGGACATCATCCGTGCCCGGCAGCGTACGGCTCGCCACGCGGAGCAGCAGCAAGCTGCGTTACTCGCCGAGAACTCCATCAAGCGTTCCGAGGAGCAGGCCCGGAAGACCCGGGAGATGCAAGAGCAACTCTCAAATCGGCGGGATGAACTGCATGTAATCAACCAGGAGATTGCCGATTTGAGAGCATCGCTGGCTCTCAAGGAGGAGGCGGCGGCGGCCTTGGAAGCCACCATTGCACGGTTGTCGGCCGACGTGACGGCTCAACGAAGACGACGGACGAAGCAATTCAAACGGCCGAGAAGATGGTCGCCGCGGCGCACGCCGATGTCGGCCCCATCGAGGATGACCTGTTGGTCATGGCTAAACTCGACTCCATGCTGGCCCGCACACTATCTGCCGTCCAAGACTTCTTGTCCCGTGCTGAGGCGATCGATTATGCTTAGGTGTAATAGGATTTTGAACAAAATTTGTTGCGAACATTTTTTGCACTAAGGGCGATATACCATAATATCGGCCATCCGAAGGCGATGTTTAAACATCGGCTAATTTATCGGTGACTCCCTCTGTTTTACTTTCATATTTTTTGTGCTAAGGGCGATACTCTCGGTATCGGCCGTCTCAAGCGATGTGCATCGACATCGGCTGTAGTCTCTTTTAGGCCGAACACTATGAGTTAATCCAAATACTAGGATAATACTTGCTTCAAATACTTTCCATTAAGTGCTCGGCCGAATTCTTCCCCTTCTAACTCTTTCAAAATATATGCATTACCCGGTGCCGATCGGCTAATCAAATAAGGTCCTTCCCAATTAGGCGACCATTTACCAAACCGATTGTCCTTCACGCCGATCGGCATCCTAAGCTTCCGGACAAAATCGCCCTCTTTAAACTGTTTCTGCACAACCTTCTTATCATAATGGCGGGCGACCCTCGCCTTATTCTGCTCTATCTTTTCCAATGCATCCAGCCGATTTTATACTACATCTTCTAATTCATCCATCATCAATCCGTAGTACTGATCGGCCGATAGCTTTTGTTGCAATTCAATCCTTACGGAGCCGATAGCTGTCTCCCATGGCAATACGGCTTCGTGCCCATATACAAGCTGATACGGCGCAACTTGCATGGCCCCATGCCGTGACATACGATAAGCCCACAAAGCGTCCATCAATTTCATGTGCCACTTACGAGGATACTCTTGTATTTTCCGCTTGATTAACTTGATCAGACTCTTATTTGCCGCTTCGACTTGGCCATTGGCTTGGGCATAATACGGCGACGAATTAATCAACTTAATTCCCATCTCATCAACAAAAGATTGAAATTCGTCCGACGTGAATACTGATCCTTGATCTGTCGTGATTGTTTCTGGAATCCCAAATCTATAAATGATATGCTCTTTAACAAACGTTATCACGTCGATCGTCGAAACTTTGCGATAGGGTGCCGCTTCAACCCACTTCGTGAAATAATCTGTAGCTACTAATATGTATTGATGTCCTTTGCTTGATGCTTGGATTTATCCGGCCGATCATATCAATGGCCCAGACCTCCGAACGGCCAAGGTTTGATTACTTGGATTCATAGGCGACGCAGGCGCCCTCCGTATAGGTCCGAATTTCCGGCAATCTTGGCAACTTTTATAATATTTAAAACAATCGGCCAACATTGTCGGCCAGTAATAACCAGCTCGCCTTAGCAGCCACTTCATTTTATGGGCCGATTGATGCGTTCCGCAAATCCCATCATGCACTTCGCTCATTACCACTTTGGCCTCGGTGTCATCAATACACTTGAGAAGCACCCCATCAATTGTCTTGAAAAATAATTGATCATCCAACAGAACATACTTCAAAGCTTTATATCTTATCTTCTTATCTGTAGGTTGGGATGGATTGCTCAAAAAATTTCGAATTTCCGTACGCCAATCGGCTTCTTCAATATCAGCTATCTCTAAGTCTGTTTTCGGCGAGCCGATATCCGGATGCTAAGCTGAGCCAAGTTATTTGCTTCAAAGTTCTGCTCTCTTGGTATATGGCTGACTTTAACACACTTGAACCTTTTCATTAACTTCTGGCACTTTCTATGATATTGCAACAATATTTCATCTTTACACTCATACTCATCGGCCAGCTGACTCACAACCAACAAGGAATCGCCGAAAATTTCCACAAAATCAGCCCCGGCATCGATGAGTAATTCCAGTCCTTTTAATACTGCCTCGTATTCGACTTGGTTGTTGGTGTGCGCCTCTACTGTAATAGAGTATCCACGTATTGCCCCCGAGGCGACACAACAACCAAGCCGATTCCACTTCCCTCCTTGCAAATCGAACCATCAAAGAATACCGTCCATGGCACTCGGTTCAACGTATCCGGCCGAGTGTTCACCGTGTTGCACTATTAAATCAGCCAATACTTGTGCTTTTACTGCTTTGGCCGATTCATAGCCTAAATCAAACTCCGCAATTGCCAACATCCATTTGCCCAACCGGCCTTTGGGGACCGGAGCCGATAGCATATATTTTACGACATCGGCCCGGCAAACGACAAGTACACTCTTCGGCCAACGAGATAATGCCTTAATTTTGTGCATGAAAAATACGAGACAGAGACATAACCTTTCCACCTCCGGATACCGTGTTTCTGCGTCAATTAATTTGCGGCTGAGATAAAATATGACCCGCTCTTTTCCCTCCTGTTCTTGAGTCAATGCTGAGCCGATGCACCTATCATCGGCCGATAAATATAACTTAAAGGGTGTGCCTGGCTTTGGCGGAACCATCACCGGTGGGGACACCAAATATTTCTTGATATCTTCTAAAGCCTTTTGATGGATCGGCTCCCACCGAAATTCTTGATTGGCTTTGAGTTTCAACAATGGCGTAAACACATCAAGTCGACCGGACAAGTTTGAGATAAATCGCCTAATAAAATTAATCTTGCCGATCGGGGACTCGGAGCTTCGTCTTGTTCGTCGGCGGTTCCAACTTTCCGATAGAATCAATACTCTTAGGGCCGACTTCAATTCCCTTTTCATGCACAATAAACCCCAGAAATTGTCCAGCTGAGACGCCAAACGCACACTTGAGCGGGTTCATCTTCGAGGCCGTATTGTCTTGTCCTCTTCAACACTTCTCCGAGATCAGCCACATGACTCCCAACCGATCTTGATTTCACCATGACATCATCAATATAAATTTCCACCAATCGGCCGATTAAATCGTGATATATAAAATTCATGGCCCTCCGATATGTAGCACCAGCATTTTTTAGTCCGAAGGTCATGACAACCCACTCATATAGTCCCAACGCCCGGGGCATCTAAACGCCGTCTTCGATATATCTTCCTCGGCCATAAAAATCTGATTGTACCCAGCATTTCCATCCATAAAGCTCAAAATTTTGTTGCCGGCGGCTGCATCAACTAACAAATCGGCGTTTGGCATTGGGTACTCATCTTTCGGAGTTGCCTTATTCAAATTTCTGAAGTCAATGCAAACCCGCATCTTTCCATTCTTCTTTTCCACCGGCACAATACTGGAAACCCACTCCGCATATCGGCATGGCCTAATGAAGCCGGCCTCATATAATCTGATAATCTCTTCTTTGACGGCTTCATAATACCTAGGGTCAATTTTCCGAGCCCCACTGCTTATATGGCCGATATCCGGGCTTGGTGGGCAACCGATGTTCAACGATCGATCGGGTGAGTCCGAGCATCTCGCTATAATCCCAAGCAAAACAATCTTTAAATTCCTCCAATAAGGCCACTAATTCATCTCTTACTTCTTTACACAATTTCTTGCTAATATATGTTGGCCGAGGCTTGTCTCCATCCCCTATGTCTACCTCTTCTAACTCGTCGGCCGACACAAAACCGTGACCTAATTTCCCGTCTTCGGCTCGTTAATCGGCCGACTCATCATATCCTCGGTGCGTGTATCGATCGGCCGATTGTCCGTCAATTCTCCTGTGGGGCCCATCGGAGCAGCCGGGGGTACCGACCCCCGGTCACAATAACTCCGTCGTCGGTGATGTTTATGGCCTCCGCATCCCAATACGTGCCCGATAAACAAGGCGAGGCTCTCCGGACCGGCAAACTCGAAATCGGCGGTTGCAATGGTTACGGACTTATCGGCCCGTACGATTTCGACCTTGTTGCCGACCCATTGAATCAAACATTGGTGCATGGTTGATGGGATGCAACGATTGGCATGAATCCGGTCTCTCCCCAACAAAGTTGTGTATGCACCTTTCCCGTCGATGATGAAAAAAGTGGTGGGTATGGTTTTGCTGCCCACGGTGATCTCCATTATTGCGGCCCCACGCACATCTTGACTTCTCCCGCTGTAATCCTTGAGCGTCGGATTAGCCCTCATCATTTCTTCCGGCGTCTTCCCGAGCTTGCGGTATGTAGTAGTCGGCATGACATTGACCGCTGCTCCTCCGTCGACCAACATTTTCCTCATTGGTGACCCATTGATGTAGCCGCTAATGTACAATGCCTTGAGATGCAAATGATCGAGTTGGCTGGCTTATCAAATACCGCGGATTCCGGCGTCCACAGAATCTCCGAAGTCTCCCCAAGCTGGTTCTTCTTCAGCCGAATTTTCATCGGCCGATCCGACAATCCTGGGCATCATGGATATCATATTCACCGCGGCTTCAGCCGGACCACTTGAGACTGCACTTTCGGCCTCCATTCCTTCTTGGGCTTGGACTCATCATCTTGGTCATCTCTGTAATGCCGTCCACCCTTGATTTCCCGACAACGCATTCTTTGAAGCCTCCTCTTTTGGGTTTTCTTGAGCAAACCAGCAGGGCACCACTTGTCCTTCGTTCTCGGTTTGATCACCTCTCGAATCTTCATGGTATTGGTAATCAAACTCTTCTTCATCATTGATTGGCCCCAGTCGATCGTGAACGGAGGTTCTCTTTGGCACTACGTATCTTCGTTCATCATATCCGTGATCATAGCCGATTGCTCTTCGGGGGCCGATTGTTGAGATTCATAGTTGCGACCAATCGGCCGTCCCTGGTAACTTGACGACCCGACATCACGATACTCTTCCCGGCTAGTGCACTCTGGACAGTTCTCGATAGATGGAAGCTTCATGTTTCGGTCCCAGCGATGCTGAAAGAAAGGACAATCCCGGTGTGGGTCAAAATCTTCTCGGCGGACCACGCTTTGCCTGTACTGCTGACTTTGACCGATAGATTCCTGTTCACGTGCCGCCTGATCTCTTTCTTCCCTCTCCCTCTTCCTCTCATATCGGCGTATGAAACCAGCCGATCCACCGCCGATGGTATTGATGTACATCGTATTAGCCGGGAAAGGGTGCCCATCAACTTTCATCTTCTTCTTTACATCAGCTGCTCGCAATACCCCACTGTCAACTGCCTTCCGGATCTCATCTCTCATAGCATAACAATCAACGGTGTTATGATGTGAATTTCCATGCCACTTGCACCACTTAGCCATTTTCTTCAACTCCTCGGCGTAGGAATTTTGTGATGAGGTGAAAGCTGGATTTTCTTTTCCCGCAGCAGCTGATCAAATATCTCGTCGGCCTTAGATAAATCAAAATCATATTTTCTCTCCTTAGGATTGACATGCGGAGAAAATATCGGCCGTTTATTATTAGTCCACTCAACTGCATTAATTCCCTCTTCATCATCTTCACTGTCGAAATCAGCATAAGCTACCCGATACCGCCGATTCCTGGTGAGCTGGAGATTTTCTTCCTGGCCAACTGCCCTACGTGTCAGCTGTGCCAGCCCATCAAACTCATGTGGGGTAAACTTTTCTTTGATGTTGGAGAATAGCCCCGCATAAGCGATCTCGGCCAAGCTGTTGCTCTGTCAGGTTCGGATTATAGCATCGTCCCCTCGAGTCCTGAACCTCTGTATATAATCGGTCACCGATTCCCCGATTTCTGTTTCACTGCCATTAAATCGGACAAACTAAGCTCGGTAATGCCCGTGAAGAAGTACGAGTGAAACCTTTTCTCCGAGATCGGCCCAACTCTGAATAGAACCAGGTGACAGCGAAGCAAACCATGAAAAGGCCGATCCGGACAATGACGAGTGGGAATAGCCGAACCCGCAAAGCCTCCTGAGTAGATGCCTCACCAAGTTGTGCGTCATACCGACTGATGTGCTCCATAGTTGATGTGTTATCTTGCCCGGAAAACTTGAAAAACTCAGGAATTTTATACTTATTGGGTAAAGCCACGGAATCCATCCGATCGGGGTAAGGTCGCCGATACAATGCACTTTTCTCCTTAGGCTTCAAATCGAGCCGATCTTTCATCATATCGGCGATCTTAGCCATGAGGCTATTCATATCATTGGGTTCAACAGTCGCCGATCCGGTCCCCGTCATATAAGCTGTGTTGGGCTGCCCCCGGTCGGGTGTATCAAGCGGCCGTTTCCAGAAATCCCGGTGCCGGTAGCCGGGAACGAGTGTCTGCGGAGCGATTCCATAATTCATGGCCGATTGGATCGGCCGTCCAGTCATGAATCCCTGTCCCCCAGCCGATGCGGTTGGCCGTGGAATACCAGATATCGGCCGTACTATAGTGGGTGAGTTCTCAATTCTACTCGGGCCGGTATTTGGTACGTAAAAGAAATTAGGCTGCTGTGCCATCTGCGGGACCGCTGCCACATTGGTCGCTGCCCCTAATTCAGAAGTCGGCTGTTGTACATCTTGTTTGTCGCCCTCCTCCGTTACCGACTTCTTGGGGCCACTTGTCATCCTCTTTGCCTGGCTGGGTCGCACTGGTACTTGCATTTGCATTGTCCTTGCCAGGCCATAGGTGAGGTGGCATGCCGTACGAGGGCTGAAACCCTGCTGGCGGTGTGGTATTCTGGAGGCCAACTCCCTGAATTGGTCGTACAAGAGTGCCAAAAGGCTGAGTGTACGCAAGTCCAGAATATCCTTCGAGTGAACAGTCTGCCATCAACTGTGTCCTTGATCAAATTTCCGATGGTGTTGGTCAACACGCCTGATTGATTGATTAGGGCCTGATGAACGGACGAGTTGACCATATCACCGAGTTGGTTGGCATCCGGCAGTCTCCGGGCTTTGATTTGGTCTAGTTCTTCCGGATGCAGAATCCGAGGGATGTCCCCTTTTGTGGCCACTCTGCCACGTGTCACTTTCAGGGCTTGAAAGTACTTTTTCATTGCTTCGGCCAGGTATTCTTGGTACTGCAGCTTTTGTTCCGTCGTCATCTTCCCCCAGGCCGAAACCTCGTTGTCATCGAAACTTCTCCATGCCCTTTGCCATCCGTCCTAAGAGGAACTGGAACAAAAATCGGTCGATTTTCAGCATCGACCATTGGTGTTCCGTCCTCCCCGACAGCTCTGCATGTACGACATCTTGATCTTGGTTGCTTCCGTCCCACCGGCGTGCCAAAAAGTGTGTTGACGTCAAAAGTCGCCAACACACCGTTGTCCGGAGAGTCCACCGAAACCCCGGCTGATGCAGGGCCCTGTGCTCCCAACGGACCGGCTCGGCTCGCCGATTCTCGTGTGCGCCGGTGCGTGCCGGATGGTTTTCCTGCAAACCAACAAAGACAATAAAAGGTGTAAAATTCCGGGTCATCGGCCCGGATAGACCGATGTTCAGCCATGGCCGATTCTGGCGTAAGATAGACAAAATCGGCCATCGACAGGGAGCAGCACGGCCCATCCATTTATGTATTAAATGTCAGGCAATCGAACTGTGATACAAACTATACGAAATCGGCCGATGCTATAACATGCGATCGGTGGCTAGCAGCCGATTTCGTCGGTAAACGATCAAATCATTAAGACTTTGCAGGGATGCATTGTCGAATAAAATGTAAACAAGGTAATTATTAATGGGATGTAATTAATTTGATAGCAAGAAGATGGTTTAATCATCAATTAGAGCGAGTAAATCGGCCGATCAGGCATCCGGCCGATTCTGCCATTGATTATAACAATGAGTTATTAGATCATATCTAGATGTATAATGATGATCAATGAAATCGTACTAATAACTCGGGTCCAAAGGCAGTTTTAACAGATTTAGCTAATTGAATATAAAACAGCTAATGAACGTGATAAGCAATCGGCTAAACACTCCGAAAGAACAGTAAGACAAATACAACCACACAGATCCCGAATCGACCGGTCGCTCCAACAGGACAAGTCAACTGATGGCACACGACTGGACCAGGTCTAACGGCCGCGCACGCCTGGCCGATTCAGGACAAGCATAATCATAAACGCCTTAACTATGAAAGTAAATCTACATCCTATCCAATCGGCTGCATGCGCCTAGGACAAGTCAACTATCGCAAAGGCAAACACAGGACACGTCAAGCTGAATCTGCACGATCGAATCGGCTAAGATGTAAAAGAAATCTCATAGCGGCTACTGTGACTCGAACGACCAGATCCGAGCCAATCGGCGTTGTGAGCAAAGGCTGGGACGGGGAGGCAGGACAAGTCAAACTACCTCCACCACGAGCCCGGACCAGGTCGACTTGACTCATCCCGGCCGATACTCACTACGACGGTCGAAAACAGATCTGGTCGCCGGATAACTAGCAATTAAGCCATCTAATTACGAACAATGCGCCGAGAATTAGACGACATAATTACCTTGTCAAGCCGACTTGTTGTCGACCGGAGCCCCGAAGATCCCCGCGCGAAAACAGTAAAGACTTGACAGAAAATTAGGGTTTGGCGATGCGCCGAAAGTTGTATTGGATGTGAATCGAGTTTACAGGTTACATCTGAGTACAAATTTATACCCGGCACAAAGAATCCTACTCGGACCCTCTTCGGGCCGATTTCCTAACCGACTAGGATCCTTTTCCAAAATTAAACTATTATTTCTAATTTTACAACGTGGGCCAGGCCCATCAATGTTATGCTCTTCCGTTGGCGTCCGCGCACGATTCTCGGGAGGGACGCGCCCTTTACTCGCCCAAGCGGCCGTCGGCCTTACTGCCCACCGGCCCTCTTTGACCTATAGTCGCTGACAATGGGTCCCTTGGTCAAAAACCGGCGTCAACACTTACCTAATAACAATCAATCAACTAGATGCATGGTTCAAAATTTTAGTTGTTACTTGTCGTTTCCACGTTACTCCGAGTATGGTATTTAGGGTCGACTCTCTACTTACTCAAGTAGTCAAGTGTGTTCATGCATCTAGGGAAAAGGAGTACGTTTTCCTTCGGTTCGGTTTCCCTCCGTCAATGTTTGAGAAATTTTTGGTGGGGAATTTTAAATTGTGCTCTCCATCAAGCTTGCTTCACAAGAAGATACTACCGTGTAGCGTTTAGTTGCATTCGTTGCCATTGTGTTCAAGTTTTTGTGGTTAAGTTGCGTCAAATCATTTTTTATGCTCCAAATTCTGCAATAATATAATAACACAAACTAATTGTATCACTAAGTAAATACTAAAAATATGTTGTTGGTTGTTTGAAAATTGATGAGGTATGAAGATTCCAAATTTAATTGTTATTTGTCGTTTTCAAATTTATGTTACTAGCATGACTTTACTTCATGGCTCTCAACAGATTCAAGTCTGTTCATGCATGCGAGGCCACATTCAGATGAATATACAACGGGCAAGAATTTACGTGAGTTTGAATGGGTATCGGTAATTCACTTACCTAATAATAATTGTGAATGACTACTAAGTACTTATATGTCGCTAAATAAATAGTGAAAACATTTTGTCGGCAGTTTGAAAATAATCAATCAACTAGATGCATGATTCAAAATTTTAGTTGTTACTTGTCGTTTCCACGTTACTCTAGTATGGCATTTAGGGTCGACTCTCTACTTAATCAAGTAGTCAAGTGTGTTCATGCATCTAGGGAAAAGGGGTATGTTTTCCCTTGGTTCAGTTTCCCTCCGTCAATGTTTGAGAATTTTTTGGTGAGGAATTTTAAATTGTGCTCTCCATCAAGCTTGCTTCGTAAGGAAATACTTGTAGTTGCTTTCGTGGTACAGTTTTGTTAGATTTTTTAGGTTAAGTTGCCTTTAAATCATTGTTTATGATCCAAATTCTGCAATAATATAATGACAAAAACTAATTGTATCCCTAAGTAAGTACTAAAAACATGTTATTGGTTGTTTGAAAATTGATTATGTACGGGGATTCCAAATTTTATTCGTTATTTGTCATTTTCAAATTTATGTTACTAGCATGACTTTACCGTTGGCTCACACAATTCTCAGGCGTGTTCATGCATGCAGACCACATTCTGATGAATATACAATGGGCAAGAATTTATGTGAATTTGTATGGTATCGGTAATTCACTTACCTAATAATTGTGAATAGGTACTAAGTACATATATCGCTATACAAATAGTGAAAACATTTTGTTGACAATTTGAAAACAATCAATCAACTAGATGCATGATTCAAAATTTTAGCTATTACTTTGTCGTTTTCATATTAGTCTAGTATAACGTTTAGGGTCGACTCTCAACTGACTAAAATGTGTTAATGCATCTAGGGAAATGTGGTTTGTTTTCCCTCGGTTCAGTTTCTCTCCATCAATGTTTGGGAATTTTTTGGTAGGGAATTCGAAATTGTGCTCTCGATCAAGGTTGCTCCATTGACAAGATATTATAGTACTTGTGTTGGTGATATGGTTGTGTTCAAGTTTTTGAGGTTAAATTGCTTCAAATCATTTTTATGCTCCAAATTCTATAATAATGGGATAACATAAACTAAATTTATGACTAAGTAAAATACTAAAAACAAGTTGATGGGGGTTGAAAAAATCAATTGATTAGGTGTAGCGATTCCAAATTGTAGCTGCTATTTGTCGCTTCCAAATTATGTTACTAGCATGGCTCTCAACAGACTCTCGTGCGTGTTCATGCATATCAAGCCACACATAGATGAAACATTCAATGAATATACAATGACAAGAATTCATACAAGTTTGTATGGGTAGCAAAAAATTACTACTTAACTTAATTATGAATGCAAATTAAGTAATTATATTGCTAAGTAAACAATGAAAATATGTTGTTGGGAATTCATAAACATTCAATTGACTAGGTGTCATGATTCGAAATTTTAGTTGTTATTTGTCGTTTCCATATTACATTTCTAGCATGATGTTTAGGCTTGACTATGAACGAACACAAGCATAGGGAGCCAAACACCAATGAAATGTTTAAGTTTTCGAGGTTAAGTTGCATTTCAATAATCTTTTTGTGTTTCCAAACCTTAAAAACGAAGCAATTACATCACTTCATAAATAGTGAAACATGTTTTGGGTGATTCCAAATTTTAGCTGTTATTTGTCATTGCTTGACTCCGAGCAAACTCAAGGGTGTTCATGCATAAGAAAACCAACACACTCGATGAACGGTGCTATAAATATACAAGCGGCAAGCGCGAGCTTTGTATGAATATCACACTTACTTAATTTAGCTGTTAACTAATACCAATATGAATGAATGTGTCTAAACTTTATGCCTTTCAGAATGTACAAGGCTCAAACTGTTCATTACATATTTAGAAAAATAAAAGTATTTAAAAGAAATTAAACTATTGTGAGTTGAAACTACATTTCAAGGATACGAATATCGCATAAACACCTAACCACATTCGTGGTACAAATTGTGTTCAAAGTATGAGGTTAAGTTGCCTTCAAATAATTTTTTTGTGTTTCCAATTCCATAAAATTGCAATAACACAAATCAATTGTGTCACTAAGTAACTAGTGAAATTATTTTGCTAAAAGTTTGAAAAAATCAATTAATTCGGTGCGATATTCCAATTTTTAGCAGTCATTTGTCATTTTCTCGTTACGTTACTATAGTATGATGAAGGGACTCAAGGGTGTTCATGCATACGAAGCCAAACATTGATGCACTATGCAATAAATAGACAACTGGCAATAGTTCAGCGAGTTTGTATAGGTATTGGTAATTCACTTCCTTAATTTAGATGTGAACTAGCACTAACATGAATGTACTAAAATTTATGTGATTCAATCTTTGCAAGACTTGGACTGATTGCTTAATGCTTAGAAAATCAATTATCGTAAAACAATTAAACAGTTGTGTGCTTGACTAGGATATCTTAATTGCCTACGTCCCTACTATAAGATGTGTAGAAAATACACCTCTAAATGGAATTAACAAAAAACACAAGTTGTTTTCCTACTCGGTGGATTAAATGTTCAAAATGGTAAATGGGAACCCATCAACGAGTGGCAATGAAACCATCTAACAAGTGTTGTTGTAAACAACGTAAAGTGATTTACAAGAAGTGAGGTCGGTGTTGTTTTATCTTCTTCAATTCCGAGTGGTCTCACGAGAAACAATGTCCGTTTCTTGTCCTCGAAACAGTAGTTGGTGCTTCCTCCATTTTCTTGTCGAGACGTTTGCCACTCGTCACCAAGGTTACGAACGAGCATAGTGTGACCAAGCTCACATGAAACATGCGTCATCACTCGCATCCTTTTTCGAACCATGAGCGCAATTGTTCTCCTCAGCTGCAGACGATTGCATTCATGGAAAATAATGAGGCCGAGTGAACAGAATGATGGTTGGGACTTTGGTTGCTTTAGTGCATCTAGATCGTCATAGATTTCCTTCCTTTGATGATTCAAAAAAGAGAATGCATGAATATTTATTCAAAAAGAAAAGAGGGACCGAGAGCATTCACGTAACACAATGGAAGAGGTTTTAGTTAGGAGTTCTCATTCTGGTTATCTTTGCTTCGTGTATGTGTTTAGATCACGACAAACACGAATCCAAAGCTAGAGTACGTGTGTTTTATGTTTGCCGAGCCGAGGACACAATGGCTAGTTCCCCTTCATATTCTTCGTCCCTCACATTCCCACTTTCACCGACACGTGGGACCTACATGGCCCAATGGCTCTATGTGAGCGTGGGGTCGGCTCCGTGCACCGTGCACATGCACATCGGTCCCAGCTGACATGGCAATGCCCATTGCACCCTTCCCTTCCGGTACAAAACATCGAGGTGAATTGCCAATGCTTCCATCAATCTTCACCGACAGCAATTGACCTCTAGGCCCACGGGGACGAGAGAAGACAAAAATTGTTCCGAACATCTTAGAATTATGACATTTGCCGGTGGACACGGTTCAATTTTGATTTTGTCCATAGACATCACTCCTTTGTGTCAATTGACTGCAGGACACTAAGGTAATTAAAATACTCGTATCATGTTTCGAGGAGAGAGAAAGAGACATCAGGTAAATAGACTCGAAATGCCCCTAGTGTCTACTAGGATGGATTAGACTTTGCAAATTACGGCCATGTCATATAACTCACAATCCGACATAAGATGAAGAAGGCCACAACTATGAATAATTCAATGAGCTCGAAAATAGGCCGGGTCAAAACATAATTCGCCAAGCTCAATAGCTACAGGATATCAATACTTTGATGGGTTTAGGTGGTAGCAAGACCCAATGAACTTGTCTTGACATGTGACGCTTCATACCGTCATACTCACATTTGCTTAGCCTGTATACATACGTGTGCGTGTAAGTCAAAATATGACGATGAACAACACATTGCAACGTGCTAACATAGCAATAACAGAGCAACATGAACATCAATACTCCCAAGAGTATAAAACTCAATTTTTTTATCCGACACATGCATTCCAAGGCTGTTTCAGTCAACTCGTCATATTTTGATTATTTTATATGTTTTAATGTCTTCTAGCAAACTGCCACGAAAGAGTAGTGTCTATGAGCAAAATCAAGATTCAATGATGTCCTCGAACAAATACGGCTCTTAAACGTTGTCCTAGAGCAAATTCTGCCGAGTGAGAAATACAAGTGTTCTAGACGTGAGAGTACTTTCGCTACAGTACAAAACGGAAAAGATGGGTCCTTTGAACTTCTGACCGACGGTCCTCTCCTGCCCCCAGTCCGACTTGTCAAGTCCTGTGGTCCCGAGAAAGAGAGATAAAGCAGGACCTGCATGACAGTGGAATTGCTTCCTCCTGTTGGGAACAGCCGAACAGCTCTGCCCTTGTGGCTTTGTGCTCACTCCCGCCCAACAGCCCAAACCCCCAAGAAAGAAAGGGTAAATAAACAACCCAACAATGCCATCACGATCCAAAGCTGCCCTTTACACAAAATTTGACCATCTTGTACGTCTGTTGCAAATGGCTGAACACAATAAACAATCAAAATATACTAGGTACTCATTCTTTTGTGTCCTCTAAACCAACAATAATACTACTCTTTGATTGGTTGTTATGTCCCTAAGAAAGATTATTCGGGACCCGATTGCATAATTTATGTTTTATCCAAATTGACATTTATATTTTCATGGGCCCTGCGCACGTGTGCTGTATGCAAAGCCCTGAATGATGATAATCTGCTGAGACCAACTATCCTACGGCTAATGCTAATTGAGATGCTTAAAATAGGTGTCCACACTAGCCCAAATGGTTCCATCCAGTACTTGAAAATTAAAACAAGCCGCGTTGCAATCTTCGACCGAATATGGTAATCAGGATGTGACGCACAATGTGCTGATGTTGACTACGTAATGTGCACTGCAGTTTATTAATGACATATTGTGAGTACGATTAAGCTGTCCTTATTTTTGGTTCAGTGTGTGCCTACTAATGGATGGAAGTAACGAGAGGGCAGGGTATTTCTGCGGAAAAAAATTGGTGCGGCAGTGCCGTATACTGGCTATTTGCGACACCTTCCAGATCTTTGCCGCATGGATGAGATCCTACGGCAGGAATAAACGTGGGCTCAAAAAACGTTACTGGTTGTGCTTGTGCCAGCTCGGCTTCGTCGACTTGGCTCAACCAAATACGCATCTGAATACATTCAAAAAAAAAAACGCACCTGAAAAAAGTGTCGACGAATGTGCCCTAGTTCGTGTAGCTTACACGGGAGACGGTGCTGCCATTGACAGTGGCATTGGTTGACTCTTCCAATCCGATGTTGCAACCTATATAATCTTATTGTCCATCAAGATTCGGCCACCGAGACCATGGAGCCTAGGCCAACGTTATGGCCGTCCAACAAGATGTGAGAGACAACAGAATTGTCTAGTCGCCAGCCATTGCGGATGGCAGCCAAGGGAGCAGGGCGTGTCGTCATCTTCCATGGACGGAGAAAAGCAGGAAGACCTTGCAACCTTTCCAAAGCATTCACGGTTTGAGGAGGCAAGTAATCGAGCTTCCATCGCCATCACACATGGTCAAGTCAAGGAAACGGTGCCCGCGTCGCCAATCCCGGCTCCGGGCGGAGGTCGACATCGCCGCCGTTGGGAGGGACATCATGTACCACGGCAGGGACGAGGTTGCCATTGCCGCCGCCATTCGGAGCAACACCGGCCCGAAGCCCGAACCGAACTGTGGATTAGCTGGGAGCCGAGCGGAGACGATAGATTAGCCATACATCTGGAAGCCGAACCATCGAGCATAGCGGAGCCGAGCCGAGACGATAACGTCCGCAGAAAATAACTAACGATTTCCGTAAGTATTTCCCTCCGTACGATCTCCACACGGCAAAGATCGAGAAGGGTCGCAAATATCCAGTATGCGGCACTGCCGCACCAAATTTTTTCCATTTCTGCCGAAGCGTCGCTGTCAACAAGCATCAGGTGTTCAGCTCAGGTCTGCTGCTTTGAACGCAGCCTGCCGGTGGTTCGGTAATCCAGTTTACCAATTGTTTTGGCAGTATTTTGTTGTATCCATGGAAACTTTACTTTTATTTTCTTTTAGACATGCAGTTCTCCATCCGTGTGTTACTCCGGTAGAACACATGCACTTTGTAATGACAATTGCTGCTATTTTTAGGCACGCAAGATGGTCTGATTTGATTGTTGATCACGGTAATGGCTTGTTTAGGTTGTTTGATTCTGAAGTCTTCTTGTTCTAGAAGAACAAAAGTTATGATATGGCGCTAAATCCAGACTGGGAAGCCCAATTTAAGTACTGTACACTTCAAACCCAGCAAGTCAATACGTGGGCTGATCATCATAGTAGCCCAAGGCCCCAAGCATACCCACTCATGATGTGCTGCTAGTTAGCCGGCTAGCCCATACAATTTACGATTTTAAAAACAAAACCATACAATTTCCTGAGGTCGATCCAACAACGTCGATAGGGCATCGCATTTTTTTTATCTGAATCCAACAAATCATGCGTATCGGGGCATGCCATGCCAGTGTTGCGAACGAATACGTATGGGAAAAAGACCCAACATATAATTCAATATACTGGTTTAGATTGTCCGACGATATCTGTCACAATCAGTCCTACAGAGGTAAATATAATGGCTACATGAGTTTCTTTTCTCCAATTTTGTGTGAGAATCCCTTGCATTTTTTTTGTGTGAGAATGAAATCATGTTAACATCTATATTGTGCATAATTAAGAAGTTTAGAACATATTATATTTTTAAATCTAAAAATTGGTCTTGTAGCTCAATGGGTAGAGCATTATTTTTTTTTGCGAGGGGAGCATTAATTAATCTAATGCTTCTGAAAGGTTCGGGGTTGAACTCCTCGCATCCCCAATATTTTTTTCAATATTTCAATTGAGAATTGGCTTCTAAAATTTTAAGTTGAAATATTGTGCTACATGTCGCATAGTTAGTAGATTTAAAGTTTAATTATAATTTGCAATAAAATAAGAATGGGGATGTAGCTCAATTGGTAGAGCACTAATATAATGCGAATTAGAGGTTTGGGGTTCAATTCCTCGCATCTCCATTAAAAGATAATATTTTGTTGTGATGCGTGAGGAAAGTAATGCAGTAATCTTGGAGCTTATTCCCTTGCCGATGCCGTCCGCGCCTTAATCTTTACCTTGCCGATGCCGTCCGCCTTAATCTTCACGTGGATCATTTGAATATCAACCACACTTCTCTTCTCATCTGCTCACTGTGCTTTGTATTCCATTCTTCCGCGATTAGCTAGATTTAATCAACAACTTAAAGGTACCATTTGGACCCGACAATACTCCACTCGCGAGGGTCCTGACTTTGTAAAGTCATTGTTAGTCCAACAACATTCAAGAAAATACCATGGCACCCTACTCGATCATATTCACTTTTAGTCCGTTTTATAGTAGTACTGATAATAATCATATAAGACTATAATTATAGAACTACCATAATATACTTTGTCCTCTAAAATTTGAACAGCAATTCTTTAGAACCTCTATATTTACGACTTGGGAAAAATAAAATCCAAGTCCCACTGCTTTTTTCTTTTGAAATAATCAGCTGAAATGTATGTGGTTTAATTTTATCTATGGCTCATATGCATGATCCTTTTCAAGGAAAAAGGAAAAAGAAAGTGCACAAGTGAAAAGTAGCTTTCTTTGAAGATAATATTATTCAGGCAAAATGCATGTAATTAAATCTAAGCATGATATGTATAGGATCGTACCTTCACGTAAGCTTTCTTAATCCTGACATACATCAAGTTGTATATTATAGAGAAGCCCATGCACGCATTTGGATCTGTGTTTTATTATCTTGATGGAGTGCATATGAAAGCTACTTAGTCTGGACTGTTTAGACTATCGCCGCTCCACCCATTAAAAGCACTACAACAACGGCGTAAAATAGACCAGTTATGGCTAAAAAGAATTACTAGTGGCGGTTGACAATGTCACACGCCACTACTCATTAATAATAAAAATAAAAATGGGTCTCAGCTGCCGCCGCCACTGCCACAAACCATCGAATAAGAGTGGCGGCCAGATCCGGCCACCCCTAGGTTACCACCCGCCGTTGGAGATGGAGGCGACCAGATCCGGCCGCACCCGGGTCGTCGCTCACCGCTAGAGAAGGGGGGGGGGGGCAGTGCTCGGAGTCGTCACCCGCTGTCGGGAGGAGGAGGAGGCGGCACCGCTCGAGCCACTAACCGCTAGGAGGAGGAAGGGCGCGTGGCCCGAAACGCCGGCTGCTGGGAGGAGGAGGTCGTCGGGAGGAGCAGGAGGCAGCGCCGCCCTCGAGGAGATAGTGGTTGGGTGAGGACAATAGCTGTGGTTGACATTTTGGGTCGCGTCTAAAAAAAAGGCATTTTGGGCCACGTCTAAAAAAAGGCTCAATAACCATGGTTGACAATGTGGCCCACAACTAAAAATTTTGGTTTACAACATCAACCGCTGCTAATGAGCCCCCTATAGCCACGGTTGATGCACACTCGTAGCCATTATTCTTTGCGTAGTACTCCATCTGTTCCATTGAAATTGTCGTTTTTACTTTTAGAAATCAAATTTGAACATTCGTTTTATTCAAAAAATTTATATATGATATCATTTAAGTATGTTCACTGATAAAATATATTATAAATAATAAATAACATTGTATAATTTTTTTGAATAAGACAAATAGTTAAAATTGAATCTTAAAAATTAAAAACGACACTTTCAATAAGAGGTAATATTTGTTAATCGCGCTTCTGTCCCCACGGCTAGAGTTCAGCAGTGATCCTTGTCCCTGGTGGAGCCAGCTGCCCATGTCGAACTGGCTGGCGTTGTTGTCGGAAAACATGGAGGAATGCTGCGACAGAGAAGACCTGGAGCACCTCCGTTTGTTGTCTTATCGTCTATACGTTGTTCGTCATAGGCACTGTTCATTTTCTGCCCCTCTGAACTTTAGCATTGAATGAAGGTCCTGTTCGTTTCCTGCCCTCTAAAATTTAGCACTGTCACATCAAAGAGAATCTTACTATTTATAAATATTTCGATCAATTTAATGACAAAACTCTATTGACAGATTGTACTAATTTTCGAGATGAATCTAATGAGTTTAATTAATTTATGTTTTGCTAAAGTAATGCTACAGTAACCGTTTTCTAATCATGACTTAATTAACCTCATTAGATTCGTCTCGCAAATTAGTCTAGAAGCCTATAATTTATTTTATAATTAAACTTTATTTAGTACTCCTAAATAGTAAGATTTTTTTTGATGTGACAGCTATAAAATTTAGACACCAGAAAACGAACACACCCGAAGACAGTTTTGTCATTGGGAAATTGCTCAGAATGGAGTAAACTTGTCTCTTTTTTTTTTTTGCATGGGAAGATGTTCTTCTCAATAGGCGGGCTCAAATTTATCCGGACCATGACAGGCCATCTCGGCGACACTGAGGCTCAGGCTTCGAAGCGCGCAACGGCGTGTTTGCAGCTAAATTGCTCTAGAGATACAAACACTGTCCCTGTATGTGTTATCCAAATCGACATTTATATTTTCATGGGCCCTGCAGGTATGCTGTGTTCAAGCCCTGAAGGATAATCTGCTGAGACCAACTATCCTACGGCTAATGCTAATTGAAATGCTTAAAATGGGAGTCCACAATAACCTGCATGGAACCATCCAGAAAATTAAAGCAAGTCTCCTTGCAATCTGTCTGAATATATGTTGGCTATACTAATCATTTTGCAGTAGCTGGTGTCGTCCTATTAAAGCCAGGTTAGATTCTTATCCCAGTATGGTAATCAGGATGTTCTGTCGTTTCCAAAGTAATTTGCACTGCAGTTTATTAATTACATATTGCGAGTACCATTAAGCTCTCTTTGTGTCTGGTTGATAGTGTGTGCCTAATAATGGATGGATGTAACGAGAGGGCAGTGTATTTCTGCCGAAGCGTCGCTGTCAACAAGCATCACGTCTGCTGCTTTGGACGCAGCCTCAGGAGGTTCGGTAATTCAGTTTACCAATTGTTACTTGGGCAGTATTTTACTACAAGAGTTCACTTTTTTCTTTCAGACATGCAGTTCTCCATCCGTGTATTTGGTGTTAAAATGATTACAATTGTTTTTTTACATGGAACATAATAATATGATTTAGCATGATAATCGCTGCTATTTTAGTCGCGCAAGATGCAGTCTGATTTGATTTTTTTATCATAGTAATTGCTTGTTTAGGTTATCTGATTCTGAAGTTATGATATCTTGTTCAAGAAGAACAAAAAGAAGTTATGATATGACGCTTAGCCAAATTTTGGACTTTAGGTCCAGCAAGTCAATATGTGGGCTGGTCTCCACAGTAAATGTGTTGCTAGTTAACCGGCTGGTCCATACAATTTACTAAGCACGATGTAAGAACGTTGAGACTTGAGAGTGCATTCTCTATCATGCGTATCGCGGCATGCTAGTATTTGGAACGGATGCGTATCGCAGCACTCCAATAAAATTATTTTTTTCTCAGTATTTTAATTGAGAATTTGCTTCTGAAAATTTTGTTTGACTATAGTGCGACATACACATAATTAGTAGATTAAAAGTAAATTACAGTATGCAGTTAAATATAATTGGGGCGGATGTAGCTCAATTGGTAGAGCACTAATGTAATGCTTCTTAGAGGTCCGGGGTTCAATTCCTCGCATCTCCAATAAAATTATTTTTTACAAATATTTCAATTGAGAATTGGCTTAAAATGGGAAAAGTCCATTTTACTATCCCGAACAATTCACTTTGTCCAACTTAGTACCCAAACAAAATCTTGGCTCTTTGCTACCTCAAACAATTTAAGTCGGTGCAATTTACTCTCTTATGCATTTTGTCTTTTTTATTTCTCTTTGTACGCTTTAAATTTGAAACTCAAATTTTACGTGATGATACATGCTATCAATCTCTATGTAAAATAAAATATCTTGTATTTTTATAAATATTGTTCATATAAGTCTAAAATTGTATAATTCGTCTAATATTTGATGTTATTAAAACTATAATACATATTCTTAAAATATGTCTTATATATTTTTTAATACGGGACAATATGGTATTTATCACAAAATGTCAGCTTTAAATCCAAAGCATACAAATAAATAAAAAAGATAAATTGCACAAGGTAGTAAATTGCACCAGCTTAAATTGTTTGAGGTAGTAAACTGAGCCAAGATTTTGTTCGGGTACCAAGTTGGACAAAGTACATTGTTCGGGGTAGTAAAACGGATTTTTTCCTCTAAAAATTTTAGTTGAATATTGTGAGACATATCACATAACTAATAGATTTAAAAATAAATTACAGTATGCAAATAAATAAAGTTGGGGATGTAGCTCAATTGGTAGAGCAATAATGTAATGCTTCTTAGGGTTCAATTCCTTGCATCTCCAATAATTGATCATTTTTTCATTGCTGTGATGCTTATTTGAAGGAAAGTAATGCAGTATCTTGGAGCTTATTATTCCCTTGCCTTCCACCTTCCACTTTCAATCTTTCCCGTGGATCATTTGAATATCAACCACACTACTCTTCTCCTTTGCTCACTGTGCTTTGTATTCCTTTTCATTTTCTTTTCCATTCTTCTGCGATCAGCTAGACTTAATCAACAACTTAATTATAAGGTACCATTCGGATCCGACAATACTATACTCTCTTTCTTTCTTTTACCTGGAAAGCTAAGCATAAAAAAGCCTCGCGAGATCGAGGGCCCAAATTAGTAAAATCACCGTTGCCAGCAACATTCCTCCACAAGAAAATACCGCGGAACCCAACTCAATCATCCACTTTTAGTCCATTATAGTACTTACTAATAGTAAACATAAGATTATAATTATATGCAACTATGATATACTTTGTCCTCTAAAATTTGAACAGAAAACTTAACTATTTCTTTAGAATCTCTAAATTTATGAATTGGGAAAAAGAAAAGTCAAAGTCTCACTCCTTTTTTTTTCCTTTTGCAATAATCAGCCCAAATGTTTGTGGTTTAATTTTATCTATGGCTCATGCATGATCCTTTTCAAGGAAAAAGGAAAAAGAAAGTGCACCAGTGAAAAGAATTTGCTGGCTACAGCTCTCTGAAAGACTGATGTATGAACGCACTGCAGAAATTTCTAATCTTTGTTGTCTAAATTTCCTCCACGTGAAGAAATATTCAGCCCAACATCCAGAACGGTCCAGCATGTGTGAACCATTGATTCCTACCTTGATGAACGGTGGAGAATGCTTGGTGAAGTAAAACCCTAGCCCTCATATACCTTGTTCAGGTTGTGGAGGTGGAAAGGGGTGAGAGAGAGCAGCAAACAACAATAGAACACGAAGTGAAGCAAGAGAGGAAGAAGAGAAGACTTGCCGTTCAGATTCGTGCATCATGTGCAGTCATCGTCTTGTAGCTGATCGGAGGCTCAAACGGGGTTGGATTGGCCCCAAGTTTGGTGAGCTCGTTCTACACTTAGAGTACTCTGTTTTGTTCACTTGGTTTGAGGATTGGATTATTGGAGCATCGGATTTGAGGGGGAGTTTGTTAGCTCTGTTAGTAGCAGATTCAACAGTAAGCGGTTTTGGTAGATGAATTGTTTGGGCAGTGAAACAATGTCAAATTGAGCTGAATTTTGGTCAGTAGATAGAGGACTTGTGGAACTTTTTTCCTACCAAAACTAGTAGACATTGGATCTTGTTTTTGCTCGGTATGAACTAAATTCCGAAGAGGACATAATGCACTCAACTCTCTAGTGGCTAAAAGTAGCTCTTGTTGTATTTCACTTAGGTGTATTACTATTGTTGTTGTATCAAGGTTATAGCTACCTTGTTGGTGTTGTTGCTGCTGTGGAGTGCCTCTAGAGGTTCTAGAGAAGACTTCTTGTATCCATTATCGTTTTATAGTGAAGAAGGTTGGAGTGGGCGTTTGCCCTGTGGTTTTAACTCCTCTCGTTTAGAGGAGGTTTTTCACGTAATTTATCGTGTCATTTGTGCATCGTGATTATGTATTCTGCTACAGGTCTATTGGTGAATATTTTCCTCAATGTTCCGCATAAGATGAGAAATTATTGGTGGTGATTAGTGCCGGTTTTTCCAACAACATTCGCCTTCTTTTTGGCTGATCTCTCCGCTGGTTATGAATCTTGATTGGGCTGCCGAAATAGTGGAAGAACCGCGGCCTGGCTCGTGCATACATACATTAACTAGTACTATGTATGCAGTGGTCAAACTTCCCTAAAAAAATTTGTAGCGGTCAAATTTGTGTGGCGAGATCACTCTTCCAAGTTTTTTTTTACTCATGTGTGGAGTGTCTCTAGAGGTTCTAGAGAAGACTCGTTGTATCCATTATCGTTTTATAGTGGAGAAGGTTGGAGTGGGCGTTTGCCCTGTGGTTTTTACTCCTCTCGTCTAGAGGAGGTTTTCCACGTAATTCATCGTGTCAATTGTGCATTGTGATTGCGTATTCCGCTGCAAGTCTGTTGGTGAATATTTTCCTCAACATTCAGTACAAGAAGAGAGATTATTGGTGATCATTAGTGTCGGTTTTCCCAACAACCATTCGCCTTCCTTTTGGCTGATCTCTCCACTGGTTATGAATCTTGATTGGGCTGCCGAAGTAGTGGTCAAACTTCCGTAAAAAAATTGTAGTGGTCAAATCTGTGTGGCGAGATCACTCTTCCACGTTTTTTTACTCACGTGCGTCGGTTAAGAACAACTGGAGCTCTATGATCTCCCCGGCCTCTGAAATTGAGTGGATAAGGACTGCGTGCTGAGTTGCTGGCATCAGCATTTAGGTGCAGATACGTGCTGATCGTCTCATGGGTACGTACTGGATCGATACGTGGATCGTCGTCGCACACTCACACAGCTGGAGCTAGAGGCATCATTGTTCACACCACTCTCAAATAAAATGTTGCACGTGTTCTTATCCTCAAGGTACGCTCAGGCCATTGGCTCGCCTTTTGCCAACCCGACATAGTAGCCAGCTTAATTATGTGTGTGTGTGTGTCAATGATCTGCACGGCCCTGGCTCGATGGATGCATCTATCTGTGCATAGCATGCCAGCTGAGTGCGCGATCTCGATCAGCATGGAAGTCTCTGTCACAGGAAAGCTTCACCATTGCATGCATACTGACTCATCAACAATGGCTTCTCATCTCATCCATCTAAGCATATAGGACAACCACTGCACCTTCCAGATAAGCTGAGCTGGTAAGGCAAATCTCAGTGGTGAGTGTCATCGCACAGTTACCAAAAAGAAATTCTTAAGGTCAGTCTCAGTGGAGAGTGTCATCACACAGTTACCAAAAAGAATTTTTTAAGAACCGTGCTAGTGGAGGGTCATCGTGATGACACTCATCTCTCATCCCATGACACTCCCCTCTTCTCTCTCATGCCATGTCAAGCAAATTTAATGCTCATGACACTATCATGACACTCCCATTGAGACTGGCCTAAGAACAGTGCCAGTAGAGAGTCATGGTGATGACACTCATCTCTCATCCCATGACACTCCCTTTATTCTCTCTTATGTCATATCAGCAAATTTAATGCTCGTGACACTTCCATTAAGACTGGTCTAACAAAGAATTGAAGCTCTCTATCAACACCACATAGATAAGCTGAGATGGTAACGAAAAATTATCTGCCTTTGCTTGTTGTCAAAAAGTATTAGGCGGGTGGGTACACCTGTGTCAGTGTCTTGCCAGCTCAAGCAATCCGTACGTCCCTGTCGTTGTACACACATTTCGTCATTCCCGCCGTCAGCTGATTGAACACACGCGTGGGAGATTCTTGACCTTTGTCTCTCTCGAGCCACGCGCATCCCACACCACACGCTGTATTTTTCAACGCTATGCTATTTCAAATTCGGTAAATGTTGTGTGTGCGTCTGGGTCTTCCAATAATAGTATGTACAATGCTAATAAATAAACGAGCTCTTAAGTTGATGTGGCAGTATATTTTTACAATTAGCCTCTTTATCCCTTGAAGAGATGGCTGGATGGCTCTTAACGAAGAGACGGTCTCTATCACGTGTTCCAATGTAAGAGACAACTCTTAACACCGTTGTACATGTAAAGAGACGACTTATGTTATACAATCATTAATAATATATATTTATTAAAAGACAACATGTAGAGTCTCTCCTTTGTATGATTATAGTTGTTTTATGTCTTTTTCTTAGATATATGTGCCCAAAAAACCATAGTAAACTCTCCTTTGTACATAGGGCATTGGTCTGTACCATGAGTGTTTTGCCTACAGCTGGGTCGGAATATCCGGCAGTACGTACAGCAGTGTTCCTCCATTACCTACATGGTATGGAAATTAAATTATGAAAGAATATAGCAAGATGTTGCACCTGGATGTTTTCATTCCGTTATCTAAATAAAATAAATGGATGGCGTTTCAATAATAGGCTCCAACTTTCTTAATCTGTTCTCCATTCTTGTCGTCAGTCTGCGTACTGACTCTTTCTAATAAGTAAAACAAATAAAAAAGGAATGTGTTCTTTGCAGAGGCCGGAAACTATTGTTTCCATTACCTAAAAAATTAAAAGAAATGGAAGAAAGCATTCAAACTATAATAACCCTTATAGTTGTGATGTGAAGCCATATTCATCCATTGGTTTAGTTTCGTAGGAGTTTTTCAATTCAAATTAAGCTAGTAGTTTTTATATAATTTGGTGTTCAGTAGTTTGATCCACCAACATCTGGTGTCAGTAATCCAAGACTACTAACGAGTATTTTATCAGACTGAAAGTAATGATATCAAGTTATAAACTTATAACTTGTCCATAATATAAAATAAAATACTAACCCAGATAATCTCTTATGTTAATTCACTATTACTCTTTGAGGAGTTTTTCAATCCAAAATACCAGTTAGTAGTTTTCCAAAACTATTGACCAGTAGTTTGATCCAACAATATAGATATGATATAAAAAATACACAACTATTGGTCAATATTTTACAATATTGAGGGTAATGTGGTGAAAGTAATAGATTTCTCCTGATTAATTTTATTGTTATCAGAATATATAAAAAATTAGTAATCTAATTAATGTTTGATGTTGTGTTCATTATTATTCTTACCGTGGAGTTTGGTTGGTATCCCAAATTGTGTTTTTCTAAAAATAATATACCCTTTAATTATTACACTTATTACAAAAATACACTTAAACTACTGGTTAGTAGTTTTTCAAGACTATTGGCTAGTATTTTGGAACAAACAACTTGGGTTAGGATACATCTCACATCGTCACTTCACCTACATAAGTCAACCAAATTCATCCTCACAGTCGTATATGTACACAATAGAAGATGAACAAAAGTCAAACACTTTTTTACCAAATCTTCTCCATTAAAAGGCACAAAATTAATAGTCATGTGGTCACTCTTGAGTTTGCTTGTGATTACGATTTTTTTTTTGAATGAAGCTTGTGATTACGATTGAGAGCAAGTGATTTACAATGTACATGTACAAAAACAGAAAAAGAAAGTCATACTAGGTGAATCGAGCTCACAAGAAACTAAACTGTGATCAGTCAAAAGCCGCAAAGGAGCCAAACCAGCAGTCCAGCATGCCGTATATCGTTGGCGGGCCTGGTACGTCGACACGTGGTGTGGGATGTTTTGTCGTACTCACCGTCCTCATCTTATCACTCACCATTCTTTTGCTTTCATTATCCCATTCCTCTCCCCTTGCACACGAAGCATTGCGTGGAACCACGCCGATCAGGGGCAAATTAGTCATCTGCAATGACTAAATTAATTAGCTCACGAAACTAGTCGGTCGTCCACCAATTGCTGTTCTATTTTCCTTGGTGCTGTAGGTTGAAGAATAACACATGATTTTGCTTGCAGTAAATAGAGAACTTTAATTAGATTGATGATCACGTGTGAAAAGGGCATTGGATATTGAGAAAGGGCGATGAAATATTGTGCCCTTGTACGTCGTGCTAATCCATATCCGGCCACCTACTGCACTCTCTCGCAAGAAGACAATGGCATGGCATCTATAAAACCATGGCCCCGGCCCTGCATCTCAAAAATTTCAAAACTCATTTCTCCATTCTAAGCAGTGCATAGCCATCTGCTCCTTCCTTCCGGTTCTCATCGGTCTCTAGGCCAGATAAGCTCTTGCATAGCATCGAGCTAGCAGTCCAGTAACAGATCCACCATGCCGGGCAGCGGTAGAATGCCTTCCCTTCCAGCTGGTTTCCGGTTCCACCCCACGGACGAGGAGCTCATCGTCCACTACCTCATGAACCAGGCTGCCTCCATCCCATGCCCTGTGCCCATCATCGCCGAGGTCAACATCTACCAATGCAACCCATGGGATCTTCCTCGTAAGTAACCAAATTTTTTTCTTAATAAAATTATTCGAATGTTATTAGCACTTAATTGAATCTCTATATCGTCTTTCAGACAAAGCTTTGTTTGGGGAGAACGAGTGGTACTTTTTCAGCCCGAGGGACCGCAAGTACCCGAACGGCGCCCGGCCCAACCGCGCCGCCGGGTCGGGCTACTGGAAGGCCACCGGCACCGACAAGGCCATCGTCTCCACTCCCACCAGCGAGAACATCGGAGTCAAGAAGGCCCTCGTGTTCTACAGGGGCAAGCCTCCCAAGGGTGTCAAGACTGACTGGATCATGCACGAGTACCGCCTCACTACTGTCGGTAATACGACCAAGCGCAGAGGATCATCCTCCTCCATGAGGGTGAGATTCCTCTTTTTTTCTTCTGCTACTAGTAGTTACTTCTTACTTGCACGGTTGCAACACTGAGGACAGCGATGTTTACTGAACTAATTAATTTACTGTCTTTTTAATTGTTTCAGTTGGACGACTGGGTGCTGTGCAGAATCTACAAGAAGAGCAACAATTTCCAGTTCTCAGATCAGGAGCAGGAGGGCTCAACTGTGGAGGAAGAAGGCTCCTCTCTCACCATCAACAACAATTTGAATGCTCCACCCTCGCCAAAGTCTGAAGCTGTTCATGCTACTGACGATCATCATCAGTTCCATCCTCTGAGCATGACCAAGTCGATCTCGCTCACTGATCTCCTCAACACCATCGACTACTCGCAGCTGCTCCTCGATATCCCAGCTGAAACCGAGCCACAGCAGCAAAGCCCCCTAATCTACACAACACCTGCATGCCAGCCGTTTAACATGAACAACAATAACAGCATAAACATGCCACAAGTCGATGCGTTGGGTTCGGATTATGGTGCCAATTATAACAGTCTGAAAAGGAAGAGAATAATGACAGTGGATGGTGGCTCCTTCGATGATGGCAGCAGTTTGAAGAGAAAACTGCAGGTGCCAGGTGATTCGAGGAGCGGCACTTTTTTGGGCAGCACGAGCAGCTACTGCAACCAGCAGCTTGCGGAGGCTGCTAGCAGCAACTTTCAGTACAGCAACTTTCTGAACCAGCAGTTGCTACTGAGCAACCATCTCGAGATGCAGTAGTAGTACACATGCGTAGATTACCAACCCGATCTAGCTAGCTTCAATTTATCACATAAGTTACAGCTGAAACTGCATATGGATAAATTCAGAGCAGGATGACAGGATTCTTACTGTCAGGCCGATGATAGAACGAGAAAAATTGCTAATTATTTTCATTTCGTTTTCTTGTAAAATGAAAGCTGTAAATTGTTGGTGTACTACTGAAAGTCAAGTGCAAGTGGATATCAATGAATGGTGACCACGTTTCTTGTACTACTATGCTGGAATCTTTATTGAGAACTGCAATTGCCATGTGCTGTTGATTGGAATCTTATCCAGTTGTTACTAATTAGTACAATGATTATTCATTTGGAATATACTACGTATACCGTAGCTGCTTCCTGATGATGCCGTGGACGCTAGGATACCTTGACGTGCAACAACTAAGTCGAACAGCTCCACATGGAAATAGGTGTAGCAAGGAGCATCTTCAGTTAATCCACATCACAACATTCTTGCTCATTTTCCACACCATCAACAAGAGTTCAACGACAAACCAACCAGTTCGATCCTTGGAAACTCCGATCAAATGGTAAATATAAATTAATGGACGGCTAGTTCAACATTTGAAGCACAGCATACATGCTCGTCCACACATATCCATTCGTGCGTGCGTTGGTGGACCAATGCCATGGCAAAACGTCATCACTGAAACTACTCATATTCTAAAGGTGGACGCAATGACGTTGACTGCGGCAGCGCACGTTGATCAAATAAAATTTACATATTTATGTATGCATGGTTGCTGATGGTCCACATATGACATATGACATGGTTGATCCTTCCCCATTAGGTTAACCAAGTCTCCTCATTGGAGACAGCCGTTTGTTTATCTTAGCAGACCATCGTACAAGGACTAGATGATAATATAAACAATGGAATAAACAAATTAGCTTTTGGAGCTGCATGCTGGTCTACCTCTACAAACCCATGATTTGAAGCAATCACGAGAGGAAAGCAGCGGCTAGGCATGAAGTCACATGCTAAAGGAGGCTGACTATGTACGATTGGCGTTTGCAGGTGAGAGATGATATCAGGATAGGGTCCAAATGGGATGATGTTTAGATAAGAGAGGAGGGTGGAAAGGCTAAGTGACCACCTGATTGCGTAATAAAGCTATGCCTAATTATAGAGGAGTTTTCAAGTCCAAAATAATGGCCATTATTTTCTCATAACTAATGGCCATTAGTTGGATCTAACGGTTGAGATTTAATTTCGAAAATTAGTAACTAATGACCATTAGTGAGGGTAAAATCGTCTTGGTTTGTTTAACATTTTTATTACTTTAACGAAATCAATAATCTATTACTGTATTATATGGCCATTAGTATCTGATTCATTTTTACTCCGGTTAGGGTTCCTCCGTAACCTAACCTCTCTCATCCATTTCCTGCGGTGGTGCCACGGGCAGCAGCGGTGGCGCAGCTCCGCAATGGAGGAGGAAGGAGGCGGTCGATCCCTTTCTCCTGCACGTGATCTCCGGAGTTAGTGGCGTGGATCAAGGAGATTGCGGCGGCGCGGCTCCGCTGTGTAGGAGGAAGGAGGCGGCGGCGCGGCTCCGCGGCGGAGGAGGAAGGAGGCGGCGGCGCGGCTCCGCTGTGTAGGAGGAAGGAGGGAGGCGGTGGCGCGGCTCCGCGGCGGAGGAGGTAGGAGGCGGCGGCGCGGCTCCGCGGCGGAGGAGGTAGGAGGCAGCGGGTCCTGTTCTGCCCGGCCGTGATCTTGAAAGGCGGCGGCGCGGCTCGATGGTGAAGGAGCAGGAGGCTGCGTGGCTTCGCGGTAGATGGAGGAGGTGGCGGATCCCGTTGTCTCGTTCGTTCTCTCGTCCCCGTTGCGATCTCACAGCGGCGGCGACGGCGCGGGACCGCGGGAAGGACGCAACAGGCGGAGGTGGCGGCGGATCCATTCCTCTCCGGCTATGGCCAGGAGGCTGCGGTGCATCCCTTCCTCTCCGGCTACGGCAGTCTCGGCAGCACGGCCCCTGACAGGGAAGGATGCACGAGAAGGTGGTGCGGGTCTTGGAGGGTGAAGAGGCAGAAGCCAGGCATGGAGAAGTTGTGTTCCTAGATGTACATGAAGACCAGCTGCCCCATTATCACTCTCGCTCTAGTCGCTTGCGTCGCCAACCTGCAGGTCAGTCGTACATCTATGACCTGATTCTCTCCAACTCAGTGCTTACTAAGTGTTCGATGAAATTGTTGTGAGGCGTGGCCGCGCATTATCCTTCTGTTTCAAACGGTTCAAGCTATGAGGATGGGTTATAGCTATGGAGTATACTTAGTGATGTAATCAAGTGTAGAAAATAGTGTGTTGTCATGGTGCATGTCATCCCTTTTGTTTAGTAGTGCATATGGAGGAGTCAGGATGACAATGTTTTATAAGAATCACTACTAAATGAAAAAGCATGATCACTTAGAATTGTCAGTAGTTGTACATTTATGCAAAGGATAAAATGATTAGAAATCATCTGTTGTGATCAAACATTAATATTTCATTGCAATTGATTTTTTCAGTTACCGTGGGAGCAATAGTAATTATAGGCATAGACATATAGCTGACTATACGATGGTTGCAGAAAACTATTATGTTTAATGTACTTATATATTTATTAATATTCAGCTATGTACATAGGATCCAATTGAAGTGACATACCTGACTAATTAACATAATAATAATAATAATAATTTGCTATGGAATTGAATATTTGTATTATGTAGAATGAATGGTTACGAGTAGTTGAAAACTGAGAGGTAGAGGTGCTCTTATGTAGTAAAACACCATCCAAAGTAACTAGAAAAAAATAGTAGCATATCAACTGTTATTGCAACCACTAGACTTATAATGATGATTACACTAATATTCAGCTATCTATAGACACCCTGAGTAAATTAAACTATATACTATTCTGCAACAAGGCATGCTTCTGGATCATCATCTTCAGATTCATCTGTGCTTGAGGACCTGTCTTCATTATGTACTTCAGTGTGGTGTTGAATTGAATTAAGCTCATGGTCGATCAACATAGCTGCTAATTTCTTTCTAAAATTTGGCATGTCCTCCTGCTTAGTAGAGACAATGAAGTACTCTTACTTAATGCTTGTTATAATGTTTGTAATTAATATTAGTATAGTAAATAATAACATAGGAAATACCTGTGTAAAACCAGGACATAGAGTGCTTCCTGTCCAACTATCCATAAAGTTTAGAAGAAATAACCCGCAGGATGACCTAATAAATGGTGAATGCATAAGTATATAAGTGGAGAGGAGTAATAATATGATCAGAGAATGTGGTTTAATATTTACATGTCATGCTGCATCGAATGCTTTATTTCCTCGACTACTTCCCAATCAAAAACTTGCACATCAGTCCAATTAGTTTTGATGTCCTTCAACTTCAACTTGCTATAGTAACCATCATATAGTTTTTGGAGCTGAAACGGGAACTGTATGTTAGGAACTGAGTCTTCGTAGTTTGAGTCACAGTTTCTTCTAGAGCCAACATGTGAAGTCTAGTAACTTACCAATGTTTTGAGCTCTGCGCGACCTTCTTCTCCTGGTGTTGGTCCCATTGAGTCAAGTACCTGTATTATCCTTAGAGGGCCATTTATGACAGCTAGGTACCAGTGTGTATTGTTTCTGTTTATTGGCAGAAATATCTGTTGGAAGCATATATAAGTCAAAGTCTGAAAGTAAAGTTGAGCAGGAGATAGGAAAGCTTAGTTAGTCTCACCATATCATGATCCAAATGTTTTGTTGCCTTGGTTGTCATCCAAGAACTTGGTTTGGAAAATTTGGATGCATGATTTGTAAAAAATGTGTTCTCTAATACAACCGATCCCCCAGCCCTTACGTCGTGATGCTTCTTGTCTCGTAGACAGTGAATGTATGCATTTATAATCTACAATTTAAAAGTGGTATGACCATATAGATGAACGAAGTAAATGTAGCAATAGTATTACATTTGAAGGATGCATTTACCTCTGTATCCACCCATCCATCTTTGTCTAAGAGATGCTGCATTCTTTCCTTTGATATTTTACTATCACCTATGTTGACCAAAATCTTCAAATTAGAGGCCTCTATGTTTTTTAGAGTTTCTTTCTCTTGGTCAGTGCACTTGAAACCTGCATTTATTTTATGAAATCATGAACACATATATATATAAGAAAAAGAAGGAGAATGCATGGATAGTTGCATACGCTGTGAAGGTACTGCTGTTGACTTTCGATTTTTTGTTGTATGTTGATACTCAAAATCTGCATTCTTGCTTGGTTTGGGCTGCCTCTTGGACCTCTTTAAGGGAGGATTTGATGTTGTATCTTTGACTTTGGCGGTATGCGTCTTTCCTTCCCGAGGGTCTGCATTGTTAGTTTTCGGGGCATCTTCCTCCCCTATCCGAGTATCATCAGCATCGTTTGCTGTTTTCCTTTTCCGAGTTCTCTGTTAGATGTATAATAATGTTAGAAACAAAATATATGTAGGTATATAAAAATGCCTGTTATTTTGGATACCTTTTTCACAGTTCCTTCATTATCTTTGTTTTGCCTAGCAGAGTGTTCCAGTTTTATTTCTGCTTCACCATCTCCGAATGTGTGTGTGTTCTGCAGATTGTCGGAAAAGGATTTATATTTTGCGCTTGGCCTCTACAAGGATGGTAAGTTTCATGTCAAGATAGTTTACCACAAATAAAATTATGCACTGATCTGCTAAAACTTTGATTACCTCGTTAGCTTCTAACTTTTTGCTGATGATGTACATCCAGTCCTCCATATTTGTTTTCATTGCATCGAAAGTTATCTTTTGAGCCTCTAAATATTTGTTTTGTTCCTGAACTGCCACCTGAACTTGTTGTAGTATCACTTGCATTTCCTACAATACATTATACATTATGAGCACACCTGTTTTTTCGGATTGCGATGAGAAATAGTGGTTATATGTTTACCCTGATGTTAGCTCTGTCAGAATTAGAGGTATGCCTTTGTAGAGGCGATTTGTTGGATTTTGGATCTGAATTAGAATTATCAACTTGATCTTGTGATGCGTTGAGTTCAGCAACTGGTGAAGGCGTGTTGACCTCTTGTGTAACCCTTACATCAATGACCTTTCAAACATGAATGAAACATAATAAATTAGAATACAACAGCACAAGTCATCTAGTTACTAAGAAACAATGTGTAAGACTCACCCTTCCTTCCCCAAAGGTGGCTGCATTGTGTCGTTTTTCAACTCGCATAGCGTCCCAGATGTGCATAAGTGGCCTATCACGCCCAATATGATATAATGTATTATCTACATAAGTAATGAGACACCTTCTCCCAGTACCAAACCTGAAAGATGGATCACAATTTACTAATATTCTAAAACAGGAAAGCCATGTAGAATCATGCATATATGATATACATCTTACTTGTAGTAGAGCAAGGTTTCCTGCAAGATTGGTTGGTTCACGTTTGTCTCTGAACTTTCGTATCATTTCAATCATGTGGTTCCGCACTAGGCTTGTCCAATTAAACTTCTTGATTGCTTTGACATCTACTAGCAGCGATAGGTATTCTGATTTTATATAATCCTGCGTTGTCGGGCACAAATAGAATCCAATTGTATACAGTAGGAAAATCCGCACTGAAATCATCGTCTGTGGCATTGCTAATTGATAAATAATCCCTCAAAGGTTTGTAGCCAATTTGATTATGGCCTTTCCACTTGTAGTTCTGGAACAGTTCGGGTACATGTACTTTTGGTGGTCCGTCTAGTTCATCACCATCGGATGGCAACCCAAGAATATGCTTCACATCATCCAATGTCATTTTTATCCTGATTGTTCCAATAAGGAACTCCCCTGTTTCTGGTTTGAAACTTTGAGCAATGTCAACACACAATGTCCTTTTGATCTCCATAGATTTGTATTTCAAAATCGCACCGAGCCCAGATTCCTCTATTGCATCCTTTTGAGGCTTTGCTAATCCACTCACAATTTCTGCAAGGACTCTTGGTGCACATCTTACTGTTCCCTGCATATTGTAATCATGTCATTATGAAACCAATTTTACCTCATTGCATAATGTATTTGCAATTGCATTTTCAATAGCGTGAAGTCTGCTATTGCATTCTTCTAGTTCTGATATTATTGTCCTCTGAACCTCCCTAACCTTCGCATAATGCCTCTGCTCATGATGGCTTAGCATATTAATTTCCAGCCTTAGTTGGTAGTATGATGAGGAAACCTATGCATGCCAAAAACAAACAGTACACAACATTTTATTTAGTATAGTACATTTTAGTAATCTGTGTATTAGCAAATTGAAAACAAACGGTCATGTACCTTCATTTTTTGATACTCTGGAGGATACTTAAGAATTCCGACAGGAAGCTCTACCTCATAGTCATCTTCACTAGAACCAGAATAAGTTTTCCCTTCATCTTCATCGTTTACAGTAGTATGTAGATTTGGAACAAACTATTGTAGTTGTTTATATAACAAATTAATAATCCATGTAATCAAACCATGCAACTTACTTGTTTTCTGGCTGCTGCAGGAGTATGCGGTTCAAATCTATACTTTTTGCTTGCCAAGCTCTCAACCGACGGTGTTCCAAGATTGCCCGGAAGATTCTTCTTAGGCGACCTCTTCGAGGTTGATGAAGCGCCCTTCGTCATGATCTTGTTACGAATATGCTCCTTCTCTGTTGTCTCAATATTGTCCGGAAAACTCTTAGAGCTAAGCTGGTGTTTCTTCCGTGTACAATAGACTATCAGGCTGCTACATATAATATTCGATCTAGAAAGCACATGTTCTTATTGCTTTTAGAAGCTTGACCTCGCAAGTAGTATCGCAGAGTTGTCGCTGGTCGTGTCTGGTAGCCGCGGCGGCGCGTCGAGGAGATAAGATGGCAAGCAAGTAACGAAGTCGTGCTTTATATACCAGCCGTGAATACCATCTGAAGTTCAAACCATCTCTATCTCTTATTATCTTAAACCGACTCAAACTAAACAAAGGAATTCACAAAGCCTCACGTATTGACGCCGTAGAGTCCAGACTCTATACAAGTTGACTTTTCCTTCTTCGTGCATAACAATTGCATTTGGACTCTAAACTGAACGTACCCATATATGGAATGAAACAAAATAATAATATTTGTTCTGTAACCACCTCACGGCCAAAAATGGGACTCTTCAATTCATAGTTAAAAAATGGGACTTTTAACAAAATAAAATATTCGTACCCATTTAACGCATGGCACAGTAGTCATATACGAAACAACATATTTAAAAATGAACTATATTTGTTTAAACTCATAACTTCGTCACCATCATGGACCTGAACAAATAAAGTATTACAGCTAGGTCCAAATCATCCTGGACACCCATACACTTTGAACGAAACAGGATTTTACTACTCTTTTTTTTCCTCGCTCCTATCCAACGTCGCAATGTGTGTAGGCAATACTGACATCATGTATCCCAAAAATAAGACCTCTTCTCCCTCCTCTGCACGCACATGACAGAACACACAAAGATTAATTAGATTAAAAAAGATTCAAGAACAATATCACAGAACTGCTATTATTAAATGGAAATAAAATATGCTGCAATAGGTTCAGATTGCATCATTGGTTACTTTCGACAACTTCATAACAAAATATGACAAGAACCTACTATTTTCAATATCTGGAGTTTCATTACCTAACTGATTTTGAAAAATGGCGCAAAGTCAACCCCTCTCCATTCTTTCTTTCTGCATTCTTTCCCGGAAACTTCTCAATCTTCTATTTCCTCGAGGAGCACCTTTTGAAATTTTCTTCTTTGGATTCAATACTGTCCAGCCATTGGAGGGGCTATGTGCACCAGAAAAATGTGCAGGTAAAGGCCCAAAGGAATGGCTCTCTGTGCTCTGCTTGTCCTCATCTTCTCTATTTAAAATAGCATCAAAGAATTTCATAATCTGCTCTGTCTCCTCTGCTGACCTGGAAGCCTTGAATAAAGCACGATGTCCCTTAAAACGAAGGCCACGGAAACGCTCCATCTGTTCGGACCAAATATGAGTATTGCTCACTGTGACAACTGAGAATGCATTATTAGCATGTTTTGTCCACTTGACCATGATACAACAAGGAGGGATGGTCCGCAGGCTCATAGATCTCAAAGTAACAAAAATGTGAGCACATGGAATGCCTTCACAGTCCAACAGTCTACAGGGACAGCTAACATCTACCATAGTCGATCCGTTGTAGGTACACAACACATGAAACAATCTTGTACCACGATCTTTGGATTCAACTTTCACGATCTTGGAATAATTCTCACCCCATGATACCTCCGTAACTTCCAACTCAGACATCCTCTCAATCTGCACCCTGACCTTGTTAAAAATCTGTCGTGTGTAAATCCGAGCAGCCTCCAACATAAACGGATCCTCATGTATATCAGTGAAGGGGACACCGAACAAAGATTTCCCATTAAGCTCAACTTGTCTCCTGCGGATTCGTAACAAACACGACTCGTAGTGCTTCACTAAATCAATAAGGTACATCAGCCGATCCAGATGATTATGCAGGGTCGAGTTGAGGCTCTCACTCCATTGATTGCTCCGCATTCCTAGAAATTTTTTATCTTTAGTGTATGCTGCTGACCACTTGAATCTAAGATCATACATCTTCCAAATCCATAGGTCATCATCTCTAATTCTATGAATCTCCAAAAACTGCACCCAACGCCTCTCAAATTCATCAATTTCCATTGGCTGGTAGATGAACTTCCTAAAATCCTTCAGCTTATCACCGCGGAGGTGTATTAGCATTCTTTGCTCTATGTGCCAACTGCATAACCGGTGATCCGCAGTCGGTATGAGCCTCTCTATTGCCACTGCCATAGCTGCATCCCCGTCTGTGATCAATGCATCTAGATACTTGTAATTCATTGCCTCCAAAAAGGCATCAAGCAGCCACATGTATGATGCAACAGTCTCATCTGAAATGATGCCACATCCAAATATTACTGTGCTGCGATGCTGATCAACACCAACAAAAGGGACAAAGGGAAGATTGTACCGATTTACACGGTACGTACTATCAAATACAACAACGTCTCCAAAGGAAGCATAATCAAGCCGTGACTGTGAATCCAACCAGAATAGATTCTGTAGGCGCCCTTCTCCGTCCACACTGTAAGTGAAGAAAAAGTCTGAATCTTCATCTTTCTTGGACCGCAGATAGTTCAACACATACTGAGCATCATTGCCTTGGACTCTTTCCTTCTTCTGCCTTGCAAAAAAATTGTACAAGTCCTGCTCTATGAATCCAGTGTCATCGGGGCCACCATGGTTCTTCTCCATGACATCCATTATCTGACACGTACGAAGGCCACCGAGTCCCAACTCAACAGCCTCACATTTCTGAGCATCATTTAGCCCACGGTGTGACCTCGGTAAATACGTGTGCTCAGGTTTTGAAAGACCATGAATGTGACCATCCACGAAATTCTTCACGTACCATGTATCGCTCTGTTCACATAGCTGGACTTCGAGCATAGCCTTGCAGCCACACCGGGTCATATCTTTGCGTTCCTTCCTCTTTTTTGCCCCCTTCTTCTTTTTACCAGACTGTCCAAACCATTTGGCCCTTCTATAACCTTCACATGAACACGTGAACTTCCTCCATATCACCCGGTTGGTGAGTTTGTCACGTCTCACACCATGTCTCCTAACACTGAATCCTTTAGAGCGTGCATACGAATTGTAGAACGCATAGAATTCCTCATCACTCTTGAAATTTTGATTTACCACTTCGTTATATTCCTCAATTTCCTCCAAGCTAACATATCCCTTGCTACCATTCATTCTGCAGAACTAGAGCTGAATACAAAAAAAAGAAAAGTCACACACAGCAACAAAAAATGGTTTTATCCGAGTAACAATTCACATAATTGTTAACAATAACTTTCATTGGTGTGCATTGACAAGAGCTATAATCAAAACTAGGAAACCTAAGTTTATTTTCCGAATAGGCATTCTGTAATCAAAACAGTAATAGCGCTTATTCCTTCATTCCATATTTCTTTATGTATCTCTGGATATGGAATCTGATTAACTAATGGTGCTTGAAGTATAAACAAAATATTAGATGAAAAGTCTTTATCTCACAAGAGCACTTATTCTATTTCACCACCTTGTAAAAATGTTTTCACATGTTTTCCTTTTTCTTAAAAATCTTGTAAGAATATTAATGATATGCTTCTACATATATTATTATTTGAACTAATTCATTTAATTAAAGAGCTAAAATATACAACTAATAAATTGTCTCACTGAATACAAAAGTACAACAAAACAACTGTCTCATACAGAATATAAAACAATCAGATTTGTGCACAAATCTTCCCAATTGTGATCTATTTCCGAATTAACAAAATAACCCACTGATAATTTCCTACTGCCAATTCCCCAAATCATTGCCACATACCACCATTCTACCACCTGCATTCACGGTCACTTGCAATGGAACAATATCAAAACGGCATAGGATCCGTGACATCACACTCCACCACAAATGAGTATAATGCTCACCGTGACGAGCCGGCACTGGAGGGGAAGGAGTCGAGGACGGCGCCGGGGATGGGATGAACACCCCTGGGAGCTCGGGGACAGGAGATGACGGCTTGGCGGTAGACGGCGGTGGACAGGGTGGATAGCGATGCGTTGGGCGGCGACGTCGCCGGCCACGGAGGCGGTGGAAGGCGGAGGAACAGGAGGTGCAGGCGTAGGACGGCGGCGGCTGCGGAGGCGTTCGGCAGGCGGACGAACCGGCGGCGCAAAACGCGGAGCGAAGGCGGCGGTGCCCTGCTCGTGCGGGAGAGAGCTTGGAAAATCGATGGCGGCGGTGCCCTGCTCGTGCGGGAGAGAGCTGGAATAAAACCGATCTGGGCTGGAGGCATGAATTTGGGCCTTTCTCTATTGGGCTGCAACTACTAGCTGGACCGAAAGCAGAAATTGGAATAAATAAACGAAAATTTATTAATTTTAATCCAATTACTAATCTACCCTCAAACTAATGGCCATTAGTTGAGGGAAAATAATGGCCATTATTTTGGACTTGAAAACACCCCTAATTATATCATAGATTATCTCGAAGCATGCTTACAGATAGCTAGTAGTTTTTTTTTTTTTTTGAGGGGAAGATAGCTAGTAGCTAGTTGACAGTTTTTGGGCTTCGCTAGTTGGTATGATATATTACTCCATTTTTGTATTGCACCTGCTATGGACGTGGGCATAGTTCAGTGCTAGGTTATCCATTACATGCGCAGTTGATTCACTTCTAGAATGAGCTACTTGCCGTTAATAATCATGAACCAATGGATACTTTGAGTGGTCATGATCCATGACTAGTTCTTTTCCCTCTTCTTCTTCTTCTTCTTCTTCTTCTTCTTCTTTTTTTTTTTTTTTGAGAGTAGTTCTTTTCCCTCTTGCCTTGGCAACTCACAACAGGCCTGAATTCTGGTACTTTCATGAGCAACATGGGCCAAAGCTTATGTGGGCCGAGAAAGCAAACGGCCACATAATTGACATCTCTTCTCAAAAAAAAAAAAAAAAAGAAATTGACATCTAGAGATTTGTGTACGTAACAAGACATCATTAGCTTCAAATGCTATCTTGGCAAGTTTGAAAGATGGACCGAAACTTGATATAATGATGATGTGATGCTTGCAGACATTTGTTGGTATCTTGTTTCTTACGAAAATACAGAAGAGATGGAATCTTCCTAGGGATTTATTTTTATTTTTTATTTACCACTGGAATATGTAGATTCTTTATATAAAATATAACTCATGAGCTGTTTGCTGACAGATGCTTGAATTTTCGTTGGCTTTATTTATAACAGACTAGACAAAGTTGATTCACGCGTATGTGCTACATTTGGCACTATCTATTTGTATTGTACAGCTGGCTAGAACTTTTCTTTTGCCTCTATCTAGCTAGTAACGTCATGCAATTGAGATTAGGCCCTAGATTTCAGATGAGCCAGCTATTAATTGTACAGAAATATATGTCAAGTATTGCAATTAAATAATTTGAGACGACACCGTCATGCATGCTGCTGATTGCTGACTGAACTGAAATATCATGGAAATGTAAACTGTGTAAAGCCGCGTCATTTCTACTCCTGCTAGATTCAAATGAGCGTTTACGTATAAAAGATGGAAATTGGTACTACATGCATGGTATGAAAGGTTGAAGCTGTGATCCTTTATTAGAAACAAGTTTGGGGTCTGCAAAAAGAAAGAAAAATGGCCTAATAATTTAAGGTAGTTTAGCTGGACATGACTTATAGGTATAGCTAGGTAGTTTGTTGCTTTGACCTGTTTCGAGTCTGCATATGCGGCGCACATATGTGCGTTTAACATAACAGCTAACTGGGACACCGTGACATATTTTCTAAAATTCTCTTTCCTTTCTTGGTAGATATTTCACATTTGTCTTGTTGGCAAGTCTCCTCATTGGAGACAGCCGTTTGTTTATATATCTTGCAGACCATCGTCCATCGTATAAGGACTAGATGATAATATATATAAACAATGGAATAAATTAACTTTTGGAGCTGCATGCTGGTCTACCTCTGCAAACTCATGATTTGAAGCAATCACGAGGAAAGCGGCATAGGCATGAAGTCACATGCAAAAGAAGCCTAACTATGTACGATTGGTGTTTGTGCATTAGTCTAAGTGCAGGTGAGAGATGATATCAGGATAGGGTCCAAAGGGGGCTATGTCTACATAAGAGCGAGGAGGGTGGTAAGGCTAAGTGTCCATCTGATTGTGCAACAAGCTATTCTTATTATATCATGGATTATCTTGAAGCTAAGTGTCCACCGCAGCCTAGCTTCATGACTGTTCCCGAATGGACCGTATCAGGTATATTAAATTTTAAAAAATCAATTAATTCAGCATTTACATGTCACTAACGTTTGAGCATTGTTTATCAGATGCTGCCATACAGTTCCAGCATCCGTAGTACTCCCTTACACTCCACTTCATGGGGCTCGACGACTTAGAAGCAGCCACTGACGTACAAAGCCTATGTGACATATACGGGGCTCCTCCACTGACACAACCCTCGCAGGAGCAGCCTTCGACACCTGCGGACGCTTCATGGGTGAGGAGGCCACCAGACCACCTCACGTACCTCACATACCATGTTCGAGGCAACAGGCCACAGGGCGAGCCCAACAAGCACGTCACATTAGCAATTTTTGTCAATCTATTGTTTATTTTCTGCATTACATGTTAAAACCCACTTGTGAAAAACTATGTGTATTGTTTTATTGTAAAGCGTATGTACTATGTGTTTTTTTATCACCAAAGTAGTTTCTCTTTTTTTTTTTACGAAATAACTACTTTGGTCCTTGACTATTCGATAGATTTTGAAAACAATTTGCAAATCAAGCATAGCAATCGGTTGCCCACAAACCGATACGTCTATTGGATAGTCTGCCATCCGATAAGTGTGGGCCAGGAACCAATCGGTCCGCGATGGACCGACAACCGTCGTAGCCTTGGACCCATCGGTCATTCAAGGACCGATAGGCCTATTTGCTCTGATAAGACCCGTGCCACGGTGGTCGCGACATGCCAACTCACTGCCATGTGGGAAATCGGACCTGCGCAACCGATTAGGGACTAGTCAGTCACCCAGTGACCGACAGGCCTCTAGTTCAGCAATTTTTTGATTTACTACCCCATATGTGCAATTTTTTATTAAATTAATATTATTTAAAAAAAACTCGAGAATGATCCATTGGCCGTTAATAATCATGAACCAATGGACTACTTCGACTTCGAGTGATCATGATCCATGACTTTTCATCTTGCCTTTATGCCATGGCAGGTCACAGGCCTAAATTACGGTGCTTTCATAACCAACATGGGCCCAACCTTATGTGGGCCGAGAAAGCCAATGGGCACATAATTAACATCTAGATATCCTGTGCAACAAAACTATCGACGAGTTTCTAAAAAAATGACGCTCATTAGCTTGATAAGCTATGTCGGGAAATTTGAATGAAGAACCGAAACCTTATGATGATGTAATCTTTGCAGAGGTTTGTTGGAATCTTGTTTCTTAAAAAAAAACAGAACAGATGGAATCTCCCTAGGGAATTTGTTTATTTTTGTTGTACCGTGGAATATGTAGATTTTTTGTATATATATAATACAACTCATGACCTGTTTACTGACAGATGCTTGAATTTTCGTTGGCTTTATTTATAACAGACCAGACAAGTAGATTCATTCGTATCTGCTACATATGTCACTATCTATTTGTGTTGTACAGCTGGCTAGAACTTTTCTTTTGCCTCTATCTAGCTAATAACGTCATGCAATTGAGATTAGGTCCTAGATTTCAGATGAGCAAGCTGTTAATTGTACAGAAACGTCAAATATTGCAATTGAATATTTTGGAACGACTGAACTAAATATCATTGAAATGGAAACTGTGTAAAGCAGAGTCATTCCTACTCCTGCTAGATTCAAATTAGTGTTTACGTATAAAATATTGTATGTCAACTGGTAATACATGGTACCAGAGGTTGAAGCTGTGATCCTTTTTTCAAAAATCTTATATTTACTAATTGGAGGCTCCTTTTGAGGCCTCCACATTAATCGGAGAAAAATTCAAGAAATTCTCACAAAAAAGCAAAACATCCGACCATTGAAACGAATGCTTAATTAACAACTACCATTGGATCTAACATTGCTTAATTTACCCACCTATAGCATTATGAATTACCCACATGTGCCATTAAAAATTTCCTAATTAGACAAAATACGAGTTCCTAATTATTTCTCTCTAACTTCAGATTGTCTTATTCCTTTCCTTTTTATAAGTATATATATTGGGGCTCTGTAGTCTATGTACGGCATACCCTAGCAGCCGCCGCCAGAGCTGACGCTACCCACGTTTTGATTGCGTCTAAGCGTGAATCGTTACATGGTTGTGGTCTTGGTGCAGTTGATTAATGCTCCAAGAAAAAGGGCCTTGCTAGCCAGCATAAGGAGTCCGCACGATGAGCTGAATCCGCGGTTGTTTTGTTGATGGTGTATACGTACGAGCGATGCATATGCAGGACTACAACAGCGATAGTGCGCTGACATTGATCGCTATCCAGCTGCATATAACACATTCATCTTTGTGCGGCAAGCGTGGCGGCTTCACCGCATCAGGCTGCCAGCTGCACGTCAGTGGCAATCAGCATGGCCACCATGATGGTAATCTCTTGCGGTTGGGCAAGCGCCTACGGTTGCCAAATAATACACCACCGAAGTTGCCGTATTGACGCTGATCTCATGTTGTGTATTGATCTTTTTGGATGTGTGCAGGCAGAGGAGAGGAGAATCCCAGAATAGTGGAGGGAAGACAAGGAGAAGAAAGAAGAGGCCCGTATAATAAGTATGGATATGCTACTTAGTAAGAATTTGAGGTGGGTCAAGTTACAGATTCTATTAATATCCATGATACACTAAAAAACAATAACTTGCAACTGAGATTATATATATCAGAAATTACCGAGCTAGGTGCATGAGAATAGAAACAATAAACTAATATTAGCTTTATTTCGGCAGAACAGTTATGCAACAATTAACTTTGAAGAATGTGCATCATTAAGATTACCAAGTTTTGATAACTAAAGAGGATCATCTGTGTGCATATTTTTTCCTCGTAAGCATCCACAGCACGGTAGAAGCTAGGGGTCACGGACTCACGGTTGAGATGTTAATAGAACTTGAACTTGCATCCAAGTGCACATAAGACTAATCTTAAGTATGGTGACATAAAAATCATTAATGCATTTACGCAGAGTGAAATTATTGTATTGTGCTTCCAACAGCTCACTAATTCAGTTATATCATATATATGCTTTGGAGCTTACCTGTTTTTATTTCAGATAATTCATTTATTTTTTTCAATTTTTAAAGGAAAATTACATATATTCATCCCAAGCTATTTTATATACAATAAATATATTCTTATTGACATCCACATAATTGTAGCTTTACTTAGCAGGCATGAACTTGATTTTTTGGTGGTAGATTTGTGTCTGTCATATTCACATGTACCCAATATATCAATGAATTTGTGTGTGTCATATTAACATGAACCCAACATGTCAATGTATTTCAAACAATAACATGCCCAAGAATGCAGGCACGCAGAAAACTATAGGAAACCTAAAATGTGTCTAACATACATGACCAATGATTGCTTTTGTGAGATTTCTTTATATCTACTAATAATATAGCACCTATAACATTTCAATTCCAACACTCATTTTTTTTGTAAGATGCTAGCCCGTGCAAGTGCACGGGTTGGATAGGCTAGTAAAATAAAATTGGAGTTCATAGTAACTAGTTTTCTCAAACTTTCTTCTCCTCTCTTTCTTGGTAGACATTTCACATTTGTCTTGGATATATACTTGAAGGTCAGCAAAAACTGTGCCAACTTTTGGGATAAAATGTATGGATGATACCGAACTGATCCATCACCCACCAGTTGTCTAGCTGGATGGTGGTCAAGATCGGCTTTATTTGAACAGCTCCAGCCGGCTGGCCGCCAAATCCAATTCCACCGGCGGGACGGGGCGGCCAGATCTCCTGATGTGGTCTGGAGGAAGCATGCACGCACGTGCCGCTTGCTAATAAGCATCCATGGCCAACTTCGATTGTTTCATATGGTGTGAACAGCCGTCATTCATCCAGGCTCTCACCACATTCAATAGCTCGGTCATATTTTTCAGCTGCCAAACTGCAGCTCGTACTGTAAAATATTGAAATTTGAATTATGTATTGTATGTGTTTCGTGTTGTGGTCAACTAAACGCAAATGCATAGTACGTGGTTTGATCCTCCCTCCTGCATGCAGTGGGAAGCTTTAATTTTGAAGTAGCAAAAATATATATTGTAAGAACGACCTGTGGTTGAGCTTGAGCAAACTTTTTTTTCTGGGGGCGCCATTGAGCCAAACTGGATGTCCTGAGCACAAGACTCCTATTGGCACAGTGTGAATAGGTCCACGTACTAGAATACGTACCGACAGCGACGCGCCGCAGTTTGTCAAAAGCGATGGCAATTACCAAGAAACCAGACCCAATTGAAAACGCCTCTTTTAATTTTTAAACATCTCGTACAACATGTTACCAAGTCCACTTAAATATATATCGAAATAGTATATATCAGAAACAATCTTATCTAGAGAGAGACCTGCATTTCTAGAAGACCTTGGCAAACTAACCGGCAGAAAAATTCTATAATTCCAGTTGACACGGTAGTAAACGTGTAGAGAAAAATATCCATTCAGACCTAGCTCGATACCTTTCTCATCAGCAAAACTCTAACAATACGAAGGAACAAGAACACATATCTCAATTAGGCGCTAAATTGAGACATAATTTTGTTTAGGGGTTCAACTAGACAAAGTAAAATATTTGATGCTGTATACAGTAAACTTTCTCTCTCTCTTTTTTTAAATAACTTAATCAATCAAGTGGATTGTCAGAGAAGGCTCTTGACAGTTTGTAGTACCGTTACCAGCTGTAAGTAGCTGTCACACACACACACACACTGTAAAAGGCTTATCAAAGCCAAAATTAAGTAATCTTATGACATCTTAATTCCGATCCGATGCATAGCCACGTGGCATTAGCCGGAGCCACGTAAGCAGATACTCCCTCCATTCTGTTTTTGTTGTCGTTAGGACAAGGTACTTAGTACAAATTTACACTAAATTTCTTGTCCTAACGACAAGAAAAACAGAATAGAGGAGTAATTAACTAACGATTTGATTATTGTTTCTACACAAACCGAGTGAAGACTGAAGACTTCCTTCCCAGGCAAGGCTTGGCTTGTGTGTGCCACTATAAAACTTGGCTTCCTCCTCTCTTTATCCCCTTTCTAGCGACTGAATCCCCAACTCATCCACCTTTCTTGTGCCCACAAGTTTCCTCTCTACACCTTGCTCAGCTTCTCCTTCAGATCCCTGTTTCCTCTTTTATTCCTGGTCAAGCTGCCAATCATCTCGTGCTTGCAAGATATCGATCATGGTGGAGCGTGCTGTGAAACAGGAGCAAGGCGACTTGTTCTTGCCTCCTGGGTTCAGGTTCCACCCCACGGATGAGGAGGTCATCACAAGCTACCTCCTTCAGAAATTCTTGAACCCTGGCTTCGCTCCACGGGCTATTGGGGAAGTGAACCTCAACAAGTGCGAGCCATGGGATCTTCCAAGTAAGTCATGTAGTATTTGAATTTTACTCTTCATCTGTTGCACCACCGCATACATGTACTTTTTTTTAAAAAAAAGTTAGTTAGTTAATTTGATGTTCCGTGATGATATGAATCAGGCAAGGCGAAGATGGGGGAGAAGGAATGGTACTTCTTCTGCCACAAGGACATGAAATACCCGACGGGCTCGCGTACCAACCGGGCCACCAAGGAGGGCTACTGGAAGGCCACCGGCAAGGACAGGGAGATCATCAAGCCGGCTTCAGCTTCTGCAGGGCGTGAGCTGGTGGGCATGAAGAAGACGCTGGTGTTTTACATGGGCAGAGCGCCACGGGGCACCAAGACCAACTGGGTCATGCACGAGTTCCGCCTCCACGGCAAATCCAGGCAAAACACCAGCCTGGACCATAGTCCCAAGGTACGGAAAAAAGATTTAATTTTGCACTTCTTGTGTTGACAGTTTCTAGCTCCTCGTTGAGAGTTTGATACTAACTTGGATTTTTAATGATCTGGATATGTGCTATAGGATGAATGGGTCGTGTGCAAGGTGTTCCACAAGAATAATGGGGAAGAGAAGAAGCAGCCCGCCGTGGAGTACTCTGCCGGAACGCCCAACGTCAGCTCGATCTCTGTCGACGCCACCGCTGACGACGACGACTTTCTCGACTCCATGATGGATCCCATGTACTTCAACTCCACCAGCAGCTTGCCCGACATGGCGACGACCTTCAACACCGCGGCGGCGCCGTACAACGCCGCAACGACTACTGGTGCTGGCTTCGTCGATTTGACTAATAACTACATTTTCAATGACACGGCAAGCCGCAACCTGCAGCAAGTGGTCGCGGCCAATTCAACAGTTCCCACAAGCAGCAGCTACGGCTCCTCGTGGAACTTGCTTCATGCAGGCCATCCGATGGGAAGCTACAACTTGCATGACCAGCAGGCAATGATGGAGAAAGCTCTAACAAGTGTCGTTTCTCCAAATTTCGCTGGTGGTTTACAGAGTTCGTCGGTCACTGGAATTCCTCAGCAGAATTCGCTAAGGCGCGGCAGTTATGCTACTAATTATCTTGCAAGTAGTGCTGATGCAGCAACTGGTATTGGACAGCCTTCTTCTAAGAATTTGGGTGCTTGAGTAGCAGTGTGGTACTATTTTGGGTGGAAATATAATAGTGCTTTTTAGTAGTTATGTGGCAGTCTTTTTGGTTGCTTAGTTCATTAAATTTATAGGTTCGCATACTATACTGAGAAATCATACTACTTGTTTTATAGGTGTGTTGTAAAAAGAGAGCGTATTGTTTCATTGTTTGTGAGATCTTGTTTCTTGCTGGTGCTGATCCATTTTGTTACAGCATACAGTTCTGGAGCATGCTATAGTTTCGATGATGTTATTAATATTATCAGATATTTATACTATTACTCTTATATATATCCTCAGAAACACAATACAATATCTACATACTAGTCCAAGAACTTACACCATTGTAGTATCACTACTGAATCATTTTTAAAATTTATGAAGCTCGGTACACGTAACAATTTCTTTGCAGATTATATGATTGAACGTCTGATTTTAGTTTAATTTGTCAATACTAAGTGAGATGGTCCTTGTAATCTTGGCGCACAAGTCAGGATGTTGATATACAGCTGTGGCCTTGATGTACGTTGATATACAGCTTGGTGCAAGCTAGATATGTCAGAGATTAGCATCTCGGTTCAACAGAAAAGTCACGTGTAGCCAGGTCGGTTAGCATCTTGGACGGCGCATGTAGTCCCACATGCATGCATGCTGAGGTCACGCTCCATCAACAAAAGTGGAGTAGCCACGGAAAGCGCGTAGCCAGGTATACAAACAACTGCATGCTAGCCAGCATGGATATCCTCGGATCAATTTTAAAATACGACTCGATCGAGCCTTCTTATGTGTGCTCTTGTTCTGAATCTGATTATAACACTACATCATGATTGTTTGACGGTGCTGAAAGTTCTTTCCATATATAACATGTTTCTACTGAAACTAGTATATATCATGCTCATTTCCAATACTTATTTTCCCTCGGTAACAAAGAAGTGTACTCTATCCATCTAAAATTGTGTATGCCAATCGTGTGAGTAACTGAAAATGACGAGGAAACATGTGAAAGATGCAGAATAAGCATTGGTCTGAAAAACTGTACTGGAGTGATAGCTCGTAAAAATCAGTTACCCATGGAACTATCAGAACATGGCGCCCAAATTTAATTTGCATAAGCTTGTTTGCAAAATGAAGTGCGGAAAAAGACGAGTGACCTTTCTTCTCCTGCATTTGGACATCTTTCCTGCACCAAAGGCCTGTGCAAGTGGTCCCTGTGTGGGTATATATGGTTGTTACTGTGTGCCGTCGTTTTCACGTGCTAGAGTATGCAAGACTAATGCAGGGAAAGAGTTGCTAATCGATTTTTCATATCCTTTTTAGCATTAAGCAATCATTAAGATTCTTTTAGCATCAAATCGATCGTCAATGTATTTCCTTTACTCCCAAGTGATGCATGACTACCTGCGTACCTTCAATTTTTTAAAGAACTCTGTGGCGTCTCTGTCCATGATTTTCTTTCATGATCTTTCTTACAAGTCATGTTTCGCAGGCTACAGTTGCGGCGTGGTTCCTCAGAACCTAACATGCACATATGCGGCAACCTATGTGTGGCCAACATGTCCCCTTCAAGACTCACCAGTCCCCGCCGACAATAGGAAAATCTAGCGCCAGTAGTCTTCAACAAATTTGCTTTCATCAAAGTCGTTTTCAGTCCAGTATCGAAGAGGTATAGCAAGTAACTATGGGGTCTATTGTGTAGCCCAGTACGGATTTCTAGATTGTTTTGTGTACGGAACACGTGGCAGTCCAAGTATGGTAGGCTGGTCAAGGAAAAGACCAAGAAAAAGTTGCACATGAACATGCAGATGACGGAATGAATGACCTTTTTCCATGCGGCATGTGGTTCAGCTGAAGCTGATGATGTAATGCCAAATCATATACTAGTATTGCCCAGCAGTTTGTAGCTGCAGTATGCGTGTGACAATTCTCTCTCAGTTTAGCATTCGATCAAGATGAAATATCAAGGTTAGAGATGGACATCGTCGAACCAAAGTTTTCATGCATGGTGGGGGAACGAATTTTAACCACAAAGACAGCTCCTTTTTTATATATGCATATATAAGCTCAGTTGCATTAATTGTTCCTTCAATAACGAGGTACTACAAGAGTACAGAAGATGCAAGGGCCACTAATTTCCTGATACTTGAGTGCTAAGGCAAGACAGAGACTAGAATAAATAACAAATTGACCCCAAGACTGGACTGGACTATAGGTCATCACCTGTCTCAATACGTGATCACTTGGGGCTTGAGCGATAAGGTTGCCCTGAAAACAACATCACCAGTGAAAGCTTGAAAAATGAAGGGAACGACAAAGTGTTTCTAGCTGTGATTGGTTTAGACTTTTGTGGCTGCCTCTGTGGGCTGTAGTTGTAGTAAACAAACCAAAGAAACAAAGCAATCGTTGTAGTCATAGCACTGAGCAGCCACAGACATCTATATCGACTCGTTGCTAACGAAACAGAAAAAGAAAAATGACTTAATACCATTTGATTCGATCATTAGCAAATAATGAAGCGAAAACAGTGGGAATCACACTACCCTGAGCACTGGCAATATATAATAACCAAACATTTTGTCCAAGATTTGCGCTAAAGATCAGCCAGCAAATTTCAGATAGAGAATCAATGCATTGCTCCCAGGCAATAGATGCTGACAACACAAACTGTACAACGACAAATACATGCAGTGGAGGCATAAAATTTAAACAGACGTGATTCTTGCTAATGCTCAGTAACATCTGATGGGGTAAATACCAACATTTTATTTTATTTTTTTCTTGGTGAATAGTATCACCTTATTTGCTACCTGAATTCCATGTATTCACAGAAACCACCTCAAGCAATGCTAACTTGCTAAGTCTGGTACAACATGTAGGCTTTTGTGAAAGCTCAGCTGGAACTCCGTAGGTATGAATATAATATTACACCCAAAAAAATCATCACTGTAAATACCAGTTGACTCAGTAAAATACACAGTGCACTTCTTGCAGCAGGAAACTATGTCCAGAGTGCAGGTCAAAAGTACTCCTTGCGCTTCATCAGGCTCCCATGTCTGATGGGTTGAAAAGGGATCAAGATTCCTGGGGAGCTTCAAACCTCGACGGAGTATCTATCCCCATCATACACATGAGTCCTGATATCAAGATGATAAGAAGCACTATTCCCTGCATGTAGTAGAAGTGTGAGAATATCGTAGAACATGGACACTGATATATGAGTCACAACCAGCTAATGAAAGGAGATACAATTAACAACTTACAACAAAAATGCCTTCCAAAAGAGTTGATTTGACTAGGCAATCCCCTTCACATTTGCCCAGGCCAACTTTAGTAGTGTTGGTTTTCTCTGCAAGAGACCTGCCTAGCTGTACGTTGGAAGGGCCCTCCAGTAAACCAATTGGTTGAGAAGCAAAAAGGATTGTATATCTAGCCCCAGACTTCTTCAGCATATCTACCAGCTCAGAGAGCAACTCTCCTGTAGCGTAGCAAAAAACAAAAAGCCTTCAGCTGTACAGTTAAAGAGAAACAATAGATAAGTGTGATTAACCCAACCTTCTGACTCTGCAGAGTTTACATCCTTGAAACCACCATTACAGAATACGATTAGATCACTCTGCCCACTTGACTTACTTTCCATCCGTGCCATCACCAAGTCCTGCAATGCATATGCCGTCAACTATGTGACGAGTATGGAATAGATAACTTGAAAAGGAAAAGAAGTTACAATAACGTACCCTGACAGAATCCATGTTGTGATGCTTTTTTAGATCTTGACCAGTTACAGCACATGTGTCAGTGTATGTGATATGCTTTCCTTCAAAACCACTCTTACAGCTCTCGGCAAATCCAGATATCAATGAGCTCTCCAGTGTTTCATCATCTGTCGTAGCAACATAGGGGAATGCCATGGAAAACTCTGAACTTGTGAACGAGTGCTGGTACAAGCATAGTGATTGTAAGCATATGAAAATTCTATGCTCCAGATATACTATAATTGACTTTAAAAAATGATTGTGTCTACCTTCAATGTGTCTGCTAAAGCTGGATCGACTTGCTTATCTTTAGAAATGTCTGATGATTGTAGCTAAGGGTCCAAAAAAAAAGACAAGACAACTTTCAATAACAACAAAGCAAATCCAAAACAGATAGCATCTACATTTCAAATGAAATCAAACAATAATCTCACAACTAGATGATTCCATACAAATATAAAAACCTCAAATATGTACCTTAGAGCCAAGAAAAACAATGCCAACATCAACACTCTTGTCTGCATCCTCCCTTGAACACTAACAATGAAGACAAAAACATGCTTACAATCATGAGATGGTGAGAGCTCAAGTTTCTCCGATGTGAATATGGGATGGCTACTCACCACCAAATTAGACCAGCCACCTTCCTGAAGAACAGATTCAACTAAACTTTTCGGTGAGATTGTCTGATAGTAGACTACATCCTTTGCCCCATTTGAAGAGAATCTGGAGGATAACAGTTGATGGAATGTAATCAAAATTCTCACTGGATATGCTTGGTTAAATCAACATGAGCTGGTAAGTTTTGATGGATGTAGTCTAAATTCTCATTGGATATGTTGGTTAAATCAACATGAGCTGATAAGTTTTGCTCAAATTAGCAACTTTGAGGATATGTTGGAAACAACTTACTACATCCTGCATTAACTGGTTTTTAATGTGACAAAATATATAAATACATTTTACTACCAGTGACTAAAAGATGTGCTGGTAATTTGGTATGCAACTCACTGATCAGCATGGATCAGTGGATCACAAGCCCACAAAGAGACAACACCACGACCAGCCCCCTATGTTTCGAGATCATTAATATGGTTCCAGGAGGCTAGGATTTGTTGCATGTATTAAAGTTGGTGCTCACTTCCTCAAAGTGGTCCAGCAATGAACAAGATCAAAGCCATGAAAGGCTGATGGAATTTTAGTTGTTGAAACGACAATCAAATTTGTATTTGCCCTAGGTGTAAAGTTTCACAACAATATGTTGAACGAACATGCATCTACAAGAAAATGGGTGATCAGATATAATATGACAATGCACAAGCTAAACTAGTGTTTGCTTCAAAGAAGCTGTGCTCTCCCTCCTCCTTACAAGACGAGCCTAGGGGACGGGGCATAAATACATGTTGTAAGGTGGATGTAGACTAAATTCTCATTGGATATGTTGGTTAAATACAGTTTGGCATTCAAGCATTTAAATAGATGGATCCATTGATATGATACTCTTATAAGGATTATATATATAATTTAGAAACTGTCGGTGTAGGGGGATTGGGGGTCCCCCTAACCGCGCGTGGGCTGTTTTCGGCCCACGAACGGAGACGAAGGCCGCAGGGCGGGGAAGCCCACGAAGCCACGAAGTCCACCAGGCCCACGAAAGCCGGAGGAGTGGGAGCGTCGGGGAGTAGGAAGCTTCCCGGTAGCTTCCTCGGCGCCCCAACCACCCGGAGTTAATGCGGCACTCAAGTGCTCGTGGCGACGGTCGCAACCCGACGGGACGTGCGCGCGCCTTCCCCATGCGCCGCATCTCGGGAAGCCACGCCGCTACGGCGCCGTGGGGACTCGGGACCAATCGGAGAGAAGATGCTTGGAGTCCAAATCTAACAAAGGGATTGTAACGAATCCTTGTCGGGATCCTGTCGGAACACCCGAGGAGGGACCGGACCCCCTCGGGTGTCCGGGTACCCCTCCGGATACTTGTACGAGTGCCCCTCTCCTCCCTCTATAAAAGGGGAGGGCGCCCTCATTGTAAAGGACAAGCCAACAAGAACATCAAAAACACACAAGCAGGACGTAGGGTATTACGCATCCGTTGCGGCCCGAACCCAGGTAAATCCTTTGTGCTCTTGCTCGTTTGAATCATCCGCGCTAGCACGAGTAAATCCGTCCTTCCCCGATCCTATCCGAAGGAGCCTTGACAGGCCCCCATTTGGAGGTGTGCTCACACACCGACAGAAACCAACCATTATTTCTGTTTAACTGAAGTAGTCATGAAAAAGTTCAGTTGCAATTAACACGTGGTCCATAATAGCAAAAGCTGAAAGAATTCCATTTTCATATTTCAACTACCAAATGAATATGTTGCCTACAAGAAGAGGGTAGGGGGCAGGGGCATGAAGCCATGAATTCATGTTGTCCGATGGAGAAACATGACATTACCTAACCCAAAGTGGTGACAGCAATAAAAGATCTTCACTGTTAATCTGTTCTAAATGGTTATGATTGAACTCCAATGTGAGCAAGAGTGAAGGAAACAAGTAGGTGTTTCATCTAGTGTTGCTATCACCCCTTCAGTGATACCCAAAGCAGGATAACATTTTTTTCCAACCAACTTACTACATCCTGCATTAACTGTCTTTTAATGTGACAAAATATATAAATACATTTTACCACCAGTGACTAAAAGATGTGCTGGTAATTTGGTATGCAACTCACTGATCAGCATGGATCAGAAACCCACAAAGAGACAACACCACGACCAGGCCCCCTATGTTTCGAGATCTTTAATATGGTTCCAGTAGGCTAGGATTTGTTGCATCTATTAAAGTTGGTGCTCACTTCCTCAAAGTGATTAAAGTTGGTGCTCACTTCCTCAAAGTGGTCCAGCAATGAACAAGATCAGAACCATGAAAGGCTGATGGAATTTTAGTTGTTGAAACGACTATCAAATTTGTATTTGCCATAGGCATAAAGTTTCATAACAATATGCTGAACGAACATGCATCTACAAGAAAATGGGTGATCAGATATAATATGACAATGCACAAACTAAACTAGTGTTTGCTTCAAAGAAGCTGTGCTCTCCCTCCTCCTTACAAGACGAGCCTAGGGGACGGGGCATAAATACATGTTGTAAGGTGGAGCAAAAATTCTACATGGCATTAGCACAGTGGTGACAGCAAAACAAGCTCTTCATTGTTAATACGTTATAAAATGGCGATGATTCATCAATTCAATGTGAGCCAGAGTGAGGGAAACAAGTTGTAGGGATTTCACCCAATGTTGCCATCACCCTTTCAGTAATACCTAAAGTACGATGATTTGTTGCATCTATTAAAGTTGGCACTCATTTGCTCAAAGTGGTTTAGCAGTGAACAAGACCAAAACCACAAAAGGCAGATGGACTTTTAGTTGTTCACAAGGACAATCAAATTTGTGTTTGACCTAGGCGTAAAGTCTGATAACAGTATGTTAAACGAACATGCATTTACGAAGAAAAGTGGGTGATCTGGTATAATGTTCAATGCACAAACTAAACTAGTGGTTGCTTCAAACAAGCTGTGTCCTCCCTCCTCATCACACAGAAACTAAGGTCTTTGGGTATGGGGTTTAACAAATGATCATGCTACCCATGACCACCGAGGAATCTTCTACCTATTTCATTCACAAGGCAGTTACAAAACAAACTGAATGTGTCTTGTCAGCCATGCCAAATTCTCCATAATCCAGTACCAATTTACAAAAGATTCTCCTTTCTAGCCAAGGTTACGAAATCCTTAGACATTATCCGAACGCGTCATATCTACTAACATGGGGGATCTAGAGCAAGGAACAAGAATGAGAACCGCAGCAAAGTTACCCACCCGTAGTTCTTGGGCGCCCAGAGGAACGCCGGCGCGATCACCGGCGCCGCCGATGCCGCCTGCGCTGCGAGCAGCATCACCGCCAGCACCGCCCATGCCGCCGCCATCTGATTCGATCGAATCGGGCCCGTCGTCGGAAAAAAAATACCCAAAAGTTGAGGAAAATTGGCGGATGGAAATCGAGCTGGATCGTTTAGCTCAAAGATTTCAAAAGCAAAATGCTACCTTTGGGCGAAGCAGAGATCTGGGATTGGGGATTTGTGCTGGCTCGCTGCCTAGCCTTGGTGCCCCTCCTGGTCGCCGCGGGCGTGATCTGAATCGGTATCGCGCTAATTCTAGGAGGCGAAGGGTTAGTTGCTTACCCCGCTTACACCAGCGGATCCTGACATGTGGGCCCGAAAATCAGTGACTATATTATGTGTCCTAGTTTGTTTTGTGGCTGTGCAGCTTACAAGTCAGTCTCAAACTCGCAAGAGCAACAGTGATTCAAAAAAAAAGAGCATCATGAACTGTTTTATGTGCCCGGTTTGACACGTGAACTGTGGCGCCATGTTTTTTAAAAAAAATCGGACGGATGTATTGAGGGGAAAAAATTCCTTAAAAATTATACTTGTGGTGACCATTCAAAGTTTATGAAAGGGGCTCTTTTACTGTACCTTAAAAACAGTGATTATTTTTTTCCTTCAAAATTGTATTTGTATTGATCATCCACGGTTTATAAGAAGAGCTCTTTTACTGTAACATCAAGTAAATATGAGGCATCGATTTACTTTTGAACAGTGAACACATAGACAAAATGGTCATGCTGAGTCCCTTGGCGAGTTGCAGATGACAGGCGGGAACGACTGGCCGTAGGATTATGCGCAGGACAAACGAGGCAACAACAACCTGAGCTCTTATCTCCAGTGATCCTCAAAGACGACGAAAGCAAATGACCCGCAGAGGAAAAACAGGGCCCTTCTTCTCCATTGCCTCCCCTGCCCATCAGCCATGGCGACCACCTCATCGAGGCTGCTCCTCTCCAGTCCAGCCACTAGGTCGCCGCATGGCTTCCGTTCTTCCCTGTCGTTGCCTCTGCCTCGCTGCAACAGCTACTCCACCTTCAGCACGAAGCAGCAGCATCTGATCTGCCTGGTCGCCCCAAGATTGAACAACAGCAAGAAGAGCTCTTTCAGAAGCAGCAGCCCAAGGTGTTCCTCTAGCGCTACTGGTGGCCCATCAACTGTTCGTTCTTCAGAAAGATGGCTTCTTGACCCTGCAGGTTTGCTCCGGCTTCTGAAATTTATGCTGCGTCCTAACTCTAAATTCATGCTATCTGCAATTTTCAACACTACTTGGAAAATTTAAACATGTCCTTTTCTTGTTGCAAGACCCAAGTTTAGCACCACACCATTACCAATTTCAGGAGACGGAGATTGGCGTCATATCGGCTACAAAGTCCCACGCCCGGGCGCGTTCGAGATAGCCTCTGTATGTGCTGACAGTAATAATAATAATACTAGCTGTAGCAGCTTCATATGAGGTTTACTACAGTTCTAGTGACCTTGACAAGCAATGCATGCGGTGTCCAGGATTCGGTGACCGTCGGCCGGGTTGCTGAAAAGGCCGACATCGTTCTCCCGGTGGCCACAGGTCAGTTGTTGCAGAGAATTCAGTCAGGGAGGATTGTGATGGACGATCTGACATCGGAATTGCAGTATCTAGCACGCACGCTCGGCTGGAGAACAAGGACGGGAAGCTGTTGGTGACCGACCTGGACAGCACGAATGGCACCTACATCAACGAGCGCCGCCTCGTCCCGGATTCCCCTTACCCGCCGAACCCGGCAGCCTACTCATCTTTGGTTAGACTGACTCCAACAGAGGGAATGCAAATCTATTTATGTCTCTAATTGACACTGTGCATCTTTAAAACAAGCTCCAACAGAGGAGGTATCAGGTGAGGCATCTTTGCAATGGAGGAGAGAGAGGATCTAAAAATACATCTCCTCTCTCCTCCAATGCATTTATCCCTTCACATGGAGCAAAAGTGAAGCAGCCATGGATGTATTTGCATCTTTGTTGTTGGAGATGATGTTATTCAAAGCAATTACAAAACACTATTATGCAAGGCAAACGTCAAAATACCTCACAAAACTGCCTCCTCTTGTTGGAGTCAGTCTTAGATACTCAGATTAGATCACAAGCGATTATTACAAGATTTTCAGAGAAGGCTCTGGTTTGTGAGATGGATCTGCTTGCAGGTGACGTCAACTTGGCCATGTTTCGCGTCAGCAAGATGATAGTCGAGGTGCCCAGCGAGGCCGATCAAGAAACCAAGACCGAGGCAGTGTCGGCTACAGTGGAAGAGACCGCAAGTTAAGCCCGTTACGGAACACTACCAGCTTTGCTTCTCGACGCCTAATCAGCCAGAGACCAGGGTTCTCTCAGAAATTGAAGATCCACGACCTGGACCAAGAGTTAGACATATGAAACACGTTGGAGATATTCATTTTTCATTGGTTTTGTTCACCTTTTCCTTTTGGCTGAAATATAAAGTAATCTGACCGTACTACAGACTAAGCATCAGAAGATTGCCTACAAATGGTGCTAATTCTATCCACGCTTGGCTACAAATTGCAACACAGAAGAGTCATTTCGTAAAATACACGGTGATGTTTCATGTGACACTGCGCACGGCAGAGAATAGCGCTTGTCAGGAGTCTCACCTATGCCAATACCGTAGCAGAACGTATACTTCTGCAACCACTGGCACACTTGGAAACCATTTTTGACAACAATTTTTGAATAGGTAGATACTACTAAAAAAATAGAACACAGAACAAATGAAATATTCTGTTCTTCTGTATGAGAAAAGAAATGCAAAGGTTCATCCAATTATACACTCAGAAACATGTTTTACACAACAGCATTCTGAGCATATGGTCCCCTCTAAATATACATTAAGCTTACCAATCAGCATATATAGATAAGATTCGCAACAGAAACAATGAACCCCCAGCAAAATTATCATGAGATCTATAAACAGCCCACCACCACTAACAAATCCAAAATAAATCGGAGGGCAGATTATGTGAACATTAAAGATTGATATTCTGGCAAGCAGATAGCAAATCATGACTTGGAAAATCATTTAGCATTTACCGAGTTTAACGAACAAAAAATAACTAGATTGCAAATGATGCCATGCCAGTCCCTACTCACCCATCCAAAACTTGGCAACAAGCAAATGATAGAGCTTTAAAAGCAATTTAGATACAAAACCTTATAATAGTCAAAATCCTGAATGGAATCAAAATGCAATTCATAATGTAACACAAATTGCTGGAAACATTCCAGTTAAAACAGACCATTTGTCACAGATAATAAAAAAACTAAAGAACTAAAACTAAGAATAAGTAATCTATCAGACACAAGGCCACATTGACTAGAAATGGCAGCTGCTTAAATTCAACTTCATTACCTAACATCAGTATACCTACAACACAATCAATACTGAAATGTACTTCATCAGAATCAGCAAAATACAATGACAAATTAGCTTTTCATTTAGTATCTGACACTCCAAGATCGTGCAAAAGGACAACTTTTTCCGTTGGTTTGCATACTAACACTCCCTGTTCTTAAATTGTTGACGCCTTTATTGTTTGTTTCAACTTTTGCCATAAAATGAATCATAATAATTCTTAAACTTTTTTTGAATAAGATGAAAGGTCAAACACAATGGAAAAGAGTCAACAGCATCAACAAATTAAGAATGGAGGGAGTAACTTAATTCTCCATCGAGGAGATGGTTGTTCTTGTGTTAGAACTATCATACAGATACGCATAATTTTCGACAACCAATCAGAACATTGATCAATGTTACCTCCCACATCAGATTAGATCACAATACAATTATTGACTCACAATCTTCAAAAGGCCAAAATAATTACTAAAGCTGAATACATTTGATGACAACGAGACACTGAAATCTAAATGCTACAAACGATGACAAGAGTCCACAAATATTTTGGAACTAAAGCCTGTTTGCCTACCTAAACTGCTATATACAATGCAAATAGCACTAGTACTAAACCAAAAAAAAAACTTCTCAAACAAATTATCAATCAAGAACCTTAAGCTTGAAGTCAGCAGGCACAACACAATGAACATGTGGATGAAACCATATCAACAAACCAGCAGTGAGAATTTTTAGAATCCAGAATCCCATTGACAAGGTAGTACAAGTCATAAGTGGCATTCTGAAATTCCAGTGATCAGAAGTGAATATTCGGATTTCAATTTTCAAATCAACAAAATCTGTGACTACAACATGGAATTCAGTTGGTCCTTACAAAATATTAGGATACAAGGTGGACATTCACTTGTAAGACAATTCCTGTGAATTGCCTACTAAACTTAGTCAATTTGCATGTTCCAAAACCAGCCAAATTCAAACAATGCAATTTGACCTCACTAATCAGATACTAGTAAATATCAACGATTTACCTAATGAGCGGAGAAGAATAAAAAAACACAGGTAAACCTAAGCCAGGATTAGAGTCAAGTAAGACTGAAATTTATACCCTATGATTTCATCATACAGTAAACCTATTTACTACCATCAGAATGAGAAATACTGACAGCAGAATTGCACTCAATTACTTGAAAATTTTTCTCATAATACTACATGGAGAAGCAGAAATGATAGATCTATCACTTTCAGAATTATCACAATAGAAATAGCAAGAGGAAAGAACATAGCATCCAAATATCATAAAACGTATTATTAAACAGCAAAAACAATTACACGGACCTACGAACATGGAACGTTTGCCATTATGGTTGTCAGTGTGACTCGAAAGTGATACAAGGACCATACAACAGCAAATCTAGAACAAGCTCAGGACGAAAATCCTACAAAAAAACCAGTGGCTAAGATATAGCTACATAATCCCAATCTAAGATGGACTCATAAATTAAGATTAGTAGATGTTTCCTACGCGTTCTGAATTTAGTCTCAGCTGCAATCTAGAAATCGTTCAATCTAGCAGAACACCAATACACTGCATAGAAATCACATTATCACTGGTAGTAAATAATACTACACAGTCGTGTCATCATTCAATAGAGATGAACTAGCACGGCTAAGCAGCAAGTAGACTCAGGAAACAAATACTCCACTGAAATTGATGGGCAGTACATGTAAGGCGATTTATAACATAATATTTCCTCAGCATAGGTAAGGTAACGCACAAAACCATATTCCAGAGTACCCAGTAGTCTTCAACATCTCATCCCATTCATCACAATGTCAGAAAGGTAGGTACGAGCTAGGATTAAAATGTCTAAACTTTGAAATAAAGCAACAACTAGATATAGCACCAGACGAGCAGTTCCATTTGACGATAGGGCACAGAGGCGATAAAACCGACCAAGGTCCGGGCTTGCATACCGCTTAACGGTAGGATTTCTGGAACCTTGCGCGGGCACCACGTCCACCGAACTTCTTAGGCTCGCAGCGCCTGGGGTCGGCGACGAGGAGGGTGCGGTCGTAGCGGGCGAAGATGTCCTTGACCTCCTTCTTGGCGGCCTCGTCGACGTACTTCTGGTAGTAGGCGACCAGAGCCTTGGCGATGGCCTGGCGGATGGCGTAGATCTGGGATGTCTTGCCTCCGCCGCGGACGCGGATCCGCATGTCGATGTCTTTAAACTTGCTCCGCCCGGCGAGCATGATCGGCTCGAAGGCCTTGAGGCGGAGCATCTCCGGGCGGATCAGCTCGATGGGGACGCCGTTCACCTTGATCAGCCCGCGCCCAGGCTTGGTGTAGGCCACGGCCACGGCCGTCTTCTTGCGGCCGAAGCACTGGACGGTGCCCGCCGGCGGGCGGTTGAGCACGGTAGCCATGGTTGCGGTGGTGGTTGCTGGGATCGCAGCGGCGGCGCGCTAGGGCTTTTGCGGCTTGGAGGAGGTGGCGGCGAAGAGGGGGAGCCAAAGGAGAGGTAGATTTTATAGGTATAGGAAGCATTAGGGTTTTGTGTGATCAGCGGCGCTAAGGAGAATGACTTGTGGGCCCGGCGGGCCATTGGGGTCCACAGCGCACACTCAAACAACGTTATGAACGGGCTTCATGGGCCGCTGGGATATAGTTGGGCCGTTCAACGCTGCATATGGAATTGGACTTTGGAATGAATCAATGGCGGTAAAGGCCGAAGGCGGTCTTCATCTTGAAGTTGAGAGGAATAAAAGGCCATCGTGAAGGAGGAAGAAGCTAGGGTTTCGGCCCTCGAACACTACTTGATCTTATCCGAGCGAGCCGTCCGGCGGCGCCGCGGCGGCCGGAGTCGCGTCTCCCGCATCCGTGTTGCCCCCGCCGCCCTTCCGAGGGATGTTCGTGGGTTGGTAGCACGGATCGTTAGACGAAGAGCCGGCTTTGGTTTCCGAGGATGCTGCCGGCGGCTCACGATGACGACTGCCCGCGGTCGGAGCGCGCGCGATGATGGCCGCGCGGGTTCACCCAAACAACAAAACAATTCGCTGTTCGTTTGATTTTTCTTTCGACTCTTTGAACATTGCGTATTCTCTTACTCGTTCTTTGACGCTCGCTTGTCTTAGGTTACGCTTTATCATCTAGTACCTTTCACCGGGCGATTAGCACAAGTTTGTTATATTTCAAGTTACTCCGTTAGATTGTGAAGAATACACTTGCCATTGCAAATTAATAAGTATCTTCAAACCTCTTAGGTTTTGACCCTGTTATCTTGGATCTGTTCTTGGGTTTACTGCTTTGTTTACCTCTTAGTAGTATCTCCCCGTTACCAGCTGGGCTTAGTGATTTATTATTATGCTGCTGCTGAATGTAAACTGCTTGCTGCCTTAGTTCAAATGACTTAGCTTCTATATCAGTTGACATTAAGCTTTATTATCTGTTATGATCCATTGGATGCCTTGAATTAGTCATATAATTGCATCACTGGTGATCTAAATGCTTGAAAAGTAAGGATATGCACCCATGGATGTGTCGAATCGCATTACTTGTCAAAAAAATTGTAGAATTTCGGCTTCCTGAACATATATAGCTTGGGACCAGATGTTTTGGAATAAAAATTACTGGGTGTTTGTCTGTCCAATGTTTAGTTATTGTGGGAGTTCTGATTAGTTAGACTGGTGGCATTGCTTGAAGTTTACTGTGTATGTTTCACTTCATGTACAGTAGTAGATGATAAACTACATCTCATGTTCACACAGGTAGCAGACAACAGACAATTCCAATTCGATCATCTTTGCGTTGGAATTGAATTAATATGGTCTTCTTTAGTAAGCTCCATTAAGGACTGACCACAATGGACCAACTGAGACCCTTTATCAAGTAGGGTTTGCATCAGCAAGAAGACATAGCTTGTCTGTAAAGGGATAACATGTTTGAAAGATGAAGGAAGAAGACAAGATCTTCTGTGGAATCGGCAGGAACTGCCTTGTTATTCACTTGTGCTGTTAGTTGTCCAATGTCCACTAGCTGTATTGAGTTTGTAATTAGTATGCTGATGTTTAGGTTGTTGATGTATTTGTGAAACAATACAAATGGTGTGAATTTGTGGTGTGCTTGCTGAACAAAATTGTCTTGGTTGCAATATAATTATAATCCAACCAAATTAAGTGGTTATATCTGTACATTTTGTTTCTTTTGCAATGAAAGTGGTACTGTTTTGATGAAAAGCACTAAGTTATTCTTTTATGGAGCTTTGTTACGGTGCTTGAAAATAATATCAACCGTCCGTTCAATCAAATCTAATGGTTAAAAATAGAGAGGTACCAACTAAAAAGTACTTTGAGGGATGAATCGGTACTAAATATGATGGGTCCAGTACCTAATTTTTATTATTTTTATAATTACGCAAAAGGGCATTTTAGTAACTACAGATCATCATGTCTTCAGATACAGAGACAAGAGACATGTTCGTTGTGCTTCCTCCTGCCGGCCGACCCTCCGGCCCCTCCGCAACTTCTCCCTCCCGCCGGCGAGTTCTCCGCCTTCTCTCTCCTACCGGCGAACCCTCCTCGATTTCTCCCTCCCGCCAGAGAGCCCTCCATCGCCTTCTCTTGCTTGTCCTTCTCCGGCGACGCATCTAATTAAACTCCCCGACATCTCATCGCACCGGCGAGGCCTCTGAGTTTGTCGTCTCACTTCCCACTGGCGAGACCTCCCTCTGCCAAACGCTCCCCTCTCATGTTGGCAAGCCATCCGACTTCCTTTTCGGGGAAGAGCAGATGTGCATGTCACCGGCGATCTACCGGTCACAGGTACTTTTTGAAATATGCTTCACATCTTCTATATTTTCAAGGTCTTGCGCGGTGGCTAAATAGTCATCCATCCCCAACGCATTGGTCCCTGGGCTTAATCCAGATCCTACCTATTGAACTTTATGGATTTTGGCTATTTTCGCTGGTCCTTGTTGTTAATGTCGTTCCTGCTATTTTTATCGTTGCAGACCAGATTGCAGACCAAGCCATGGCATCACCAACACTAATCTGCAACATGGAGATTAATGTGACTGCTCCTTCCAGAGGTCATTGGTTGCTGATTACGGGGCTGGAACAGTCCTTATGGTTTTCTGTTCATGTAAATATTAGGAAGACGGCTCATGCACATCATGGTTCAAGTAAATTTTATATTAGCTTTTACTATGTGATTACTAAGACTAACCATCCGACCTTGGTTCTGAACATGAACACATAGGTGCTAATTTAGTTTGGTACTTTTTTTAGCCTGTATTGATCTTAGAGAATTATTTTTTATTCTTTACATCTTTTCTGCTGTATGACATAGATAGGTCATCACATATAAAATGCTGCTGCACTGCTGCATGTGTAAAATTTGCATCAATTGCCATGTTTTGATTAGAGAAAACAAGAAGCAACAATTTATAATTATATTCTGTTGAGCCAATGAACTTATATACACAACTGTCTAATGTATTTTCATGTTGTTCGGGACTAAAAAATAAGACTGGGAAAAACTAGAAAATGAGTTTGGTACTTTTTTTAGCCTGTATTGATGTGACTATATCAACCATATGTAGCAGTTAAAAGCTTTACGGTATTTTCAGTTTAAATTTCCATAGCCATGTGTTGTGTTTGTTGCAAGTTTGTGGAAACTGAAGTAAAAAAGCTTAAAATAAATTGTAGACGAGGCTGGTATTTAATTCGTGTTCTATTCTCAGAACTGTTTGTACAGAAGTAGGAATATGTACGAAATCTTGATTTAGTTTTCTGTAATATATGATTGATGCAATTAACTTAACTCTAATAGATTTTAATGTGTAGGAAAGACGGAGCCCAGAAGGGAACTCAAAAGTTGGATCTGTCAATGCACTTGCTGCAGCTCCATTGTCGACCTCAGCACGACGCTCCCTGCACTTACCTATTTAATACCAGATCGCCTTTCTAGTATATGAAGCAACAACTTATAAATCCAGTCGAGGGAACTGTGTCGAACTCATTTCATGTACTGATTCCTCAAACCTTGAATAGCTGGAAATGATTACCAGCTGAATATGTATGATGTCTAGATTACCATCCAGCCCATATTTGGTCCCCAGCTGAAAATGAAAGTAATCAGACCGCCCATATTATTGTTTCCATTTCGTTCAGAATACCAGCTGAGAATGAATCTAATTAGATTGTGAAGCCAATTGTTTGGTCAAGGTACACTTAACTAATATTATAATCAGACCGTGAAGGCACTTTTTTTTGTCAAAGTACACTGAATTAATATTTTAACATAACTGAATTAAGACATTTGTTTTGGTTACACTGAATTACCAAAATTTAGCTAAAGTACCATCTTAAACTGAATCACCAAAATTAACGAATTAGTACAAATTTGTTTTCGTTACACTAAATTAATATTCCAACAGAACCCATTTCCTGCCCATATTTTTTTTCCTGTTCCATTCAGTATCACAGAACCAGCTGAAATGAATCTAATCAAACTGAAGACAAAAGGACCAGATCAAACAGACCAATATGAACTTAGACACATTTGTTGCTCCAAGTGGTGACCATCTGAAACTGATTCACCAAAATGAACCAAGACAAATTTGTTTTTAAACTGAACCAATATCAATTAAGTTCTCATTTACAATACGAAATATTGGATGCCATGAGCTTATTAGCTTCATATAGTCAGGCCTGGAAAAACAAGTTCCACATCTCAATATCAACTCTGGATACCAAGTAGGCTTTTGCTAAGCTGTCGACATCAACTCGTCAAGGTATAGAACCATACTTCACAAGGCTATTTAATCTGCACGCATGCAGTGAGGAAAGTTAATGGAAACGTGTGATAAAAGCAACGAAATTTGGACAAAAAAATGCAAGCTATACAGTCGAACCACTTGACAATTGACATAATACAGTGTGTAATACTATATTGGTAAATCGTGCAAGTGAACTAACTGCAATCAATACTTTATAGTTTGAATCTCATCCTCACCAATATGCAATTTCAAATAAGTGAAAGCCAAGTTTTCATGGACATAGAATTCACATGCCAGCCATTCATTAGGCTGAAAGAAAGAATTCACATGCCAGCCATTTCATTAAACTGAAAGACACAAGACAAGGTGACACATAATGTTTCTATGTATCTGATTTTCCTGTCGAATAATTATGTAAATTGGAGAATAACAAAGATCGGTAGCTCATTTCGCCGTAAGCAGTGATCTAATAAATAGCAACACATTGAGAATGATATCTCTGGATCATCTATCTGGATAACATAATCGATGACTGCATTAGGATAGAATTCAAGAATCAGCACCATCTGATTTGCAACAGTACATTAAGTTTTACTGCAATTTGAATTACTACTTTTCACATCTAAATTCGAAGATGCTTATGCTGTCTAAGATCTTACATTCATATTATAAGTTAAATAAATAACTGGCGGGCATGATTACAAAAATTAGTTGCACAAATTTCATTTGAGGCAAAGCCCATCCAAATATCCAATTCACAAAGGCACTAAATCTAGCACTAGCATATAAAATGAAACATAATTTATGAAAGCAAGAGGAGAAACCAATTGATACCTTTCGCTACTACAAATCACCAAGTAAATATATTGACACCGAATTGGGATCCTGATGACAACCAATGAACGGCGCTGCAACCATTGTCCGAATATGAGTCGGAAGGGCACGCCCGCAACCACCACTGTATAGCAGGATGATGGCTCGTGAGAGGCTAGTCAACTAGCAACACCTCGACCTCGGCAAACCGTCCCTCCACTTTCCTCCTCTGATCGCCCTACGTTTCTCCCTATTGCAGTGGAGGCACACCGACATGACCATGAATAGGGGCGGCGGCTAGGACAAACGGACTATGAATTGAGCGACGAACCTTCACAGCGGCGGCGAGGATGGATGGGGAACACCGAGGATGGGCGGGGAGGAAGGGAGCAGCGAGGACGGGTGGGGAGCGACGATGACCGGCACTGAAGATCAACAGAGGCAGCGACGAACCCCCGTGTCAATCTGAACCGGATGGAGATATCGGGGGTGTATACGCCTGGTTAATAATGATATACAATTACTAATATGCCCCTGACATTATTAATTAAATTCTTAATAAATAGTTTAAGCATCGGCGGCTGGGATTAGTTCGGGAGGGCGGTACCTGAGGTACCGCCCAAGCACTGTATCAAAACTCTCTTTTATGGGCTATTTTGTGCAATTCATATCATGTTACCTCATGCATCTTCTTTGGTATTTTCTCCCTGTATCATTGACGAATTTGTCCTTTCCTTCAGTGCCTATAGCTGAAGGAGGATTTTGAAGTTCAGTCAATACAATAATCACATTTGAATGCGACTAACTTTGATTATGATTCTAGACGTTCAATATTTGTCTGTGTACTGCATGTCTGCTGCTTTCGTTATCTGAATGGTGTGGCAACTGGCAACAGCGAAACTGCAGCGCAGATTCAGATTGGTAATAAGAGCACTGCTCTGTATAAACGAAATGCTCATTGAAATGTAGTTAGCATAATCATGGTTGAAAACCTATTCCCGCATCGTGACTCTGCCACAAGTCGGTTTGATATTGTGTAACATACAATAAGTTGCCTATGTTGTTCCATTTTAAAGATATTGTGTGCTGCCTGATGTGCCATTTAGATACAAGGGCTCAGCTTTATGTTCGATGCTGGTAGTATAAATTCCAAAGCAGTTGTTGAGGCGTCACGGGCTCACGGCCCTTCATGGCGCAGTCGCATCTACCAGAGTTACCAATAGTCGCATGAGATTTTACAACTTCTGCCTGCTTGCGTCTTGTGAAATGTCCTCTGGCCTTTGGGGATCGCAGCAACTCGCAGTCGCTGCAAAAGTTGTACAGGATCAAGATGCTCATAGTAATGAAGTTGGCATAAGCCCTTTAACTTCAGTTCTTATGTGCGGAATCACTCTGCATGTTGTCTTTCCCATTAATCTTGTTTCATTTTAGATGTGTGCACGTGGGAGAACATGTCCTTCCAACTGACGTCCTACATTGAAGTCTAGAGGTAGTTAGAAAAGATGAAAGAATATGATAATGTGACGTGTCTCTAGCTGAAAGCCATACCCAGATTTTTATAAGAAAACATGCATCTACAATTTCTCAATTAACCACTAACTGACACTGGATACATTCGTTGAAATTCAAAAAATGATGGGTATGGAATCAAAATTTCACAGTAGAAACTTAAATACCGGTGATAGACTTATGCGTACAAGTGTTAAACATACGACAGAGATGAAAAATGAGCTTTGATCTCGTAGTGTTCAGAAGTACCAAATATGTTCCTATTTCGAAATTACCTTGACAAATATTGCACAAATATCAGGACTTAGTGTTGCTAGTATACAATTCAACTGTACCAAGAAATCTTGAGTTGTTTCCTTTTTCTATGGAAAAGGCCATTAGCTTACGATACACAGTTTCTTTGTTACAGTATATCTGTTTGGTGCAAGGACCTGAGAGTCTGTGTTGGGCTATGTCAGTGAAATGCTATGTCAGATTAACCAGAGAGAAGAATGAATTACAGATACAATCCATACTATCTATTTTCCTCCTCCATATTTTGAAAATCTACTAGACCTGTGCACCTTCAGTCCAATTGCTGGCACTTTCCTTGCCAATGCTTGCCAGATCATCTGGACTGCATCATCCTTCTTGGAAGGATATTGATACTCATAATGTTTATCCACCTCTTTCAGCCTGTTCCACATACTTGTCCATTTCTGCTTGCTCATGCCTCTAATCAATCCCATCAAGTAACCCTTTTTAATGGCATCAGATGAACGAACAAAGATGGAAAACTTTGAATAATCCAACACATCCTCGTATGGTAGCTCAATGTCGTCACTGATGATAACAGGGATGCAATGGCTCACGATGGCGTCAAACAGGCGGTTCGACGAAGGGGTGTCCCCAGCAATGTTGAGGCAAAACTTTGATGAGTGCATTCCCTGGCTGGCTTTACTGGCACCATGGTCCTGGACACTTCCAAATGCAAAGTAAACATCCTTCTCATCTTTGAGCATATAATATAGTTCCTGCCGAATGCTCCCTCCCTGGACAAGGATGATGCATTACATTAGCTTATTAATCATTAGTTGTCACAAAACACAGGACACAGATAAAAGTAGTGGTATAACTTTTGTGGGCATGTCTATATTAGCAAACTAAATAAAGATTCACGACAAGAAGCCATCAATAAAAGCAGGTTCAAATGGTATGTTTTGGCTCCATGAATTTGTTGATATGTCTACAGTCTACTAGCAATTAAGTGTATCCTTGGTAGAAATTTCTCAAACAAAGTGTCGTTATAAACCTGTAGTAATATATATTTATATGTCGAGGCTAATAAAGGGAGTATCATATGTGTTAGTATATTATAACCTTTGAAGTTTGGAAACCAATAGTTCAATGACAGATATCAGGAGTATTTTTTTGACAAACATGAAAAACCAACAAAGTCCCGTCTCTTATTCAAACTAGATCGGAGAGTTTCAAACTATAGGATTTCATCTAGAGTTCAAAGTCTTTAAGTAAAACAATGGATGTCGATGAATTAAGAAAGAGGAGCACATCTCTGAATGGCCAATCACCTTGATGGTAAATATGCAATTCTGAAACTGCAAAAAAACACCATGACTAGCAATTTTTTTCTCTTCGGGAAAAACACTTGCATATTGTCTTGTAATAAGCTCACTTAGCATTTTTTTAATGGGCGCCCTTTTTCCATCATCAGAGGCAATTCAAAATTGTAGCACTCTGTTAATAGCAGAAACATCTGGCCATCTTCTATTAAAACTCGTCAAAGTTAAATGTTATTTCCCGTTAAGAATATAACACTTTTGACAAATTTACTTTGTATGAACTAGTTGCAAGCAAGTATCCCTGTTATTCGCCCAGCGGCAGCGCCCATTCCGTATCTCATGTATACTAAGATTACTATAGTAGTTGTAGAATATTTGAAACTCCAAGGGCTTGAGTTAATGAGGCAAAGGCAGATAGAAGCTTTTGATGGCATAAAACAACAGAAGTATGTAAGTACCATTTTGGGATTTAGCTCAGGTGATCATTGGACATACGTCACATAGCAAACTAAAACCTAGCAAAACCTTGCAGTTTTAGCAAGGTCGTCAGGGATAAACTAGTAACACATATTGCACCCCCAATAAACAGGACCTACAATCAACGTTCCACTAATTCTGAAATGATTCGAACTCTCACTCTAAAGCGTACCAGTCTAAAAGAAGTCTGTCACCGTGCAAGTAAAATTTCAAGAGTACATACAAGGAAATGCAAGTGGCAAAATGATGGTTGCTGCATAATACTGAAGGAACTGGCCACTAAATCAAAAGATAATTACCATGCATTATTCCATTTAGTAGAACATAAGTATGCAATCTGGGAGCTAGATTAGCAAGCATAGTTACCTCCTTCCTGTAAATGGCTCCACGGAAGTATAACAAGGTCGGCCGATCATCGAACCCAGCTGAATCATTCACAAATGTCTTGGCCATGTGCTTGTATGGCGCAATAACATCCTTCTCCAAGCTGGCCACCTTGGGATGATACCTTCCAAAATCAGATAGCACAAACACCGCCGGGGACAGTGCTGCCCGGGCGTGCAGCAAACTATTGGGGTGGTGCGGGACGATGACATGATCCACGCCACCCGACCTCTTCCACTCCGGCTGCGCCATGAGGTACCTCACGAGCTTCTCCTGCAGAATCTTGTCCCTGCCGACCTTCTCCGGTGGCACAGGCTTGGAGTGGCGGTTGTAACTGAGTGACGCGAAGAATGGAACGAAGATCAGGTCGGCATCGCGGGAGTCGGCGACCCTCACGGCGGCGCCGCAGGAAGAGGAGAGGAGGTCCAGCGTGAGCCAGTACGCGACGCTGTGCTGCTGATTGAGCCCGCCGGGGTAGCGCGGCGGCGCGGCGCCGTTGGTGAGGTCCGGCCAGACGACGCTCTCGGCTCCGGCGGGCGGCGCCCAGCCGAGAAGGCCGAAGTGGAACTCGGGCGGCATGTCGTACATGAAGACCCTGACGGCGGCGGCGCGCGGGTCGCATCGCGCGGCGTCGGCGGCCGAGGTTGAGCCACCGGCGTCATCGGGCCGGCCGTTCTCATCAAGAAAGGAGAGGTCTTTGCTGCCGCCGGTGGAGTTGGAGGACGGAGTCAGCGTCACGGGAACGGCAGCGAAGTGGGTGGCTGTGGCGGTGTCAGTGGGGACGGGGAGGCCGGCGTCGGCGGGGCGCCAGCGCGCGCCGGCGGCGGCGAAGAGGAAGATGGTGGAGGCGACGAGGACGGTGGCCGCGGCGAGCGGCAGGAGGAGGGTGCGGCCGCGAGGCGCCATGGGGGACGCGGGCTCATGGCTGGATTTGGGAAGGGAACATGGCGGGGGATCTGCAGAGGAGACGGAACGGAAGGCGAAGAGCGAGTTGGACTGTTGGAGGCTGTGATTTTTTTTTCTATCTTTTTCTTGGAATTTCCTCTGCGAACGAGGTGTACGCATTGCGTGGCCCCACTCAAGAGAGAGAAGTTAGGCCACCATTTCGGTTGTGTAAAGCGTTGATGCACGTGAGACAGCGTGCCTTTCAGGTTTATTAGGAGAGTGACAAATTCATCCGTACGTAGTTTATTAGCTGTATAATCGTGCCTATCAAAAAAAAAGCTGTATAATCGTGAGTACAGCATCTTAGATCAATCAATTCAGTAAAGTTGCGGAAGATATATAACATTGCTCCAATGCGTGGCATGATCAGGTATGGCCGCGTATAGGGAACTTAAAAAAATCACATGGTTAAAAATTGTGTAGGGGTGGAATCTAGACTTCACCGCTAATCCACGTGAACTAAGTATCTATCGAGAGTGGTTGCAAAGATCCCTAAACCGGTTATACGGCAACGGTGGTACTGATGATCCTGCTTGAACACGGCACTGAAGACTGAAGATGCAGAATAAACAAGCCACTGAAACAAGATGCCAAGTGACGTGTCCTTCAGTCAACGAGCTAGAGATGCATTCGTGTGTACTGCAGAAACAATCCTCCAATGTCCCTATCATCCTGTGTGCGTTCTTCCCGTTCCTGAAAACCGATTGCTGGAGCAGGTCTCTGAACAATGGATATAGTACAACATCCAAATGTTGCAATTTGATGACGAAGAGGTCTCTGCTTAGAGCTTGGCAGGCAACCAGTTCATCATGTAAAGTTTGAGGCAGCGGTTTTCACGGCTGCTAGCTGCCTTGCGTGTCCTGTGCAGGAGAGCTGCGTGCTCAAGCGATTCAGGCAGGGCATCTCATTCGCATGCTGCATTTCTCGATTTTTTTTATCGGATGTCTCCGAAGAGACCTGCATTTCTCGATTGGTCTAAAGGACAAGCTAAACCAACCGACGACCGATATAAAAAGAGCCCCAGCCGGTCACTACTAGTGCCTAAGAGAGACACAGCTTAATAAAACCCATTTATCTCTTCTTACCCTACTCATATATCGGATCTTTTACGAGCTCTTCTTCTTCCTTGTCCTAAAGTAAAGGAGTTAGAGGTTTTAGAGATCTAATTAAAACAACATGGCCAGACCAACAATGGCGTTGCTTCTCTGCTTCCTCTTCCTAGCCGCCGCGGCAGTCTCCAGCGAGGTGATCTCTCGTTCAGTAATCTGCTGCTTCTTCTGCCCATCAACTCTTAATTAGCTCATGTTATTTACAACATGCTCCTTGCATTGTGCTCTTCCAATATCTGAAGATCGCGCCCGCGGCCGCACCCCGTGCTGGGATTGACCACGACCTGGGTAATGGTAACGACGATGGCAAGGGGAATCTGAAGCCATCCCGTAAGTCATGCGTTTCTTCTGACCTTTTTGAACCACAATTACATATATAATTCGATTTAACAGTATCGTTACTGCGGATGAAGAATGCAGCGGCGAGTGTGATCGGAGGTGCTCGCGGACGCATCACCGGAAGCCGTGCCTCTTCTTCTGCAACAAGTGCTGCGCCAAGTGCCTATGTGTTCCCCCGGTTACTACGGGAACAAAGAGACCTGCCCGTGCTACAACAACTGGAAGAACAAGCGCGGTGGGCCCAAATGTCCTTAATCGTCGGCCCACTATTTTCTTTCTGGGCCTGTTAGTTAGATCGGCTCAGGCCTTTGAGCCTGTCTACATTTATATAGTCTCCACCTCTTAAATTCACGAGTAGAAATGTTACACATCTAAGGGTCCATAATAACCTGCATCACATCTGAGGGCTAAAATCAATCTGAACATCCCACGGCAAGTTACCTCCTCTGCGTGACCCCACCCCATGGACACCTTTTTTTATCGTAAAGGAAAAAAACACCAACCGCCACCGGTTTCCGTCGTCGCCGGTGTTTCCTCCTCCGCAGGCCGCCGCCTATCTCCGGTTCACCCCCATCGAAGGTCGCGCCCGGCGCCGGGCGCTACACTCAATCGAAGGATGCCGCCCGTTTGCGTCGCTGCCGGTGTCTCCTCCCTCTCGCACGACGCCACCGATCTCCCATCCGCCCCCATCGAAGGTCGCGCCGGCGTCGGGCGTTGCACTCAATCGAGGTTGCAAGCCAACTGCCGCCCATCGAAGGTTGCGTCGCCGTCGATCTCTCCTCCATCCGTGCAGCTCCGCTGATCTCCCATTCGCCCCCATCAAAGGTCGTGTCGGCCGCCGGATGCTGCACCGAATCGACGGCCGCGAGCCATACGCTGCAGCCAATCGAGGGCAACTCCAAGTCTCCAAGGGTGCCGACTTGGTGATTAACGTGCGCTGCATTGAGAATGAGACGCAGGCATACGGATGGATTAGACGCTGGCTGAAGGAAGGAGAAGCCTCAAATCTTCTCATCACCCATCAAAACGGAGAAGGTGAGTTCATGTGAATGTGTGTTTTCATTTTCATTCCTTGTAGCTTGGCCCTGTTACATAAATTTTTAATTGTAACTTACTCAATATATAATATAAATCCAAGGGGGATCAAACTAATGTAATATATATGTTTTTTTATGCTTGAGCATATGGAGATGAGTAAAGGTATAGATGGTATATAAATTTGGCGTTTATATGAACATCCAAAAAATAAGTTGAGATGTACATGGTTCTCTTATATGTATGCTATTCCATTTGCAAAAAAAAAATGATACAATAGTAGGATTGTAGGACAGAGAAGCAGTAATCTATTGAGAGTGGATAATAATAATGATTAAATTCCTTTTTGTAGAGACTCAGTAGCGTCCACCTGAAATATTTGGTAGAAAAATAGCATAACATTTGCACATATGTTTACCTTCTTATGCAAGCCACGACCATGACTCCTGTACTCAACCTTTTTTCAGAATCTAAAGTTTATTAACAGAATTATGGGCAACTCACATTATTGATAGTAGTTTGCTTTTAAACATAGATACACAAGTAAGCTAGAAGACACCATACTTTTTATCTTATCGAGCCAACAAACAGTCAAGATGATAGACTTATAGACAAATTACCATGCATCTGCTTTTGTAGCCTTGCATAAGTAACATTATAAAAAACAAAGATGATACTCCTTTTATTCAAGAGTATAATAAATTCCACAAGTTCACATAAAGAAGGCACGAAAGGAAGGAGTCCGGTGTGGATTCCACCCTTCGAGGAGAAGAGACTGACGCTGGAGTCCGGTGTGGATTGTTACTGAAGGCGGCCGGCCGTCGAAACTGCAAATTTGAGATGATCTATTAGGCAGCAACAATTGCTGTGTAACATATTATTAGTTATTAGTCAGTAAAATAGCAGATGATCTGCGCTCTGTCATCTTCAATAAACTATAAGCTAATACACATCTCAATTTTTTATTACTTTTGATTCCTTTCTCATAATCACATATATGTAAGCTAATACACATGTGGGTAACTAGAGAGTGAAATGATGTATCTGCACTAAGGAAGGTGATACTTTCAGCACATCATGATGTATATAGCTTATAAAGATGCAAACATTTCAATCCTTTTCCTAGATATGACACTATGTTCAATAATAATGTTAAAACATTTTCAGATTCATTTTTAATTAGCATCTTTGATATATAATATTTTGAGATGGCACCGCTGCGATAGCATGGACAGTGTACTAGACTTATTTTGAGTTCCCATTTCTGTTAAGCAACATGAATAGCATGTATTAGTATGCTGTCCTGGTTGATGAAAGTGTGGAGTAGAAAAAAGAACTATGGCATATAAGCTACTAACAGTCTTGTGCCTAATAATGCTAGAAAATTATGTTTGTTTCCATCTCATATTTTATTTTTTTAAAGGTGTCTGATAATAATATAACCTGCTCATGGTCTTGTGCCTGATAATGCTAGAATATCCTGTTTGTTTCCATCTCACATTTCATTTTTTTACTGTTGTTCTTGCCTTCCCTTGCGGATGTTGGAATTGATGGGCAATACAGATGCACCAGCAGAAGTTGGGATTCATCCCCATTGGAATCGTGGTTAGTAGCATTATTCTTCTACACCATACTGTAGTACAAAAAGGATGTATCAATTCACATTTCATATCCTGCATTCATGAAAAGACGATCTAATCCCTCACATTGCTACGTCTACATCTGTTTTTTTTAAGGGTAGTACCAATTTTCCATCATTGCCAAAAGGTAATAATCTTCTCTTTGTTTTCAATTTTTTCCCCTTCTTTTTAGTGTTAGCACATCTTAAGCACGTCTTTTATATATGGTCCACATCAGTACCTCCTCTTATTAAGAGGTAAATAAACTGTAACAGTATTCACTATCCATACCAATTTTGAGAGTGATTTGTTTATTTAGTGACACCACACATGTCTATAAACTTCAATTGTAATAAACCCATTTGGATGTAAGGCCTTTTGTTATTGAAATCTGATTATGTGATTGATTGCACATATCAGATTTGCTAAAATAAATAGCACACATCTTTATGTTGCATTATTTCAGTTTTCCCCTAGCGAGCTTTATAACATTGATTCAATAATTGCTATTTTATATTAAGCAGAACCGAAATGTAGTGTTGAGGTTCATATATTCAGAATTGGGACAAAGGAAAGGCTTTCTGGTGCAACCTAGGTGGTTACCATGCTAACCAGGTTCTTCTGCTTGTTAGCTCCAAGCGAGGAGGCTACTATGATTAGTATGTCTTATTAGACATTGAGTGTTGATTTATTGTGAAATGGTATATGCCATTATTGTCTGACTTGAAGATGAGCCAGTAAAATTAGTATACAAATATTTTCTTTAAAAATATAGAATGAAAACATTACTCTATTTCGTGTGGAACCAAGAGTTTGTGATCAAGAAGACGTCATTGGTTGTCAAGGTAAAGCAGAATATCCCTGTTGTTGTCAATCATTAAAGGATCATATGCTTCTGTTTTTTGTTTGAAACGGGACATATTTAGGTTAAATCAGAGGTTTCAAAACTGAGTCTTCAATATAGTACATATCCTCATAGTTCTCCTTGTTTAGTATATTGTTGTTTTTGTTAACACCATAGCGTTATCATGGAGCCTCCACTCGTGGCAGCCATGATGTACAAAGATGTTAATTTGATAGTTTAATCAATAAAATATAATAATTAACTAGGTAAAATATTGTGGGCAGGTTCTACGAGGGCTATATTGTGCTAATTGTGATTTAGTATCCTGTGTTGCTTGGGGGTACAAATTATACAAATCTATTTGTATTTTTTGTGCTGATCATCTGAAGTTGCGAAGGAAGTACACTGCTAGCTGCGACCCATGGGCATGTGGAGTGGATGCTTTATCTAATAATATACAAATAGGTATGTGCTGGTTGTGAATGATTATTTTAGTGTAGTTTATAAACATCTTTGACTCTTATGATTCTTGATAGAACCACATTTAATAGTTATTGAAGAGGAACAAAACATTAAGTATGAAGAGCAGCAAATGAGAGATAAAAGGCCGAATATATGTGTGAGTACTATGCTAAGAAGATGGCTGAAGCGAATATGACGTCTCGAGAAGAAATTGGTATGATTTCGAAGTTTTGATGTAAATATGATAATGGAGTATTTTGTTATAAAAATAATCTTGATCTTTGCTTATATCTAGATATTATACAACAGTCTCACAATAATAATTTCGTGCTCTCAGAGATATGTGCTAAGTGTTACCCATGCTCAACAACGTGGACGATCAAATCAGAGAAAGTGTAGAGGTTAGATCTCTGAACAAGTGGACAAGAGTAACATGAAAAATAATAATACAATGGAAGGAGGAAGATTGGGTCCTACAATCAAAAGCCGTCAGCAATTGGAAGCTTAACTCCACAAATACCTATTCTCATATTCCTTTCATTGGACAAAAAATCTCAACTTGGCAGGGGGTCCACAATTTAGATTAAGATGATTGCATGTGTTGTAAATATTATGATGCATTTTCATGTATGCATGGATGAGATGATGTGCTCTAAAACAATATAATGACTATTTATTTGTTTTTTTGGACGAATGAAATTTATATATAAATCTTATTGTGTCGGGTTATTGTATTATTGCTATTTATCGTCGTGGCGTTAGCACGGGCATTGTACTAGTAGTAGAAGTTTTCTTCTAGTTTCCAACAGCTGTGCTGGACAGTATTCATGGAACTTTACATACTCCTCTGTTCTCCAAATGACATCACTCGGAGAACGGAGGGAGTAGCAATCGGTCAGTTCACTTCTTCTCAAGGGAAAAATAAATTCTTTTTTAAAAAAAAAAGGAAAAAGAGACTTGGAAAGGAGAAGCAATCAGATCACTTCTAGCATGTGCCTTGTTTTCTAGTGTCGCAGGCAATATGCATGCCGCACTGAATAAGGAACATAGTGCTTCATCTTCCCAGACACCGGTCACTTTCTTTGTCATAAAAAAAGTAAGACAGGTCACTTAAATTAATTAGCTTAGCAAGATCAAATCGAAAGCTGTAGCCATACTGATTTCTTCGAGTAACAGTTGACCTGTGAAATCAGGCACGGATGCTACTGCATAACTGAGGATACATGCAGATACTTTTGTCCAGAGGTAAACAGTCTCCGTTTTTTCTCGATTCCTTCCGTCCCGTTTCTGACTTTTTTTCGGTGCGTGCCTGGAGTGGCCTGCCGAATCAATGCATATGTTTCCTTCATGTCGCTGCACGCGGCGGCCGATTGGACGCGAACCAGAAAATCGAAACGATCCCTTCACAAATGGCGGACACGCTGACCCTGCTGGCTCCAGTTCTCTCCGCTCGGCCGATTTGATATCTGCAGTTTATAATCACTTAAACAAATCAAATACATATAGGTTTCTTTTTCCGAATGATCGTGCCTTTTCACAACAACAAAAAGATCGCTATTGCAAACTTGGTATTCATTCAATTGCAGTGACATTCGCGGGCCTGTTTTTGCCAAACATCCGTAGAAGAGAACAGCTCAAATCCAACCAAGTTTGCGGTGCTTGGAGCCGAGCTGGCCGAAAAGAAAAGACCTTCAATTGCACGCAACCCCTTCACGTGCAAATTCACGTCCGTCTCAACGGGTGCCAGCCAATTCATCAACCACTGAAGCGCTCCCACACCACATGAACAATTGGTAGGGGACCTTCCTTTCCTGCCTTCACATCTTCCACTGGAACAGTATTCGGTTTGTTTGATGCTAGCCAAGGAGAGAGCAGAAACGATAAGCATGGGATTTTAAACTCAATTATTCCACTGACGGCAACTGAGACTATGTACCTCTGATCTTCGATGGCAGTGACTTGGAAAACAGACATTCTGCTCCCACGGAGTGCAGAAGGAAATGGCAGAGTTGAATTTGATGAACCTTCAATGACAGTGTGCCCCATCTTGCTGTAGGGTGTGTTCGTTTCTGGGTTCTAAATTTTAGAGCTGTCACATCAAAAAGAATCTTATTATTTAAGAGTATTAAATAAAGTTTAATTATAAAACAAATTACAGGCCTCTAGACTAATTTACGAGACGAATCTAATGAGGTTAATTAAGTCGTGATTAGAAGACGGTTACTGTAGCATCACTTTAGCAAAATATAGATTAATTAAGCTCATTAGATTCATCTCGAAAATTAGCACCAATCTATCAATAGGGTTTTGTCATTAAATTGATCGAAATATTCATAAATAATAAGATTCTCTTTGATGTGACAGTGCTAAATTTTAGAGGAGGAAACGAACACACCCTAGTATAGTATCTTTCTGCATGATTTGATATGATAGGTGGAGCCTTTAGATCATTATCCACCGGCTAGTAGGCCCCTTGCCTTCTCTCGAACTACATAAGGTCAAACAAATTGAGCCCTGTTTTATTGCCAATTGGTGATCCATTAAACCTGGTGTACTTCACTAACTTTTTTCAAGATTTGGTTCAGGGTGGCTCGTGGGGTACTAGTACCACTAAAATGATATAGCATCGCTCATTCTAGTTGCTTGTGATGACGAAAAGGAGCATCATTCTCCAGTCAGAGTTGCGATGCTAGTACTTTATATTTATATAGCTAATAATTAAATGATAATTGAACTTCAATTTTCGTCAGGCAACTCGTCAAGTGCACGTGTACTGCATTTCTTAAAAGGTTACAAGTACCCTTGACAAGTGGGCATCTAAAACCTAGAAAGGTCATATGGAAATAGGAGTAATGATATTTACGAAACAAAATGCTATGGAAACAGTTGAATTTTAGAAGTCAAATGCAAGATTTTTATCACCTGAACTGCCAATGCATTTTCAGAAAAAAAAAGGTCATCAGGATAATATTTAGGGGAACGATCACGTTAGCAATCTCAAGATTCAATACAATGTGCATCAAAGAGAAAATGAAAGCGAATCAGAAATTATCTTTGGTCCAGAATATCCTCCTCATCACTAAGAATAAATATTAAGCAGGGTGAGTTATGAGCCGACTTTTTTTCTGAACTAAATTAATTAACAATGATGTATACATAATACCCTCTTCATCTTTGCTATGAAAACAATTAATGAATTGTTTGATCACCAGTTCTGCTACAGAAGACGAATTTCGCAGCTGAAAATGACCTCTCTCTATAGTCGGAGGTCTACTCTACCAGTCTAGCTGTTTCACTTTCTACTACCCACAAAGTACTCCAAATCTTTGTTCTTGTTTTTCCCATAGAGTCTGAAAGAGATCCCCCAAAAATGGCAAGCAAATATCATTCTATAAATATTTGATGTATCCAGCCTTTGCCTGGATTGCTCTCCAACCTGCACTGTGTTCCTTTAGAGCATCTCCAACAGTTCATGTATCCAATTATCTAAATTAAGAGTTTTTACTCTCTTGTAAAAAAAATAGAAGCACTTAAAATAATAGTTTCTTCCAACAGAATAGTTAAATCTCGACTCTCTATATTAAAACTTCCTCAACACTATTATTTACTTTCTTTTTTCTCTCAAATCAAAAGGAAGTGAACACATGCATGACTGCCACGTCATTATATCATTCCTTTTTTCTCTCCAACCATAGGATAGAGTGCGGTGCAGCCTAGCCAAACTTGGCTTGCCAATATGCCGGGATAGCTACCCAAAAAATAGGAGGAGGAGGATGAAGAGGCTGTTGGAACCCTTTTTTCTTCTCATGTTCTCTATATTTAATAAATAAGTCAGTTTACAAGAGCTGTTGGAGATGCTCTTACTAAACGACTATGGAAAACTGGCTGATACTCATATATTCCTTGCAACTATATTTAGACAAATCAGTCAAACATATATAACAGATTTGGAATTTAGGAGTAGTTATTAGTCCATGAAATGCATTGGGAGTTGTATTCAGCTAAGTTGTTATTTCAGTTCTACCATCGGGAATGTTGATTCGATGTCATACTCCGTACGACATAGGTGTAGTAAATCATTGACTATTGGTGACCCGATGAATTGCACCAGATGAATAACTGTTTCATCGCTCGTACTTCTATCCAAAAGAAAAATAGAGGAAAGATGGCACAAGCAAGGAGCAAATAGAGAAGCCAGAGGACGAAGAGTCAATTGGAGAGGAGTGCTTCTCTATCCAACCTGTCGTACGAAACTTCTTGTCATACCTAATCTTCTCTTCCTTTGCCTCATGTTCCTACACAAGTCACTGAATCTCAAACATTCAGTTTTTTCTTTCACATTATTATTTTTATTTCTTTATCAATATGTCAGTATCAAATAACGAGAACCCTTTTCACCGTTAGCTACATGCATCTCAGTCCACTAAAGACTACCTCTCAAGACGTTTTGACAAGTTAATTCAGAAATAATCTTGTGCCAATGGACGTACTAAGAATGTTGATTGTTGGTCAAGGTGGTCTTCGACTAACAATAATAAATTGGCTCACCAAACTGCCATCTTTGTGGTCTTTCATTGCTAGCAGAACTAAAGACCAAACAGTTCAAGCATAATGGACAAATAGCACAGCAAGATGAAATTAAGTTATCAATTTTTTTCTAATAACGTTATCAACTACTTCTTAGTTTAGGAAACCTAAATTTTCCATAAATCAATTACTATCTCAAGTAGTCATACATTGTAATTGGTTGCACTAATCTATAATGCAAATAATTTAAACTGAATGGAGTAATAATATAAACCAACTATGAATTGTATTACATAGTCAAACCAAGAATCAATATAAATTGTTGTCTGGTCTTGTACTTTTGTGTTTCCTGAAGTAGTATTGTTGGATCAGAATGTGACTCATGACCCATTTGGAAAAGTTAGATGTACCCACAAAATAAATAAAAAAAGTCTACACACAATATTATTTTGGAAAAAATGTCACAGACCGACGACAAAGCATTATTTTTATGCGTTACTCATAGATTGTGGATATGCTTTGTGACTCACTATCTATCTGGAAAGTATATTACGGTGGACGTATATGACCAGAAACCCGTATCAAATCATGAACCTTCTAGTGCGTAACTCCAAAGAGTGTTGGTGAATATGTCGCGATTTATAGGTCATTTCTTCAATGACGCAAATTACATGTAAATTTATAAAAATGACAAAATGAGCAAGAGAGTATTCCAATTGCAGTATTTTGCGAAACAGAAAGCATAGCTGGTTGGGTGCTCTACCGGTTTGGCACCCGTGATCTTTCTTCGTCCAGCCACCTAGTGGCCTCTCCCGGTATAAAAGTGGCACCCGCCAAGCTGTGACAGCAACAGCCTTTCTCCTCCATCTCAGCTCATCAGTTTTCGTTCCAGAGCTGCCATCACCCAAATACTACCTATGGGGCCTAAGCAAGATCCATCCATGGCGAACGGCACGGCGAGGAAGGAGACGAAGGTGGTGCACTACAGGGAGTGCCAGCGCAACCACGCGGCTGCCATCGGCGGGTACGCGGTGGACGGGTGCCGCGAGTTCATGGCGTTGGGGGCGGAGGGCACCGCCGAGGCGCTCGTGTGCGCCGCCTGCGCCTGCCACCGCAGCTTCCACAGGCGCGAGGTCGAGGCTGACCGCGACTGCGACTGTTCCTCCACCACCACCTCCGGTTGAATTCAATCATCCTAGCTAGTGCTTATTGCTTTGCGCATGTGGGCTGCTTGCTGATGGGTCGGGAGGTCATCAATGGATCGGAGGCATTGAAATCATTGGTAGGTGCATTATATGGATATTTGTTTTCTTCCCTTTTCTTTTGGTATTGGATTTTCAGTGCCATGATTTAACATATGAGTTGGCGTGTATGTGCTTGCTGAAAGCTTGTAAATTTGATGGTTTGTGCCTGTATATATTTAGTCTGAAATGTGAAAAATCCAATTTTTATCTGTACATAGATAATTTGCCCATTATCTGGAACTTAAATGCTCCTGGATCGTACTTGAAGCTTAATTTCCCCAACGACGACGTGATTATGAGCTAGTTCGTGCTTTTGTTCTGGCAGCATTTCGAGTGTGATATCTTTTTTTTAATAATGGAAACAAAGTTTACAATGTTTCCGGCCTCTGCGCAGTGCATACAGCCGAGTGTTTTTATTATTACAAAGAACGCAGTCATCCGATCTGTCTCATGAGAAGCACAATCAAGAAGAACCAAGTCTATTATTAAACCTCCAACCATAACTAGTACTCCCTCTGTTTCAAATTATAAGACGTTTTAACTTTCGGACTTCACGTTTGACCGTTCAGTCTTATTCAAAAAATTTGTGCAAATGCTATTAATTTGATTATGATTTGTTTTATCATTAAAGATATTTTATAAATAACTTATTTATTTGTATATTTGTACAAAATTTTTGAATAAGACGAGCGGTCAAATATAATTTCGAAAGTCAAAAACGTCTTATAATTTGAAACGGAGAGAGTAAAAAGTTGCATGGCCGCCACCTCCATGGATGCACAGATTGATGGGATGTGGTTCTGTTCTCCTCGAAGCTGCAGCAGCGCTCAGATCTGCAGCCGAGTATGTTCCCCTGAATAAAGCCCGAAAAATGATGAATATCTAACATTGTTAAAACAAATATCATTCCTGCATCGCCAAATAGCCCAACAAAAGGCCGCTACCCCCACTAAGATAATCGTACGAGCCTTCAAGGTAACACGAGAAAGCCAATTGCTCGCTATATGAGCTATTGATCTAGGTGGGTGTAACCCCGTAGCTACTTCTACTACCCTCCAAAGATTTCGACGTGATGGCAGTCAAAAAAAGGTGTTGAATTGTCTCATCCCGATTACAAAAACAACACTTATGACTACCCTTCCAATTTCGCTTTTTAGATTGTCCTTTGTTAAGACTACCCCAAGAGAGAGGTACCAAAGAAAAATCTTAATCTTGAGGGGAAGTTTTAGTTTCCAAATTCCTTTGTGACGAAAGGGTATATCTTGGTTAATAAGATAGTTATACATCGAGCGGGTTGAAAAAATCCCCGTCTTATGGAGCTTCCACCACACTGTATCCCTTTCATTAGTCAATGTTATTTGAGAAACTTGAGCCACGAGGGCATCATATTCCGTGCGTTTTATCCCGATCAAATCCCTCCGGAAAGAGAGGTTCCATGGTTGTTGACCCATTACCCTTTCCATCGTAACATGGTGGTTGTAGGCAACATAGAACAAATTAGGATAAGCATCACGAAAAGGTCGAGTACCACACCAAGCGTCCTCCCGGAACCTTATTTGGCTCCCGTCCTTTATCCTAAAGGAGACGCAAGTGAAGAACTCATCCTTGACTCTCAAGAGGCCGCGCCAAAAGTGGGAGTCTCCTTGTTTGATTTCAGCTCGGGCTAAAGTTCTCGAACCCGGATATTTGTTCCGGATAAGAGTTTGCCATACGCCTTCCTCATTTAGGAGTTTGTATAACCACTTACTCAAGCAAACACTTATTTTGTACCTCTAAGTCTATGATGCCAAGGCCTCCTTGATCCTTGGGTCGACACATCAAGTTCCACTTGGCGAGGCGGTATTTATGAGTATTCTTACCCCTTGCCAATAAAATCTGAAACGTATCGTATCTAGGACTTTGAGAACTTCTTTGGGAATTTCGAAGAAAGACATCATAAACATCGGAAGACTGCTTAGAACCGAATTAATCAGAGTAAGCCGACCTCCATATGAAAGATGTTTTGCCTTCCAGACAATTTAGTCTTCCTTCAAACCGTTCCACAATTATTCTCCAATCATTATTACTGAGTTTTCTGTGGTGCATCGGAATACCCAGGTATCGAAATGGGTATTCTCCCATCTTGCAGCCGAAAAGCTCGAGTATATTGATCTTCGAATTCTTTTGCCTCCCCATAACAAAACAATTCGCTCTTGTGGAAGTTTATCTTCGGACCGGACAGTTGCTCGAAAGCACATAGCAATAGTTTCATGTTTTTTGCCTTCTCAATGTCATGGTCCATAAACAAAATGGTGTCATCCGCATATTGCAAAATAGACAACCCATCATCCACTAAGTGAGGAATTATCCCATCAATCTGTCCTTCATTCTTTGCTCTTTTAATAAGCACGGCTAGCATATCAGCCACAATGTTGAACAAGATGGGAGACATAGGATCCTCTTGGCGCAATCCTTTCTTTGTCTGGAAATAATGTCCAATGTCATCATTTACTTTGATTTCAACACTACCTCCCGAGACAAACCTTTCTACCCAACGACACCACTTAGGGGAAAATCCCTTCATACGTAGTGTCCGTTGTAAAAAGGACCACTTAACTTTGTCATATGCCTTTTCAAAATCAATTTTGAAAATGACTCCATTAAACTTCTTTGTGTGGAGTTCATAGATTGTCTCATGTAAAATGACAACTCCCTCCATTATGTTACGCCCAGGCATGAAAGCCGTCCGAGAGGGCGAAACAATAGAGTGTGATATCTAGATTTGAAGTTCTCTTATTTTACTTGCAAAGCATGGTGGCCGGAGCATTCTCTAGTTGACTCCTGTCCTTTTACTGAAAGCAATTGTCCTTTATTTATTACAAATTGAGGTTATCGAATAATTTAATTTATCTCCTCACGCTAGCCGAGACCGAGATGATGATTCATCGTCATGTGGGACTGTGTGTTCGTTTCTGTGGTCTAAACTTTAGAGCTGTCACATCAAAAAAAATCTTACTATTTATGAGTACTAAATAAAGTTTAATTATAAAATAAATTACAGCCCCCTATACTAATTTACGAGACGAATCTAATGAGGTTGATTAAGTCGTGATTTGAAGACGGTTACTGTAGCATCACTTTAGCAAAACATAGATTAATTAGGTTCATTAGATTCATCTAAAAAATTAGCATCAATCTGTCAATAGGGTTTTATCATTAAATTGATCGAAATATTCATAAATAGTAAGATTCTCTTTGATGTGACAGTGCTAAATTTTAGAGGGTAGGAAACGAACACACCCTTATTGTCCTCATGACGCTATGGGTGAAAAATATTGTGTGAGCTCTCATCCATAGGTTGAAAAATATTGTGTGAGCTCTCATCCATAGGTTGCTAGCCATGTGTCAATTCACTGCAGCTGTTGCAGCATATGACTGTTTACTGTTGAAGCTCTAATCTAAATCTTATCTTAGTGCTTGGTACACGCACTGTGTGCGGGAGGCCTCATTTTCACCGCTGTGGCGCTGTCATTCCTGCCTCTGAGGTGTTGCCATGGCCAAATTGCCAAACGATCTTCTAATTTGTTGGAACCACTTCTCTGAACTTGTACAGTAAGCGGCCACCACAAGTGGTTTATGCCAGCTTAAATCTCAAACAGGTAACAAATTTTTTTAGATAATGAGGTGACAGATAGATGACTGAAGATACAGAATCAGTGATCTGCCCGGGCGGCAGGACGACGGTGTGGTGGCCGCGGCAATAACTCAGTGCAGCGCGCGCGAGAGCACAATGCCATCTCTATCCATCGACCCTCCATGTTTGATCGGATTTGCTTTGCATTCTGTAGTGCCCAGCTGGGATCTTTTCCGAAAAAAAATAGTGGCCCTGTTTGCGAGATACCGTTGGGGCTGGCCAGTCCAGTTGTCCAGCAGGGACTGTCCATGGCTGTGCATTACGTGGTGGCACCATCAAAAAATCCAATGGGATCGATCAGTACCACCATGTGTATGGATTGGGATCCCTTGCAGTGAACTGCACGCTGTGCAGTATCCACTGACGGGTGGGGCTACGTGCCGCACGACCCTATCTGTCAGTGGCTACTGCACACGTGCAGTCACGTCAGAGGATCTGCGTCCCGTGTGTATAGTGGAAGCAAAGGCGAGCTCATCTCATATCGTATCTCTATTGGATTATTTCAATAAGCAATTTTTTCGGGTCCAAATGGAATGGAATCTTCTTGTTCCAAATTGGAAACACTTCATCAGGAGCAGAAAGTCGATCGAATCTTCGTCACCAGCTATTTTTGACCCTGATGGAGTGCGTTGAAGGTCAGCTGGTCCTTGTGTCATGTACGTGCGCGAGGGCGGGCACAGGCCATGTGCCATATGCCTCCGTTCTCCAGGTTCAATTTCTGCCAGGTACATGGATCATTAGCTCCTGGTCTAGTTTGGTAGCGCCCTTTCGCTTTCGACGACGCATCCATGTCCGTATCAACACATCAGCAACCACGTCACCGATCCACATGCATGTGTGCATGTTCTTGGGTCTCAATCCATTCATTTGGTAGGGTTGCTTTTTTCTTCCCTGCTTGATTGGAGTGGAATTTGTCAAACCTTTTTTTTCTTATACACATTTTCTCATCACTCTTTGTTCGTTGCTTATTTACACTTTTTAGTGCATGGAAATGGCACCTCTAATGTGCCATTGATGTGTCTTTGACACATGATACCACCACTGTAACTGACAATGGAATAACAAACGGACTTGAGATTCAACCAGTGGGCATTCAAGGTTGTTTTTTTGTCCTTTTCTTTTTTTAAAAAATAGTGACGGATGATTGTGTACAGGTGGAATCAGATTCTGTTTGTGACAAAATAATTTTGAAAAGACCGATGGCATCAGTTCTGTTAGCTACTCTGCTAGTGCCCTAATAATTCAGTAGCGATGTAGAATTTCAAACAGCTGGCACATGGTAAATCAAGTAGTAAATTTTAGAGGCTCAGGATAAAATATGGTTTTGAAGAACATATGACAGATGCGCCAGCTACATGCAGAAATGAGGATGAATTTTTTTCTGCATGGTATAAAACTATATATCAATGCTAAAACGAGAAAAGAAACTGCATTAAAAAAAAACGAGAAAAGAAACAGTAGGTGCCGCATGCATAAGGTAGAGGGCATAGCTTAAAATAGACACGTGACCTAGAAAATGAGTGTTTGCATTTCATTCAACTGTTTCAAGTTTTATGTAGATGGAGTTTTGTAGTAAAAAAATATTAGACGGAAGCTAACTCCAAAATTCCAGACAAAATGGGGCCGACGGAGATTGGTGTGAATTCAGTGCTTCTCCTCTAAAGAAACGGGCTATAAAAAACGCCAGCAAGATGAGAAGTTTCCTATGCAAGGGTTGTGACTTGTGAGAATGCCAACTGAGCTGAGCCATGATTATGAAGCAAATATACATTGGCAAACACCATTCGGCACAACTTGATGACATGCAATGCTCATCCAACATGATCCTAATTCCTCGTATTATGCATGGGACATATGCACAATTTGCAGATGATCAATTACATAATAGTGCTAAAAGTTGACTTGTCAATATGTGTGGCCCGGACCAAAACTGAATGTGTTTCCATAGAGTTTTTCAAGGTTCAGGTGGCTTGCCATTATGGAAAAACAGAACACATTTCGAAGACATTCGATTGCTTGGACTCTTTAGGGATATATCTACTAGCTGGAACTTGTTCCATTATATATAATAATCTCATGTGGTACTTGCTAACTTCATATTAAGGATATAATTCATGTCAAAGAAAAAACTCTCTTATACGGCTTGGTGATAAAGCTTTCCCTTACAAGTTCACACGATATTTATTTATTTATTGGGATATTTTTTTAAGGAGAAGTAGAAAGTATTTTTTAGAACAAGCACAAAATTTGTTGTTCAACCACACAAAAGAATTATTGGACGCTGCGTTGGCGCGCTGCGCCCATTGGTTTTCTTCTATTAGGCCCAAAGGCTTGCTACCTAAATATTTTGGGCCAGAAAAAATGTAGGCTGACAAACTCCCTGTTGGGCTGAGCACTTGTAGCAATGCAGCCCAGAAGCAGAAGGATCCAATCCAATCCACACCTGACACGCCGCGCTACACGTGGTTCGAACGCGATGGATCCCAAAAATTTTCGCGTCTTCCCTCCCAAACGAAATTCCAAATTCAATCCCCCCGCGCGCTTGGCTTCACTAAACACACCCAAATCGAAATGCCAAATCCTTCCCTCTCCGCCAGATCCCCCTCCTCTCGATCCCCAATCCTTCCAATTTCGATTGATGCGGCCATGGTGCGCGAGCTGCGCGTCGACTCCTTCTACGCCCGCCTCCGCGCCGCCGCCACCGCCGCCGGCGCCGCGTGCTCCTCCCCGCTCCTGATCCTCCCCTCCGCCGCCGACGCCGACTCGCTCTGCGCGCTCCGGGTCCTCGCCCACGTCCTCTCCGCCGACTCCATCCGCTTCTCCGTCTACCCCGTCGCCTCCGCCGCCGCAGCCGCCTCGCTCCTCGCCTCCTTCTCCGCCGACCAGCCGCTCTGCCTCCTCCTCATCAACTGGGGCGCGCACCGCGACCTCCGCGCCGTCCTGCCCCCGCCGCCACCGCCTTCGTCGTTGACTCGCACCGCCCCATCCACCTCCATAACCTCTGCGCCGCCAACGACCGCGTCGTCGTCCTCTTCACCACCGACGACGAGCACACCGCCGATCTGTCCTACGACTTCGACGTCTCCTCCCTCGCTGACGCGTCCGACCTCGCCGCCGAGGGGGACGCCGACGACCACCTCCGCGTCCACGGGGATGCCTCGGACTCCGATTCCGATGCATCGGACTCAGATTCGGACGGCGAGGGCGGCAGGAGGAAGCGGCGCCGCCTCTCCGACGACGCGGAGGCGGAGGGCGACCCCGCGAGGCTGTTCGGTAAGCTGCGGCGGGAGTACTACCGCCTCGGCACCTTCCACGGCAAGCCGTCGGGGTGCCTCATGTACGACCTCGCCCACGCGCTGCGCAAGAACACCAACGAGCTCCTCTGGCTCGCCTGCGTCTCCCTCACCGACCAGTTCGTCCACGAGCGCATCACCAACGAGCGCTACCAGGCCGCCGTCATGGAGCTCGAGCAGCACATCAACGGCTCCGGCAACCTCGACCTCTCCGGCGTCGGCTCCGTGGTCACGCTCAAGGACGGCACCAAGATCCGGGCGCCCGAGACCTCCCGCATCGCCTACGAGGACGAGCCGAGGCTCATGCTGCTGCGGGAGTGGAGCCTGTTTGACTCCATGCTCTGCTCATCCTATGTCGCCACCAAGCTCAAGACCTGGAGCGACAACGGCCTCAAGAAGCTCAAGCTGCTGCTGGCAAGGATGGGATTCGCGCTCGCTGACTGCCAGAAGAACTTCCAGTACATGAGCATGGAGGTCAAGCGCAAGATGCGAGATGAGTTTGATAGGTTCCTGCCTGAGTATGGGCTCACTGAGTTTTACTACAGAAGCTTCTTGAGGGTGCACGGTTACCGGTCCAAGGTTTCTGCGGCGGATGTTGTGTATGGTGTCACAGCTTTGCTTGAATCTCTGAATGCTGAGTCCAAGGACTCAAAGGGGTCTTCAGCTGCTGAACAGTTTTGGATTGCATACTCAGCACTGTCACTGACCAATGTCGATCAGTTGAGAAAAGGGATGCAATCTGCAATTGAGATACAGAGGGCTATATTGAGACAAGGAAGCGCAGCAATCACAAAGACTGGGTTTATACGGAGCACAAAGAAGTTTCGGTGGGTGAAACTTGATGATCCAGTGGACACTGGTAAGCTGTGCCATCCGCAGGCACTTACCAAGTTCTGCTTCTTTCTGATGGACGCACTGAAGGAAAGGGGCGCCAGGATGAAGCCACTAATCTGTGCTTGCTTAGCAAAGGAGCCTGAGAAAGTGCTTGTCGTCGGTGTATGTGGGAAGCCAAGGCTTGGGGCTGTTCAGGGAAATGCGTTTGGTAATGCTTTCAGATCAGCAGCTGAGGAAATCGGTGCTGACTATTTCCATGACATGTTTGAGTCATCATGGATTGTTCTGGATGTTGTTGCTGTCAGTTCTTTCATGATTCGGTTAACAGAGAAGTTGTGATGGCATGAGCTTGTATAATTTGGATTATTCTTTGAGGTTCCAAGATGGGAACTGAAAGCTTGACTGCGATGCCTGATGACACAGGAAAATGTGTCTTCTCAGTGGCCCAGCTGACATTTCACTGATGTAGGAAAAGAAACCTGACAAGCATCAGCATTGCTAAGTTTGAGCTGCACAATGCCCCAATGAACAATCATTCAGAACTGGAGAATTGAGGTATGCCTCACTGTTCAACTGCCCCATTAGCAGATGGTAGATCAGATGCAGTCCTGATTCTAACATAGAGGGGGCAGGCTATACTTGCTTACTGATCTTGTTCTGATAGAACTGATGTAGTGATGTTTGTGTTTGTATTTCCATAGACATGTCTGTTGTATTCAATGTATCAGAAAGTTTCTTGAAATTCTATGAGTTGATAACAAGTGTTTTTATCTAATATACAAAGGCAGATGTTCATTTCTATCACAAGGATGTCTCTTGAGTTATCCTGTTTTTGTTTTCTTGAAACTGACTTGTAACAGGTGCCTTATCAAATACGCAAGGCTGCAAACAAGCATGCCCTCTCTTCTTTGTCTAAGCCATCTTAAGGGCATATGCATTCACATAATCACATGTATTATTACGATGAATAGAAATAATGAAGTACATCTATAATCTCATTTATATGTTAGTGTAGAAAACTGTAATTCTGTGTACCTGTTCTATGTTCTTGACCTTTATTTCCAGTATGAACAAACTTGCACTGTTGTCTACCATACAAAGGAATATCAGCCTTTCAGTATCAGGTATGTTGCATATCCCGCTCCACATTGGTTGGTAATAAGTTGCAAATTTAGAGGTTTACTTCATCAATATGCTGGGCCAATGCTTTTGTACATGGTTTGATTTGAGAATAAGATGCTATTCAAATCAGTATGCTACTGTTGTTGCAGTGCAGAGAAGGAAATAACTGTGTTAATCCACAAGGGCACTAGGCTACATTGATCCGAACTCTAGATAAGTAGTAGATTTTTCACAGTATTGCCTTATGCAATTCAGATCCTATATGGGTTAATACGTGACAGTTGCAGAGATCTCAGATTTGCAGTATGGCTCACTAGAAGTTTTCAATTAGCTATCACAAATTGGTGGTTCAGAATGATGAGCAATAAAACTGAAATGCATATTTTTCATCTTTCCCCTGTCAATGTGCGTGAAAGCTTGAGGTGTTGGGCATGTCGATTTACTTTTACGCATTGAAGTTTGCCATTAAAAAAAGGTAAGGTGCGATTAAAAATAGACACTTGTTTGTGATTAAAAACACATTTGGCTGTGTTCCTACTCCTGGTTCATTTGAATTCCAGTCTGACTGAACCTAATCAATTTTTGATTGTATAATGGTGGCAGCGGAAATATCATGTATCTTTCTCCTTGTCCATTCCTTAGCTGTACATGCTGCTTTCTGTCAATAAATCATAGCCTACATTCTGAAAGACCATGGCGATGCATGTCTCTATACATGGGTTGACATAAATAATTGTCTTAAGTGAAACCGGTAATTTTCACGAGAATCAGATGCAGTAGCACCATTGCATTACGTTATGATGGAGGTTCTTCCATGTGTATTCTTGCGTTATGTTTCAGACTGAATTTTGAAAGTGCTTTTATTTCAGCAATTCAATCTCGAAATGGAAAATACAAAACTGTGAGTTTGTGAAACAAAATAATACCAAAATGGACCTATAATATACCTGGGCTGCAGGATGGGCCTATAATATGGTACATAGCATGGCCCGTTTTCTCATTCCTAGCGGCCCAAAATTTTGGGACGACGTTGTTCCTCTGGTTCTGATCACGACAGTCTCTCAACGCATCCGAGTTCCGGGCGAGCAACGTCGCCCGCGCGTTCTATCGGTGGTTGCTGGAAACCTGGCACCCATGGTCATCTCCTCGCCTCTGTAAGTTCCTCAAATTTCCAGAAACTTGCTTAGTATTTCCAAATTATCCGGGCCCGGGGATGTAAATTTCTCAAAATAAGGAGGTAATCCTTTTGTCCTGGCTTCCATGCATTTACCTAAGAGCTGCCCACACGTGTTTTTCTCTCGTAACAACCAGCAGACCCTCGTGTTTTCATGCACTTTGTCTAACAAGGATGTCTAATCGAACGCTAATCAAAGTTTGACGGGCGCTGACTCACTGTTGATTCATTTACATATGCTGTATGGACAATAGAAAGCTTTGACAGTGACATCTCATCTTCTGTCCTGTCGCATTTTCCCGATTGGAAATAAAGCTAGGGCGTTATGTATTGTTCTGTCAGGCTATATATATGTCCATTTCATTTGAAGCTAGAATGAATTCCAAATCACATCTGAGTTGAGAGCGTTGTATCTGTAGTTCCGTTAACGTCAACTAGAAAGGCCACTTTCTACTCCATCTCTACATCTATCAGCTAAACTTTTGCCTTGTTTCTGTAGAATTCTAAGCAGCGCATTGTGCTATTCTTTTCTTTATAACAAGTATATAATTTCGTCTCACATAATATGGCTACAAAAGTTCCCAATGATTTGTCAGTCCACATTCCCAACTTTTCTTCCTCTTGCTTTCCAGTTTCCACAATGAAGAAACTACTGCCTCCTTATTTTAGCAGAAACCAGTCATCAATAAAAATAAAATTATGGAGATATTAGTGAATTGATGGCTCACTACTCATTTTGAAATATTTTTCCTTTTGAAAAAATGATGACCATTATGAATTATCCATATTTTATTGCAAGCTAAGTAAATTTCTGCTTTGTTTTGGCCTGACATTGCAACCAAATTCTTCAGCAGCCCACCTTTCCTTTCAGTTTAGTGACACTTGTGATAAGATTCAATTGGAAACATCCATGTTATCATTTTGTCATCTCAAAATGCATGATCAATTGATGGTCCCGTGGCAATAAATTCATATTAATTTCCCCAACTTGCAGATAGTGCCAGCTGTCTGTCTTGTTCTGAACTTACTGGTGCGGCTATGTTGTGTCAAATGGTTCAACATCTTAATCCAGCTCTTCGATCTTCCACTTGACCTTGGCAGATCAGCTGGGGCACATAGAAGGCAACGTATGTGTCATATGCTCTCGCAAGTCATATTATCTCTATCTATTGTGCACTGATGCGGGAATTCTGCATTTAATTAGTTGGTTGTATAAAAGTCCCCCTTATATTCCTATGTTGAATCAAAACATGTATTTGTCAAAGTATATACTTATGTGTTATGTGGGGTTTCTATCCATTTTGTTGCTCAAAATATACACCAATGACCCATTTGTTATGTATTGATGCTTCTCAAAAAGAGGCATCCTGCATTTGGCAAGCTGTGCAAGTGGAAGATTTGCAATAAGCATTTTATTACAGTGAAGATTCACTAGTGTAACCTAGAAGATCAGAAACCTCCAACTTGTTTAAAATTCTATCTTATGATTGCTGTCTTTACTAAATGCCAGTCGTATGTAGGAAAGTGAGTACTTTTTCTTTTATCAAGCATGTAGGGGATCTGTGTTATCATTGTATCGTCTCAAATATTGATATTTTTATCATAGCAGCTCTCTATATTTTCAGTACAAATACAGTTAAAGATATCATGGGATACAAATACAGCTGCTATGAAATTTCCCTTTCAAATATCTTGGGATACCAATGAACCACAGAAAACTTTCTAATAGTGATTGGTTGATTATTGAAGAGAAATTTCAGAAGAAGCTAAGTAGTTGGAAAGGAAAGCTTATGTCGGTAGGGGGAAGATTAGTGCTCATTAACTCCATACTCACTAGCTTAGCTATGTACATGTTGTCTTTTTTTGAAGTCCCTAGAGGAGTCCTTCAAAAATTAGACTATTTCCGTTCTCGCTTCTTTTGGCAAGGTGATGAGCATAAGAAAAAGTATAGACTTGCTCGTTGGAGTGTTGTATGCCAACCTAAAGAATTTGGGGGCCTTGGCATACAAAACCTTGAGGTACAAAATAAATGTTTGTTGAGCAAATGGTTGTTCAAATTACTTAATGAGGAGGGTATGTGGCAAACACTTCTAAGGAAGAAATATATGTCAAATAAAACCCTTACACAACTACAAAGACAACCTGGAGATTCACACTTTTGGGCAGGTTTAATGAAAGTAAAGGACATTTTCTTTGAAGGAGGGTCTTTCCTTGTGAAAAGTGGTACTCAAGTACGGTTTTGGGAAGACACTTGGTTGGGTAATGAACCTTTGGGCATAGTGTATCCTTCTCTTTATAATCTAGTTAGGCAAAAGAACGCAACGGTGGCTAATGTTCTAGGAACAAGACCGTTAAATGTTTCTTTTAGGAGAGCCCTAGTAAATGACAATCTTAGAAATTGGCATAAGCTAGTGGCCTCGGTGGTATTTGTGCAATTGAGTGAGGAAAGAGACATCTTTAAATGGGACCTAAGCAAGAATGGCCTTTTCACGGTTAAATCTATGTATTTAGCAATGATTCAACAAGGGGTAGTGCCTTGTAAAAGCCCAATGTGGAATATCAAAGTGCCTTTAAAAATTAAAGTTTTTCTGTGGTTCTTACATAAAGGAGTAACTTTAACAAAGGATAACCTAGCTAAGAGGATGTGGCAAGGGGATACAAAATGTTGCTTTTGTACTAATATAGAAACAATACAACATTTGTTTTTTGATTGTCACATGGCTAGATTTTTATGGAACACTGTGCATATCACTTTTGGAATTTAACCACCTACTAGTGTTACACACTTGTGTGGCTCTTGGCTTAGCGGTATTCACCCATCAACTAAGAAGCTAATACTAGTGGGAGCCACGGCGTTATGTTGGGCAATTTGGTTGAATAGGAATGATATGGTGTTCAATAGAACTAAATCCAACTCTTTCTTGCAGGTGGTTTTCAGGACAACCCATTGGATAAGATGGTGGTCGTTGCTGCATAAGGAGGAAGATCGCTTATGCTTGAAAAATGGGTGTCGGTTATTGGAAATCATGATTATGCAAGTCTTTGCCAAGTTTGGTTGGAGTTTTCATCATAGGATTGAGGGCTAGTACCTTTCGTTGGGATTCCGTTGTCTTGTTTCGCTCCTAGAGGGCGTTTTATGTAATTGGTGCTCTAGTAGATTTTCTTGTGGTTGTTGGAGTCTATGTACTCGGTTGTAAACTTGGCTTTGTGCATCCTTTTGGTGCAGCGGCCGGAACATGTTTCCATTATCTAAAAAGACACCTAGTTAGCACTTACATCAGTGTTCCACTATGTAACTTTGCCACATTCGCATGGTAATATTATCTTGTTTGACATGGATAGATTTTTCTACATATATTACTTTTTCTGGGTTTTATATAAATACAGCAAACATATTGGATTTCATAGTAGTAAGGTGTTAATAAAGGGTCATCAGTATATCTTACTTCCTCCGTCCCATTGAAAGTGTCGCTATGGTATTCGTGATCAGTCAAACTTTTTAAACTTTGACTAGATTTATAGAAAATATAAGTAATATTTGTATCTCTAAATTAGTTGATTATGAAAGTAGATTCAACTATCTATCTAATGATACTAATTATATTCAATAAATATTTATAATTTTTCATATATTTTTGGTCAAAGTTAAAAGATTTGACTTCTGAAAGCGAGAACGACACTTTCAATGAGACAGAGGTAGTAGATGGTAATGGCTATGGTGGTCTAGCTCAACAACAGAAGAATCGGCTGGCCTAGGTGGTCCTGCTGGTGCTAGTCTAGTTAGTAGTTGGGAGGTAGCCTGCTGATTCTAAGTCATGATTATGTTGTGCAGTTGTACTTTCATGTGCAGTTATATAGGAGTACACAACTTGAGCATCGTCAAAAGATATCCTGGCCGACACAAAATTCTGAAGCAATTGCATTAAGAGGTTTCATCTTGTATTGTACTCAAACTGTATACATTTGTGTATCAAAGTACCAGTCGTGTATTTGAAACTAAATTTAAACACAAACTTATATAGCCCTTATAAAATTTTCCTGGCCTTTGTATCCTAAGTCCTTCTCTTTTAACTGCAATCTTAATTGACTGGGAAGTGCCTTAAGCATTCAGTGATGAGATTCAAAAGTATTCAAATTTTTTTAGTGAGGGTTAAGACTTGACAGAGGAGTGGGGTTTTTTTTTATTGAACCATGTTTAGTTACACGTTATTTTTTCTCTTATTTTGCATAAAAAAAGATGCATTATGATTTTCAATATGTATACAAAATGAGAACCTAGAACAAGAAATGAGATGATTCATAAGCATAATTTGAGAGTACTTTGGTTGATAAAACAAGACTTCGGATAAAAAAAGGGACTGACTGGCTAGCATACCTTATAGCGATATTTAATCCTTATGATTGTTTATGGCAGGTGTACACAATGTTGGCATGATAAATCTTTAAGGTTTCAAGTGGTGAAAGTCTTACAGCTGGATTGAAAGTGTTATGAGGTCAGCTGAAATTCATTTTTGTTTCCAATTCACACTCGGAACTGTTTAGGGTTCTAAACCTTTCTTTTTTTTGTTACTTTATATCAGCTGCCTTTTAAAAGAGCAACATGCGTCACTTTCAGATGCATCTCTTGCATTCTTACTCATGAGGGTATCTATTAGGGACCAACTCTTGTTAATACCTAATAAAAGAGATGGGAACTTATGTCTGCCAATAGACAATGTAGTACGGAATGTGCAAAACACAACGAATGTAGGCATCTCCACAAGTCAATAGACAATGTAGTACATAATGTTCATCTGCACAACCAATATAGACATCAAAACAAGGACCTATACTCTTTTTTTTTTGAAAAAAAGGCAGGAGCACTACCATTTATCAAGGACCTATACGTACTCTGATATAGGTCAGCATGAGAGAGGAACAATTGAAGCCTCTTTGCAACCAAGGATCAAATTCCTTTTCCTGTTGGTGTTGATGAACTTTAAGGCAAACCTTTTCACATGACTTCAATATTCTCTAGAACCAAGGATGAAATTTCCACACGTAAAGTTTTCTTGACGAAGAGCAGTTTTGTTTTGTTTTGAAAAAGACATGTAAAACATTGTTGGATGAAACTGAGACAAACTATTCTTTAGTGTTTACCCTTAGTTGCATTTCACAAGAACTTTCTTGAAAGACGGTGAATCGAGTGTGTGTGTAGTCCACAGGGGGTATTATGAATTGACCTTTCATACTTAATTGCTACCTGCGGGTTGGTTGTGTTGGCATATTCCATTGGTTGGATTAAATTACACGTGGGCGATATGGTCCTGCCTTGGTCCCACCTTTACTCTGATGGCTATTGCGAGATGGAGATTTATATATTTCTAGTATAATCGATGCTTAAGGGAAAAAAAAAGAGAAGATGCTTTACTGAGTTGAGGCACATGCAGTAGTTACGGCCTTTTCAATTCATATGACATATGAAGTTTGATTACGTTGAGATGATTTCCTAAAAAAATAGTTATGTTGAGATGATGTTTCATATTTCATAGCTTATTGACTCACTTTTTCTGGCTGATATGAGTGACCCTGGAGCACTAATTTTTGGCGAGGCAGAGGGGTGTCATCCTTCTTTCATTTGGTTGAAGAATTAATGATACGAATTAGCTAGACTGTGACTTGACTCATTATGTCCTAGTTGCGGTTCGGCTAGAAAATTAAAAGCCCCGAACAGTTATGCTTATATTCTGGTCCAGCTTATAGATGCAACTAGCAAACTGGGTCAGGAACTCACTGCTCAGGTGTGGCACATTGAGATTTTGGAGACAGGCTAGGCTTTGTGCAGACTTTAAAGCTTGGGATTTCATCGGCGCATAGAATTTCTTATTAGTCAACTCAAATTTTCCTACATGCAAGTTCTATAATCTGTCATGCTATTTAATTTGATGAACTACACATCTTTGGAAAGAAAAATGGTCGCAAAAAAAAAATCTGTAAAGACTTTTCATCATCTAGTATTGTTTTGGGAAGGTTCCACAAAACACTATATAAGATATGCATATGTCTTTGTTTTGTGCAGATGATATAAAAGGGACATGCACCAGAGAAGGACACGTTTGGGCTCTAAAATTTATAGCTGTCACATCAAAAAGAATCTTACTATTTAGAGAGTACTAAATAAAATTTAATTATAAAATAAATTACAGGTCCCTAGACTAATTCACGAGACGAATCTAATAAGATTAATTAAGTCATGATTAGAAGACGATTACTGTAGCATCACTTTAACAAAACATAGATTAATTAAGCTCATTAGATTCATCTCGAAATTAACACCAATCTGTCAACAGGGTTTTATCATTAAATTGATCGAAATATTTATAAATAGTAAGATTCTCTTTGATGTAACAGTGCTAAATTTTAGAGGGCAGGAAACGAACGGGGCCTTAGTCTGGGTTCATATGGACGTGACCATTCTTTTTTTCTTTTTTTGCGAGAACAGCATTCTAAGCGATCTACTGTGGCTTATTTTGAAATACAACTAACTGACAATGCATTTCTAGTGATGTTGATGACTTTACTGGCGCCATTTATTATCACGTAAATATGTTGCACCATGTGGTTGCAAATATGCATGTCTTATATTGAAATATTGCATAATATAAAAAATGGCTTAGCATTCATATGATTTATATGGAACCATTCATTTATTTTGCAGGAAACGAAATGAATACTGTTTACTTTCAGCACTAAATGTGATCAGGGACCATCCCCTTGTCGACAGAGACAGCAAGTGACCGATCCATCTCTGTGCAACATACTGTTTATCTAATTCAAAATAACATACTCTACTACTACCTCTTTTTCAGGACTGTACAAAGGAGTATTGCAACAAGCCATGCATGGGGTCTATTGATCCACGCCAGGCCCAAGCGAAGATATATATACTTTGGCTGCAATGCAATGAATAAAAAAATCAATTAATAGGCTTTCATATAGCTATATGTATGTCAAAAAAAAAGAGCAGAAATCACGTTAATTGCATCATGCTTACATTGTTACATGTCACATATAGCTAGGCTCCCACTTGCAGACTTGCTTATTCCTGTTTTGCTATCTCTTATTCTTGTGACTTTTGATGGCAGGGTGTGTCAAATTAACCTACTTACTAGGAACAACATTTCCCTCACAAGCCTGCGTTGACTCACATGCATGGGAGTTTTGACTAGTATATATATGTTTGTATTGCTCGTCTCATGCAAGCATTCATCGTATATATATGTGTGTACAGTAGTAGCTTCCTTCTAAAAGTAACTTGTACCAACAAACTAGTAATAACCTATCTAATTAACTCTGACTTGTGCTGATCTTCAGTCATATGTCTCTTCTCCTTTTTTTCCCCTTGAGCTAATGATAATAACTAAAACAGCATGGGAACTGAGCAGCAGCCGTCGGACAGATCCATGAGATCGGCGACCTGCTCGGCGGCCTCGTCCAGCAGCCACTTCTCGATCGAAGACAGGGGCGGCTGTGCCTGCTGCTGCTTGGGTTGTTCGTGGTGACTGCGTTGCTGCTGTTCCATCAGCACTGGCTGCGGCGGCAGCACGTCGGCGAAGGCCGGGAGCGCGCCGCCGGCGGCAGACACGTGTTCGTCAAAGGACAGTAACGGGTGGTTGATCTCGGTGACCGATGGCTTGATGTCGGCCACGTCATTCTGCAGCGTGTTGCTCTTCATGAATCCGTCGAGCAGCTTGGAAATATTGTCCATGCTCGACGCGTACGACGAGGACGAGCTGCTCTCGGCGTCGATGGAGCCCGGGGCGGCGAACGGCGAGCGCCGGGCGATGATGAGCTGGTGGGTAACATTGCCCGGGTTGCTGCACGATGAACGCGGCGTGTAGTTATCTTTGGAGAGGGGGTTGTTGTTGGTGGTGATGACGTGGTGGTCGACGTGGCCGCCGGCGCCGGTGAGGGCAGGCAGAGTGGTGGTTGAGGATAGATCGGAGGGAGGCGGCGCGAAGATGGCGCCGATGGCCTGGTGCTTCTTGAGCTTCTTCTTGAGATGGGTGTTCCAGTAGTTCTTGATGTCGTTGTCGGTTCTCTGCGGGAGGTAAGACGCTATGGCCGCCCATCTGCATCAATTCATGCAAAATTGGTTGATCATCATCATTTTGCTCTCTCTAGACATGTTGCCCATGTTGTTAACTAATTAATTATGCAGCTAGCTAGCTAGATGATGATGATGAGAAGAAAGAACCTGTTGCCGAGCAAGGACTGGAGGTGGACGATGATGCCTTCCTCGTGAGGGGTGAAGTTGCCGCGCCTGATGCCGGGGCGGAGGTAGTTGGTCCACCGGAGGCGGCAGCTCTTGCTGCAGCGCATGAGGCCGGTGTTGATCGGCACCGACCTCCAGTTGCCGGGGCCGTGCTCCTGGATGTAGGAGACGAGGATGATGTCCTCCTCCGGCGTCCATGGACCCTTCTTGATCCCCACCTTGTCGCAGCACGGCGGCCGCCCCATCTCTTCTCAACTCTTTGGCTACTAGCTAGTACCTTCTCCGGCGATGGCTGCCTGCAGCTTCTATGCTGTCTTGTGGAAGTGCGGCAGTGACGCACGGTGTATATATAGGAGGGAGAGTGAATGTGAGAGAGCTCCTTTTCACTTGCTATCATCTAACTAACCTATGAGCTAACCTGATCACTTCTTTTTCACTTTCTATCACAAGCCAGTCTAGCTACTAGTTATATGCATGCTTTCTCTTTCTGCTGTCAACAGCATCACATGAATTATAGAAATGGACAGTTTGACACCCTCTTTAAAGCGAGGACGGGCTCGAGTACCTCTTGCCTGTTGCTTGCTCCTATGTGAAATTTAAAGCTAGGCGTCCTAGACCTTTTTCAAACAAGTAACCGGAGTCGAGGCGCTTTGTTCTGCCGTGTAGGAAATAGATGTTGCATTCATCTGGATGCGATGAGTCGTACATATATGGATCCGACGTTAATTATAGTTGTACAAATAATCAATATGTTGTACTGATATATATAATCATGAAATAAACGATTGTGTTACAACTGTATTTAGAGCCACTTGTTCGTGATTACAAATGTTTTCACACATTGTAAAACAAAACTATAGCCATACTTATTAATTTTTTGCAATACAGATTAATAAGTCGTAATTTTGCATTAATAATGCACATATGGACATAGTTATATGGTTGGAGTTGGCTATAGAAGTTTTCTATGATAGTTAGATGCAAATAGTTTCAAGGCATTTCACTGAAACTATTGATAGTTTGAAGGCGATGAGTTGTAGTTCTATAAGTTCTATGATAGTTAGAACTTACAACTAGCCAAACTTCTTAGTGTCGGCACTACTTGCTAGTACTTATTGTAATCCTGATGAATGATGATATAATGTAAGCTCCAATAACCTGCACTTTAAAAATCCTTGGTCAAGACGTTTTTTTAATGAAACAAGAAAGGAGGTCCTCTTACTGATTATAAGTTAATTATAAAAAAACCGAACAAGAGTAGGAAAATACATGAAGAAAGCAAAAAGAAAGGGAGAAAAGCTGTTGCAAATGTTGTAGCCATTCCATCGTTTAGTTGGTGTCTCGTTCCTTCACTCTTACTACCTCTGTCCCATTGAAAGTGTCGTTTTTGACTTTTCAGATTTCACGTTTGGCCGCTTGTCTTATTCAAAAAATTTATAAGAATATAAAAATAAATACATTATTTAAAGTATCACTAATGATAAATTAAGTTAGAAAAAAATATATAGCATTTACAAAAAATTTATGAATAAGACGAACAATCAAAGGACGATGTCTAAAAGTCTAAAACGACACTTTCAATGGGACGGAGGAGTAGGAGTTAGATGACCAAAACGAATTATTTCTTGAACTTATCTCGACATGCTTGTACAGTGGGGTCCTTTCCTTTAAAAATCCTGTCATTACGTGTTGTACAGTGGTCAAGGCCTTTTAGTGTACCTACAAAGAGACGTTTGCGAATCCGACGCAAGTTTGGCTACTTTTATGACTCCAACTCCACCACTTACTTCATTCCAATCTTTTTGGTAAGGAGTCTCTGCAGCAATAAGAACATACTTAGCTGGAAATTTGAAGTGGGTCCACTTGATTTAAATTTGAAGTGCAAAGCTGGAAGGCCCACGTTGCATCTAGCACTAGGGTCAGTAGCGCGTCCCTTTTTTTAGTGATCACAAGATCAAATCAGGATCGATTTCATGCATGCCTCTTGATTAGTTTGCGCAAGCCAATGTATTGCTAGCTAAGAATTCCTAGATGGGTCATGAATAACGAACTGCTGGTCCCTAATTAATTCATCACCGCGCAGAGCCATATACCCCAGAAGCATGTGCAGCTCAATCCTTGAGAAGAAGAAGAAGAAAAAGTCCAGGAAACGGAAGCAATGGTCATGTTATGCAATAATTACCCACATCTTGTATATATATAAAGTCTGTGGTTCCAGCCACAGTGGGAGATACCCACATCTTGTGGAAGCTTGGCTTCCACGTCACAGGCCCTGCTAGATCGACCACACGTCGCTTTTTTTGTTAATTATAATCCCACGTGTCCGTATACTTGCTGCCCCTGTATGCCCGATGAGCGGCTATATCCATACACACATGTCTGGATACGGTCTTTATTAAGGCGTTGCCCTAGATTAAGCGTTTCCATACATAAAGTTGTTACAGCATATGGTTTCAAAATTAATCATGCATATGACCATTTGCTTCCTCTTTTTTTTTTCCAAAGAAGAAGGCAACATTTTTTGCCTGATCGTGTAGCTTCTTCTTGCAAACTGAGGCATAAGAAATTCAGAACTATATATTGCCAACAAGCCCATGCGTGGCCTCTTCATATGCACACATCAATAATAGTACTTTTTTTCATCTTTTAAAAGATCAATAGTAATCCTTTTGCGACGTAGCCTTTTGAAAAGAATAGAAACTGTGTTTCAACAGTCACAATTTCTTTCAGCGTCTTAATTCACCGAGTTAAGGAGTCACAGTGAGTCGTACATAAATGATCTTCCTGTTGTGTGGCTGATCAAGTCGTTCATTCCATGGATTCACATTATCTAAAAAAATTCCATGGATTCACCGGGGAAAAGAGGACTCACAGCTTAATTGCCACCAGTGTGTGTGTGTGTGTTTGTGTGATCAGTGGTATCATGTCCTTCTCATGTCAAACAGTAGCTACATAAATAATTAGGACCACTATTTTGGGACCGGGGGGGGGGAGCAAAGTATTAAAGCAAGGAAAAAGAGTTCCATACTCCCTCATTTAATACCGTGTCGACCGTGTATGTTGACCTTGATTCTATATCATATCCAGCGTGCACGTTTGGGGTTCTTCTTTTAGGGCTGAACTGTTAAACAGTGCCTATGCTAATCCTAGCTAGGTACTACTATATAACAAGACGCCTGGATGACCTTTATTAGCTTGCTGATGACATAAAATTGAGTTAGTAAAGTTCTGTGGTTTCTTAGGAAACGCAACAAAGATTGTCTATCTAAGATCTGGCCTTCCGTGTACATATGCATATAACTTTTCTCTATTTTTCACTCTCTGGGTCTTTGAGCATTTCTTCGTACATTAGGGCAGAGGTTTAAATTAATGTGACTCATAAAGTAATTTTGATTGATAACAAAACAAGCAAAAAACGTGAACTAATAACCGTTGGACCATATTTAAGTTTTTTATTTTTTTTCAAGAAAACTGGTGGGGCAACGGCCCCTACAGAGCTTTATTTAAAGAAGTAAACAGAGAACATAGAGAGAAAGGAAATTTTAGGATATCCATTGTTGTAACTCATCTTTATGCTTGGCCGGTTTTAAGCTTAAAGACGAGGTATTTTTTTTTGTTAAGATAGTTTAGTTTTTGAAACGACTGTTTCGGATCGTGAAGTACATCGGTTACACGATGCAAAGTAAACCAGAGCTATTATTTTCAACTTATGCATGTAACACAGCATCTGCTTTTTATATGGTAGAATTTCTGCTCCTGCTAACGCGTGCACAACAATTCAGAGTGATTGAAAAGTCAGGTCGACAACGGGCCGTACGCAAAGGTCGGTATGCATATGTTAGCGCCGGTGATCCGGCCGGGCCGTACGTAGAGGATCGATCAATGGTCCCTGCTGCTGCTGATGGCTGTATAAACAGGTAGTGCTCATTAAGTAGCTAGCACTACTAGAAAACTAAGCTAGGCCGACGGTTATGAAAATGGCCGACAACCCTTCGGTAATACGATGTAATGACCGACAGTTTTAGTTTTCCTGACGGTATTAGCATGGACACTCGGCCAACACTGACCATGGCCGACGGTCTTTTTAATCGCCGACGGTGCAATGGTAACTCTCGGACATTACAGCACCAAGACCGACGGTTTCCCCTATGCTGACGGTTTCGTAGCACCCTCGGTCACTAGATGAGCCAAGGCCGACGGTTTTTCAATTGCCGATAGTTTTGTAGCAACCCTCGGTCACTCTATGAACCAAGGCTGATGGTTCCTTAGTTGCCGACAGTTCGTTAACAACCTTCGGCCATTATTTGTACCTAGGCCGATGGGTTTTGTAGCAACCGTCGGCCACTATATGAACCAAGACCGACAGTTCCTTAGTTGCCAACAGTTTTGTAACAACCTTCGGTCATTATTTGAATCTAAATCGATGGGTTTTGTAGCAACCCTCGGTAGTTACATCGGTCAAAGGCGATGAGTTTTATATGATGAACAATCATAGGATCTATTGAAGTATATATCATGCCAACTTCTGGATACTTTTTATTGAGAAAAGAGCCTCTCAATAAAAACCAAGTGTGCAATCATAGTTATAAAGAAATTGCAGGTATATACTATATTCTTTTCTAGTGTATATCATATATCAATTGGGGCTATTGGTTTTATAGCATTACGGCATGAACCTGAAACTAGGAATGCTAAGACATATACAAGCAAGGATGCGAGCTGACCTGCAATGAAGTTTGATCATGAAGAAATTACAAATGACACATGAACACGTGTATATAGTTAATGCCTTATATAGCAGCATGCCGTCTTTGCGTGAGTGACAACTGGGGCCGGCTCACGTTCCTTTGCCGGAGCCGCACACCTCGTTGGTTTCCTGGAGGCTGGAGCCCGCGCCGCTTGCCGGATCGGGAACAGGGTGAGCGCCACCACCGATCGATCAGTCATGAGGGAGCTGAGATCAATGGAAATTTGATGCTGCACGAACTCAGAGAGACAGTGACACGATTGAGAAATAATGCAACACAACGCAACGACATTATTTACTAGCTCTCGCACTGCCTCAACGCGCAGGGGTGTTCCCGTAGCGCCCGACGGAGTGTCGCGCTCGACGCCACCGATCCTCTGCTGCCTTGCGCCACTGCTCGCGCTGCACCGCTGCGCCTCGGCCTCCAGCTCCACCCGGACTCTCTCCGTTGCCCCGAGTTTCTCGACCACGCTGGCCTCCCTCGCCTCGCTCTCCCGCAGCGCGTCCTCCATCTCACGCGCCCGCGCCGCTGTCGCCTTCACGGCCTCGCCGGCCTCCTCGATCGAACGCCCTCGGCAATTAGGTTAAACTCTCAAGAAATCAAATCGCCGAGAGTAAACTGTCGGGAATATCCCGTCGCAGACTCTTTGTCGGGGATTCTCCTATTTCCCGAAGGTACCGTCGGTGATATAATTTCCGACGGTGGTATCCCGACTGTTAGCGGTTGGCGGCGCTCAACCTATTTCCGAGTGTTTAGTCATTTGCCGACGGTTTTGTAACCCTTCGGGGTAAGTAATACCGAAGGTATTTAATTAACCCTCGGTTATTTAACACTCGTAGGCTATTTTATTTCCTGACCATTTTGTAAACTGTCGGTGTATGTATTTCCAATGGTATTTAATTAACCATCGGCTATTTAACACTCTCGGTCATTTTACTTGCCAACAGTTTTGTTAAAGCTGTCGGATATTTGTATATTGCAGCTTTTTATTTCCAATATACCTTTTTTGAAATACAAGCCATTCAAAATGCACACCATAATATCAAGGCAGCCACACAAGTGTATACCAGCAATAATCAAAATACTCCAGATTACAAAAGTGCAATCCAAAAGGAAAATAAGAGATTGGACATAGTTCCGTAGTGCTTCTAATGAAAATACTCATAGATTTCTACATGACCTATACTCATCACCAGTATTCATCATCATCATCAAAATGACCTCCATATTTTCCATAAGCCTTGTGACCTTCACCATCATAGTCGAGTTATCTTCACCATAGTCCTTGTAACCTTCAGCATCATAGTCATCGTCAGCATCACCATAGTCCTTGTAGGCTTCACCATCATAGTCATCACCTTCATGGTAACTTTCATTGTCTTCACCAACATGATTGTAACCATCACCATCATCGAGCCATGGACAACATTTTCCTACAAAAATGACATGAACCATTAGAGGGAGCCATTCCTTGATTTACATTTTCTAGTTTAACATGAATGAATGGTGGCCATAGTTCAACACTAACCGGTATACTTCCTTGCTGACCACGTGTTTTATTCTTCACCGATAAACCAACATCAGATTCTGAAGTTGGCTACATGAACACAATAATGCCAATGTAAACAAAATGCTTTGACATTATATAATACACTATTTTTTCATGTGCAATTCTGTTTAATGTCACACTTTTCTTAATTGTACAAGGAACCTATGGAAAAAATTTCAGAAGTTAATTACCAATCCGTTTCTAGATGTATTTTCAAGGCACATGATTTGTTTACTATATGTTTTGAACCTATTCTCATAGAATCAGAAATGATGCATTAATGAATACTTGTATAAACAATTACAAGATATACAGGTGACTGAACAAATATTTGATCTATTTTTTTCTTCCTTTTGTAATAAGTAAATCACCTCAATATGTATAACACATCAAACAAATATTTTTGATTACTAGAATTTATATATACTGGTATAAAGGAAATAATGTAGAATTTGTGCTCTTTCAGAAAACTCAACATGAAAATCTTCTTTTATTGAAACCTAATTGGTATGCAGACCAGAAAACAACATGGAACTAAACTTACCAAGTCAGGTGCAGTTTCCTCAAGTAAGGCATCAAAGTCATATCCTCCTTTTGCAGCCATTGCCTATCCAATTTTTTAGACTAGTAAAGTGATAAAGTGATTTTATATAGATAATAAACAGTTTTTGTCATAATATGTATTACCCGCATAGCACGCTCCAGTAAACATATTCTTTTATTTTTTGTTCTAAGTCCCATATTTTCTCTTTCAAGTTGCATTTCTCTAGCAGAAACTTGTGGGTGTGCACGTCTGGTCCTTGTCTTGATTTGTTCTTTGTCAGTGATCTTAATCGCTTCATCACCTATTGCTAGCCTCCCGTGTGGTGTCCTACCCATGTCATAAATTATAGCAGCATCAAATTGAGGATGATTAGCTTGCCAATCATGTCCATGCTTCTGTTCCATAACAGCACCATATTGTGTCTTTTGTGAAAGAAGCAAATAAAAACAACACACATTAGCAATTAGATTTTAAAATTAAGCATTAGAAATCATGTCTATATTAGGCTATTTTTGTGTGTTCAGATATAGTACCCATCTCTCAGTTGCAATTGTACTACACAGCTGATTTGAATCTGTCCCGGGTTCCAATTGATGTGTGTGCAGCCAAGCACCAGTTTCTCCAGGGTCAACACCAGTTTTATTTGTCTACATTCAGACAATAAAAGTGAGATCATAATTTTTTTTTCATGCTAGCAAAATATACCCGATAGTAATTTATTACCAAAAATTGGCGTGTAGCTGCCAAACTTCTCGAGCCACTGCGATGGTACACAGCAGAACCTCTAGCTAATCGATTTCTCTGGGCAAGTAATGACTTCCTTCTAAACTGTGGTGTACTCCAGTGTGCACACAACAACCTCCAGCCTTCAGCATTCGTGAATTTTTCTGGCTTGGCAGATACAAGGGCTTCTTCAGTTGGCCAACGATTGCCCTCTTCATCCAACTCTTCTGCAGGAACCTTGCCATCTTCATATAGCCTTGCAATAGCTTTTTTTTTCTCTTCATGTAACATCTGGTTAACTCTATTTCGAAAGTTCAACCCAAGAACTCTATCAGCCTCATCTCTTTTACCTTCAGCACACTTGAAACGCCACTACACAAGCATAGCACAGAATTGGTTCTCTAAGGGAAAATGCAAATAAGACAGAGGCAAAAAAATGCAAAAACAATGACCATGCAAAATATATACCCAAAATTCTGACAGAACCCTCTGATCATTTGGAACACCCTGAGTTGTTGTCTTCTTGAAATCATCCCATGTTAACACTGGTCTTGGGCCATTGTCAGTTTGGAGAACATCTGGGTACATCTCACGAACCAGAGCCCCCATCACTGTTGCGGGTACACGAGAACCCTTGAGGGGTGTCACTTTCCAGCCACTAATTTTATAGTAGTAGATAGAAAAAAAATCATGTTAGTAGGTATAAACAAGTTTGTAAAGCTGAATCAAAATTTCTAAGCAATAATAAATCATGTCAATGAGCATAACAAATTTAAAAGTTGAATCAAATTTTATGAGCTATAATAAATCATGTCAGTGAGTATAACAAGTTTGTAAAGCTGAATTAAATTTTCTGAACTGTAATTTTTCTTACGTTCCTTGCGGAGTGATTGTTGGTCTTTCTTCCTCTGCAAGTCGCTGACCGCTTTCAGTCACACTTCTTTTCTTTTTCTCTTCAGTCAACTGAGTTGACGGAGCTGGTCCATTATTACCTACAGAAGTGTTAGATGTTGATCTGCCTGACTTGGATGATGAAGTAGCTCTATGATTCAAGAGTCGATTCATCCTGTGCAATGCATATAATAATCAATTCAACCTGGTTGGTTTCCAGAGATAAGAGGAAATCATAAATAAAAAATAAAACAGAATCAGATGTAACACAAGTGAAAGCTACATTATTATGTCCAATACTCTTATGCACAATGAAGTAAGGAATCATTGTAGAAAAAATAAAAATGCATTCAGTAGTCATCAAAATCATATTCAATCTCATTAGCTTGTGTGTGGTCCTCTTCATCATCCGTATCTTCATGGCCATTATTTTGCTCAAAAAATTCCTCTTCTTCATCTCCGCTACTATGTGCATCATCTGAATCGTCATCTACTAAATATTCATTACTGCTTTTCTCTTCTATAATGGTAATTTCATTAGGATCTAGGACATCATCTGACTCATTTTGGGACGCAATGGCATCATCAGATGAACCTTCAACATCAATGGAAAAGCTTCCATGTAAAGCATCTTCTTGGAAAAATACATCTGCAGTATGCGACTCATGTGCATTTTCTACATATGCAATACTAGGTTGTATCTTGTAAACAACCCACCAACCACGAAGATCACGCCTTTGTGATGGGTAGTGCACGTAGTATACTTGTGTGGCCTGGTGCGCCATAGCAAATGGATCAAAGTTTGCAAGCCTTGTTGATGAATTTACCTCTACCAAACCTAGCTTAGGATCAGACCTAAGACCTTTAATAGGATCAAACCAGCGGCACTTTAGGAGAACCATTTCAATTCTTCTACCAGCATTAAAAGATAATTTTATAATGTCCTCTATGACACCATAGTAGTCAAGTTGCTGGTCATCTGAGGTGAACGAAGTCAAACAAACCCCGGTGTTCACTGTTGCCAGCTTTGCACGAGAATTTTCATATCGCTCTGATCTAAATCGGTAGCCATTGATATCATACGAATTATATGACAAAGCTCTAGATCTGCAACCATTGGCTAAATTCCACAAGTCCTCATCTGAAGTTGGATCATTTCTACACTAGAAAAAGAAATTTTATTTTTGTTGTCAGCATTAGATATTTGAAAGCATATGTATATATATTTAGAAGAGATGTGGTTAAAGGTCATAGTTATTTACAGTTGTTCTGAACCAATCAACAAATTCTTCTATCATCAATTTATCAAGATCCTCAATAGATAAGTTGGGGTTCTCTGCAGTCTTTTGTTCTTCAAATGCCCTATAATTTTTTCAAAGTATAAAAGCAGCAGCAAGCAAAATAAAATAATTTATATTTAAATCACTTACTCTCGAAAACGGTCTACAGCGGAGCAATTGTTCAATATGTATAGCCGTGCAGCATTCAACTCTTGTGGTGAAAGGTCTACAGACACACCCCTACCATGAAGGGTTCCTGTATATTGGAAAATATCTAAAGTGCAGCCATCATTGTGTACGTGTGTTCCTCCATTGTTGTATCTATCAACACTTTTCCAAACAGTATGTACATGCTCACTAAAGTATCCTGAAAAAAAATCTGTAATCTCTTGTACAATATGTGCCTCTACAATCGAGCCCTCTACTCTTGCCTTGTTATGCACCTTGAGGCGAAGGTCGTGCATGTACCTCTCAGCTTGGTACATCCAGCGAAATGCTACAGGACCACCTACCCTTGCCTCATATGGAAGATGCACAATCAAATGTTCCATTGGATTAAAAAATCCAGGTGGAAAAATTTTCTCAAGCTTGCATAACAAAACTGGGATCTCCTTTTGAAGTTCAAGCATTCTCTTTGACTCAATTTCTTTAGCACATAGTTGGCGATAAAAAAAGCATAATTCTGATATAGTCCTCCATTCTTTTTCAGGGATGAAGCCTCGCAATGCAACAGTTAAGAGACGCTCAATGATCAAGTGGTAGTCATGGCTTTTTAGGCCAAGAAAGTTTTGCTGAACCAAGTTCACAGATTTGCTTAAATTGGCAGCAAATTTATCTGGAAACTTAAGTTGCTTGAACCAATTCAGGATTAGCAGTTTATCATCCTTACTAACACAATAGCTTGCTCTTGGTTTTGTCCAAGTGCCATTGGACTTTCTAGTCAAATGTAGAGTTGGACGGTCACAAATTAGAGGCAGATCAAGATGTGCTTTAACATTATCCTTAGTTTTGTTTGGGATATCTAGGCATGTCCATACAAGTGCCTCGGCAACATTTTTCTCATTGTGCATGAGATCAATGTTATGTCGTAGGAGTAACTTTCTAAAGTATGGCAACTGCCATAGGCAACTTATATCTGTCCAGTTATGCTGCTTACCAAATCCGTCAAATTTATGTGGACCCTTCTTAGCAAGAGTTAGGCTCTGGAGCTGTTCATAAACCTCATCTCCTGTCATGTACTTTGGTGGAGGATCAAAAACTTTAGTTTTCTTACGAAAATATTTCACACTGCTACGGAATGCATGCCCAGTAGGAAGAAATCTCCGATGGCAATCAAACCAACAAGGTTTGTGTCCATTCTTCAATGTAAATGTACTGATATCAGATCCACAAATAGGGCAAGCTAGTTTCCCGTGTGTGCTCCAGCATGATACTAAGCCATAAACAGGAAAATCATGAATAGTCCATAGGACACTAGCCTTCATAGTGAAGTTTTCCTTTCAATGACAGTCATAAGTAACAGTACCAACTTCCCACAAATTTAGAAGCTCATCAACTAGAGGTTGCATGTATACATTGAATTTCTTCCCCGGGTTCTCACGGCCAGGAATAACAAGTGCAAGGATAATGTTATTCCGTTTCGTGCACATTTCAGGGGGAGTTCAATGGGACAACAAACACGGGCCAACAAGAGTACGGGGCTGCAGCAGTACTAAAAGGCTGAAAACCATCTGTTACTAAAGCTAGACGCACGTTTCTAACCTCGTCAGCAAACTCCGGAAATGATTTGTCAAATTCCATCCAAGCTTCGCCATCGGAAGGGTGAACCATAACATTCTTGTCACGTGGTTGTGCATGGTATGTCATGTGCTTGGCTGTGTTCTGTGACATATACAATCTTTGTAGCCTAGGAGTAATTGGGAGGTAACGCAGAACCTTTTTTGGTACTTTCCTATGATTGTTTCCTGTTATTGGCTTTTCATAGCGAGATTCCCCATAAATAGTGCAAAATGTTTTATTTTCATTATCTTTGTAATATAGCATGCAACCTTTTGGGCAGGCATCAATTTTCACATATGGCATCCCTAGGCTATGCACAAGTTTCTTGGATCTATAAAAGTTTGTTGGGAGATTTTTAGCAGCCTCTTCTCCAATAGTTTCATGTAGAAGTTTCATTATTTCATTATAACCAGCTTCAGACAAGTTGTATTGCACTTTTATAGCCATAAGTCGTGCTACAATGGATAAACGAGATTGGGAGGTCCTGTCATGTATTGGTTGGTCGACTTCTTCTAGCAAGTTATGTAAATCTTTTGCAGTTTGTGTTGGCTCATCACCAGCAAAGGCCCCTTCTGCAGCAATAGCATCCTCTAGCATTTCATCTATCCTATCTAAGCCATGTTCAGATTCATATTCAACATGTTCAGAAATGTTAGCCTCCCCATGGTTAGTCCATCTCTCATATCCCAACTGGAAACCATGACGACATAAATGTTGCTCCATTTCATTCCTTTTACGCTTGTGGCGGCAATCGCACCTAGTACATGGGCATTTAGATGTTCCGTCTCGTGACTGCTTCAGGCAATGAGAAGGCATGGTCCAAAAAAGCATCCAAACCAGTTTTTCAAGTTGAACTAAACAGACTGTCTTTACGCTCATTATACATCCAACCACGATCTTTATCCATAACACTCCACCTAAATATAACACTGCAGCTTTCAAAGACATTCAAAATTTATTGGACTGAAGAAACACATATTTGTCCCCTCCCATAATACGTTATTCAACAGGTGGCCTCGAATTTTTATTGTATTGAATTACAGTCTCATAATTTCCAATGAATCTATGCCACATTAGAAAAGTGCTACGACACATCAATTTTCAGAAGTTACTTATCCACAAAAAAAGTGGCCAATATAATTAGTTACATATTACCTGCAAATGACTGAATAAATAAAGGAGATCAACGACCAGGTTTCTAATTACGCACATCAAGCATCAGAAATAAAATTAACAAAGATCACTCCGCCATGTGTAGCTAGCTAATTATGTGTGTGGGCGGAGTGCTCTCGCAACACAATTACACATCAAAGATTAAACGAGAGACAAACATCAAGGCAATGGAGAAGGGGCGCAGCATACCCGGCGATGAAGACGATCTCAACGAAGTGATGTCGGAGGCGGCACACGTGAAGATCAACAGCTACCAATGGGCTGCAGGAGTTGGGTGCTGCCGCAGGTGGTTGCCCTCCAGCTAGCTGGATCGTCTTCAGGTTGGGGTGAAACAGATCGATTCAGGTTGGGGAGGAACAGATCGATTCGATGGAAGGAGAAAATACTATCGGGTTGAGGGGGAGCAGTTCTTTCCTATCGTGGGGGTCAAAGATTCCGGGATATGGAGGGTTGGCGGCAGATTTTGGCGCCGCAAAGATTTTGTTGCGCGCTCGATTCGGAGGGTCTACGCTGCGGCCAATTTTGGCGCCTGATAATTTTCCTAGTGCGCCAAATATTCGGAATATATGGAAAAGAAAAATAAAAGTGACCAATCATCTCCGATCAGATTTCTTAATATCTATTTTTCATTGTTTGTCAGATATTTTCCTTCTCCTATCCGAGAATATTTGTTCTTTAGGCAAACAATACAAATTATGGACTACAAATTTGTATCGTCATGTACAAGTTACCTTTCCATTGTGCGAACACGGCTGCAATATTAGTGTGCCATTTCATTTGTTGTCACGTTCATGTGACTTTGTTTTTTTATTGTCACGTTCATGTGACTTTTTTTGTGACACCGGCCCTTTAGGTTGAGAGAGATTGAGACGCACACGAGTTTGCTTAAAGATGGCCTGCATTGCCCGAGTAGTACACGCTCCGCTCCCAAAATCGTTTTCCCCATAAACTCCGATATGAACTGATCGCCTCTCCGATTTGTCAAATATTCCCATGGCTTGTGGCCGCGCGGACGCTGATGGCGTCCTTGTCCTCCACACACTAACAAATGTCATTGTTCATGCCGGCGCGGTCATGTGGTGATCTCGGAGCCAGCCGGCCGGTGCGTTGATGATGTTCGTACCTAATCGCCATGCCAGCAGAGCTCAAGTTGGATGCGTCATAGAGTGATCGAGGGTGCTGACCGGCGGCGCAGCTCCAACTTCGTCGTCGACCGGTTGATAGGGATGCTCATGCCGGAGACGCTCGCGCTCGCCATTGCTTCCGACACCAACCTCGGCTAACCGGGCCAAGAGCTCTAGCTCCACGCACCAGGTGTCCGGCGGTGGTTCCACCACTACCGCGACGCGGATAACCGGGCCGACAACACCCACGCCGAGAGGGCGAGCGTGCACGCTGCTTTGTCCGTGGCGAGCAAGGCGGCCACCGTGCGGTGGCCTCGGGCACGGCCAACCCGGAGGCCGACAACGCTGACCTAACATCTAACAAAGGCGTTCGATCGAGGAGGCCGGCGAGGCCGTGAAGGCGACGGCGGCGCAGGCGCGTGAGATGGAGGACGCGCTGCGGGAGAGCGAGGCGAGGGAGGCCAGCGTGGCCGAGAAACTCAGGGCAACGGAGAGAGTCCGGGTGGAGCTGGAGGCCGAGGCGCAGCGGTGCAGCGCGAGCAGTGGCGCAAGGCAGCAGAGGATCGGTGGCGTCGAGCGCGACACTCCGTCGGGCGCTACGGGAACACCCCTGCGCGTTGAGGCAGTGCGAGAGCTAGTAAATAATGTCGTTGCGTTGTGTTGCATTATTTCTCAATCGTGTCACTGTCTCTCCGAGTTCGTGCACGCATCAAATTTCCATTGATCTCAGCTCCCTCATGACTGATCGATCGGTGGTGGCGCTCACCCTGTTCCCGATCAGGCAAGCAGGCGCGGGCTCCAGCCTCCAGGAAACCAACGAGGTGTGCGGCTCCGGCAAAGGAACGTGAGCCGGCCCCAGTTGTCACTCACGCAAAGACGGCATGCTGCTATATAAGGCATTAACTATATACACGTGTTCATGTGTCATTTGTAATTTCTTCATGATCAAACTTCATTGCAGGTCAGCTCGCATCCTTGCTTGTATATGTCTTAGCATTCCTAGTTTCAGGTTCATGCCGTAATGCTATAAAACCAATAGCCCCAATTGATATATGATATACACTAGAAAAGAATATAGTATATACCTGCAATTTCTTTATAACTATGATTGCACACTTGGTTTTTATTGAGAGGCTCTTTTCTCAATAAAAAGTATCCAGAAGTTGGCATGATATATACTTCAATAGATCCTATGATTGTTCATCATATAAAACTCATCGCCTTTGACCGATGTAACTACCGAGGGTTGCTACAAAACCCATCGATTTAGATTCAAATAATGACCGAAGGTTGTTACAAAACTGTTGGCAACTAAGGAACTGTCGGTCTTGGTTCATATAGTGGCCGACGGTTGCTACAAAACCCATCGGCCTAGGTACAAATAATGGCCGAAGGTTGTTAACGAACTGTCGGCAACTAAGGAACCATCAGCCTTGGTTCATAGAGTGACCGAGGGTTGCTACAAAACTATCGGCAATTGAAAAACCGTCGGCCTTGGCTCATCTAGTGACCGAGGGTGCTACGAAACCGTCAGCATAGGGGAAACCGTCGGTCTTGGTGCTGTAATGTCCGAGAGTTACCATTGCACCGTCGGCGATTAAAAAGACCGTCGGCCATGGTCAGTGTTGGCCGAGTGTCCATGCTAATACCGTCAGGAAAACTAAAACTGTCGGTCATTACATCGTATTACCGAAGGGTTGTCGGCCATTTTCATAACCGTCGGCCTAGCTTAGTTTTCTAGTAGTGCCACTTGCTTATAAACTGAGCTTTCATTTGGACCCCTGAAGTTCTGCGGCTGCCTTGCACCGGAGGATGATCTCATATTATATAGATACATCGTCATGCTTCGGAGAGATCGATCTAATAACCTTACAGCAAAGCTATAGCTGTAAAGCACCACGTGTATATATAGTCGTTGAGTCGTACTAGCGATTTGGTGGCAGAGCGCAAGTCTACGTGCTGTCGTCCCAAGAAAACTCTTTGGAAACCTGAAACCATATGATCAGTTCAAGACATGCATGATTGCAATATATCCACCTTTTTATATAATGGATCTATATCCAGACTTTGATTCTCTTTGTGCATGTACGAATCCCTGGGCTCTACTGTGTGCATTATTAACTCTATATGGAATATTTGCACGTATGGTGAAGTGAGTTACTAGTACTTTTTTTTAATTAGATAATGAAGTGATAGTTTACTTACCAATAACGGCCTGGTAAAGCAGTCATACACTCAAAAACAAATCTGTACTTCAAGTGGGTATCCTCAGAGCAAATTCCTCTGAAATCACTCGATTCTTACTTCTCTGAAATTATGTAGAATCTGGTCGTAGCAGCAGCAGCTCAAGTAGAGAGAGGCAGAAACCAGCGATCAAACCTGATGGCATTCAGCATCGATCAGGTCAGGGCGTCGGGCATAATCACAGAGGGGAACGACGGAGGGAAATGAGCCCAGCCCAGGAGCTATGTCTCAGGCCTACACAGTGATGACGGATCCAACAATCAGCGATACAGCCCGATGGGCTCGAACCTTGTGTATGCTGGTGGCTGTCAGCCCAACGCTGCGGCTGTGACACAGATGGGCCGGTCGGGTTGGGTTGGACCACTATTCCCGCTGAACGCTAGGTCTCTCCTCTCCTAGTTTGGCTTATTGGCTAACACATTTCTATCCTGGTCAAATCATACATCCCATGTTTCATGCACGTCTGCTGGCTGCTAATTTAGTGGACTAGTAGTACTATCATTGTAGGTACTCTAATAATTAAGCAAGGCATTATTAGTCTTTAAAAAGTACGACAAATGCAAAATGGTAGCCCGCACATGTATGTATGTAACGCAAAATCCAGCTTGACGGCCGTTGTGATTTGACGACGTATCTGAGCACTGATCGATTTGAATTAGTAATAGAAGATGCTTGAAAAAGAGGCTTCACTTCACATTACGAATCTGTAGTTATGGTAAACTCTAGTATTTTGTTGACAGGGGCACTATTGGACTCCTCGTCCTTGGATGCTTTTGTTTGCCATAATTGGTCCGGCAAGAATAATGTCCATTGTATTGCAGGGGAGTAGGGTACGACATGCATGCATGACCAGCGCCTGCCAATCAGCCGTACTTATCCATTGTACTCGATTCAGGACCGATTGCTACCAGGAGGTCGCAGGCACGTATTAATTGGTCAAAGAAGACCCCCAGATCTAGTGAGTGAAACAGAGACCTGTTTTTGGTGATGCTGCCGTGCTTCATGCACGCCTGCATCCTAAAATCTTGGAGACGCCATATGTTTAGCGTATGGCCACCCCCAAACAGGAATTCAAACTGAATTTAACTAGTTATCTCTCTGCAGCGCTCGAGGTGGTCCATTACTAGAGGTTTAAGTGGAACAAACATGCAGACCGGTCAATCGGTCATAGTATGATGGAATTTGTTTCCCTTTGTTTGAGGGCATATGGTATGATTTGGGCCGTCACTCTCAAATAACAAAAATAGTGCGGACGTCAAAGATAAGAGCTATAGATAGAACTTTGGAAAAAGCTACTATAATACTTGCATCGAAAAAAATTTCCAATCGAAGCTTTCTTGTTCGAGGGAAGCAGAGCAGCCGCAATATCTGGGCCTTTTTGTCCTCTTGTTTTATTTCGGTTTGGTTTGACCCATCCATTCCATGGAAGAGGGAAAGGCAACCACCGCGCATACTATTTTCTTTCCATTCCTCCCTTGGTCAACGGCAACAGAACCTGCATGGCGGGCAACACCGATTGCATTGTGACATCCACCGGTTTACCAAACTGACGTTTCTTCTTGCCCCGGACGGACGGACGACTGGCGTTTCTTCCTAGACCGAGCACTAGGCGCCTCCATTTGGCTTGCTTCGGCTCTTCCAAAGAAACTTCTTTTCGGCTGAATTGGTTTCGCTTTCATGGCGCTGCCATAGGCCGACCTCAAACCAAGTGGAGCGCCTCTCAGTTCTTGGTTTCTTCAGACAAATAAGACAAGCAGTTCCCTGTCAATTGATTTGGTGATTGAACTGGTATGCATGAATTAACACCTCTATTCCCTAGTTTTTTTTCATTTGGAAGGGAATAGCTGGAGAGTTTTTCTGCTTGTGCTGTCAGCCTGTCATTCTGCCGTGTCGTAGGTTTGATTCATTGTTTACCTGTTTCAGATACCACACCACGAAAAAATCTCCGGCTATAGCTTCCGCTATAGCCGGATATAGCTGCTAGGATGAAGAACCGCTAAGTTATTCCAATTTTACCGCTAAGCATTGTGAGTCGCTAATAGCTGGCTAAATCCCGCTTTAGCCGCTAAATGGACTATAATTTAGCCCGCTAAATGAATGCATAGCCGCTAAAATGCACTTTGTTGTATTGAGTATCATTGTATTAGTCATGTTTCTCTCGTGAACTATTTATTCCTATTATATGTTAGCTGTTAGAAACTATTTATTTCAAGTGAAGATTGTAATAAACTATCTTTTTTTAATTAAGTTGATCAAGTCCTTTGTTAAGCAATGATTCTACTATTTTTTTTCGAAAACCGCTAAATGGCTTAGCCGCCGCTATAGCCCGCTATAGCTATTCTTAGCTGTTCTGTATGCTGACCGCTAAAGACCTTAGCCGGAGATTTTTTTCATAGATACCACACGACTCTTTTCCTTACCGCTGTTCATTTTGCTTACCTCGCTCGGTGAAATAACGGTGCACTATTCTAGAATTGTTTGTTTCATTCGATTCAATTCCTCCTCGAGCCTCCAATTCTTCACCCCGTTTTTCTGGGATTTCGGTGATCACTCCAAGGAGGTCCAATACAAATACAGCTCCATGCAGTTTTTATGATAGATTTGGCCTCTTCTGCTTTGTTTATTCTCTCTTCCTCCATGGCTGGAAGACAGCTTGTCACAACTCCTGTCCTGTTGGGATATCTAGCTGCTTCCGTTCCTTCCTAAAGAAACATTACGGTGTCTCCCTACAGGAATACCATCATCATACACTCTTTGCTCTCAACGTCTTCCTCCTCCTGGCATCTGCTTCTCCCGCCCTTCCTTTTGCTGAGGTACTTTATGATGGATTTTTACAACCTGAGTTATTTGTACTAGGCTCATGTTTGTACAACCTTTTTTTTTGTTCTCTGTAACATGGAGATATAATTCCGGTTTCTCAAGTTCTCTGAATAATTACATTTCTTTATCATAATTCTTTGTGCTTTAGTCATAACCTTTATTTTTTCCAATAGAAACTTCAATCATAGCACTAGTACCACTAGAATTTTTCCATTGGAAGCTTTATATTCTTTCAGGTCATCTTCTACTATTCCATTGAATTCGCATCATAAGAAAACAAAATCAAATGTTACCTTGTGTAGATTATTACCTTTTGGATTTAGATGGTGGACCGTGCATTTCTTGTATGTCTCACCAATTAACAAAAACTTCATTGGCTTGAGCTAATTGTTTTCCCCAGTTTGTTTGGCCCTGTTTAGGTAATGCTTTAAAATGGACAGCTGGTTCCTTCCTCTTTCTCCTAATGTCTTTTCAACTGTTTCTGGTATTTGCTTTGTATTTGTTTATATCCAAATAACAGGTTTTGGTATTGCTTTAGCTAAGCAACCTTCACTTTACCATTTTCGTCGCAAGTCTCTTCTGCATAGTTAGGTAAAACTTGCAAAGTAGTACCTACCTGAGACCAGATCCTACAACAATTTTGCAGGCCCTTTAATTTGTGCAGCTCGCTTCATTGCTCCCTGGTTATTATCTAAGACATGTGCAAGCAATTCATTTCACGCTGAAAACGGAAAATAAGTAGTACAGAGATGGAGCTGACAACCAGCAAAAGGAAGAAGGTGGCATCCTATTTCTTCCTTCCGTGTTCGGACAGTCTCATAACTTTCCTTTTTAATTTTGAGGAAGTTGGGTGGTATAATAACTTCATTTGTTGCCACTGAGTTAATATTATTTTTTCTTCATTCAGTTTATTTTCCCAAGAGTTCTTGGTACCAAAGATGGGAACCCCACATCAAGACATAGTACAGATTGCTACATCGACTCCACAGGTTGGTTTATGAGTTCATTGGATCCTTTTTACTAACTTCCTGTTATGTGACGATAAGAAGCATCTACCGCCTTCCCAGTCTAGGAAAGTTGAAGCTTGATGCATACCTGTTTACTGTTTAGTTCACTGATTAGGTTGCCAGCTTCATATTTGGAAGGGAACACTTACTAGTTTTTGAATGGTTGCCAATTCAAACGTTACTGTATCTTTTCAGTTGATTCAAAAGAGTCTTCATCAGTGGCTTCCCCGTCAACATCATCCTCATCCTTCTTCAAAAGTCTCTCTGGTATCTTATCGATTTCATTTCGCTACAGTTCCTTCTATCGCTCAACAGTCAATCATTAATCACTTTGAAGTTGAAACGTATCATCTTAACTCTTTTGCATGGTTTTCCTTTCTCTTTGCTGACTTTATCTTGTTCCAAACAGAGAGTAGAAGTCTAAAGTTTAGCAGTTTCAGTTCTCCTGCAACAACCAGTACTGCACATTCCGAGGCTTTCAGGTAAACATAGTTGTCAGTAATGTCACTAGTTTTCGTAATCCTTATTCTTTCGTGTAGAAGATCCAAATCTTTAGTTTTGCTATATATTACAAGTAACCATTTCCAGTAGCTCAAACTGGGAGATTTACTCTGTTGTTACCATGCTTTTCATAGGGTGTTTGCAGCCACCTGGAACGTAGCTGGGAAGACCCCTGACAAGGGACTGAATCTGATTGATTTCCTGCCCTCTGATGACTATTCAGACATTTATGTGTTGGGGTATGGTATGCACAGCTTTGGACATTCAAAAATTGAATAAAGCATCATAGAGATTTCACTGTCATTTTCATAACCACACCTCTAAACATTACAGAACCAGGCACGTTTGTCCTTATTAAAATCGTTGTCATTTATTTCAAACCTCCTTCACCACAAGAGATATCAGCACATTTATCATGCATGTTAATGGCAATAGCTTTCTTTTGGTGATGTTGCAAACCGTAGGTCCTATTCTGCTGACAATCATCTTACAGCTAACGATACCAGCTGTCAACCCATCAAGCTACTGAAATCAACTCAACAAAATCCAGTACCATTGTAATCTGAGTGATAATGCTTGATGTAACATGGAAAATTTTAATCCACATACATACTGTCTGTGTTTACCTGACACAAATAATCGCAGTTAATTTGATGAATTGGTAACTTGAAACATTGCTACATTGCAGATTCCAAGAGGTCGTCCCCCTCAACGCCGGCAACGTTCTCGTGATCGAGGACAACGAGCCGGCAGTGCGATGGTTGGCCCTCATCAACCAGGCGCTGAACCGGCCGTCACCATCACCAGAGGCCTCCGCCTTCTCCCAAGCTTCACCAGTGAGCCTGCCGTTCGCAGCAACCATGGCCTCCCCACTCTCATCCACGGCAAGCTCCAGCCCCTGGACCCGTCGCTGTTCCACAAGTCTTCGTCCTCCCACCGAGAAGTCCGCCGCGCCGCCATCACCCGCGGCCGCCGGCTCAAGTCGTGCACCTGCCCCGTGGACCAGCGGCGGCGGAGGCCGTACAGGACGCCGCCGTGCCTGATATCGATGGGCTGCAGCAGCCGGAACGCGCGTGACGTGGAGGGTGATGCGACGACATCGGATGAGGAGGAGGAAGTGGTCGTCGATGAGTCATCCATGATGGCTAACGGTGACAGCTTCCTGGGTTCAGACGATGTGAAGAAGAGCTCGGTGGCGGCGATGGCGATGCGGCGAGAGAGGTACTGCCTGGTGGCGTGCAAGCAGATGGTGGGGCTGTTCGCGACGGTGTGGGTGAGGAGGGAGCTGGTGCCGCACATCGGCCATGTCAGATTCTCCTGCGTCGGACGCGGCATCATGGGCTACCTCGGCAACAAGGTCAGCAGACTAAAGATTCAGTGCAGCTCAACGAAAATGCCATTCCATTGCCCTCACTATCAAATCCAAATACTCAAATTTGGTTGCAGGGGTGCATCTCCGTGAGCCTGTCGCTTCACCAGACGAGCCTGTGCTTCGTGTGCAGCCACCTGGCGTCTGGCGAAAAGGAAGGCGACGAGCTCAGGAGGAACTCCGACGTCGTCGAGATCCTCAAGAACACGCAGTTCCGCAGGCTCTGCAAGAGATCCGGCCGCAGGATCCCCGAGAGGATCCTCGACCACGAGTAAGTTCTGATGCAGTTTCCTCCTCCTGCATATTTGAGTGTCAGAGACTTGAACTGAACATTGTTCCAGCCGTGTCATCTGGCTTGGTGATCTGAATTACCGGATCGCTCTGACCTACTCGGAGGCCAAGAAACTCGTTGAGGCCAACGATTGGGCTGCCCTCTTCGAGAAGGATCAGGTAATGAACCAACCAAACCAATCTGTTCTCCATGTGTTACTCTGTCAAGCTCTGAAACTGTGGGTGGTGTTCATTTGGCATTCTGAAATGAACTGAACAGCTCAAGACTGAAAGAGAGAATGGAGTTTTCAGAGGGTGGAATGAAGGCAAGATCTTCTTCGCTCCAACATACAAATACTCCTGGAATTCCGACAGTTATGCAGGTGAGGACGTCACGTCGAAGAAGAAGAGAAGAACACCAGCATGGTAAGACTTCTAACCACACCTTTTCTGAATCCCAAATTGAAATCACGTCAGAACAAGCATGCATGCGCTTTGTTTTTTCAATTTCAGTATACAGTTGTTCTCAAACCTGGCAATTTGAGGGGTACTAAACTTTTCGCAGGTGTGATAGGATCCTTTGGCATGGGGAAGGGATAGTGCAGCTCTCTTACATCCGTGGGGAGTCGAAATTTTCAGATCACCGGTCCGTCTGCAGTGTGTTTATTGTCGAGGTTGCAGTTCTCGACAGGAGAATTATCAAGGCTGCATTAGGTCCCAACATGAAAGTTGGTGCAGAAGAACTCCTATGCGTCCCAGAGACGTTGTAGCAGCTTTGCAGTTGCAGTTAGTGGCACAGGATACGCAGAAGCTTAACATACAGAGCAGATATGCTTATACTACTCAAGTATTTGCGGCACTAACTTCAAAGGGCTAAAATTGCGCAAACTGCTAATTTAGGGGTGATAACCATAAGTTACTGGTTAGAGGAATTCAGAGCACCGCAACCCGGACTGCTCCCAGGGCCAACTGAAAAAAAAAAGGTAAAAATCTTGGTGTGCCCATGTTGTCACAAGAATCAAGATGGTACCATTCTGCATGGGCTGGAAACAGAAGGGTTCCCAAGACCATGAGTCTATGTCTGAAATGAAGCCTTGATTCAATGGCCATTTTGATTAGTTTAGGGGGACAAGGTTTAGGAGTTCGATCAGCCGTTCAAAATATAGTCTAGCTATGTACTCCGTATGTTCATGACAGTCAATTTGTAAATCTCTACAGAAGCACAAAAGTTTCTCATTTGGGACCATATCGTCAAGTGATTTAATTTATTTTGTTACAAAATTTGTAACGAAGCACAACAAAACAGTCTGTTTTTAATTCTGTCATTAACTTGTACAGATAGTTTCCTTGTTTTTCTACCTACTTGGAGCAGTCCCTGCCTGCTGTACATGTGTTGTAAAAAAGAGTGGTAGCGGTCTTTGTAACCTTTTTTCTTTCTTATATTAATATATATCTACAACAGGAGGGGTTTCCCTGCTGTAATCTTCAAAAAAAATAAAAATAAATAAATAATTCTAACGAAGCAACAATACATCAGGCAACTTCAGGGAACACAAAATGCATCTCTAGACATTCACAAGAACTATATATATTCCCACAACGGAAAATTTTGAACAACATAACAATATATGGCAGACTATGAAAAGAAGTAATTTATCTGGCAACTTCAAACGCTCTTACATCATACCAGGTATGGACGTCCAATTTGAGGATCAATGGCCCCTCGAAGCATGGTCGCGGTCGGTCCTCATTGCATTCTCTCAGCATTCTGTTGATGCAGCCGTGCCATCTTGTTTGGTGATCTGAATTTTGCAGACGAAGAAGCTCGTGATTGGGCTGCTCTTTTCAAATTTGACATGTTTAATCATACAATCAGAGATTTAATATTTATATTGAATGATAATTAATAATTAAACTACGGTAGGGCACAAAAGTCACTCTCCTACAAAAAAAAAAGCAGACTAAACGCTCCATGCAAACCTACAGTCTATTTGTAAATCTCTGGAGAAGCTAAAAAACTGAAAGAGAACATGCTAAAAAAAATATGGAGTTTTCAGGGGATGGAACTAAGCCAAAGATCTTCGCTTCAACATACAAGTACTCCTGGAATTCCGACGTGACACCAAAGGAGAAAACACCAACATGGTAACACCTCTAACCACGCTATTCCTGAATCCCAACTGATTTTTTTCCAAATAATGTCACTTGTCAGAACAAGCATACAGTTTTTTTTTAATTCAGTTTCAGTATACAGTGTTTAAAGGCTTTGTTGTTGTGTTTCAGTGCACAGTGTTTCTGAAACCTGACAATTTGTGAGGGGTGCTAGACCTCACAACTTTTTTGCAGGTTTGATATGATCTTTTGGCTGTTTGGCATGGGGAAGGGATCATGCAACTCTCCTCCTACATCGTTTGCTGCAAGTTTATCCTCTTGGTTTTGGTTCTCGGCAAGAAAACTATCACGACTACATTAGGTTCCAACGTGAAAGTTGTGGTAGAAGGGCTCCTGTGCGCCCAAGGAGGCAATGACAATGTAACAGCTAGCGGCACAGTATACCCAGAAGCTCAGCGGCACAGAATAGGCAAGCTTGTCCTCATAGTTTTTTTTAATAATGGAAACAAAGTTTCCGGCCTCTGCAAAGCATTCGGCCACCGTTTTTTGGTTTACTTATTACACAAAAGTCAGTACGCAGACTGATCATGGAGAACACAAAAAATAAAAAATAAAAAAATACTCCCTCCGTTCGTTTAAAGAGGGTGCATGAGCAAAATGATTTTTTCCGAGAAAAGAGTGCGTAGATCGGTTGAGTTGGTTATACCTCTTCGTCTCACGCGCGCAGCTCCGTTGGAAATAGAAATGAATTAATACGGCGTCGACTCCTCTCCCACGATTCTGTTTCCATATAATCCTCCTCTCCTCTCCACGATTCTCCATCTCCCATCCTTTCCATCCCTTGTAAACCACCGGATAATCTTCATTTTTTTGAAGCTTCGAGCTATGGCCGAACCAGACCATGAGATCGATTTAGTGGTTCCAGATTCGGAAGAACAACATGAGGACTCGAGAGGAGATGATTTCTTTGCCGTGGTGCCAGATTCTGAAGAAGAAGTGCATTCCGGGATTCAGGAGGAAGGAGCAGACATGGCGGCTGGTGATTTTGTGATCCATGCGGCACAAGAGTTGTTGGTTGAGGCGCCGAGGCGAGGTCGTGGCATCAGAAGATATCGAAGTGGAAGAAGAGATCGTCGTTGAGGCACCAGAAGACGTCGTGGTGGAAGTAGCAGAAGAAGAGCCGGCCAATGAAGAAACAACAACATTAAGCCAATGGAGAAGATTTCCATGCCGCCAAAATCGCGCACGCAAAAAGGAAACCAGAGAGAAGGGAGCACACGTTTTGCATGGCTATGGCTGACAAGCGGGCCCGTTGACAAGATGTTTCCATGCAGAGTTTGAAGAGTTTTAGGTAATTAACGACGATCTCGGGAGGCAACGATGATTAAGGCATCAGCCGTTTCTCCTTGGTCTTCGTACCGAAGGGGAATGCGCACTCTTTAAATGAACGGAGGGAGTAAATAAAACATCGTACCAGATTGTTGAAACTGAACCTAGATGATCTGGAGATGTGCATGCGAAGCCATCAGAATTCAAAAGCATATTCTGTAGTGATATCTGGCTGGGTGGGAAGACGAGGGGCCAGTTTGCCGATTAAAGTGGCAAAAACGCGGGGTCAAAGAAATATGACGTATTAGTGAGGCACCACAGTTCCACCGTTGGCTCATGTCTAAGAACCAACAGGCTTCAGTTCATTTTTTGAACTAAAAATGTTGTTGTCTCTCAATCTCGAGAAGACATTATGCTTGGTGTATCGAATAAGTGCAGGACCTTCAGCACCTGGCAGTGTTTCCCAGTAAGTACACAATGAACATAAACACCAGTTACGCACATTTAAATTTCGTCAGATACAATAACCTAAACGATTAAAGCGTAGTACTCAAGGTCTTGCTTTACAGCACACGAATATAAAGTGCTTGCAGTCACAAAAAAAAATAGTACTAGTTCTTTCTGTCCCAGAAAAAGAGGAATATACAGGCTAAGCGCGTCAACGGATGAAGAAGAGTGCTTCTTAACTGGGATGAAGTACCTGAACAGAAGGAATAACAAAAGACAATATGTGAGACAACAGAGACAAAAAGATGAGAAAAAATAAATCTTAGCATCTGTGGAATTCAAATACTAGAAATTTAATGAATTTTGCTACTGTTTTAAAGCATTTATGTGATTAAAAAGTTTATAGCAGTATGAAAGAAATAGTCCACATAGAAATGATAATGAGTAGCTACAACTCTACTCAGAATTAACTGAAGGCCTGCTATAATTCTCTATTCAGAACTAATTTTCAAAATGCAGTCACTTGTTTTTTTCAGAACAAATAAGTAACTATAAAATGCTAATAATTAGCAGCAACATGATCGACGTCACCAATTAATTTTGTATCACTTTTCACTCCTGGTTTTGTATCTAAATTCAGTTTTAGCTTATGTGGACTAAGAATGGGTGGTGGTTTTATAATGAGTAAAATTGAAGCATGCAATGCAATGCGGCAGGAGGCGCCTTCACCCACAAAAGGACGATCCTAAAGTAGTGGTCATATCTACTGTGACCATGCATGCATGCAAGCAGAGACGTGCTTATACCATCTAGCCCTTTCACATATCCAGTGGTACTCTCGGACATCCTAATCAGCCAAATTCAGTCTTACTTGTCCGATGATGCTACAGATAATACGCATGTAGAATTCTAAAAAACACAAATGTAAGCATCATCCCAATAATGAGGCCAAATAATTTCTCTTGGCTTTCTAGCTCTTGTCTAAATATAGAATAATAAATCATGCACACAATGCAGGTGTAAATAAATGAAGAGCAAAAGATCCTATTTCTTGAACAATTATTGCAGGAGGGAACATTTGGTAGCCCATATAAAAAAGCACAAAGCATATTATATTGATGTGTGAGGAAAACGATAAGGAAAAGGTCTCATGCGGTTTAAATAGTGGTGAAATAAAAGTAATAGTACTTACTTATACAGATAAAGCAAAGAAGATGAACGGGGAGGAAGCGAATCCATAGCGAGTTGAAAGCTTGAAATCCTGGTCCCACAGGGTGGAGACTAGAATCTCTTGGTCCTCAGTAGTCTGGTCCAGGAGCGCAGGGTTGTCGATTTGGTAGGTTGTCAACTTTGCAATCAACTTCCTCGAGTAGATTCCAACGAGGTATTCACTGGTGTCACTGTAATTTCCCCAGCTGCGTTTGCGCCTGTCAATCCACAGAGACAGCAAACAGAAGTGTCCACTGTCCAAGGAAGCGATGTGCTGCTCTTCCACAGTAGCGTCCTGGTGTTTCAGCGAGAAGAGCACGGTGACAGATAGCTTGAGAGCCGCAGTCGCAGTGCCTTTGCGGCCCGATGATGAAGTCGAGACGTGGAGGCGGTAAGCGGTGACGGAGCCGTTCTCTAGGGACGAGCCAAGGAAGACGCAGCCGCCGTGCGGGACGGCAGGGCCGAGGAAGGGCAGGGCCGACAAGGACACCACATCCACCTTGTGCCATTCGCCAGAGCTGGTATCGTACGCGTATGTGCAGCTGTCCCTCTGATTGAGCGATATCAGAATGTAGGGGAAGACCACCGCAGAAGACCTGACGCTTACGATCGGCGGCCTGTCGTAGCCTCCCGGGGTGAGCTTGTGAGGCAAGAACCCTGGCCAGGGCAGCGCCTCCCAGGAGCACCCGTCCATGCCCTTGGAGAAGTCGAGGACCTCGAACCAGGGCGGGAAATCAGGCTTCCTTTTGTAACTGGGAGATCTGCAGAGGGCGTAAACCTTTGACCCGACGGCCGCCACGACAGGGCACCACTTTGCGGACAGCAGGTCTGGCCCGCGAATCGCCTTCGTCGTCGTCGGCGCCTTGGTGGTGTCTGTGTCGATGATGATGGTGCTACCGGACTTGCGCCTGCCCCCGACGCCGATGATCCGCCCTGACGGCGGCAAGGAGATGAAGGTCTTGCCGCCTCCGTTGGTATCGAGATCACAGATTCGGGGAGCTTTTCCCTGGAGGAAGACCCGGCGGCGACCTCCACCTTGTACAGGGGATTGTAGGCACTAACATCAAAGCTGCTGTCCCGACGGCTTGCACAGAGGTAGACCGATCGACCCAACACGCCATTAGCGCCTTCGCCTCCTCCGCCTTGGGCATCAGCAGGCTCTTCCTGCGCCATCCCTCGCTCGCCCAGAGTCCGGACGAGGAATTGGGGGTGGACAAGCCAAGCGGCGGTGGCGGCGGCGGCTATGCAAGGGACTAAAGCTGGCCATTTGGGCCGTGCTTTTTGGCCCGTCGGAAGCCCGCAAAAAAGCACGGCCCAAGCACGGTACGGCCCGAGGTGTCGTGCCGTGCTTGGGCTGACGGGGTGGCCCGACGCGCGGCACGGGCACGGCCCGTTTAGGCCTTGGCCCGGTAAAGCACGAAAATGGTCCATTTAGGCACGGTCCGAAAATAACTTATTTAAAATATATATGGTTTCTATACAAACATCAACTCATTAGTGGCTTGGTGGTAAGTCTCTTGTCTAGAAACTAGAAGACCCAGGTTTGAATCCCACTAAAACTCCATATTTCTCCACTATTTTTGCTCCATTTAAATGTTAATGGGCCGGCGTGCCTACGGGCCGGCGTGTCTAACGGACCGGCCCGGCACGGCCTGTGTAATTCGTGCCGTGCCATGGGCCGAATGCCTGGCACGTGGGCCGGCACGGCACGGCCCGAAATGAATTCCGTGCCGTGCCGGCCCGAAAAGAAACGGACGGTGCCTTGGCGTGCCCGGGCCGGGCGGCCCGTTTGGACAGGTATACAAGGAACTGGGGTGGACAGATACCGCGGCCTATGGCCTGCTAAAGAAACCTTGCCGCAGCCCACGATTGCCCATGGCCTGCTAACGAAACCTTGCCGCGGCCCATGGCCTGCTAACGAAGCCTTGCCGCGGGCGCGGCCCTCGACTGCCCATGGCCTGCTAACGAAATCTTGCCGCGGCCCACGACTGGAGTATCAAGACTGGAGTCGGGAGAAGGAAGTCACCGTACATATGATACCGGGATCTCAGAGGAGTGCAGCAGCGATAAGATCACCTTATGGTATGGTTAGCTTATGGAATCAGGAAGCAAGTCCTCGTAAGATCCGATGTGTCACCGTATGATAACGTCGTAAGAGAAGATGTCATGGTAAGATACGGTGAGGACCCAAAGTCTTAGTCAGAGAGTCCGTGACCCAAATTTGGAATAGGTACAGACAGGATTCTTGATCCAAATTTGGAGTAAATCTTGCAATACTCAGCAATCTTCCTGATTATAATGAGTTAATGAAGAAGCTGGTAAAAAAACTGGAAATTTAGGTATGTATTACAGCAATTTTTTTTTCTCGAACGCGCAGCCTTTTTCATATAAGTTTCTACTTCCACATTTGTGGTTGATCAAAGAAATTGCAGCCCACCTTACCTAGCTAGTAACTATATGGCTGGTGAATTTCATGGGGATCAACTTGTTGGTAACAAATAATATATCAGGAAGTGCATGCATAAGAAAGCTACATATAGCTGGTCCATCAAAGTGTCAACACATAAATTAAAAACACATTTCACAAATAGGAGCAGAACATGATCTACATCTGGGATAGATACAACTGCTAAAAACTATTCGACTTGATGTTATACTAACAACAGTTATGGCACCAGGTTTTATACAATACTTAAGTCCTCCTGCGAATCAGAAATGTTTCAAAGACATCGTTGACTTTTGCCTCCCTTGCACCTGTCTTGATTCTTTTCACTTCAAAAAGCTCAGGAACCTCTCTGCCCCTATATCATAAAAAGTATTCAAAATATAAGTAAACAGTTGGAGTTCCTACACCCTATCTTATGTTCAGTAAGGCCATGTTCGTTTCCTGCCCTCTAAAATTTAGCACTATCACATCAAAGAGAATCTTACTATTTAAGAGTATTTTGATCAATTTAATGATAAAACCTTATTGACAGATTGGTGCTAATTTTCGAGATGAATCAAATGAGCTTAATTAATTTTTGTTTTGCTAAAGTGATGCTACAGTAGCCATCTTCTAATCATGACTTAATTAACCTCATTAAATTCGTCTCGTAAATCAGTCTAGGGGTCTGTAATTTATTTTATAATTAAACTTTATTTAGTGCTCCTAAATAGTAAGATTCTTTTTGATGTGACAGCTATAAAGTTTAGACCCCAGGAAACGAACACACCCTAAGGAAACAACTTTACTGGTTCCACGAGTTAATTCATCCGATAAGGACAGTGGGAAAAGGATTAAAAAGAATACTGCTCTCTTACTAAATTGTTGTCACCGTATGATGCACTATCAATCAAAAGATAATAATTTCCACATGACATAGCAAAATAATTAAGGAAATGAAGTGTGCAGAAACACATGGCCAATTTGGAGACAACATCACTTTAGGAGTCAGGATTAATCTTGGTGCATATATATAAACTTAGAATTGCATGATTAATTGAACTACCACATAGACATTTGCGAAAAGTTCAATCCAGATGCAGTAATGGTAATACAAATAATAGATTACCAGAGTGAAAGTCTTACATTGATAGAGAAGCAATCACAGGCATGTGCGGCTTTTTGAATGGAGATGGACCCTGTAACTTGTACGTCTGATTCTGATATTTCACTTGCACTGGAACGTGGAGGTCCTTGGCCTCGGCACGACAGGCGGTCAAGATAGCCTCCATGTTGTTAATCTTGAAGGATGTCAAGATGATTTGCTGATCCGATGGCCCCAGCGAGATAGAACAGAAACTGGCCTTCCCCATGGGGCAAAGGAGCGGAAATCTGAGATGTCCCACAGACGGCGAGTAGTTTACAGTCGATAGCAAGCTAGTTGTGAGCTTGGGGGACGAGGAGGAGGAGGCCTTGATCGACATGTGAAATATGGCGGCAGAAGCAGAATTGGTGGCAGGGCAGGCAGCGAAGAGGCTGCCACCGAGGGGCACTGCCTGGCCAACAAAAGGCAGGCTCTCGTTGCAGACCTTGTCCCACGTTTTCTCGAGCACGTGAAAGGCGCAGGTACCAGCTTCATGATCATCCAGGGAGAGCAAGATGTGGGAGTCGATGGCAGCATAGGACACGACCGATTTACGGGGCGGACGGCGATATTCAAACGGGTCCAGGAGGCAAGGGAAGAAGGGTGGTGATAGCAGGGGCTTCCAATCCCATGTGGGGCGATCTTGGCGAGAGAAGACGCCCTTTCTGAAGCTGAGGGACACGAACCATGCCTGCAAGTCGAACATGGAGTCACGCACCTTGGGGCGGCGAGAGATGGCGTATACCTTGCCTCCGAGTGAGATCAGGATCGGCTTGCGCTTCGGGGAGAAGAGATCCGGGCCTCGGATCGTCTCCATAGTGCGAGGGTCGTGGATGACGGTACCCCTCCGATCCCACCCACGCCCACGATCCAGGAACCCTGCTCCGAATGAGTAGCCACAAATGACATGGCATGATCTGCTGCAGGCAACCCGGCGACGGGTCGGGCGCGCGATCCGGCAGCCGCCGCTTCGACCATGAAAACGGAGTAGGCCGGCTGCTGAGACACGAGCGGCGCCACAAGGTAAACCAAGTCCGGTGATGGTTTAACCTGCTTGTCGTCGCCCAGCTTCACGTCCCTCTTGGCCGCCGCCTTCCTCTTCATCGGGCAAAGCTAGGGTTTGGCTATGGGACACTTCGGGTAGCGGCGGCGAGTGGTGAGTTCCGGACCCTCGTGAGACTTTGTAGTTTACGAGTCCTGGAGGTTGATTACATATACATAATAAATAAGAGCTCCTCCTAACCTCTTTTCTTGACCTCATGCAAGAATATAAAAGCTTGGATGGAGTAGAATTGTAATGTGATATCAACTGTTTTGCTATAGTACCTGATGGTTCTCCTAATTTTGCATGCTGAATTCTTACATTATACCACAAAACAAACTCATGTTCTATTTTGTTAGACATTGTGCATTCAAAGTAGCTTTGCAGCAAACAATTTTATGATGATTCTTTTTACTTTGTGGTATTTTATCCATTCTCTTTTGTTTGATGTTAGGACATATTACTTAGTTCAATTATAAGTAAACAATATGTCAAGTAATTGAGAACAAAGGGAGCCTCTTCATACGCAATGCACTTTTTCCTACCTATGTAAACTGCAAACAATTTGATGATGATTCTTGTTATTACTTAAGTGCTACTTTCTCCATTTCTTTTGTTTGACGTTAGGATATGTTACTAAGTTCATTTTTAAGTAAACAATCTGTAAGTATTTGAGAACATAGGGAGCCTCTATGTATGCATGTGATTTTTTCCCGTCGATATAAACTGACGAGTAGTTTAGTATAAAATGTTTCGATACTATGATTCTAAAAGACAACCACTATTTTATGACTTATCACTTTAACCGTGTGTGTATGTGTGCGCCGACAACAGATTTTGATGGTCTACAAGTCAAGAACACTCATACCCTGAAATATTTGTACACTGCGAATGTGTTTCTTCCACTTCCACCTAATAAAATAGATTGGGAATGGTTCAACACCACACCTATCAATTTTTTTCCGAGATACCGAGATTTCAAGAAGACTAAAGTTATTGGAACATGTCATCCACTGTTTTAGAATGCCATTAAATTTACCTACCTTTCAAGCTGTTTGGAAGATCTTTATTTGTTGAAGCTGAGGAAATGTTTGGGAAAAAATCGTGCTTTGAGAAGATCATTGTCAATAACATCTTCTTTAAAGGGAAAAGACTCAAACTTCTTGGTCTCAAGTTAATTGCTTATTCTGCTGCTTAAGCTGCTGAGAATGTAAAAGAAATTGGCTCTATAATACTTGTGATGATTGACATGTTTAATAGTATAATTAAAGATTCAATATTTATATTGAACCATAACTAATAATTAAACTCGGGGGCATATGCCCCTATGGCCACAAAAGTCACTCCCTTTTCCAAAGGACTTGCACAACCTTCTTGCTATAGAATGTTGTATAGAAATGAAAAATTGGTGTTTTGTGTTTCATATCTGCAGAAATATGTGCTGAGGGAAGATGTGGAAGTGGTCGTGTTGTCAGAACATTGTGATGTTTACATAACAATGCAGGAGGGTATAACCTATATATTCAGAAGTTGACATGGTAACAAAATTGAGTTGAATTTTGAGAGAGGCTCATTTAAGAGGTATATGACTGCTTCTTTTTTGTTTGTTGTGCTAAATTTTACCGAATAATTAATGACCCAACTATGGCCTTCTCTTGTAGGTTTGAAAAGTATTTTCAGAATGTTGATAAAACTCAATTCAAGGAAATGGATAATAAGAAATGAGGTGAGCAATGAATGTGCTCCCTGTAGTTGTTACTGTTATTCAGTATATTTTTCTCCTGCCTTAAACTTTCTCTTTCAATTCTATATTTGCTATTTTTCTGCACTGACCACATGAAGATGGGAGGAGATATTTTGATTCCACATGTTTTTTTTTGCTTGTTCAGCATTGGCTTTATGAATGTAGTGTGCGGTTATGTGCTGATCTTGCTATGGCTGTTAAGGACATGTATGTCAAAGGCGAGCTTTCTCTCCCGCCAACTTGACATATATTCAATCTGTTGTGCTAGTAAAATGGTGTCTAGGGTAAGGAATGATAGATGTTAGGGAGTACTGAAAGGACCTTGATGTCGCCTAGAGGGGGTGAATAGGCGAAACCTGAAATTAACACAACTTTTTCGCACAGAGTTAGTTCAACCCGGTCCGACCTCCTTGTCAACCCGGTCAGACCTCCTTGCACGAGCAGAGCTGGGTGCACCCTAGTTCAACCCGGTCCGACCTCCTTATCGAGGCGGTCGGACCGCCTTACACAGAGCGGAAACAGGTCAGCTCTCCAAAATGAATTCTAGCTCAAACCAAAACTTGAGGTGATGCTCCAAAGGTTTTCCTTAGCACATACACGAAGTATCCGCACACAAATGAGCACACCAAAGTAGATCGAAGCGGAAGCACAAGTATAAGCTAGAAAACAAGAAAAGCAAGGGAGACGGAGACACACGAGTTTGTTTACCGAAGTTCGGAATCACCTCAACGTGATCCCTACGTCTCCGTTTGAGGAAGCTTGAGCTGCTCACTAGCACGCTTCAAGCCGGGTCTCTTTCAACCACTTCCCTCAATCCACTATCTTGATCTTTTCCACACCGGAGGCAAGATCACAACCTTCACAAACTTTCCCAAGGCTCACCACAAGCTTGGGAGCTCTAGGGCGACGCCTAGCCGTCTAGGAGGCTTCACCTCCAAGAGTAACAAATGAATCACGAGTTGCTTGACGTAGCCCAAAGTGCTCAAGGCTTAGGATTTGCTCACTTTTGCTCACACACTCAAATCTCTCAACCCAACTAAAAGATTTAGCTCAAATCACTTGGATCTCACAAAGAGAGGTTGGGGAGAGCTCAAATGGCCGTTAGAATGCTATAGAGTCGGGCAAGAACCAGCAGCAATCAAAGGGGGTGGTGTAGGGCTATTTAAAGGCTCTTTCAAAAACTAGCCGTTGGAGCTGTCGAGGCTCGGGCGGTCCGACCGCCTTGACGAGGCGGCCTGACCGCCTTACACCGGCGAGCAACCAACCACTTGAAGCGAAAACCTCCACAAACCACAAACTTATTGCTCAACCCACTCATACTAACTATGCTTCACTTCTAAGGCTAAAAACTCACTAATCCGGAAGTTGACCTCGGAAAACTTAGTTCAAGGCGGTCCGACCTCCTTGAAAGGGCGGTCCGACCTCCTTGACCTACTAACCCAAAAACTCGGTTCAAGGCGGTCCGACCTCCTTGACTCGGCGGAACACACTCGTTTAGGGTTTAGGTCACTCGGATTGGTTTCTCTCCGGGATTTTGAGCATTTTGACATCGTCATTCAACACATGTTGCATCCCTCTTAATAGTACGGCATTCCTATACTCAAGAAATAGATAAAAGCTATTTTTCTTCCACTTGAGCTTGTGATAGAGACATATGCCGAAATTCTTCATATTTTGCTTCTTGAGGGTTGACAACAATTCTTTACTTGAGCATATCCACCTTGAGCTGATGACCATGGACTTTATCATCAAATAGACAAAACTCCATATTTTATCCATGTCACCTCTTCTTTCTTGATTCATAAATAATTGACACTAGGAAATATGCAATCTTCCATGGCCTTTTTGATTCGTCGGATTCAACATCCACTTGCTCTTCTCCACCACAAAGGTTCTTCGGCGCCAAGCCTCTTGCTTGCCCTTCTCCAATGTATGGTCCATCGAAGCCAAGTCCTTGCTATTCCTTCATCAAAGTTACCATCAAGATTGACACATTTCTTTGCATCATCCATTAGCACACGCTTGATATTCATCTTCATGTTGTATTGATTTTCGTTGTAATATGTGTTGCTTGATTGATATGATACTAAGAATCAAATCACCAATATGGAATATGGTGATACTTTCAATGACTAATACGAGACATATCATCCAAGCTTCATTTCTCTTCATGTGACACATGGTATAATATTTTCATGGTTGATCATCCATGTGGCTTCATCTTCATCATATTCTTTGTCATATGGAATATAAGAATATACATGTGAAATATCCATATACATTCATGTCTTGATACAACAACGTTTACAATAATTTCACAAGACATATTCCTGTTACAACTCAGCAAATTACATTAGCTCTTTAATCGTGTTGTCATCAAAACACCAAAACCTACTAGGAGGCCTAGATGCACTTTCAAGTACTGATGTAATTTACTTCACCTTAGGTTTGGATAAAGTCTATTTTACTACCCTGAACAATTCACTTTGTCTAACTTAGTATCCGAACAAAATATTGACTCGGTTTAATATCTCAAACAGTTTAAGTCGCTGCAATTTACTCCCTTATGTATTTTGTCTTTTTATTTCTCTTTGTACGCTTTAAATTTGAAACTCAAATTTTGCATGATGATACATGCTATCAATCTCTATGTAAAATAAAATATCTTATATTTTTTATAAATATTATCCATATAAGTCTAGAACTGTATAATTCATATAACATTTGATGTTATTAAAACTATAATACATATTCTCAAAATATGTCTTATATTTTTTTAGTGTGGGACAATATGGAATTTATCATGTGCAAAATTTCAGCTTCAAATCCAAAGCATACAAAGAGAAATAAAAATGAAAAATTACACAACACAATAAATTGCACTAACTTAAATTGTTTGAGGTAGTAAACTGAGCCAAGATTTTGTTCAAGTACCAAATTGGACAAAGTGAATTGTTCGGTGTAGTAAAACGGACTTTTCCCTTAGGTTTTAATGAACCGACTTTACCCTTTTGCTCATTATGTATTGGGTGGGTACAAGTATGGGTTTGTGGTTCCAGAGATATTTGAGAACTTTCATGAGATCTGATTAATAGGGTGTGGAGTGTGGACCATTGTTGAGGTTGGGGTGTATACCTGGTTAGTCCTTCAACATGGGAAGGCTGTTTTGAGTGCGCTAAGTTAGTGATATTGTCCGGCCACCTCACTGACATTCTGTCCAAGAATGATACAAGTACTCATACAGACTATAATTATGTACCCGTTGTTGTCAATTTTGACCTTAATAACTGAACCTAGCGCCACATTATCTTAAATCTTTTTTGTTTCCTATATTAATATTGAATATTAGATATGAGCTCCATTTTATTTATCATTCTATGCATTGGATTAACGGCTGGGGTACCTCTGATCAAGTCGCCTGCTCACTTTATCCTTACGTGTCGTAGTGCGTGTCTTTATGGAGCAAGGCCACTACACAATCAACAAATGGTCCATTCATTCATCTCTGAATATCTTTAATTTCCTCTCCCAACCACAACGGGCTACGCGGCATATGATTAACAAGACGATGACACGTTCTATTTCCGAGCGGACACGTCGTACGGAGGTGACGTGTCAGCTTCGAGACGTGGCCATGGAGCCTAGAATGCCGAGGGCGCGCGGAATCTACGCTCCTTCAGCTTAAGACTACTTGGTAGAGAGGCGCGCTAAGTCGCGCTCACTAGGTCTCAACATTTACAAATGTTCTTCTTTTATTCTTGTTGATCCATTCTCCAACTGCCACATTTAAAATAATTTTTGTAAAATTTGTATGAGTTACTAAAGTTGTCTTTCATTAGGAAATCAATTTTGTAAGAATCTTTAGGTAAAATTATCAATCGTTCTATAATTAAGAAAGGGGTAAAATGCAAAATGACAGTGAAACACGTGGAGCTTGGTCCTCCACATGGAGATCGATCTTATCCTGAGGAAAGCTAGCGTCATTTCGTCTTGCTCCGGTACTCCTACCAAAAAACGGATCGAGATCGTCGGCAGTCGAAGTCTCGACAGTCGACCGAGCAGTCAGCCTGCCGACCGTCGATCTCCATCGAAACTGATCCTGCGGCATGCAACAGAGCCCAGCGCCCGGGGCTGGCTCTCGCTCTAGCACGATGGCTCGGTCCAGTCAAGCCTATAATCCCATGAAGTAAAAAAAGCAGCTACACCTACACCAAAAAAACCGGCCGGCGACGGGGACGGTCACCGCGTCCGGCTGCACTGACGAGCAGTCGAGCAGCAGCAGCCTCGTCACGACGTCCTCGTCCGAGCAGAACCGCGCAAGAGAAAGCAAGTATGCTGCTCAGAGCAGAATCCATTGTTTCCTTCTGTGTCCAAGCCGATTCTCTGCAAAATTCGTATCACAAACCAAGAAATCTGCCATATTAATCACGTATTTACCCTACGTACCTTCTAATGCAACCATTTTGATATTCATTAGCATCCATCTGTCCGAACATCGCTACCGGCAATCAATCTGCTAGGAGCCACCATGTAAACCAACCAAGCTTTTCCTTCTATCTTCCCGGCTCCATCCATTCCTTTTTTGAGCCATATTGGGCCGAGACGTGCGTACCGACCTAGAACAGCTGGTGTGCTTTGCGTCGTTGGATCCGGTAGTCCGAGATCGACGGTCTGTGGATCGACTGCTCGGTTGACTGCCGAGATGTCGAATGCCGACAATCTCGATCCCCAAAAAACAGCCTCTCTCCTCTCTCTCCCTCCCGCGAGTTGCTCTATCCTTCACTCAGTGCTCGGGTGCAGCTGTGCCGTCTATTACCTTCGGGTAGAAGAAAACGCAGACGTGCAAGGAAAGCTGCATCCGGCACGGTGTCAAAGGGAGTCATCGATTTGTCGGTCGGTAAGTACCAGGAGGCCTTTGTGTCGCGAGGAGCTGTTGATTTCGCGGCCAGTGACCAAACAGGAAGAATCTCGACGAATGTGCTTGACCTAATCTACATGTTGTCCTCCGTTCTCTCTCCGCTCCGAACGGTGGTGGCGTGCCCAAGCACTGGCGACACCATGGGCCCCTTGACGGATGACGGGTCGCGCGCGGAAGAAGCCGCACGGCACGTGCTCCCGTCAAGGGGATTCCGGGTGCCGCTCGCCCATCAGTCGTGGCCGGTCGACGAAGAAACGTCCTCCGACCATGGATTTCATGGCATGCGACCGGCCAAGGTTCAGGTCAAGCTACAGGTGAAGGAGGGATCTACGACCAGCTTAGTGGACACCACATTCTCAACATTCCTAGGTGGCCCTCCGTCAAGCTGCAGGTACCCAGCTCCTCCTACATCCCTATCGCGGGATCTGCTGCGGGCCGGGGCTGACGGAGGGTCAAGGGAAGGCATGACCGCACACGAGCCAACTTCAGCGGGATGGTGCCGAAGTGTCCCCCATATTATGACACGGGATGCTGCCTGGGGGCTGATTAGGACTATTTGGAAGACACCGTGGAAATGTGACCGAATTTGCGACATCGCCGACATCTTGTCGGGCCTTGACACGATGGAACTTTATGATCTTTGGCAAGTCAATTGAAGCATAACCCATTCATCTTTCTCAAGTAGTAGTACGAGCGCCGCATCTCCAACCGATGAGCCTCACCTGTCCGACTGAGGCATTGTGCACAAGCGCCGATGCCTCGGCCTCACTACTTGCCAACTGTCTTCACTATCTCTTTGATCAACTTGACTAGCAACATCATCTTCAACACACGGTGACACATTTCTCCCTTCTTGGCAACCGGAGCCACACCGATAGAGGAGGACATCTTTGTATGAGGGCCTGCTGCGTTGTTGCGATGGGGAAAGGCGATGCTGCTTGCACGGAACCTGCTGCTCACGAAGGACACCACCGTCGTCTCCGTGGCTGGTCGGAGGAGGGTGGTGTTGGCAGCGGGTACCGGCTCGACCGCCGGGCCATCGGCCGGTGAAAGGCTCTCACGACGACGATAGAGGACGAGCGCCCCTAGCGCTCAACGACCGCATGTGCCAATGCTCGCCGCCTCGTTCCGCATCCGATCGAGGAAGGACATGGCGGAGCGAGCGAGCACATCTTTCGTGCTCATCTTGGAATAGCTCCGCCTAGGGCGGAATGTCTAAATCGGCACCTCCAAACCGTGCGAGGCCATGGCCGATCGGCACACCTGTGCGCTGTTTCTCCACACCCGTTCGTAGGAGGACACGACGACGAGGAGCCTCGGGTGCGGGTGGCTAGATCAACCGCGAATGGAAGGCATCCTGTGTTGACGACCTCGACGACCTCCGGTAGCGCGGCGACGATAGGCTTTTGGAGGTGGTGGGGCGGGGAGATACCACGTCCCGGCGATGGCTGCGGTGGTCGACCGGGACAAACACGGTCAAATTTGAGCACATTGATCTGCTCATGGGAGAGTTTTGGGAGGTGCCTGTTTGTGGGAGGGGGTGGAGAGGGTGGAGAAGGCTCTCAATCTACAAATTTATTGGTGGAGGAGGAACAGAGAGTGGTTGCCGCCGGGCTGCGCCCGATGGCGGAGCGGTCGCCGAAGGCGTCGCCAAGGCTTAGGCACCGGTGGAGCCTCGGTAGAGACCCGTTATGAAGAGAGAGAAACCACATATGGTGATTGCGGAGGCACCGCCTTGATGACGTCTGCCCTCCCGGTCGTCCAAGCCCCCGATGATCGAGATCCGGGTTCCTCTCCATCCCCTCCACGTACCTCCACCTCCAAGTAGCTCACTCCTAGATCCCCTCAAGTGCAGATAAAAAATCCTTTGCATCGTCATTGTCATTGCGGCTGCCGACCTCCGCCGCGAGCTGCCGCTCGACTCCAAGATGGTGTGCTAGACCATGGGTGGTACGGTGCCCATGCTGCTTCCGGCGTCGGCCATAGAGGCGTGGTTGGCGCTCGCCGTCCGTCGTCTTCATGGTACACATGGTCATTCTGGTCGTTGTCGTGACTAGTCGCGATTGCCATGGCCGCAGATCGGTCTGGACCTATCGCTGTCGCCGCAACAATTGACCCATCCCCGCCACCGATGGGCTGAGGGCTGAGGCGATGGACCAGGTAACCGTGTCTCCATGAAGACCTTCGGTTGGCAACCTCAAATCCACATTTCCATGGCTGGACCTCGGGATGGCAGCCGTGGACAAAGCCCTCCGCAGCCTTCTTACAAAGAGGTGCTCCTGCGTCGTAGGGGCTTTGGCAATGGAGGGATAAGCCTAGTGGAAGTCAAGGCTGCTGCCGGTGTGACTCTGCTTGAGAAGAAGGAAGAGGGTTGGCAAGTTGTGAAAGCCAAACGTTTGCGGCTGGGCACAACGCTTCGGCCGAACAGGGTGGCACGACCGCAGGAATTGCAGCGGCGTTTGCTATACCCAAGGAGAATGAAAGGTCATGGTTCTATTCTCAAGTGCAAGTTATGGTTGCCTTAAACTCTTTGCCTACTACATGGAAGCAGTTTAAAATATCTTTCTGTCATTCCGAGAAATCATTGAATATGCGTACTTTGAGACATCATTTGGCTTTAGAGGAAGATAGAAAACTCTCTCAAGTGAAAGAAAGGAATTCTAAAGATTCTAAATTGCACCTTGGAGAGGAAAGTTATGGAAATAATAATAAGAAGAATTGCCGGAAAGGGAAGGTTAAAGGTGATTTGAGAAACAAGCTTAATAGGAAACGTGATCGTGATGATCATGGAAATAATTACTCATCTCGGAGGAATGGCAACAACAACAAGAAAAACTTCACTTGCCACAACCGTGGTCACTATGGGCATTTTAGCTGATTGCACTGAAAGAAATAAGTCTAATAATGGCCAAAGGAAGCAGGATAATCATCATGATAATTCCAAAGGTCCTTCGGCTAGAGGTTTATATTATATTTTCGTATGCACCTGAATCTCTATTTATTGCTACCTTTCCAAATACTTGGGTTATAGATTTTGGTTCTACATTACATATTGCTAAAAATCATAAATCATTTACTTCCATGCAAACAAGTTTCAAGGGAAATAGATATATTTATCTAGGCACAAATGCTAGACCTGATGTACTTGGGATCGGAACTTATGTCCTTGAACTCCCTGGTGGAGGAAAATTAATGTTAGAGGACACTTTATATTCACCTAGCACAAAAAAAATTTAATAGAGTAAATTTCTTTCTCGGCCCCGTTAAACTTGTTGGTTCCTTTCTTGGCCGAATTTTTTGGAACTTAACTATTTGGCATCAAAACAAAATTTGGTTCCTTTTATGACCTTTCCGCCAGTTTAAGAAACTAACCGTGTTAACTAAGGGATAAAATGACCGATTTGCCCCTAATTATCATGATGTGATACAATCTGTTCACTTTTCCATTTTCTGTTTCAGAATCAGTATTATTCATTGATTCAATAATTCATTACTGATTAGTATTTTTTTCATTATTACAAAAAAATTCAGCATAATGTTTAAACATGAATCAAACAAATGTCGCATGGGTTGAATGTTGAAATAATGCATCAAGGTAATCAGGGGCAAACCAGTCATTTTACCCCATAGTTAACACCATTAGTTGTTTGGCCAAATTTGCTGCAGAATATCGCAACTTTGTGGAATTAGCCAAAATATTAGCTGGTGGACACTACCGAAATGTGGTAATTAGCAGTTGGACACTATAAGATAGGAAAAGAATTTTTTTGAATTTTTTATCTCGATTCACATGTCACATGACTACCTGAAATTTTGCATAAGTTGTATTGTTGCATTCTCTAACTATGTGTTTTTTCTCACAATTTTGTTTACAATTTGCATAACTTTTCAACTTGAAGAATATTTATTTTTCAGATTAAGCTATGCAAACTATCCAAAAAATTATGGAAAGAAAACACTTAGTTAGAGAATGAAACAATATATACTCATGAAAAAAATTCAAATTGTCATATGCCATGTGCATCGAGATAAAATTTTTAGAAAAACTCATTTCATATGTTATAGTGTCCAACAGTTAATTACCACATTTCGATAGTGTCCACCAGCTAATATGACTTTTTTCAGTGTCCCTTAGCTAATTCCACAAAGTCACGATGTCCTATAGCAAATTCGGCCTAGTTGTTTAAACTGATGGAAATGCTAGAAAAAGAACCAAATTTGGTTTTGAGGCCAAATAGGTAAGTTCAAAATTTTATGGGCCAAGAAAGGAACCAACAAGTTTAACATGACCAAGAAAGGAATTTACTCAATTTAATATCTATTTCTCAATAGGAGAAATTGGTTCAACATCGATTGAAATGGTTCGGACATGTTTAACGCAGAGTCTAGAGATGTCGATGCGTAGTGGGGTTCTAAAGTGAGATGATAATGCGAAGCGAGGTAGAGGTCGATCTAAACCGACTTGAGATGAGTCGGTTAAGAGGGACATGATGGAGTGAAATATCTCTAAGGAACTAGCTATGGATAGGAGCATTTGGAGACTAGCAATAGACGTGCCCGAACCGTGATCCCTTTTCTTTCTTCTTGCTTACCCTTATCTCTACCTTTTGTTTTGTGTTCTAGATCTCTCCTTTTCGTGTTTTCTATGGGTTTCATCTCTGGCCTACCCTGACTTGTTTGGGATAAAAGGCTTTGTTGTTGTTGTTGGATGTCTCGACATTATTCAACATGAAAAATGAAGCATTGAACCAACATTGCATTTTCTAGCACCACACCAGCCACCCACTGATTGGTGCAAACAAGATTGTACTTTTTAAGTTTCTGATGGAAAAATAAAGGGTGGATGCTAACCACTCCATTCCCTTTCCGGAGCTAGAAAACACTGGCAAATGATTATATGAGCAACAATCCAGTTGTAGAGTGGCATCCTTGCCAGTTCGTGCTCCGTGAATCACCAGTCACCGGAGAAGAGCAAAGAGGAAAGCTCTCAGCATCCGTTGTACATCTACACCTGCACCAGAAGAAGCAATGCAATGAATATCTAGATTTTTTGTATCATCAATAACTAAAATAGAGTTTGGACACTGATCTGGACATAAAGAGAATCATTTTTCAACAAAATAACAGCAGCAGCCATCAAGTACATCATGTGAAGTCCAGTAAGGTAAATACTAATTCTTTTCAAAATCAATACATGTTAATTGTCAGCAGTCAGCAACTAAATATATGTTAATTTGATTTCTTATTGATGAAATAAGATTGAAAGGGTTTTCTTCTCCGGTTAGCATCTATCTATCAACGTTTCTAAAATGACTTGATGATTATGCAGTTTTTGAAAATGCAGCCTCAAACAACTGGACTGTTAAACTCTTCTCCAAAAATAGCATGCAAACTAATGGTTGAATATACAATTGGAGGAAAATAAAGTAATAACTGTACAGATCAAATAGTATCAATGTAAATAGAAACATTAAACGCATAGGTGAATATTCAGTAGCAATACAAGTGGCTGTGAACAGCTATTGAGGAAAATGGTCACTAATGGTTGAATATACAATTGGAGGAAAGTAAAGTAATAACTATACAGATCATATAGTATCAATGTAAATAGAAAAACTAAATGCATAGATGTGAATATTGAGTAGTGATACAAGTACATGTGAACAGCTATTGAGGAAAATGCTCACCGCCTATTCAACAGAGCACAGAGGAAGCAAACCATATTCCCACAGCTCTTCTTATCAGTAACATACCAATAACACATTACACACTGCATATATATCATGGGAATAGTAAAAAGATGAGGACCAGCAGTGTCTTGAATTATCAATTCCCTCCAAAAAATTTTTCAGAAGTCAAGTGGCATTCCAAACATATCATTGATCTCCGCCATGACATCACGAGTGGTGATTGTGGGCTCAAATAGATCATTCTCAGCACCAAATTTGCAGGAATTACTCCTGTTGGTTTTGCCACTGGGTTTCTCTTCTAGGTCATCATCAGCCAATATAGAGAATGCAGAAGCTGGACCTTCTTTTCTATCTGACAGTGCATTATTTTTCCTGTTTTTAACTTTCTCACCCTTAAAGTTTAGTGGTTTACCAAACATGCTGTTTATATCATTCATTGCCTCCTTCAGATTGATAGTTGGATCGACTAACCCATGGTGGCATGCATTTTCCACTGTAGACTCACCAACAACAGTAGATCCAACAAACTTATGAATGATAGTGTCTTCTCGGAGTCCAGAAATCACAGGATGTGAACTTTTGCAGGATCTTGTTTCCGAGTCACCTTGTTCTGCACAGGGCATAGTATTCTTGTCATGACTAGGTGTCACATTGCTAGAATTCATATTGCATTCTTCATCTTCATCATCAGGTAATATTGAAAATCCTCCAACAAATGGTTTCTGTACGTCACTTTTGCCTTGCTGCCTAGATGAATCACACAACGGTGTAGGACGAGGCACATTATTCTTGTTATGCATAGCATTCTGGAAATTTCCATTAGCCTCATGTTCATCGACAAATATATCAAAACCACTGGTCTCCTGATTTAATTTCACGTTTTCACAATGTCCATCTTCATCATCAGGTAATATTGCAAATCCTCCAACGAATGGCTTCTGGAAATCACTGCTGCTGTGCTGCCTTAATGAATCACATAATGGCCTTGGAGGGCATCTACTACTTTTCCGGAACATGCCATTCTGGAAATTCCCATTAGCCTCAGATTCATCAACGAAGATTTCAAACCCACCTGCCTCCTGATGTAATTTCACATTTTTCTTCTCATAATTCCTGTTTTGACCTGCATTTTGGTTGTTGCTGTTAGGAGCCTCTTCGTCAACAAAGATCTCAAATCCTCTTGCTTGCTGACTAAAATTTGGATGCTCTTGCTTCATGGTATTGCTATGGACATTGTTTGGACCATTACCATTTGATTCATCTTCATCAACAAATATATCTAGTGTACTTGTTTGCTTATTGTAATTTGGTTTCGCATGCTTAGATCGCCTCTTGAGCATTGTATCTGGTTCCAGTGGCTCCAAAAACATGCTATTGATAGCATCCATAGCCTCCTTAGTGTTTATAGTTGGTTCAACAAGACCATGATGGCAGGCATCTTCAGTTTCTGACCTCCCAACCAGTGCAGAGCCAACAAACCGTACAACTACTGTGTCATCGCTATTACAGCGAGACAAATTTGTGTGACCTCCCGACTTGCCTCTGGATAGCATACCAATTTTAGCAGGTCCTAGTGGAGGATAACTGCCTAAGGATGGATTTGAACTGCTTGATGTCTGCATTGTACTGGATTTCTCTTCTTTACAGTTCATGCTTTCACCTGCAAAATATTTGGAAAAAGTAAGGTGCCACTAGCCATACCATTTTGTGTGTCAACAAATCAAGAAATTTGGCTCGAGTGACAAAACTTTAATGTTTTTTCTTTTACTCCCAAGAAGATGGATCAATAAACTTTCAGTAGAGACACATGGTATAGGAAACAATGATTACACCATTGTTTCTGTATCCCAAGACCAAGACAGGCTTTTTTGTTTTTTCTCTTGTAAGGCTACCTTTTGTTTGGTGCGATGATGTAGCGTTTGTCTCAGCTTTGTTTGGAATTCTTTCCTTCACCTAAACTCCATAGATCATGAAATAAAATGGGATGAGTCAAAAACCCAAGATTGGCCATGATGTAAAAGAAGCAATACATGAAACTAGAGGAGTAGAGGTATACTTTATCTTTTTTCCTCTTGTATGATTCCATGCGAAAAATAAATTGCTTATGAGCTTTCTGCAACTCCGCAATAGGCTCTGCAAGTCTATCAAACATTCAAGTAAGTATCTAGCTTTAGCACTTAATTCTATTTTGATACAGAAAATCACAGACCTTATATGTATAACTTTTTCTGAAATGTAATTGTCTCAACTATAAAGTGCTTGTAACATGACATTGCATTATATTTTTGTCTAACATATTTCTTCATGTTGGCTACGACCCTACCATAGTTTGCCAAGGAAAAGTTCGAAGTGTAAACAATAGCAATTTATATGCATACAAGCAGCTGCAGGAGCCCCTGAATTTTTAACACTAAAGCATCTAGATACTTTCTGATTTGCAGTAGGTTGATCTGACAGATCAATTGCAGTACTTGAAGATAACATCATTAAAAATGCTGGGTACAGGCTTACTTTTGGATCCCTAAACGGTACATTTTCTCCGCGGACTCAAACCTCTTGTGCTTCTCATAATATAATGCATACGCCATATAAAATGAAGCTCTCTTGAGGCCAATTCCTCTCTGCTCCATCTTCTTGAGCAGAGGCTTTGCATCCTCTACATAGTCCATCTGCGCAGCATAAAAATTATGGCCTTTGTCACATTCAATCCAAGGGATTACTCTTATTACAAGGTCCACTGGTTTCAAGGTAAGGTCAGGGTGCTACCGAAATGGCAGGTACTATGTTTTCCCGCCTTTGATAGATAGTTATGCTAGAAAGTTCCTGAAGCTAAATGGAGGTCAGTATGGTTGAACCATTTCCTGAACAGCAAATGTCTTGTTTCACTATGGAACACTGTATATCGAGAAAAGTGATACTTGAAGCAAGATGACATTCTTGTCATGCTGATTCAGCAGTATATCAGGTCACAATGTGGTAGATTGAAAGGGTAAACTCTGAAAACCTGGAGCATCCAGAGCCCATATTCTATCAATTTCAGGCAGCATAGAATGCACCCAATCAGCCAGAATCCATTTTTCTAATTAGACGAAATGCACAGGAAGCCAGTAATGAGTAATGACCATGCATGGGAAGATGATGGGGATGGGTGGTTGTAGCAGTAAGCGTGTGGGCGGGAGGCTGACCATCTGGATCCAGACGCGGAGGTAGCGAGGGTCGTCGCGGTACCGGGCGTCGTCCTGGAACTCCTCGGCACACTTCTGGAGGAACCTGGGCAGTTTCTGCCGCAGTGTCTCCGGCGGAATCGCCTTCTCCAGCTTCCGAATCCCCTAACAGACGAACAGGTGAATCCATCGACGAGGAAGATTGACGAAGCAGCTAAGGGAGGAAGGTGATGTCGTACCGGAGCCATGGGCGCAGGGGGTCGGATCCGGCGTAGGATCGGATTTCTCCCAGCACAGACGAGAGGAGCTCCTTCTCCTGCTGGGCGGCCGCCATGGATTCGATTCAGTCGCCTCCAAGCTCCAAGGCTCCAAGGCTGGAGTGGAGCAACGGAATAAGACGGGGAATTTTGTCGCCTTTTTCTAGTTTCAAACCGCATCCCTTCTGGAGGGGCAACGTTCAACCACAGCCGTAAGGACCATCTGTCATCCCCCAACATTCGGCCCATCTGCGTTCACGGCCCATCAGCAAGAAACCCGCGCGCCATCCGTTGGGCCGCTTGTGAGCGTTGCGGGCCGATGTTATAAGTACTGTGTACAAGGCAAAAGTGCAGAGTTCCAGCGTTTCCAATAGGATGACAGAAAATTTGCACAAAACCAGTACCAATTTGATGAAGTATCTACAATGCCTGATCCAAATCAGCACAAACATCTCTGTGTAACGATTTCATGGCACGCTACTATAGACAGTGCAGCAGCGGAATGAGCAAAACTTTCAAAACACATCACACCAGCACTCATATCAGATACAGCAATCCAGCACCCTATAGTGCCAACATGACTTCGGGGTGCTACAGCCAGCTATGCCGTCTTCTGGAACAGATCTTGGAGATCAAGGATATCAGCAAGAACACCTGCAGCAGTGGTGTCATTGCCAGCTCCAGCGCCCTGGATCACCAGCGGGGAGCTCTCGTAGCATCTGCTATAAATCTCCACCTGATCACACCACAATACGCATTTGTAAGTTGAGGTGTTGCTTCAAGAAGTGAGAAGCATTTATTCACCAAGAAAATAGTAATTTAGAAGGAGTGAAGCAGCCACCATATGATTGTTGGAACCAGTAGACAATGGTGGAATACAAGAGTGGTCAAACATAGAGAGAAAACAAGGAAAACATACCACATTGTCACTTCCCCTCAATCTACCCAGTGCCGTATCTTTTGGGAGCTCTCTGATGCCTACTTGGCACCTGCAAAATGTGGTGGTTAGACCACAGAAATACTGAAAACTAGTCCACAGCATGCAAGAAATAAGCGCTAACAGAATTGCAGTGAACTTATGATGGAAATACCGATAAGTGACAAATCAAATTGTACATTAGAAATGTGTCACTGCACAGGGCATGATACATACCCTGTACTCCCAATCTCACAGACATAGCGAAGAACATTTCCTTTCAGAGATGCTGCCTTAACTCTTTCTTCCATGCTCTTATCAACTTGTGCTAAACCACTTTCAAGAAAGTCCTTTGTGGACATGGCATCAGGTCCTAATTCACTAGGATATAAACTCTCAACCTGAAGAAAAAAGTACAGAATGAGCTTGCTTAAGTAAATTAAAAAAGAAAGGTGCAAAATAGCTTCAATATCGTGATAATAACTACATTGAAAATAAATTATAAAATCATCAGCCACATAGCAACTTAACAAGTTTGGAATCTCTTTCAGACTGGCATGTCTGTCTATGATTGATGTAAGCGAACTCTAGGGAAGTCTATCTATGGGGTAGTAAAGTCTAAATCATAACGACCCAAGTGGCAAGGTATCATAGAAGCACAACTATTGAAAAAAAAATCATGTCATCAATTAAAAAACAGGGCAAACTACCCATAATTAGAATGATCTGAACAGAAATTACTTTGCCCAGCAATTAGTATCGATGTTGAATAGTCAAACTAATCATGAAGTAACACACACGTACTCAACCACACCTATAACAGTAAAATTAGCCTATTCATACATAACAATGCTACAATGATCAAGCCAGAAATTAGAACAATAATAAAGATAGGCATACACTGATATCCTCCATACTGATCCGCTGTCCCAAAAGCCTAGCAAGGATCAATGCCTGCATGCAAAGATGAATTTATTAGACCTGACTACCGAAGAAAAAAAAAGGTACAAGCGCGGTAAAAAAGCCATTTAGTTCCAAGCAAGTTGGGGTAGGCAACATTAAACTTGAATTTGAACAGAGAATGATATAGATTTCTGATCAAGGGAAGATTTTTACATCAGCAATTGTGTAGGACACAATTAATGCCACTCTGATAGTGATTAACAGAATGTATACAAGATCACCCTTAAGCAAAACGAATGAAAAACAGAGGACTCACCTTTCTAGCCACATCCATCCCTCCGAGATCATCACGTGGATCTTGCAAAATTAAACATCTCAGTAAACCGAGATTTCAAGCATGTAAAGCAATGCACACTTGATTTGCTCATGATGTGCTGAGATTATCAATATTACTTTAGTTTGGTTTCATGCTAATTATGAATCCAGATTAGGAACCATCATGTAGTCAACATCAATCCCATTTTCTTACTTATATACTAACAGTTTTTGTTTGAACTCCACTTTGCAGAGACAACAATAAATTGATGCATATGAATATTGTTACAATGTAAGAAAATCAGCATTATATTAGTAAGACCTGGTTCTGTATAGCCAAGGGATTTGGCTGTTTTGACAACTTCACTAAATTTCTTTCCATCCTCCAGCTCACTCATCACATATCCAAGTGTACCTACAAATCCATACGAAGGATAACATGAATACTAATTTTAGAAACTAGACAATTTTTTTACATGAATGATTATCGAATACATACCACTCAGACTACCAACTATACGAGAAACGGGATCTCCAGATGCAATAATGCGGGTTACAGTAGCTATCACAGGCAATCCAGCTCCAACCTGAAAGTAAGAATTGCATATAGAAAATACAAATCACAAGGGATCCTAAGTGAAAGCAAGACAACATAAGAAAGAAAACCTTCAAGTAGAAGTATAATGTAAACGAAGTAAAGTTATGTCCTGAATCCTATTCATGCATCCAGGTTGCTTTTTTATGTGAAGCACTTGACACTGAACCCACAGTCCAATACAAATGAACCCATCACGAAACATTGAAAGAATGAAATTGCAATTATATGCATTGCTGTATCATAAGGTTCAACTTATTATGGAGGACTAAACGCCAGAAACAAATGATAAAAAATGATTAGTTGCATGAGCATACAGTGGACTCAAATCTTATACGCCGGAAGTTAGACACCAACTTTTCAAAGTCCTCCTGCAATGGAAAAAAAGGACACATTTTGTAACCAGTTAGGTCCTCTCACTGAATTATAGGAAAGGTTGTGATTTCAGCATCAAGTAACGACATCTATCAGAAAAGAAATAGATGTAAAGCAGTATTACATAAGCACCAGTAAGAGGTTTCTTGTTTGCCAGTGCAATACAGCAGCCCTGATCCACAGCATCCTTTAACAGAGCAACGGTGTCATAAGTTGCAGAACAGTCAACTAGCACCAGACCTAACAAAAAGTGCGAGGCATAAGCAGTGAGAACAACATCCAGATTCAATGTCAGAAAGATGACTAAAATATTTCAGCAAAGTTCTGTGTCAGATTGAAACATGGAAAGGAGCGTGCATAATGCAACAAAATGCTTGATTTGAAAGGTTGACCACAGGACAGAATAACTGACCATTTGATCCTCCAAGCAAGGTAGCAGTGTCAATGACCTTCGCACTTGCCTCAGGGTTCCTCAACAGCTGACAGCGCCCTGAGATTGGACATCGACGGTTATCAGTTTGCTTGTCATGCCAGCAATTGCAAATGCAGATTCACAGCAATTTACAGCTGCACCAGAACAGCCTTCCTATCAATAAAATGGGGGAACAGCTACCTTGACCAAGCAGGGAAGAGAGGGGCGAGCCGGCTGACTTGGCATTGCAGATGTTGGTCAGGAGCGCATCATCGAACCCACCAGCGTGGACGTCGTCGGCGACGAGCAGGGAGGAGCTATCCGCAACGCCCACCACCTGGACGGCCACGCCCTATCGATCGGCGGTACCAATAAGCAGTTAGGTACAAAGCGGAACCCATCGTCATCATCAGTAAATAGCAACCGATCGCGCGGACAAGTGGAGAGAGGGAAGAGGGGAAGCCCACCTGTTTGGCGTGGAGCGGTCGGCAGGAGACGATGTGGTCGAGGAGGTGGCGGCCGACGCCGCCGCAGCCGATGAGCACCACGGGGAGCACCGACTTCACCGGCGCCGGCATTTGCGCGACTTGATTTGTCCGCCGGAAAGAGTAGGCGCCTCCACCGGCCGTTGACACCACCAAGAGCCGCCGCCGGAGTTACTAGCGACGCGACGGAGAGGGAAAGGGGGCCAAGTGCTTGTCTGGTGTACTCGCACACACGGGGGCAGGTGTCGTGCCGCTGGCGTGTGGGCCCGAAATGCTTGCCAAGGGGCTCCTGCATCCACTAGAAGCGTAGCGACAAAAATGTTGGCCTGTCAGAGGCTGGAAGCTTTTCACTCGACTCTGACGGCCTTGTCCTCTCTTCCTTCCCCGCGGCGGGGGCGGTGGAGGAACTCTACGCCGGCGACGAAACCTCCATGTGCAATCATGGAGGAGTAAATCCACCAGGGGAGCAGATGGCTTCCGCCCAGCCCAACTTCCAGTAGAACTCATCTTGGTTAGTCTCCTGTCTCCTCCTCCCCTCGCCTCTTCGCCGCCGTTCGCCCGCTTGCGATCGCCGGCGGCCAGCCTCGCCGCCACTGAGCATCCCAGATTCCCAGCCCAAACCAAGGGGATTTGTGCAAAAAGATCTAGAAAACAGACCATATAAAAATTAAAAAAATAAAAAAATGGCAAAAATTGATAAAAATCCAATAAATTGAAAAAAAATCAAAAAAATAATGTTGTTCCTTTTGCACGTGCAACTGTTTAACCGGAAACTAATATAAAAATTTAAAAAATCGAAAAATAGAGAAAACTCCAGAACAAGAGGAAAATTCAGGAAAGAAAAATTCCTGAAAATACAGTTTTTGTCTTTAGGGCACTAGCAGAAAAAGCGACTATTTTCAAATAAAAAATTGCCTCAATGGACAGTATACATTATAACTTGAAATTTGGCACAAGCAAACATTACTGTATTCCCTATACATGTAATTTCTTTTTTATATTTTTCAACTTTGTGCAACATTTCAAGTTTTAATATTTATTGTGCTTTGAGATAATTTATTTTGAAAATAATCGTTTTTCTGCTATAGTGTCTTTAAGACAAAACCTGTATTTTCTCAGCGCCCTCACGAACAAAAGAAGAAATGCGATGCCCGGAAGACAAAGCCACGGTTTTAGAGTGTCCAGAAGATAAAAAAATCCTATTTTATATCAATTTTTTTATTATTACAATGGACAGTGATAATAACCCATTTATTTTCTTCACTGGGAGAAGAATGCAAATGGACTTCGGAAAAATGTCCAGAAACCATGAGTCCACCGGTAAAATGCTCATTTATGTTTTTTCTACAAGATTGCCTCTGCTTCTTCTTCTACTCTCGTCATCCACTCTCTCTCTCTCTCTCTCTCTCTCCGGTCGGATCGCCACCGCCAGCCGGCCATCTCCGGTCGCCGCCGTTGGCCACGAGCTCGCGCCCCGGATAGCCATCGGACCTCCGTCCATGGCTGCACCGGTCGTGTACTCGTGCATCTAGACTTGGTGCGTCGGATCACCCTTGTCCGCTCGCCGCAAGCTCGCACGTGTGGATCTAGGCGTGGCGGCCGCGAGCTCACGACAGGGCGGTGGCACGAGCAGCCGGTCGGATGCGGGATCGGCCTGGTCGACCCGTGCGGTTAGCGCGCGTGTGGATTTGGGCGTGGGAATGGCATGTTAGGGACCTCCGCTTGGACCCGATGAGCACCTGGGAAGCAGCAAGGCTTGATCCGGGTCACGGCGAGCGCGGGTGGCTGATCGGCAGGGCTCTACCTGCGGAGAGGAGGCACACACGAATGGAGGGCAGCCACCATGACGACGACCAGCAAAGAAAGTTTGGAGCTTGGTTAGCTAGGGAGGTGGTAGGAGGAAGAAGAAAGCAAGGGGCTGTCTTGTCAAAAAAAAATGCATATGGGAATTTTACAGGTGCACATATGGTTTCATGGGTATTTTATCGAAGCTCCGCGGGACGTGGGTATTTTAGTGAAGCTCATTTGATAGCTAGGCAAAATAACAAAAATCTCGAACAAATGAAACACGGAATCGTTTAATGAAACACAAAATGGTACAACGCATGTGGTACATCTGGAGAGTTTTGCAGCAGATTTTTTAGCTTGTGTTGCCAAATAAAATGTTTGGGTCAGCCTAAGAGCGGAAGCAAGTGAAGCATGTGGAATTGTTCATTTTGACTTGGTATGCTATTTCATGAATTTTTATGGCAGTGGACAGTGATGATGTTTCGTTCACTGATCAGAAAGGTCCCTTCGCCCGTTTTCTTCAATGGAAGATGAATAGAACAAATGAAACACGAATTGGTTTAATGCCTCTGTTTTAGACCAGTAGTCCCCCTTGTTCATTGTGCTCCTAGTTCTGCGTTGCTACCTTTGTTACAAGAAGTGTAGTTGGGATCAAACTGAACTTTCGTTTACGGGCCCCATATCTGCAGAAGATACAAATTGAAGTTGCTGGTGTTGGTTTCCTGGCGCTTTCAGCCCTTACGAGTGCGTTTAAAGGATTGGCTTAGCGTTAGTGAAACCGCAGGCAAGGCAAATCAACAACTGATGGAGCAGCCTTGGTTTAGTAGCCTCTCCTGAAATTGATGTCCACTTCTTTTAGTTACGCTCGACTATTTGTCTAATTTTTTTAAAAAAAATGTTATATATTTTTATGATCTGTTTTATCCGTTTAACAAATTTGTAACATAGTTTATAACTTTTCATATTTAGATTAAACTAATATTTTAAATAAGACGAATAGTCAAACGTATAAAAAAAGACAATGATAACTCAATTTTAGAACTAAGTAGTACATGAATAGAAGATACATGTTAATCATTTTTTTTAGTCATGCATGTTAATCAGTTGATGTGAAAGAGCGAGAAACTAATTAATGGTACCAGTATGCCGTTGCTGAATCGCATGAGGACGGTGGAGACGAGCGCGTATGCGGCGAGCTTATTATTTCGGCCAGCCACCGGCCTAGGCCTAGACTCCGGCGGAGGCACCTTCATCTTCGCCTCCTCTGCTCGCTTCTCCATGGACAAGTGCTATGCGTTGTTAATTACCTCTTCTTCCGCAAAAGTAACTGTTGTGAGAAGAAGCAGAGGAGAGGATGGTTTATAGGCAGCACGCGTACTTGGGTTTTTGTAAGTAAACAGGAGGAGAGGTAGCCGGAGCATGATGAACCTTTTCGCCGCTCCACTGATTTCGTGGCCGCGAGATCAGGCACGTCGTTGTATTGAGTGTTGTGCTAAATCCTCAGCTGCCTTCTATACTAATCGCCTGATGATTAGTGTCCGTTTATTGGCAAAAAAGTATATGGGTTTGCCTACGTGGACGCGCCAGTGGCGCAGCTACTGGCACGTCGACGACGACTGGCAGTAATCCAAGAAATGGATGGCCCACAATATACTGGAGGTCCGTTGAAGACGACTATATATATGCTGTTTTTGTCCTGCCATAGGCAATAAATTAAATGACCAAGCACCAAGGGACGGCGGAATGCTATAGTAGCTCTTTTCCAGAGAGGAACCAAGGAAACATCCGCAAACAATCGGTGGTCCGTGCGATCAGTCGCCTAAGTTGAAGTTGTATCAGTGCAAGTTGGCCGGCAGCCTCATCGTATGAAGATAGTGCATTTTGTTCGCCGTGTTTCGTGGTGGCTGGAGGTACACGCCTTGACAACAGACGGACTATGACGTTTTGTCCTGCCATATGCAATAGTTTAAATGACCAAGCAACAAGGGACGGAATGCTATAGTAGCTCTTTCCAGAGAGGAGCCAAGGAAACATCTGCAAAGAATCGGTTGTATGTACGGGGTGGAATGTGGAATTTATCTACAACTTGTTGTGTCAGGCGAATTGCTTATGGGTAAGACCCACAACCACAACCCATCAACATCTGTAGTCACCATGCTTGATCTAAAACTGAACATTCGTGTGGTGGTGATTGCTGGTGATCAGTCGTTCCTGATGTTTTAGTTTTAGGACTAGCTTGCTTAGATCGGGTTGCATGAATTAGTCTCCTTCAAAAAAGTTTGCCATCTATTTATAGAAATCCTACACACCTGGAAGACATTGCACCATTTGGTTATAGCCCCTTGAGGTGTCCTACTGATCATTGGGCATCTCAATGATGTGTATGATGCATGACTCAACCAATTGGTTGGCTTATTGCCAAAACTTACTTATTTTCTCTGCTAACTATGTTTAGTTGCAGATCATGCCAGCACCACCAGAGGGCACCCATCCATGGGCATTGCCATTTTCTAGGGCTTTGTTGAGGATGCATATGCCCCCCTTCCTCCTTGCCTCATCCGAACAGGACATAAAAGCTCATCTCTCTCTCTCTCTCTCTCTCTCTCTCTCTCTCTCTCTCTCTCTCACACACACACACACACACACACACACTTTAAACAAATATTAATAACCCTTTTGGATGTATATTTATAAGAGTTGACTCCTTTTTGCCTGCCAAACTTCATATATCGTTCGAACGTGGAATTTACTCACACCAGGTGCTCAATGAATCCAAACAATCACATCCAAGTTAATATACACTAATACACACACTGCAAGTTCCCAAATCATAGGCTCAACGATGCTGACAAATCTAGAAATAGCACATCCCATTATTATTATTATGAAACATCTATTTTGCAAATATACTCATAGCTATAGCAAACATGAGCTCCAGTATGTAGTTGTGCTAGTGCTGAAAAAATAGGGCAAATTAATTAATCGAGAGTTCCTTGTTCCCCTATTTAGACTAGAGGATCACGACTGTTGTTTTGTCCATTTTCATTTCTTGGTCTTAAGGAGGAACTCATTCTGGATGACTAGCAGACAGAATAGCAACATTTTTGTGCTAAATTTCTCAAAAGTCATTCTTGAAATGATATGGAAGTGTATGCATATGCTAAGGGACCATCATTGCACAAATTTGTTTCTAATCAAAAGGCCCACTTTTGAAGGGCCAATTCAAGCATTTTCCTGCGAATCTTGCAAACTTGTGTTCTCACCCGTGTACCATCTCTTCAACCTTTCTTGAGCAGCCTCTACCTGCAATAATAACGAAATAAAAGTAATTTAGCACACTGCCCAATCTTTCTAGAATAGCATAATTGCATAAACCACCCCATAAGTCACACGGAGTTTGAGATTCTCACCCATAAGTCTTTTTGTTCAAAATTCCCACCCACCCAGTGTATTTTTGTTGCAAAAATCACCCCAATTTGTACATGTTTAATTATTTGAACTTATTTTCATTCATTTTCATCAAATTTATGATAATTTTGGAGTATAGTCTTCATATTTTTTTTAGAAAATAGTATGTAACAAAAAGCAATTTTGAATTTAAATTTCAATGGTATATAAAATAGTTTTAGATTAATTTCAATTCATTTATTCTTGAAACTAAGATGAATTATATTCATTTAACATTTTAACAATGTAAAATTTAGTTAAATTTTCATCACAAAAAAATTCAGTTAAATTTGATTTTCTTGAAATTTACATTAGTGAAAATATATATCAAAATAATTAAACATGTGCAAATTGTGGTGATTTTTATAGCAAAATACATAGAAGAATTAGTGGGAATCTCAAACTCCCAATCATTGTGCAAGAATACACAAAATAATTAAACATGTGCAAGAATAATTAAACATGTGCAAGAATTAATGTGGATGACAACAAAAAAAATTTTATGAGTGGGAATCTCAAACTCCACATAATATATGGGGTGGTTTATCCAATTAACAAAAAAAATTAGTTGTCCATGTATATTACCTAGTGATTTTTAAATTAATTTAGTAGTACAGGGATCGAGGTTACCTGTTTTTCCCAGTCAGTTCTAAGTGTTATGTATAGAAGTACTATAGTTTGGACTAGTGTCCCGAGCAGCATGCCAATCCAAATGCCCTACAACAAGCGCCCAAATAGGGTGAGGAACAGAATTTAAAGCCAAGATGCTCCAAACATAATGGTGGTATCAAACTTTGTAGTGATTAATTTTACCTTTACATGGAATCCTACAACATAGCCTAGTACTGCTCCAAGAGGGATGCCAATCAAGTAGTACGATGTAATGTTAACATAGGCAACTACACTCTGCCAGCCCGCCCCAATAGCAACACCTACATATATCAAATTACACAAATGAAAACATCAGTAAATATGAAAAAAGTTGTGATGTATTGATCACTCAATAATCTTAGCAACCAGACCTGATAGCACTGGTTGAACACTGTTCAACAAAATGGAGAAGGCTAGCAGAGGTGAAAGGTCAGCAACCGCGTTAGCTACTGCTTGACTCTCAGTAAATATGTAAGCAAGGCTTCCACGGAACAGCAGGAAAAGTATGAACAACACCAATCCAATCGAGAAAGAAGTGATGACCACGTTCAAAATTGCAAACTTAGCCCTTCTTGCACTTCCAGCACCAAGCTCATTTGCCACCCGCACTCTGAAGATACATTACATTAACATCAAATAGTGGAAAGTAGAAGTTAGTGAATAAAAAGCTGAAAATAAAGAAGTTAGTTACCCTGTTGCACCCAAAAAACCTATAGAAATCATCATCTCCCAACCATTGATGTTAAGGCTGCACATTTCAGAAATAGACATGACAATGCTTAGTTATATGTTGTTTTTTTACCATAAAAGGAACTTTTAAAAATATTGATTAATATGGCTTGTATGCAGTAAAACATATATAGCAACTGACTTCCAGTCATTGGTATTGACTGAGTGAAAAGGCCAAAGTTTGAGTAATCTATATATACCATATAGAAAGGGCATCAAGAGCTATCTCTGCATTCTTCATATACCCTGTCAGGAGAACCAAAATGGTGTTGTACCACAGTTCCAGACTGAAACAGCAAGGCAGCGATAAATAAATATTGTGTTTCGGGCATAAAAAATCATGATAGAAATAAATAACAAGGCTACGACTTATAATCGCGGACCGTTGTGATCATGACTGTTCTGAATTATGTATGCATATATACTAAAATTGTTGCTGCTTACCAGAGCATCACACCAGATGATAATGACAATTTGATAATGTCGCTGAGGTCAGTGAGCGCAGCATATGAAAATCCTGTCCATGTGAGAGGGCAACCACCAAAGAAGACAAAGGCAAGTTGCCCAAACACCGGGATCCACATAGCAATAACCATGGATCCCATGACTCCAGCAAGGCCGAGCTGGAACTTGAATGCCATGAGCCACGACAAGGTCAAGTGGAGGCCAAGATTGAGCATGGCAAGGTACATAATGATCCTGTTCTTGCTCTGCGCCTGCAAGTACATCTGGAGCGTGAAGGTCCAGACGTTAGAGAACATGATCGGGATGTACCAAAGCGATATTGTGCCAGCCACAGCGGCGATTTCGGGATCCTGGCCAAGAGCAACGAGGAGCGGTTCGGTGAAGATGTAGATAGGGAGGAGGATTATTGCACATGCAGAGAGGATGATCCAGGAGCGCTGCAAGTAGATGCCCAGCATGTGGTACTGCTTAGCGCCGTAGGATTGCCCACACAAGGTGTCTAGTGCGCTCGCCATGCCCAGCTGCGGTTGAAGACAATTAATGAATGAAATGCATAATTAGTTAAGATTATTCTGTATATATAGACTGGTTGCTTCACCCAGATGTTGTAGTTTTAATCAACCATTCTTTATATGACAGATGTATAAGCTGTTGGATTGGTTGCTTCACCCATTTTTGTCTGAACTGGGATAAAGAATAGAGCAGATGAAACACGAATAATCATTTAACCTCTCTTTCACACGATAGAAACTTTCACTGAGATTTAATACACCAGTCCACTTCGTACTCCAAGTTCTGCTTTGCTACCTTTACCCGAACAAGTAACTGAGATTCAATCTAATTTCAATTTGTGGGCCAAAAGTATGGAGGAGACACACGAATTAATTGGTGGGGTTGACTGTGCCTGTCGCTTTAAGCCTTGATGGATATTGTTGTTTGTTTGTATAAATAAGGAATTGTATGGCCTAGCACCTAACTTGCACTTAAATAAGATCACTCCATTGCAGACAGGATAATTAAAGCTTGTGGTGCTTAGCGAGAGAAATGGTCATCTTGTTACTGTCCAACTGAAGCTGACGGCGCCTTTGTTTAGACTATTTACACGCACATGCATATGAACTGAATTTTTTGACACGAGATGGATCTTCATCCATGGCCTGAACTAGTAACAAATTATCAAGTTCTAACAACTAACCAGTATGCCGCCGCTGAATCGCATGAGCACGGTAGAGACGAGCGCGTAGGCGGCAAGCTCGGTGGCGCCGATGTGGCCGATGAATGCCTGGCTGATGACGGTGAGGCCGAAGGTGGAGAAGCGGGTAAAGATGGAGGGCCCGGCCACCACCCACAACTTCTTGTTCTCGTCCCACACGCGCCGCCCAAGCGACAGAGATGGTGAGTCCTCTTCTTCCACCTTGACGGCGCCTCCTCCATCTGTTGTGGGTGGTGGCCTAGCCTCCAGCAGAGGCTCCTCCTCCTCTCCTGCCTCTCCATGCCGGACCAACCCGTCCTCTCCCGACAAAGTCAACGATGATGGAATGCGGCTGTCAGCACCTTGGAAGAAGAATCTGGCTAATGTGAGGTTGTTTTATAGGCAGCAGAGACATGTGTTTCACGAGGGAGCATGTGTTTGCTTGCTGAGGTCGAGGAATATGTGGGCACTCGGACGAGGGCACCATCCATGCGTCGCCTAACTCTCGGAGTCTCCATGTGTGTTCTTAAAGGTTTGTTGAGCAAATTTTTTATTTGCCATCGGAAATTATACTATGTTTTTATTTGCCATCGAAATTTGGCACTTCTCTAATTTGCCATCGGATCTAATTTTATTTTTCTTTTCCACCACTTCAATCACTTTGGTTGTTAGATTATTGTACTTTCATCGCTGGTTATTTGTTCGACAGTAGCAAATTAGATTCTCAGTGTATACTATATGTGAAGAAACATTCAAAAAAATTTCGGATGAAAATTATTCACAATATTTTGTTTTAACTTAAAATTACCTCATATTTTTGTTCAAAAATTTTGAAAACCTTTTTTAAAATAAAGTACTTATTGAGACAAACTTATTTGGTATTGTATCCTGAATGTTGTTGTGACATGATCAATTTTTTCTATAAGCTAAAGTGATTGGAGTGGTAGATAAGAGAAGTGAAATTAAATCCCGTGGCAAAAGTGTAAAATTTTGATGGCAAATAAGAAATTTACTCTTGCTTGTTTTGTGAACACTGTTTATATATATATATATATATATATATATATATATATATATATATGGAAGTGTTTTTCTACTCCCAAGTGTAATTACTCCCATTTGTGTATCTCACAAATTAGAGGGTATCTTTTCATACTTGAGATTTCTAAATAAAGTATGTACACATACTTGAATTTCAAAAGTGGTACGTCAGCATACTCCTTTTTCAAAAGAGGATAAATAAGTATATGTACATACTCCTTTCTATATGTAGAAAATGCAATATATAACAAGGTGCATAAAAATAAGATTTCCACAAAAAAAAATTCATGGCTATCATTTTGAAAATTCTTATTTTAGATATGTATACATAGTCAAAATGATAAATGAGTATGTACACATACCCAAGGTGATTTTTTGAACGTGGGAGTAACTACACCCGGGAGTAAAATGGAATTACCCTATATATATATATATATATATATATATATATATCATTTATTAGGACAGCTAAGCTATTATTTTAAATTAAATTAGTTATTTTTATATATGGTCATCATATATTATTGGTGGGAGTTGAGAGTACTTGGAACTTGGCTGAGATCTGGGAATGCCTCTCCTCTGTCCTTATCTCAAAGCATTAACGCCACGAGGGAGCAGGGTTAGACCAGAGCCACCACTAGTAACACGATAAAGTGTTTGTTTCCCATAGTGGTAGCAGATAGAGTGCTCCCGACAAAGCCTTCGCTGGCGGCCGCCCATGGCATAGCTCTGGCATGGTAAAAAAGCTCTTGATAAAGCGGGCTTTACCGTATGTCATATGTCGGACACACGACAAAAGCTTTACCGTCTGTTAGAGGCAGCTGTTAGCAAAAAACAAAGAAACACCGTCACTTGGCAGAACGGTGATGACGTGCTTTGCCCTAACCTTAACCTACTCTTTGCCATGAGCTTTTTATTTAACACACGACAAACCTACTTTTTGTGGTGTGCACGATAGAAGACACACGATAAGTCCGGGGCACACGGCAAAAATCTGGTTTACCGTAGTGTACCTCAGTCGTTTCTTGTGGCCGGCCATCATCCAAGTCCTAACCTGCAGTGAGTGAATATTAGGCTCCGTTCTGTGCTGCTGCCCAGAATTGTTTTTTTTAACAGAAAGAGTAAAGCTAGCCTCGAGGGAGTGATGAGCACGCAGACACGCACAGAAAGTTTACTGATTTTTTTTAGAAAAGAAAAACGATTGAATCGAATATATTAGTGAGGACCTGCCATATTCTCGTTTAAGATCTGACTATAGTTCCTAGATATATAATGAGATCCTATAATGCAACGCATATAGCAGTTGCCAGTTATAGAATCGTGATCACGCATGGATGCCAGCTTAATTGTGTTGTGCGACGCACAAGAATGTGCCAACGTGCAGCCTACCTCCTTCCGTTGATGCTACACTTGGACTCTGGAGGATCACAATTTTAGAAAGATAAACAGACGTGAGAACGATGCGTGGTGGGTGCCCGATGGAGCCATGAAGGGCAAGAAATTAAAGGACCAATATAGGCGACACTTGATTAGTACAGCATCTACCTTTTCTGATGTGGACCTGACCGTATATATGGACCAGAATCAGTTCTACCTGCCATATGCCAACATGGTAATTGAGGAGCTGCTTTGATTCACTGGAACTAGTACCATATAAAGTAGCTTTCACTCTAACAGGCTGCCCTGCTGGTGGCCTGCAGCTTGTTCATTCATGTTTTGGATGATGTGGCTTGCTTTGTTTCATTCGTACATTACTGGCCGATGTTTTGGTACATGATTGACGTGAAAAGGGAGGGAGGAATGGCCCCTCCAGTGCACGGATCGATTTGCAACGTCGACCAGGGATGCTGATGAGAAAGAAGTTGCCACATCTCAGGTGGTTGTTATGAAGTAGCCTAAATAATTTGTGCGTTGTTGCGATTACGCAACCCTGACCGACGCTTGCTTGGCAACCAGCAGGCTCCATTTGTGTGCATGTGAGGACAGACTCCACATATGTCTTGCTGTTCTCTGATGTGTGTTTCTGTTGTACTGTGAATGTGATACCTAAAGGTCCTAGACAGGACCGTGGTATGAAGTTATGCCTTACTGATGTTGGTTCATGGTTACCCAAATGTCACGCTGATGTACTCATCCTAAGATGGAATGTGAGAGGACTGCGAATCAACCGATCACAAGGGAAGTGGTCAGAGAAATGGCATCTTCAACAAGAGCCACGGTCATCAGTCTGCAGGAAATAAAATTACAGATTATAGATGATTCAGTTGTTAGGGAAACCTTAGAGGCTTACACTGACTTCAACAATAGGAGCCACCTGATGTGAACAGTAGATCATTGGCCCTCCTCCAACTTTCGTCTCCAGCAGCAAGGAGGTAAAGGCAAATCCACCGTCGCACGCGGCGGCCGCGGCTGCCGGGACCCGCCTCTCCTGATGCGCTCCTCCGCTGCCTTCCCCAGAGCGCGCTGCTCCCTCCACGCGTGCCGTCGCCGATCCCCTGTGCCCACCGCACTTGTGCGCGCCCGCGCTGCCGCCCGGCTACGCTCACCACGGCCACGCCTACGGGCTACGCTCGCCCTTCCCGCGGCGCGCCACCACCGCCCACCACAGGAGCAGCTCCACTTCGCGGCCCCGCACCGCCGCCGCACCGCGCGCCGAAGGAGCGGCTCGACGTTGCTCCCCCAAGAGCACTCGCTCCGTCCACCACCGCCTCGCGCCCCGCCGCACCGTGCGCCGCTGGAGCAGCTCATCCATCGGAGTGGCTCGGCCCCGCGTTGCTGCGTGCCACTAGCGCCGCTGCCGCTCAGCCCCCACGGCCGAGCTCCCTGGCCGCCAGGAGCATCGTGCCATAGCTTGCTACGTGCCACGTATTGCTCGCACAATGCACTCACCATTTGCCTTTGAGGAGAGAGGGAGTGTATTTTTGCATCTCCTGTCTCCTCCAAAGCAGTTTGCCTCCCCTTTTGCATTACCTGTTGGAGGGGTTGTAGGACATCGTAGTAGGGATTTTGCATTTGCATGGCAGGATGCCTAATCTGTTGAAGTCAGTCTTAGGCCGAGAATTTGTGAACAACCGCACCTACCTGATGACATGGCAGGGACATTTATGGTAGCTTTTGTTGTGCTCGGCGCTCCTTATGACCTCACCACTGCGCCGGTATGTCTCACGCTCCTGTCATGGCCATGACATCCAAGGAGACGAGAATGGAAACAAGCCATAGTCAGTCTTAGGAAGAGAATTTGTTAACAACTACACCTACCTGATGACATGGCAGGGACATTTATGGTAGCTTTTGTTGTGCTCGGCGCTCCTTGTCACCTCACCATCTGCGCTAGTACGTCTCACGTTCCTGTCATGGCCATGACATCCAAGGAGACGAGAATGGGAACAAGCCATAGTTAGTCTTAGGAAGAGAATTTGTGAACAACTACACCTACCTGATGACATGGCAGAGACATTTATGGTAGCTTTTGTTGTGCTCGGCGCTCCTTGTCACCTCACCATCTGCGCCGATACGTCTCGCGTTCTTGTCATGACCATGACGTCCAAGGAGACGAGAGAATGAGAACAAGCCATAAAAAGACAGGATGTTGTCATCTTATCTTATTAGTTGCTTTGTTTGATGTGTTAGAGTGCGGCCGGGCTCGTCTCAGCCACGAGTCCCTACTGCCAGCCCTAAGTCATATTGGGCCTACCAAACCATAGGCTTAACCGGAGCGGCAACCAAGGTCCTATGCCACCTTAACCCAAAAGACTAGTCCGATAGGTGAGAATCCCTCCACCTTATTAGTTGGCTCCCCCATCATTAATAACCAATGTGGGACTAAACCTAACAATCTCTCGCATCACACATCGGGTGGCCCCATCTCCCCTTCACATCCGGGTGAACGCCCTCTCGACAGCCCGTTAACCATGTGCTCCGGGAGATCTAATCCGACGGCCCAATATCTGTTTGAGGTCCCCGATTGTTTCGGGTTTTCGACCATGGTTCCGATACCACTTGTTAGAGTAGGGCCCGACTCGTCGAGGTCACTAGCCCATGTCACATTGGTCCTACCGAAACTATAGGTCCAACTGAGCTCCAACTAAGGTCCCGAGTCACCTTAACCCAAAATACTAGCCTTTTAGGAAGGATCCCTCTCCACCTTATCAGTTGGCTCCTCCATCATCAATAACCGATGTGGGACTAAATCCAACATGATATATTCATGTTAATCGGAGTTAATCCTAGAAATTCTCATAAATAAGCAAAACATCTTACCGTTGAATCAGGTAGTAGACAAACAATAGCCATTGAATTTAGGATAAACTAAATTACCCACCTGTGTCATTAAAAAATCATATCATAACTCTAATATTTATTACAGCAACATTACACAATATACTACGCACCCTGGAATATTGATTCTGTTATATTTTCTCGACTATATATTCCCCGTGATAGCCGGTATAGCGCTGCCACCAAACAACAACGATCTAGCAATAACATAATCAGAAGACCGATCAGCCGATAGGCAACGACAAACTCCGACGAGGGGCCCCATTAGATCGGACAGGTCGCGGAGGCAGTCTCACGGCAAATTTGATCCCAAGGGTGGTGGATTATCAGTAGAGTTAAGCACAAAAAAGAAAAGGCCATTTGGAACATCAGGGATTCGAGAGAAAGAAAAACTAACAGTTCTGCAGATCCTGACGGGAAGCGTTCAACAAGTGAGCGGGCTATACAAAAACAGAATTAGGTGTGTGGTAAACGTGATTTTGGGCCGCTTCTAATCATCGCGGTAGGGAACAAGTTATAAATAGGTGCAACAGACCTGGTGAAGATGTGATCTACTTGTGTTTAATGGCGACAAGACCTGCAGTGTTGTTAGGCGCGCTAATGCAGGTTTATTTTTTTATTTAAACTACGGTAGGCAAGAGCTGACCTGAACTTTATTGATGCATAAAGGGTCTTATATCAGTGTTGATGGACTGCGGCGTCTGTGGTGCAGCAGTGCCAAGTTGCGCACCCCAAGATTGAAGTTCCGTCTTACAGAAGGGATTTCTGGCCCTATGGACCCAAAGAAGGAGGTCGTCATGTGCGCCTCGAATTATAACGAGGTGGGGGGAGGGAGATTCCTGTTTTCTCCATGTAAATTCAAATAAAATCAAATAAATCCCAAATAAATGTACTTGTTTCACTCAAACAACTGCAACACAAAACATATAAAGTGTCGCCTCTTTGTGCTTTCAAGATATGATAATAATTGAATCACTATATATATATAGTGCTTGACTGGTCACCACATCGGACGCGGAGATTTTGCCTTGCATGGCTCATGCCATGTTGCATGCGCCCAATAGATGTTGTCTTTCGGAATAAGAGCCGGGTGTCAGGTGGTTGGTGCCAGCTGCAGGCAGGCAAACCGTATTTGGTTTTGACTCATTTTCTGTGTGTATGTATAGCTGGTATTCTTACGGCAGCCAGCCCCACTTGTGGTCCACCAGAGTCACGCGGGCCTTATGTGGTGGCCTGAACACATATGGATTTGTTCCTTAATTTTCCTTGGACATATGGACCAATTGTAATCACATATAATTTTCCTTGGACATATGAATTTTACTATCTAAATCAAGTAGTAAAAACAACAATTGGACTGGCAGTAAAAACAACATATGGATTTGTCCTTAATTTTCCTATCCGAAGCTAAAAGAACAAGTAATTTTTTTGCGAGGGAAAAGAACAAGTAATTGGGGATGAGAGTAATGGGAAAAGGCATTAACGTGACGCCAATCATTGTTCATTGTGCGGCAGCTAAGGTGACAAAATCTGGTGAAATGAGACCACAATATGCATGCGGCAACAAACTGTCGAGTATGCGAAAATGCGTCACTGTCTTGGGAAAGGTGCCTTTGAAGGACCTTATTCTCCTCAAATCATATACTAGTACTAAACTTGTTCATTTTAGAGCTTTATGGTGCTCATATTTCAGCATGGAGAGAAGCTTTATGGTTCTCATATTTCGGCCCTGTTCGTTTCTCGCCCTCTAAAATTTAACATCTGTCACATCAAAGAGAATCTTACTATTTAGTAAGTACTTTTTATTAATTTAATAACAAAACCTATGTCACGATCCCCCTCTAATTTGCGAGACTGAATCTAATGATCCTAATTAATCTATGTTTTGCTACAATGATACTACAGTAAACATCTTCTAATAACACCATAATTACCCTCGTTGGATTCGTCTCGTGAATTAGATAGGGGGTCTGCAATTAGTTTCGAGATTAGACTTTATTTAGTACTCCAAAATGATAAAATTCTCTTTGATTTGACCCCTCTAAAAATTATATACCTGGAAACGAACAGGGCCATACATGATCTTGTGACCTTCTCATCTGCATCATTGTAAGTATCATTTCAGGGCCTATTTGCTTTCTGGCCGACGACAGTGGCGGGTGAAGCTACAAGAAGATGATTTTATCACAATAATAGAGAGAGAGAGAGAGAGGCTGCACAAGAACCAGCAATGCCGGTTCGGTACATTTCTTGGCAGTCTATAGCTGCTGTCAGTCCAAGCCCCAAGAGGTGCGGACCTAGGCTGCCGTCGGGATCAGTGCAGGGAGGCGGGGGTAGCGGTGGGCACCATGCACGACACCGTGGCTTTTGCTGTGCTTGGCGCTCCATGTGACCTCGCAGCTGGTCTCAGCTTGGCACCCCACATTTCCCCCACTCTGGCAGATCGGAGCAGAAGTTGTTGCCCACCAACGCCGCCAACTCCTTAGTGCAACTGCGGCCTGTCCTGGCCGTGTCATCCAAGGACACGGAGAATGGGAACAAGCCATACGAAGACGGGAGAGGTCTGCCACACTACTGTAATTCAATCTTCTTCTCCCTAGCTCATTCGGATGTGATGCACCATTAGCTTCAGCTTGCGCCAACATCTCACTAATCAAGTTTCTTAGCTCTTGTATCTAAATATAAAATAGAATCTCACATGGTGTTGTCTATTATAGAGTAGTAAAGTGAGTGCCTTCTCCGGGCTTTCAAGATGATCTATATATGCTAGTCTGCCATATATCTTGATGACTCTTGTCTGATCTCATACACGATGGGTTTATATAGCTTGTCTGTTATGAGGAAAGGTATAACAATACACGTGAGGGTCATCTTTTTATTGTCCGTGGATAGTTAAGTTTTCATGGTTAACAACTTTGTCATGGGATTAGAATGACACAACAACTCCTGATATATTTCCTAGTTATAGAATACTACAAGCGATAAAATGGGCAATAAGCACAACATCATTAGCTTCATCCCATCCCTCCCTAACGTATTCAATCACTAGTAGAGAAGCGGCCTTTTATGACGAATTTGATAATGGCATTTCTAGAATCCGTCATTAACTTGTCGTACATGTGTGCACATTTATGACGAATACGCGACGTTTTTGTTCGGTTGTTATAGATGCTACTTGCCCCTCGGACCGTCTCCCGCAGCCGTTCTGCGATGTGCCGTCTGGTAGCTATGGCGATTATAATGCGTCATAGAGCCATATTCCATTAAAGTTCAACGAACTGTTAGTCAGGCATGCTAGCGTTTGTGGGGCTCGGTGCGGACCCAACATCGAACCGGGTGGGCTACATTTAGACGTAGACATCTATGGGCGCTCGGTGGGAATTTCTTTTAGTGATAAAAGTTTCAAATCCTAATATTTATTTTGTGGGGAAACAAAACGTAATAATTAGCAAGTTCACAAATACGTCAAACAGAGATAGATTTGGATCCAAGTTATTTGCATAATCCCATCTGCAGATACAACCAGGATGGTAGGCACTCCACGGTATGTGGACTGAAGTGTTGCCAAAGGTAATGTGCAGGTGTTGCCAGATTGTTGTTGCAACTGGATAGTCGGCGAAAAGGTGTTGTAGTGTTTCCTCCTCGATTGGACAGTGTTCACAGTCCGAGGCGTCCGTTTGTATGATATTTGTGTGGAGCAGGTTGGCCCGAGTGTTAGTCCTATTGTGCACTAGGATCCAAACAAAGCACTTGATCTTCTAGGGCACACCCGTTTTCCAGATGATGATGGAATTCTGGTCAATGGTGCCTGTGTGATGCAGCATCTTGTACTAGGGCTAGGCATAAAAATAGATACCCAAAGACCGAAACTGAAAAAGTCGAAACCAAAACCGAAATAACTGAAATTTCGGGTATCGGATATATAGTAGATTGGGTAGGGAATCTAACTAACCAAACTTTTAATTTAAGTTTCAGATCTTAGAGTCTACTACCCAAACAACCGAAGCCGAAGTTATAAAATACATAGCTCATCCATAAGTTTTATACCATTTAAATTCATTTATAATTTTCTTCAATCAATTTTTTAGCTGTAATTTAGGGATTTTATCACTATACTATGTTATTTTATAATTTAATTAGTAGTTTATTTGTGATGGTAAGTGATGGTTTGATATTTTTACGAGTTTTATTGTGAGGTGGTCAAAAAGGTATCGGTAGTTCGGCCATAACTGAAAACTGAACCAAAATTTAGGTACCTAAACTTTTTGAGAATCTAAAAAATCATCACTAGTTCGGGTATTGATTTTAAAAAACTGAACTAACCGAACTGAAAGTAGGGGTAAAACCAAACGCCCAGACCTACCTTGTATGCAGCCGAAGAACTATAACCTTTGTTGATGGACGACGCCATCAAGCGCTCGTCCGCGGTCTAAACAAGTTGTGTGCTCATGAGCGACAAAACCAAATCCGCGTGTTCCAAGGTTGCTACATGCACGAGCCTCGGTTGGAGGTACAGGGCAATCTCAGTCCCGGAGAGAACCGTGTGGACCGAGGCATGAGCTCTGGTTGTGTGGGTGATGAGTGTCGTGTACACGATGAAGGGATGGCCCTTCGTGTGCTAATCATCGAACCAAGAAAAGGTGGAGCACCCGTCCCAAAGATGGACCCGCGTGATTGCTCGTTAGCGGTTGAGCTCTTCTTGGATGATTCAGCCTAGGAAGGCTGAGTCATGGTGTATATCACTGAGATCTCCTCATAGTTCAGACAGGAACCAGGTTTTCCAAGGCACCGATTCCACAAAATATAGTTTGTGGATGAATTTCATTAGCGAGCAGTGGTTTTGTGCTTCGATGTCCTTGACACCAAGGCCGTCTTCTTGTTCGATTCCCATTCCATGAGACATTGGGAGCCATGACACTTTTCCTCGCCTACCCAAATAAAGGCTCAAAACTTGCGTTCCATGGCACTAATTACTGTTTTGGGCAGTGGTAGGGAGGACATCCAATGGAGAGGGAGGCTGTAAAGTACTGGTCTTTGTGAGCAACAAGCGAGCTCATGGTCCGGCAAACATGCTTTCCAGGAGGGTAAGTAATGATCGAAGATGGCGAGGAGTGGCTGATTGTCGGACACTCCGAAGTTTCGTGGGGAGAGTGGCACTCCTAGATAAGGCTGAGGGAAGGAAGAAATGGAGCAGCCTAGACATCGAAGACATATCCACAATATTCTTAGGGAGAGACATTGGAATGAAGGTTGATTTATGATAATTAATCGTCAACCCTATCGCGGCGGAGAAGGAGTATAAGATTTGTTTCAGCCATTCCACGATAGCCATGTCACCTTTGAGAAGGATCAAGGTGTCATCTGCATACTGTAGAATGAGACAACGGGCACGAGGCACGAGGGATGCGTGATGGAGCCATCCAAACTCCTTCTAGATAAGCCTTGTTATGACGTCTGCCACAATAATGAAGAGGTATGGGGAGAGGGGATCACCTTGTTGCAAACCGTTCTTATAGTTGATCAAGTTCTGACTGGTGGAATGATTTTAATGGCCTTGGCAAGTCCTCCATCACTTGTTGGGAGCGTCAATTTGAGGATCTTGTTTGTATCATCTTTTGTCATCGCCAGTTTGGTGATGAAGGTTCCAGCTTCTTTGCTAGCACTTTCTGTGGTAATTCCTCAACATTGTTTCGCCAACTACCTCGTGTGTTTTATGGTTAGAGAGACATCCACTCCTTGTCGGTCTTCTCTTCCTCTTCAGGATCCTCCAACTCTTGGTGCTTCCTGCATATGGGTGTGGCAAGCATAGGTAGTGGCATGTACACCGGCGCGGTCATTTGTGACATGAACTTATGTACCTCTTGACGTCCATCGAGTGAAAATATGACAAGTGTGTCACCTTTTCTTCGCTCCTGTTGGTGGTTTCTAAGTACATGTTTTATATGCCCAAAACCACCAATATCGTACCATATTATCATCATATGTGTTTTACCTCTAATATTGACGATTTCCACATATAGTGTTGTTTTAGTGCTATGTTGCAGAATCAGCTAAAAAGACGACAAAATGGCTTTTATGTGAGAAGTATCAACATGAAGCCCGACTCGCCACGCAAGAAGGGATTCCCACTAGTCCATGGCGCAAGATACCCCAAGACGTCCATGAAGATCAATATACAAGCCCAATATCGTGGCCCAATGTCTAAGGATTTCTAGAAGATTTATCCCGAAGGAAAGTTCAATTTGCAGAGTCCAGAAATAGCATTGTGTTGTCACATGATTTTGGAGGCCAAGATGAGATCAATTGATAAATATCATAATAAAAATGTTGTAGATCTCATTGAGAGTTTTCCGGAACATATATACATGTTTGCATTAATTAGATCTCGGAGCTATGAGATATGGGCCTCACAAGGAGACCTACGGAGAGGAGTCTAAATCTGGACAAATATTATGGCATCGTGAATTTGGGCAACAATACGAATGCAATTAATGAAGATCTTGTCTCAAAGGCATCGAGCATTTGGAGAGCTACAAGATAAAGTTCGAGTTTGCATTATTTCAGAAGGTGGAGTTATGATTTTAGTAAGTCGGCGCTGATTGTGGAAGGTGTGAAACTGACTTAGATTCAATCTCTAAGAGCTAAACTTGATGGCCAAGCAAGGGAGGACGTGCCCATATTCTATATAACCCCCTATGACGTCCCAAACAAGGGGGACGTGAGGAGGGCCATGGACAAGCTTAGGAGCCGCTGCACATTGTCGGGAGGCCGCCGGAGTTGAAGGACCACCATATCGAGAGATGTAGTTTAGTTAGGTAGTCGCCTTGCATGGTGCACTACACTGGAGCTAGGAGAAATAGAGTCATGTACCTTAGGATTCGTCAATGGTGCGCATTAAGGCGGTGCCGATCGGCACTTGATGAATAATGCATGGCACAGTTATCAATCTCTATATTATCTATCTTAATTATATCCTTGGTTATAGTTTGTGTTCGTATGGATTGATTTGTTTGATATATGATTATTCCATTACTTAGTTCATATGACTAAGTATTTAGATGCTATCTTAATCGTGGTGATTAGGCTAGTTATTCAGATCTTGTATGACCATGACTGCTTAATGATGCTAGATGTGTGGTTTAGTCGTGATAGGGCTAAGCTTGCGCAACATTTCTAGATAGTTAAATAGGATTAAGATGCTCCAACCGATTATCGGGTTGATCTCGAGAGATAAATCGGGGTCCTCATAGAAAGGCGAGTGGTCCTGCTCATCTTCGATGTGTTACCAATTGTTTAGAGTGTCAAGTAACCTAGGATTAAGATGATAATGAATATTGCTTCAAAGCTGATCGACACACTCACGGTGCCGATCAACACATCCTTTCTTCGACCACTAGCTACATATAGCCTAACTCCATGTGTTCCGTTTTAGTCGATGTGTATGCTCCTAAGAAATTTTCTTTAACCTTTCTTTGATTTAACCCTTCGTGGCGATTGACACCTCCATGTGTCGATGGGCACAGCCAACGCTCTCGTTTTCAAGCTCTCTTGTATGTGCAATATGTACTTTATATTAGCATTGATTTGTTAGATGAAATAGTAAACCCTAAACACGGTTCTCTTGTTAATTTTGTAGATTTGATTAAACTTAGAATACTCTGAGCAAAAAAAATATAATGTACACCATACTCTTACAGTATATAAGTGGGTGCGTATAAACAACCAACACTCCTTGTGTTAGCTACCTCGTCCATGCCATGCCAGCAACTACTACTAGAAGCAATGAGACAGACACAGAAGCAACAAACAAATAGACATGCCCGCAATCCGCTTCTAGACGATGGCAACCATCAACACACAAACAAACAAACAAGCCGGACTTTGTGGGCCAAGACGTCGAGCGTGACAGAATGTTAGTATTTGGTATGCATGTGCCATCTATATAAACCTCGTGTGGCAACTGTGTATGGTACTACATCCACGCCTACGTACAATCAATATGACGACTAAACTTGCTACACTCATCATTGTCGTTGTTCTCGTCGCCTCAGCAGCGGCTGCATGGTAGCCATGGGGCAAGGAGGCGTGGTGTCGTGCAGTGTGCCCACCGCCACCTCCGCCTCCTTGCACTGATCAGGGGCACGACGTCACGACGATAGCCTGGGTCCCCATCTCATGGGGCTGCTTGCACCAACGGCGGCGATAGACTGTAAGGCCATTTACCAGACCTGCATTGCGCACATCCTTGCAGTTTCGCCCAAGGATACGTGGTGCCTTGAACACCTCACTTCAGCTTGCGCCAACATCTCACTCACATCTTTAAGTTGGTTCTTTCACTCAAATAGATGCAATATAAAGGGTACCCTTCTTTACACCTTCGTCAAGTGTACAAAGTGCTGGGACTGGTCACACATCGACACACACCATGTGCAACCTTGTCTGTTATGGGTTAGGGTCCTCTGAATTGAAGTGATCAATTCAGAGGATCGCACATATCGGCACAGTAAAACGAGAGGAGTGCTACAGTGCCGTGCATTGATACTGTAGCTAAATATAGCTGAAACAGTAATCCAGTTTGCTTAGTTGCTGGTTGGCATTTTTCATTGTTACTGTATCATCCAGTTTTAGCCATCCATTCTCCATCTAATGGTTCTAAAAGGCACCTAATGTCAGGTACTGTAGCACCTCTGAATTGATAACTTCAATTCAGAGGATCTGGATCCGTCTGTTATGCATGAGAAGTAAACCAAAGTCATACTTTCATTTTTCATTTACGGTTAAGTTCTCATGATCTAGTAACGAACCGCATGAAACAAAAGTGGATTGATCATGCCTATCAACTTTATCATGAAATCAGAATGACATAACAACTCCTGAATGCAATTCCTACTCATGGTACAAGAGATGAAACTGGCAGGCACACGCCTCCTGTCATCAATATAATAAAGAACAAATTGCACCCTCCAAAGTTAATTAGGAGATACCAATAATGTTTTGAAATTTCATCTGGTAACGCAACAAACTAAACAATTAAGATACTACACTGACATATACATGTCAGACTGAATCAGTGTCACAATCAATCCAACAAACAATATATGGATGCATGGATGTCAGTGCAACCTTGAGCATGTTCTATCTGTGTTCTAGGTGGGTAGCATTCTTGAAGATAAAAGGACAACAAGCAAAACAATCTGCAGAATTGGCTAACACCACCCACCTAGACCTCCTCGACGACTCAGCCAACGCTCTGCAATATGCAGCGGCCACACAAACAGAGACGGAGAGTGCACTGCATCAATACCTGTATCTAAATACACCCCATTCAACTTGCACCATATTACTCGCTGCCAGATTGTTTGCCAGTTCATAGCTTTTTGACTTGCACCCTACGACACCAGGCTCCTCTCCATGTTCACCTGTTGTTCTTCCTCCTATCCAGGCTGAAGAGCCACCGCATTTGCTTGCATCGCAGTTGCACCTGCTTCCAACATCGACCTGTCCTCCTCCTTTTGTTAGCTTGCTCGATAGTTCAGAAAGACAAAAGCATAACACACAATCTCATTAGGAGATCTAACCAGTTTTCTTTGAAAAGACCATCCGTTTCTAAGCTTCCAAATTGCCCAGACAATGGCAGCTAAACCAACGATATAAAATTTTCTTCCAAACGGCAGGAATTTCTCTACCCATAACATGTATTGTATTACTGATTTGGGCCTACATTTAGCCCCAATAGTAAGAGCAATAATGCTCCAAACATACTTAGTCGCCATACATTCAAAGAAGAGATGACCAATTGTTTCCTCCGTTTCACAAAAAGCAGACATTTAATTCCCCTTCCACTTTCTTTCGACAAGGTTATCTTTTGTGAGAATAGCATTCTCTTGAGTAAACCATAGGGAATTTTTGACCTTCAGGGGCAACTTAGCCCCCCAAATAAGCTTATTTGGTTTCTTACTAAACATACTATTATACATAGACCTCACCGAAAACCGTCCGTTTTTCTTCCTAACCATCTAGGTTTGTCATTCTGTTCATTCAGCCTAACAATAGCAAGAATGTCTCTGAGTTTTCTGAGCTCATTTCTTAAGTGCTCTGATAACTATCTTCTAAAAGTTAGATTCCAATTCCTATCCAGTAATTTTGCTAGATTTACCTTCTTTTCTTGACATAGATCAAACAGCTCCGTAAATTTCTCACTGAGGGAGAAATTGCCATGCCATTTATCATGCCAGAAATCGGTTAAGATTGTTTACGAACTAATCTACTGTGTCGGTGAAAAAAACAAAAACTCTCATGCTCACCCTCAAGCTTTCTTTTCCCATGCATCGTTAAGTTTTCATGACTCAACTGCTTTGTGATACCAAAAGTTGATTGATCATGCATACTGTAACTTGATAAAATCAGAATGACAGAACCACTGCCGCTGGTATGACCCCTTTAAATTTGTCACATTATGTGGGATAAAATGGAGAAGAAGAATTTTAGCACTATCTTATCAGCTCCTTTTAGTCAACACACGTGATGAATAAAATAGTACTACCTTTAAGGGAAATGTCTGTAGAGCCAACCCGAATGTCCAACTCTGTTCCAACTGGATGAATATATGGCAATCAAGTGTTTAAAATTTCCAAATGATGATATATAGTTTCTATAATAGCTTGAGTTGGATATGAGTAGGACAATCGGGTTGGACCTATAGCGGTGCTCTACCTTTAAATAGTACTGTCCGTACATTATGTATGATGCTCAACATGAGGATAATACTTTCTTTCTTCTTGGACGGTTAAAGGCGTCTCTGTCTTCTTTCCAATATATTTCTATCTCTACCTCTCTTCTTCTCATTTTCATATCAAGGCCCAATTACAAACATGCGTGTGTCAGCTCCCGGTTCCCCTGCTGATGCTGCAACGCGAATTTTGTCCGGTCGCTAGTACGTACACCCTCTATGCTTTGAGACGCATGTTCATGAGGCCATCGGGCTGGATATCTAATATGCCTTGTTTGGATGCTAATCGTGTCGTCTGCACTCCAACAAAGTGTCACAAGGTCATAGCTTTTTACAACTTTTGGGCCCTAGCCTGAAAGGAATAATCGGTTCTACTGGTTAGGCCATCTGATATTTTATTCATCAGCTACAAAAAAAAGTTGAGATTTTTATTCTACCCTCTACAATTTTAAAAATATACGCTATTCTAATTTTAAAAACACATATGTGAAAGAAAAGCGACAAATGATAAGTTGTTTCAAAAAATAAAATATTTAAAAGGTAGGAGAATACAAAAACTAGCAATTAATTTTGTTGAGGCGGTCGTCACAAAGCAGCAGAAAAATGAGAGAAAAAAATAAGGACATCAACTGTATAATATGTACTGGTCACTGACTATAACATATATTCGAATTATCGCGAGCTACAAAGTGGCGTAAATATAAAAGGACAGGAATTACAAAGACAGCAACAGTATAATCGAAGCTTTGAAGACTCAATAAACCTGTCAAATAAAACGTTCCTCACCATCAAAGTTACATATCTTAGCATGATCATTAAAAGCATGTCAATTTCATCAGATACCTAAATGTGCTTAGGTCCATGAGACAACAAAGTTGACTGTGCAAACAAAGTAATAAGAAAAATAACATATCTCCCTCATACTCATCATAGTCATTAAAACTTAAACAAAATATTTAGCTACGTAGAAACGCCAATACAATCAAAATAATGCAGCAATAAAATAATCAAATTAACTGCCGGATTGAGTAAAGAAAGAATAAGCAATTGGCAAAAGCATCCATAGGAATATGAGCTTCTAAATAGTGTGAACAGGACGTATTGAAACTTGGTTGTCAGTAAAGCTGTTTCAAGTTTGTCACAAAATGGTTCCAAGGCCTTCAAACTTGTCCCATGACGTAAAGTTGTTCCAAGTTTGTCAGACGATTAGTTGTTAAATGCGGCTATGGACGTCCTGCACGGTTGGTGCTACGATGTCGAATCTACGGTGGATACAGAGGGGTTGTACGAGCGGGCGGTCGGACCAGCCGATTTTCGGCTGATGCATGCTATACCGTACCCGGGAGTGCTTCATTCCTACGCCGGTGACACAGCCAGCTGATGCAGAGTGATCGGGCTGCATATGCTCAGTTCAGAGCCGGACGGCGGTGACCACGACCAGTTGGCGATAAGGGCATCGACGGTCTCCGTGGGGCTGTAGAGATCCCACCAGACGTGGCTCTCCGGAGAACGGCAGGCCATCTCCTTGCTGAAGCATCCCATGGACGCCTTGAAGGGTCCCAGGCCGCAGCACGCCTCCCTCGTCTCGTCAAATCCTAGAAGCAAGCAGTCAGATTCAGCAATCTTCATGGACTAAAATTAGCAATCTTGATGCATAACTATGCTGGTTGTACAGAGTAGAGAGCAAGAGCATGACCGATCACTAAAGATCAGAGCAATTGATTTGCATTCATCAGTCCGTAAAGCAGAGTAGCTAGAGGAAGAGGAGTAGAAAAAAGTCAAGTCCTTTACCGTATCTGGCGGGATTGGTGATGATCTCCATGATCCCCTTGTACACGTCGCAGAAGACAATGTCGGCGTCAGGCAGGCGCGTCCGGAGGTCATCCAGCTGCGCCGCGAGCCTGGCGTTGTACCCCTGGATCAGCTCGTTCGCCTCCTCCACGCATCTGTGGCCGATCAGAGTGTTCATACCCTCCCACATGACGCGCGGCGCGCAGCCCAGCGGCGCCACTCCCATCACCGCCACCCTCCTCACCTCCGCCTCGTACAGCTCCTGCACCAAAACGTTCTCTTCAACTGAAGCCGCGGCCAAGATTGATACAGAAAGAGACGAATTTTACTGACTGATACGGTGCGCGCGATGCGGTCGGCGAGGATGCGGCCGAACCCGCGGCGGCCGTGCTTGGGCGCGGCGGCGTCGGCGGCGGCGGGCCCGCGCGCGAGGAGCCGCGCGTACGCGTCGGCGCCGAAGGAGAGCACGAACACGGCATCCGCCGCCGCCGTGTCCTCCATGGCGTTCTCGAGCTTGAGGAGCTGCAGCGTCTCGGCGGCCACGCGGAGCTGCTGCCCGACGGCGGCGCCCACGCGGAACACGCCGCCCGCGCCGCCGTACTGCCCGCCAAAGTTGACGCCTTTGGCCACGGCGGCGGCGGAGCCGTTGATCGTGGAGATTAGTGGCGGAGACGGAAGGCCCATCTTGGCGGCGAGGAGGTCGGGGAGCAGGCGGCGGGTGGAGGGGAAGAGGCAGGGGCCGGCCGAGAGGGACGGGGCGGTCAGGTTGAGCGGGAGCGTCGTGGCGGCGCAGCTCACGGTGGAGTCGCCGAGCACGAAGAGCGCGCTCGCTGGTGAACGCGATCCTTCTGCCTCGCCGGCGGCGGACGCAGCAACGCAACGGAGGAGCAGGAGCAGGAGCAGGAGCGCCATGCCGTCGGCGTTGTGGCGCGAACCGAACCTTTTGTTTGCTTTTTTTTTTTTTTGAGAACAAAAGAAAAAAGTTGAAGGAATTTGTTTGGTTGATGGCATCAGCAATTCAGCATCAGCCGGTCAACGAGCGGCCGGGTTGAATGGTCGTTGACAACTTACGGGTGGGCCCCTGCCCCTGGAGCCCAAGGAGGGCACGCTTAGAATATTGTTTTCCTGGAGGGGTTGCTGTTGTTTTACTAACGTCTCATGACGTTTTTGTAGCAACACCCCTGAACCAGATGACGGATACAGTTCCTCGCAGATCGCAGCGCCGTGGAGGTGCGGGCGGATCTCTCCTGCCCAGAAGGGAAGGAAGTCACAGCGCGGGGCGGATACAACCGGGCCTCCATCTGGCGGCGAGCACCGGCTCAATCGCGACCAGCAGCGAGGTAAGCGAAACGCGAGCTGAGGCAATGTCCGCCTGTTGCCCGGTGTTTTCATTTCTTTGACCAATTTCATGTGAACTCCGTTGATACGCGACCGTTCCCCTAGATTTCTGCCGCAAAGCCAATTTCTGTAACATTATATTTCATCAGTCCGGCGCTTTTCTGGCAATGTTTGATGGTAATTGGGATGCAAGTGCTGATAGGCTAAATAGGCGACCATTCATTCCCCTAGAGGAATCTATTTCCAGCGTTCCCATTAATTGACTGTAAATTCTGTAGTTTTTAAGGCTCGTTGAATGCCCAATGTTTGCACCTTGTGTTAGGTATTACATTTTTGTTTTTCTAGAACTGTGACTCCTTCTGCTTTCTCTACATACTGACAAATGTCAACTCTGTGTGATGCCATTCTCTGTAGTCTGTACTTCCATTTGTTTAATTCATATCTGGGATGCTTCGTGCATCTTGGCTTGGTGTTGCTCTCGATTGGTTTATTGGTTGGACTATACATTGTGCTCATATGTTCTGTATTTCTTACACGGCAGGCATGATTCATACAGTCAACTAGCATGGCCTCAAAATCTATAAGAAGGAGGCCGATTAGCGCTGACACTGACAAAACAAGTGAAAAACCTATGGAGGCAACAATATCCGATTCCACAACAGAGCCTCTTCTAGAAACTACTCCCTGTGAAGATAAACCCAAGGTTTGTGCTGTGTGTCCATTCACCAACTTTTAATTCTTTCTTGTTGCATCTACTTATGCCCTTTCTTTATTTGTTTGAAGATACATGAACCTGCTACGTGGTCAGATTTCTGGGACAAGACTAGACGTAAGTGCCTCCATTGGGCACATCTTCTATCAATTTTTATTGCTCAATCTGCAAGAAAGATAGGTACTTATGATGAAACCTAGATGTGTTGTGTTATCCATGGTATATGAAAAAACATGCTGCTACTTGATAAATTATTCACCTTTGGCCATGTGTATGTGTGTGAGTTATCGCTTGGATGCTGCTGCTGCAATAATTCTGTTTCTGAAAACATCTATATTTCTTATAATTTACCTTGTATAGTGCTTTACAACATTCTGGACAGTGAAGGCATTGATATGATGTAATGGCTATAAAAAAATGAACTAGGTCCTCTAATTTTAGTATTTGATTATTCCTGCAACATTTATGTATTATTATTCATTCGGTTTTTGTGAAGTGACCACTTTTATTATTCTGTGTTTGGTATTGTCACCCCTGTCATTTTGAAGTTTCCCTTCTCTGAAAAACTCCACTTTTCTTTATGCAGTAAATGTCATTTCTGATTTTGGATCTTTGCTCGGAAGACTCTTCTTTGGTTACACTTCCGGTCCTCAAAGTTCACATACTGGACAGACAGTTCCAATTAATATGAGCCCCGTGCAGGTGCGTTGGTATTTGCAAAGTCCTGTTTTCATTTTGACAGCTGTACGAAAATAAACGTGATTTGTTCCATTGTAAGCATGAGGCAGAAAATACCAGCATGCAATTGTTGAGATATTCTGTTATTAGTATGAGTACAAATATCCCATCCCTCTAATAGCTTAAGTTTATGGATGAACTGGTTAGTGCATTAAGACAGCAGTTTTGGTGCCCTCTGCATGTTACCGTAGCTGTGTGAAGAAACAAATCTCCATGCTTATTTTTAACTTACTATTCATGAGCAAAAATGTTAATGCACCCATGTCCCATGTCTTGTAATTTCATTAGAGCAATATTATGCACATTATTCTTGATCCCGTCCATATTTGACAAGTATGATTAGTTTGCTCAACTTCATTTTGGAACCCTTGTTATCGTTTTTGACAGTTTCACTTACTTTTTAGGAAGAAAGATTAAGATTGTTGAGACAAAGGTTAGATGTGCCATATGACTGCTCCTCTGTCAAGCATCAGGTTCTCATTCTGTATATAGTTTTACCTTAACGCCGTCCTTATTCTTACAGTCTTACCTAGTGAATGCTAATTTTCTACCTTACAAGAATGGTAAAATGTAATTCAAACGAAAATTTTGATAGTTGTGACCAAAAAAGTCAGTGCAAATTTAGATATGCTATTTTTGTTTCTGTTACAGGATGCTCTGAAAGAACTTTGGACACTGGCTTATCCTAACAGAGATCTTCCTCCTCTAAAATCTGACCTATGGAAGGAGATGGGCTGGCAGAACTCTGATCCAGCAACTGATTTTAGGTTCAATTCACTAGTGATGTTGTTTCATTATAAATATGGTGTAATTATATACTACTTAAACCAATATGATTTTTTAAACTATTGAATGCCTGCAGGGCAGGTGGCTTCATGTCCTTAGAGAATCTAATATATTTTGCCAAATATTATCCAGTACGTAAAATTCATTCTGGAACCTTAGTGTATAAATCAGCCATTAATGGGTGACTCGGTTATGTTGACACTCTGTAATTGCCATGTAGGATTCCTTTCAGAGGTTACTGCACAAAACGGATGGAGAGAGAGCTGAATGGGAATATCCTTTCGCCGCAGCTGGTGTAAACATATCTTATATGTTGGTGCAGATGCTGGATTTACAATCAGGTGGTTAAAACAATCACTGCTAAAGGATTTAGTATTCATTCAGGCTGAGTTTTTCCTCCATTGCCGTTGGAGTTTGATGCAAATAGCCAGCAATGTATATGAAACAATAGCTTATGTTTATCTTTGCAGGGAATATGAGTACAAAAGCAGCTGTCCACTTTGTTAGACTACTTGAAGATGACGAATCGGCTTTCGATGACCTTTTCTGTGTAGCATTTCAGATGCTCGATGCTGAATGGCTGAAAAGGCGAGCTACTTATATGGAATTTAATGTGAGTGCTCTTTACCAAATAAAGTATCTCTGCAGTTTCACTTCAAAAAAAAAAGTATCTCTGCAGACTATCATCTGGTTGATTTTGTTATCTTCATTTGATTCAATTTTGTCAGGAGGTTCTGAAGTCTACACGAGTTCAACTAGAGCAAGAGCTTACTATGGAAAACATATCTAGTGTTCAAAACATGCCATCATATAGAACGCTGAAAAGGTAGCCATGTTCGCTGTTCTTCACTGCAAAGGAATATTTGCCTGTTTATAGTTTTGTTACAAAAACGAACCCCTGTTTATAGGTTGTTGAATATGTTGTTCATTATTTTACTGGATGTAATACCAATAGTAATTATAACATCTCACTTAGCATCTGATACCTTGAAGTTGTATTGTACTTGCTCTGACAAATTTGTACATTGATTTTTTTTTGTTACATTTCTAGTACAGTGAGTCACAAATTTTACTTGAACCATTTCTATCAGGAAAAAGAACAAAACGTGACTTTTGCATGAAATAGATATTGCACATCCCTTTGTTGAGAATATTTCTCACGGTAATCTAGAATAGGAAAAATGTGCAACGGAGAGGCACACTAAGATACTATAACACCAGATACATTGAGATAAAATTATTTTAACCGTTTTGAGTACAATTGAGGATCCGAAATGTTGAAATTACTTGAACTCACAAATAGTACATTGAATGGATCAAACACGTGATTGTGCTCAAAGTTGTATGCAAATAGTTGTCTGAAGCATTTTCCAATTCCGGATCCACACTAAGTAGCAATGTCATAGGGAGGAAACCACCATACTTATAGACTCCAGAGCAAGCAAGGTTTCAATAACTGATCGATTCAACGGTTAAACGGAAAACCAGTAAAACCGGCAAGTTAACCGCTCAATCTTTAATTTGAAGATGTGACAATTGGTGATCGATTAACTGGGTGGTTTAACCGGTTAACTAACTGGTTTTAGTAATAGATTTTTAAATTCAAATTCTATCGGTTAACTGACTGGTTTTTGGGATTTTATTGCATACGGATTTTTTAATTTCTAAGAAAAGTTAAAGCAAAACCGGCGGTTAACCTGCTGATCCGTATAACCGATTTCTGGGTTAGCCGGTTAACCACGGTTCTGTTAACTTGCTCCCGAGAGGCACCCCAATGTCTATCTCCAGCTTCGTAGGACGAAATAGGCCGGCCGCTAAATGTGCTAAGATCAGTGGCAAGTGCAGAGGATTTGCATTCATGCGTGCTTAGCCGCTGATAGGAAAGCATGGTTTATGCCCGTCATTTGGGCAATAGGAAGCACGTCTACGATGGTGAAAGAGACACTACGAGTATGCCATGCGTCACCTTTTCCTTTTAACTTAAAAGAATCGCCTTGGCCTTATGTTTTTCTTTGCTTTTCTCGGAAAAAAATCATTCTTCGATGTGTGCCTATGGCATTTTACTACTTATGAAAACAGAGAATTATGCTATGGTTTAAGAAAAATAAAGATGTTATCAAAACGGAAGATTTCAACAGCAATTTCAGTCTTAATTTAGTCGCAACTCCCAACATCCTCTCTTTTCCTGTTGCGCTTTTCCCTTCCTCGTCCTCGTGACGCAAAGCACGCACACACACTGAGATTCTGACACACCCACTCCACCCTTCTCGTGAGCTCGAAGCTTTTTCGATGGAGAGAGAACACCAGTCCCACTCCCATTTGCACACAAGGCGGCGGCGGCGGCGAGCACGACCTCGTTTCTTCCATCCCGGTCCGAATGCTTGCTGGGAGCATGGCCAGGAAGAGTTCAGTGCTGCTTGTCCTCCTCCACATCCTCGCAATCCCCTCCCCTTTCACGAGCTCCCCGCCTGCTCTGCCTCTGCTACAGGTACTCCACTCTACTTTCTTCCTTTCTGACCTCGCCTCAGTGTATCTAGAACTGGATCGATTAGTCAGCTATAAGCCTATAAGTATCATATCGGCGTCGCATGTAGTGCTTGAATGTTCTGTATTAATGGATACAGTAGTTTATCAGGTGCTTTGGCTATGTAATCTGGAACAGGCAACCTAATTTCCTCCATTTTCGCTGGAATACAGTTGTTTCGTGCTACCACTACTCGTTAGAGATGCAGACATTTGAGTGACCCTGTTTTATTTTAAGATCCAAGAGCTTTAGGCTTTACTTAACTGCGAGATAGGAGTCATGCCGATATTCCAAGCTCTTGAGACTTGCAAGAGAATAGTCAACAGCAGCCCTGAGCTCTTCTATAGAACAGCAAAGAGTACTACTTACCAAGCAATAAAGAAATCATGCGTTGTTGTAAGCCATGGTTCTTGATTTCTAAGCATACCAATGTTAAATTTCAGGATGGCCCGAAATCATGTCCACCACAATTCCTAGGTGCAACTACTCCCGGCCATTTACTCTAGTCAACCACTCCACTAAGGAGTTGTGACTGATGAAGTATACTTTGTGCAAGTAGCACCCAAAAGTTAGAAACAGCTCGTAGAATGAGAAGGAATAGCCTGAGCTGCTGATTCGTTCTTTCCTACCATCACTGAACGAATCCGAACTGGTATACATTGAATCACTTCAGTTATACCTTTGCCTACAGTAGGCGGCAAACCAATATATTTCTCACCCAGACCCTGAACCATAAGTCCATAATACTAGCAGTTTTGCATGACAATCGCTTTGCGCTTAAAAGATAGTTGATTTAGCCCGGTTTTCGATTTTCTTGACCCTGGCTGATAGGTATCAAGAGTTCGATGTATTCTTTCAGCTCCCTGACATGAGGCTTGTGACAAAACCAAAAAAAAAAAATCAGTGAATAAAAGATTTGATATCCATGGAGCGTGCCATATACCGAATCATAGTTTTTAAGAATACATGATAACCCTTGTGCATAATAGAAACTAGCATTGCTATATCGGATCGTCTTGTCTAAAACCTTGTGTTGAGTATCATATAAAGGCCCATTAATGCTGACAGAAGCCCCGGTGTCTGAACACAACTCATCACACGTTGTATCCACATGTCATCAGCTCTCAATTTGGGCATAATATTTCTGGGGCAAACTCATTCTGAAGGATGCTTTACCTTTACCTTGGGAATCAACATAAGAGTTGTCTTGTTTGTTTTAGGCATCATGCATCCAGTATGCAGTGCATAACAGTGGCAGTAATATTGAGCTAGGGAGATTCCCTTTTTATTGTTGTTATTGTTTGGAATGCTCATGGAATCTATTAATGGGCAGAAACATGTTTTCCTTGTAAAATCTTGTTCATTTATCATGTGTAGTCATTATCCTAAATTCCTAATGCACAGAGGCTAGGTAGATGGACATAGGATTAACTTAGTTTGGTGTTCATTAGTGACACTTGGCTGACTGAACTGATGTACAAATCATTCTGCAGGTAAACAAATTGTCCATGATGATTTGAATCCGGTTCAGGTGACCAACCCCACAACGCCTCCCATCACTGTCCCCTCTACAAATCCAACACCAACGATAATCACTGTGCCTTCCACGAACCCTACTGTCACGATCCCTTCCTTGAACCCTCTGCCCACACCCATAACAGCCCCTTCAACCAATCCCCCATCTTCCACCACACCAGTTCCAGTTACGTATCCACTGCCAACACCTTCGACCTCCTCACCAACTGTGCCAGCCTCCAATCCTGCAGTCACCACACCATCGACAATCCCTCCATTGGCACCATTGACCAACCCAGCAGTGTCCAACCCCACAGCACCTCCTGCTCCTATCACAGCACCAGCTGTCTCAGGGCAGCAAGTCTGGTGTGTGGTCAAGGCTGCTGGCTCAACCGAAGCTGCCCTCCAGAATGCGTTGGACTATGCATGTGGCATAGGACGAGCAGATTGTTCAGCAATTCAACCATCAGGGAGTTGCTACTATCCAAATACCCTCCAGGCCCATGCGTCGTATGCTTTCAACAGCTATTACCAGAAGAACCCTGCACCTTCTAGCTGTGACTTTGGAGGGACAGCAATGCTCATCAGTGCTAATCCGAGTAAGAACGACTTTCTCTTCCTTGCTTCCAGATTGGTCATCATAAGCATTTCCTTGTCAGTTTATTTTTCTGTACAATCATCTTCTTTGCAGGTTCAGGGAGCTGTGTCTATGCACCATCATCGTCATCATCAGCATCAAGGTGAAAAATAGTATAGCTGCACTGACAGCAAGCCACTCTTGTATGTGTTTGTGAAACTAATGTTCCATATTTGCAGCTCTACTGTTGGGTACAATCCTGCATCCATTACTCCAGCATCGTCGTCATCCAATACCCCAGTTACTGGCGCATCAGATTCTGATGCAGGATCACCAGTGCTGAATGCAAGTGGGTCAGGCTTTTCCCAACCATTAGAGTTTGAGTCAGACATCTCAGGAGCTGTTAGCAGGTGGTCTGGATGGTCATTGTTGCCGTCCCACTGGCCATGGGCAGCCGTGCCCTGGATGCTGGCTTTTTTGCATGCATCGAAGGAATGGTTTGAAAATGTATGGGAGCAGCCTGCGTTCTGGGAGTGTTTATAATGTTGGTGATGTAGGGAACAGCTAGAGAACCAGGCTTTAGTTTGATTGTGCTGGTGGATGTATGAATTATGTTGAATGATAATTAGGGATTTAGGGCGGTTTGTAGGGTACATCAGTTAGTTGTAGGGACCTGGAAGCTAGGCTTGTAATTTAGTTGTGATTGTTCTTTCCAGTAGATGAGACTCACTGAATTAGAGAAGATAGACGCCTGAAATTGCCTCTGTAGAAGACAATGTGGCCTGCTATCTCCCCCTGACGAACTTTCTTAGATTGCCGTTTGGTAACTGTTATGAGAGATTGGTGCAGTGGATCCTGCATTCATAAAGAACTCACAAAATCAAGCAAGTTCATTTTTCAACAGCTTAATATGGAGTTACTGGTGTTACAGCCTGGCAAACTAGATATGATTAGTTGAATCTAGGCTAAGTGAGAATATCTTTCGCCGCAGACATCCTCGGGGAAATGAAAGAACTAAGAAACATTGTTACACTTGTTTGCTAAGCTGAATGCGGTGAGGATTTCCTCTGGGTATAGGGAAGAAAACATGAATCCCCATGTTGACGAGAGCCCCAGACGGACAGCTGAAACGTGAAAACCTCCTTGGATATCTCATACAGACACACAGGACAGTATGTTCAATTGCACACACTGATCATGTTTGGAGGATGTATACCCTCTTCCATGTCTGAAATGTCCTTCAGCTTATCATCACCCTTTTCAAACAAACTGAATTCTGCTAGGCCAACGCCATCATTGCTGCCTTCATCAGCTGCAGAAGTACCCTCAAACGGGAACCCAATGTTGCAGTCGAAGGTTGCATCGTTGAACCACTCGCTTAGATTGATTGAGCTGCTGAAGTTAGATCTTGATATAGTATCCAGCTCGTAATCCATGCAAGGGCTCCACAAACTCTCGTCGATGTCGACGTCAACCGTGGTGAGGGGCTCTGCAATGTCAACGGGCGTCTTCGCTTCACTTGCTTCCGGCTCTTGGACTTCACTTGATGTGTCCGGCTCTTGGACGGCATTTTCACTTTGGCCAGGTTGTGGTTCTTCGTTGAGTGCTGGCACCAACTGCAGATCATGTTGGAGCTGTGCCAGTAAGAGCGGGTGGTCCAGGTAGCAGCTAATGTCGAAGTTGGTTACTGCATTGGCACCACGGTACTCAATGGCTGCAAGATCATACGCCTTGGCCGCCTCCTCTTGAGTATCTGTGTAGAAAGAGAGAATTGTTAGAGTTTGTTTGAATAAGAACTGATCGTTCTTTCAACGCACTTTGGGTAAAATAAAGGTTTAACCAAGATGATGGCTTCAGAAATCATTAAATTTATAACAGAGGAATACTTTTGACAGGAAATAACAGAATTTGTGAACTTGGCGTCTCACTGTCTTCGTTAACATGTGTATGCATCAAGAAGGAGGTGCATCTGGAGGAGATGATCAGATATTCAGACCTTGGGTGTAATCTTTTTATTACCAGACAAGGTACACAGGTGCGTTGAATGGGAAACACTGAATTGCACACTGGTTGTTTGAATGCGATGTGATCTTGCTAATCGCACATGTACTAGTGTCCAGACATGTAAAATTCTTTTCGCAAGTACCTAAAACTTTAACCAGAAAATTCACTCTCTTTTGTTATGGTGCTAGCGGTGATCTCAAATCTGTAGTTTGGATCCTGAATCTTGATCTAGTTTTCACACAGGGCATGCTTGATGCACGTGACGCGATCACCGTCTAATGGTGTTGAGTCACACAGCCAAGTGAAAGAAAAGGCTGGCAGTGCTGAGGAATTGAAGATCCCTAGGCACCATCTTATTATTACCACTACGTACAGGCACAGGCATGACAGGTGACTACTCCCATCACGTGCTTGTCACATGCGTTTGGAAGTCATATAGTTTTGGCTGGTAATCAGCCAGCAATTTGCCTGTTTTAGCCTAATATTTTAGAGCCAGTTGGGGGATCAATCTTCTGGGGATTGCTCATGGCATAGTATCTTGGTCTTGTGGTCTTGGTCCGGGTAGAAGGAAAGGACAATCTTTTGCCAGAAAACTGCATCAACACTGTATTCTTGTACCCTGATCGGATTCAACAAAAAGTGTATTTTTCCTTCTCCTTTTTCACTCAAGAAAATGTTTGGTTAGACCTAGGAACATCTATGCTGGAGTAGTACATATAGTAAGAGGGAAGTGTCAACCGCGTCAAAGTCTGCATTGAAGGGAAGCAAGAAATGCAAGCCATTCAATTGTGTAGAAGTTAGGTTGATCAACCATCATAAAAATTGGTTAATGTTAGGTGGTCCTTACAGTAAGTTGGACGATCCTACAACAGACCAGGGCATCATTTAAATGCTATTAAAACTCTCTTGCTGAAAGGAGAACAAAGAGCATGACTGCTAGTCTTAAGGAGCAGAGGCCATACCGAATGTTCCCAAGTAGAGGTACTTGTTCCCAAAGACTCGCCCAATCCGTGCCTCCCATCTCCCGTTATGGTGATGCCTTTGATAATCAAAACAATAAGAAATTCAAAATTAGTTGTTTGAAATTAAATTATTTTTAGACAATTGAAGTCACTGGTGGGACACAGCTCGTACAGAGCTGTCCCAAGAAAGAGCTCCTAATTCATGCATGACATGCCTGCGACACGTTTGCATAGGCCAGTGACGCATGTCACTGACGTTACAAGTGGACCTCATCCTTTGTCCTGTCAGCCACTCTGCAGTGCCATTTTGACAGGTGTATTTGATAATAGTTGCATGTGCTAATTGCAGTGAGGAGGTTAAGTGCTTAAGACAGGGATAGTGATATGATTAGTGAGAACTGTAGCGATGTTTAGTTGGTACCTGGCGACGCCTCTGTACTTGGACACGCCCCTGGAGAAGCCGCTACTCCGGCGGCGGAGGGCGGCCAGGTACTCCTCCCGAGACACCGACTCCATCTCCAATCTCTCGTTAGCGTAATCGTCGACCTGTTTCAACAACGCACCATTTATATGATTAAAATATTACTTTGATTTTATTTGCTGGACGAACCACCAACTTTGACGGACAGTTAATTGTGGACAGCACATTCAAGGCCTTGTCTGGGCTCTAGTTCTTAAACATGCCGACAGGTTTGAGGTATTTGCCCAATGTCATTCTTGTAGGAGTACTTCCTCCGTTTCAAATTATAAGACGTTTTTGACTTTTTGAGATTGTGTTTGACCGCTCGTCTTATTCAAAAATTTTGTGCAAATATACAAATAAATAAGTCATTTACAAAATATCTTTAACGATAAAACAAATCATAATCAAATTAATAACATTTGCATAAATTTTTTGAATAAGACGAACGATCAAACGTGAAGTATGAAAGTCAAAAACGTCTTATAATTTGAAATAGAGGAGTATTTCATAAGTGAGCCCTAGCTGTAGCCTATAATAAGAACAATGTATCCTGGCAGATTGCTCTTGATAAATGGGGAACACTACATTTATGTTTAAGGCCACCAATGTCAAACTTGCCCCCAAGGACGGAACAAATAATTCCTGTAACAGTAGGATAACAGTTTGTTTTCTTGGAGCAGGAACTTACAGGGAAATTCAGTACTGTTTCAGGGCCCCAGTATTTCAGAGCTGCAAGGTCATAGGCACGAGCAGCTGCCTCCTCAGTATCATAAGCCCCTGCAGATCATAAACAATTGCCTCCGTATTAAGACAAGGATGCAGATCACAGGACGATCGTGCGACAAGTAATATGAATCTGGCAAAGACGGCTCAGACATATTTAGCACTTGCTTGTGGGACTTACCCAAATAGACTATTGGTTGAGGTACAGCAACAAGCAGCAGTAGATCACAGTCACATGCAGATCACCACGCAAGGTCCCCCAACGATAACAGGGAGGGAAAAAAAGAAGATAAACGTCTGATCAGAATGTCAGCCTTATAAAATTCGGTGCACTTTAAACTGTGAGCTTTATACTAATGGCAGAGGCATCAGGATCGTTGCAGAAGACAAGAACACGGATTGTTATTGGTATTACTGTGTAATCCTCGTATCAGGCTCTCGATTTTCTCTTAATAGTTTTTCTTTAGAAGAAAACCTTAGCAACAGATTTTCAAAAAAATAATAAAAATAATAAAATTTCTTAGTATTGCCTTGTGATTCTGGGAAAAGTGAAGTACACACCTTGCCTGCCTTTCTTCTTGTTCTGGAGGGAGGTGAGGCAGTGCTTGTCCCAGAGATGCGCCTCGAACCTGCCCGTCCACCTGTGCCTGTTCACACGCATGCAACGCCACGCGTACGCCGTTGGTGAGCATCAGGCAGCATTGATTTACAATGGAATTTCGGCCTTAATTACAACGCCAAGGAAAGAAGGGAAAAAAGAAGTCCACGAAATTGACCATCAATCAAAATCAGTATGCAGGAGGCAGTAATGCAGATCAACCAACTCCCTACTCCTACTTCCCAGCCGTCAGAGAAAGCGACGTTTCTGTTGACGAAATAATAATGAGTGGTGGCGCAAGAATGGAAGGAGAGGGACTGTTGGGAGTTCAAGAAACGGCCTTGGCTCGCATGTCCCTGCAATTTCGGCAACATAAACTCCTGAAGACGAGGAGCGGAAAGTGCAGTTCGCACTTCGCAGTGCGGAAGAATCGGCGAAAGGATCGTCCTTTGCGACATGCAAGCGAAGATCAGCGCTCGAATCAACGGTGAACCGAAGTGAACAGCTGGCAGGAGAGGCTGTTCGCGAAATGGAAAGATATGCGGCGGGATTGCGGGGGCGGAGATCGATCGGATTCAGGACTGCAGTCTGTCAAACTCAGCGGCAATGCAGGAGGGAATTCCGATCGAGATCGAAAGAATCCCAGCCAGATGAACGCAGAATCGGCAACTGAAACCGGCAGTGCAAAAGGCTGAATTTTTCCCCCATCACCCGAAAGAACTGAAACCGAGAGCGCAAAAAGGCCGAAACTTTATAGTACCTAAACAAGACGAAATCAAGCGCGTGTATGTATATATGTACCTGGTGACACCCCTGTAGATGGAGCTGCGCTTCCCGGCGGCGGCGGCGTTGCCGGGGGGATCAGCAGAGGAATGCGGGTCCTCTTTCCGGGGCCTCTTGGCCTTGGTGGCGGCGCCGGCGCTCTTCTGGGCCCTCCTGGCCCTCTTGCAGCGCGGCGGAACCTCCACGGAGATCGACGAGGAATTGGAGGAGGAGGGAGACGAGGGGGAGCAGGCATTGGGAGGGGACGGAGATGGCTCCATGACCTCTCCTTTCCTTGTCCGTTTGTCAATGGCAGAGGAAACTGGAATTCGGTGTCGCTGATTGCTGACGAAGGAAGGAAGGGGTGGGAGCAGAGAGGTTTTATAGAAGGTGCAGGAAAGAGGTGGGGTTTTGGGTCAAGCATTTTGTTTGGTTTTCGTCGCTGCCTGCCACTGCCAGGCACCCTCCACCGTGCGCTGCGCGTGTGCGGTCTCTCGTGCAAACGGGTGACAGGTCACCGACGCTGGCAAATCAAGCAGCAGCTAATTACAGGTACGGACAGCAAATGAAATCTGGAAGCAGCAACCAGCAATTGATCCTATACTAGTGTAGTAGTGTACTGAAAGAAGAACAGTACTACTAGTATACTGCGGAAATCGCTTGACAGTTGTTCACCCAACAACTCACCGGACAACACGAATTTCCTGAATTCGTTTCCTTCCTCTAAAATTTAACACTGTCACGTCAAAGAGAATCTTATTATTTATGAATATTTCGATCAATTTAATGACAAAACCCTATTGACAGATTGATGCTAATTTTCGAGATGAATCTAATGAGCTTAATTAATCTATATTTTGCTAAAGTGATGCTACAGTAACCGTCTTCTAATCACGATTTAATTAACCTCATTAGATTCGTCTCAGTAAATTAGTCTAGAAGCCTGTAATTTGTTTTATAATTAAACTTTATTTAATACTTCTTAAATAATAAGATTCTTTTGATGTGACAATTCTAAAATTTAGATCCCAAGAAACGAAGACACCCGAGAGAAAATCTCGACTGCCAAAACCAGGCATTTCGTACCGCTGTCTTCAGCGAAATAATAATTTCGTTTGCCTCGAGCAGGTGCGCGACGAGCCAGGACAAGCGAGCAAGTAAAGACGCGTGCCTCTGGCTCCGGGCCGCAGTAGAGGGAAATGAGACGGGCGTCCCGTTGCCAAGCTCGCGTTGCGTAATCTGCAAACACATGTTGGAGCCGTGCGTCCAAATGGCCGCCGCTGCATTCCCGAGCCGTTGGTTTCTTCTGCCAACTGAAGAAGATGCCCTGCTCCCGTCAGTCGGGTCGGGTCCCCTCCTCCTCCCTCGGCTCTGCAAGTAGTACTACACCAGCGTCCTCGACACCTGTCGCAACTCTGCAGCAGAGCGATCTCCGCTGCCGCATTGCTTCTGTGGATGCCCACAAGGAGCGAAGGACAGATCATTCACCAAACAGAGCATTCCGTTCTTGTGCATCAGATTGAACACTACTACAAGTTTCAGTACGCGTAGCTCTCGTTTTCCTTTGCGATGGAAGATGCGCAATAGGCACTCGATTCAGTGTCAGGGATCACATTTGGCACCTCAGCAATCGTCGATCTCTGAATGTGCCGCGCTCAGAACTTCAGGATTCAGATAACTGACAGCCACGACAAGTGATGGCAAATGCCGGTCGTCTTCAGTCATGTGAAACATACGATGGCAGCATGCTAATCATCGATTTCCCTGCATACCATTCAAACCTCAGTGACTCAGTGTCACTGTTAAGGGTGTGTTGGGTCTAAATTTTATAGCTGTCACATCAAAAAGAATCTTACTATTTAGGAGTACTAAATAAAGTTTAATTATAAAATAAATTACAGACCCATAGGCTAATTTACGAGACGAATCTAATAAGGTTAATTAAGTCATGATTAGAAGACGGTTACTGTAGCATCATTTTAGCAAAACATAAATTAATTAAGCTCATTAGATTCATCTCGAAAATTAGCACCAATCTGTCAATAGGGTTTTGTCATTAAATTGATCGAAATATTCATAAATAATAAGATTCTCTTTGATGTGACAGTCTTAAATTTTAGAGGGCAGGAAACGAACGGGGCCTAAGCCCGGACAGAGTAGGAATCCGAAATACTTTCTTATCTGTTCATACGAGGAAAGATACAACTCTGCATCAGAAAAAACTGTAGCGACACGGCTCTCCATTTACCAGCAATTCTCTTTCCGTGATCGTCTGGGTTCCGGACACGTCAATTGTGCATCCAAGATTCATAATCATGATCAGTTGTGTTGCATTCTGGAACTAGAAAGGAGCCTGACCAACAATAGTTGAAGTCAACCAAAGACTGAGGAGCATTACAGTAAGCGTCCGGCCTTTTCGCGTTCAGGTACAGCACTAGTACACGTATTCAGAACAATCAGCCGTATCATCAGCAGTTTAAGTACGGTGCATCGATTTGAGTATTCATAACTTTGAAGCCTGAAAAAAGAAGAAAAGGTCAAAACAAGTTGCTTGTACGGCAGGTAATAAACCTGGCTCGTGTTTGGTTTAGTAGTTAACCTCATTTCTCATCTACTTTTTGCCTGCGTTTTAGTTTGTGAACTAAACAGTTTTAGGTGGCCAGATTCATTAACCAGCACGAAAGAATTCCAAACCTTTCCATCTAATCTCCCCCAGTCACGCAGCAGCATGCTTGCTTGCAAGTTAGTACTACCTTAGAGACGTACAACTGCCGACGTACTACTAGAGGAATGTCCTCAATAAACAATGGTTCCATAACATGCAAATGTGATGGTGCTGATATAAATACAATCAAATAGGATAGAGAAGTCAAACTGTCAGCTTTTATGAGGATGGGCAAAAGGAGTCAAATCTAGCAGTGACATGAGCCACTCAATGGAATTTCAACAGCAACAACAAAGACTAAAAAAATGGATCTTGAGTGTGTTCTTTCCTCCCTCTAAAATTTAGCACTGTCACATCAAAGAGAATCTTATTATTTATGAATATTTCGATCAATTTAATGACAAAACCCTATTGACAGATTGGTGCTAATTTTCGAGATGAATCTAATGAGCTTAATTAATCTATATTTTGCTAAAGTGATGCTACAGTAACCGTCTTCTAATCACGACTTAATTAACCTCATTAGATTCGTCTCAGTAAATTAGTCTAGGAGCCTGTAATTTATTTTATAATTAAACTTTATTTAATACTCTTAAATAATAAGATTCTTTTTGATGTGACAACTCTAAAATTTAGATCCCAGAAAACGAACACACCCCTAGTAAAGATGGAATAAATATAAAAGAGTGAATGGCAGTCTTTTCAATAATTCTCATCAACTTCTGTTCATAAACATATGCAATTCCACTTGTTTGGGAATTTGCCGACAGCGACCTTATGCTAGGAGAATTATTAGAGCACTATGCTGCGCAATAGACAGTAAATACAGTATCTCAGCGTATGGAGTTAATTCATGGAAAATATTGCCAAGCAAACTAAATAGAATGCAGGAATGTTACGAAATCATGTCATTGCAGTTGCCAACAAGGACAAAAAGCAGATGGAGAAATACACCTATAACACTATCTGCACAATCTCTTTATAGTTACATGCTGATAATTACTTACATTTCCCTCAATAAATAAATAATTACTTACATTCCTTTACCATTGGGCGCTATTTGCGATGTTCAATCAGAATGTTCTAGTATTACAAATAAGAAGGCCACCATATTCTATTCTACTCTGAAAGGTCAACATATCCGATAGTAGGTCCAGCTTTGCTTTCTGGAAGGTATAGTCATCAGCCAAATAACTAGATTTAATCTCTTTTAGGTCTTTATTGTTTCCTCTTCCAAAATTCCCAAGGTATTTCTGAACACCACAATTGTCAACAGATTTTTCCATCCTATGAGTGAAAGAGAAACAAGAAGTTCTGCTTCGTGGAGTGTCAAATCCATTAATACCAGCACTGGAGTTGCTTCTAATTTTCAAGCTAGAGGCATTTACGTGATTTGAGGCAACGTTATCAGACACGTCAGATCCAATTATACTAATTGAGCACTGGGTTTGGTTGTCAGACTCCTGGGAGGAAATGAAGGTATGAACTCAGTAGAATCATATGGGTTCATACATCACACTAAAAAAACAATATGGGTAACCCTAGGATATAAAAACAACTAGAGACGGATGACAAAAAATGATGATGAGGTTATGATTTTTTATTACAATCACTGATGATGATATCATGATTTTTGACAATCTGTTAATATAAAGCCTAGTATAGTAGGGTTTCAGGATGAATCCCAGTTCAGTACAGTTCTGGTCTCCTTGGCCCTTTATTATCTACTACAGTAAGAAGCAGCACATTTTAATATCTAAAAAATTTGATTAAAAGTATCTTCACATTATTTTTCTGTACCACTATAAAAAAAGGAAGCTACTGCACAAGAAAACTTCAGTATGGAATCACTAAAATTTTGTGATATCTGATATCAGGCAGAAACAAGAATCCCAGAATACTTCAAACTCCATAGCCTCAGTACAGGACCATAACACAATGCATTTCCAACAATTGAGACATTAAAATGTACCAAAACGATTGCACTTGAACAACCGGACCACCAGGACAGGAAATCAATTCACTAACCTCAAGATGGTCATGCTGACCAGTAGTAGTGTGAGATTCTTGAACGCTTGATATCTCTGTGTGAAAAAATCTACTGTTCTTCTTATGTGGTACACTCACAATTGAATTCGGCTGAGGGTCCTCAGGTGACAAGAAATCAGTGCTATCCATTGTTGAAATTGAAACACATTCCTCAAAATAATTCATTGCCTCTTCAGTTAAATGTCTTGACACTTTCAGTCTTTCGATGCTACTCTGGAACAGCAACAGATATAAAGTTCAGTTCAAACAGAAAAGAGAACATGCAGCTAAAGATAGAATACTAATTCTAAACACAAATCAGCTTCTATTGCATAGCCAAATCAAATAGTTTAAAAGTATAGAATCACAGGTGTCACATCTGCATTACCTTTCTTCTTGGCTGCTTTCTATGTGTCTCAGAAAAATCTGGATCTGTTACTATATCCTTTAGCATTCTACTCAACTCTTGTTCCCTCTGCTCTTCAACTGCTAGATCCGCGCGAAGCTTTCGAGCACGTTTGTGTGACTGTAATAAGGAGTAAGGATTATAATTTATGACTGCATTTGACTGACAGAACAATTCAATTTCCTGAACAGTTAGCAGACCTGTTTAAGCTTTATTGCATATTCTGTTATGTCAGGTGCTGGCTCAGAGGCGTCTGGATTAAAATCAAGAGGAATTCCCAGTTGCTCCCATTGCTGTTTTGCATCATGGTGCTTCGTATCTGAAACCGGTTCAGCAGCATCTGGATCAAACTCAAGAGGAATTTCTATTGGCTCCCAACCCTGATCTGTTGCATTGTGCCTTATGTCCAGAGGCAGCTCAACAGCATCTGTATCTGAATCAAGAGAGATTTCTGCAGCATCTTCATTTCTGTATTCTGTTGCATGATCATTTACAGCAAAGACAAACTCAGCAAAATCTGGATCGAACTCAGGAGGAATTTCCAGAACTGAATCCACCGCATCAGCTGAAAGGCTCTGCTGAAAAATGGTCCATTTATGATAGAAGAATAATATCATCAAGAACTTAGCACAAGAGAATAAAATACGAACTAAATGTTTGAACAGAATATCATATAACAAGAAAACAAAACAACAAAGTCATAGGAGTGAAAATTAGATCAAAAGCTCAAAAGTGGAAAGAAAGGCAACTTTTCTCCTTTACACAAGAAAAGTGTTATGATTATAAAGTATTTCTTAACATATCACACCATCATGTAAAGACACGGCATGCTGAGAAGTCAAAGAAACAAGTGATTCACTAATTCTTACATGCTCAAGATTATATCCAGGTGAAGAAACAGCAGTGCCAGATACTGGTTGGGAAGTTTCATCCATTTTTCTGTGTGTCTGCGTATGACAAAATATTTCTTCAAGTTAGTTAATTGTTCGTGTTGCGGAAATCATCACCGCAAGTATGTTTTGTATCAAACTCAACAAATCATTCACATACCACTTCAGTTGATGACCCTTGGGACAAACAACTTGCATGGGTCCCACTATGTTTGCCCTGCGAGGGTGTTACTTGATGAGAACACACATTCGGTTAAGGTACACATAAACAAAATCCGCACAAGGGAATCAGCTTACACACCTCCACAACTGAATCCTGAGTTCTCCATGACTGCAATTTCCTCGTCACGTCCCTGGGTTCCGCGTCGGTCTGTTAACAAGACAAAGCCCACTCTTTCATCAATTGGCACACCCTGATGTGAGTTAGATTGATGGACATGAATGCGGATTGGATATCAGCTACCCTACAACCTTGCTCAATCTACTTTTCTGTGGAGGGAAACGAACGCACCCGAAATGGAGACACAATTTTGCAGACTGAAGACAAGAAAGGGGGAAACTTTTTTGAGGAGACACAATTTTCAGGTGATGAAGCAGGGAGCCAAGGACTGACCTCTGAAGCCCTGCAGGAGCGCGCGTCGGCGGTTACCGACGGCGCCCGAGAAGAAGACCTCCTCCCACCGTCAGTGGCCGCACCGTACGCCGACGACGTGGAGCCGGTGCGGCGCCCCTGCGGCGCGACGGATACGGACCGTGCTCTCCCGCCGCCGCCGCGCGCTTCGCGCCCCCGGTCCCGCTCCCGCGTGGCCGCATCCCCGGCGCCGGAGGTAGTGGCAGTTGCCGGCCGCGGCGGAGAGGAGACCGCGGAGTCGAAGAGCGGGTTGTCGCGGGTGTTGGCGTAGTCCTCCTCGACGCGGGGCGCGGCGCTGACACTGCGCGAGCGGGTGCGGGGCGGCGGGTCAGAGGGTGCGGCGGCGTAGAGGGAGCGGCGCGTGGTGGACTTGAACGCCGCCGACGCCATCGGGTGACGGATGCGTACGGCCCAGGAAACGAAACGAAACGAAACGGCGGCAACCTTGGAGGGAAACGAACGCTCCCGAAATGGATGGATGGAGGGAAGCGGCTGCCGGCGTCGCAAGTTTCCTCCAGCTACCTGGCTGGGCCCCCACAAATATATTCCCCGCCATTGTCCGAACGGCGCCATCATCAGATTCTAACCGAGGGAAAACGTCAAATAATTATTTAATGGAAGTGAGAAAAACTAAATATCAGTAAAAGTGAAATTATTCATTGCGCGGCTGTGCTCAAACAAAGGGAAAATGACATCGGTGGGTCCCACTAGTAGTTTTGATTAGACAACCACAGAGATTAAGCTCTTCCTGCTGGTTTAGGGACAAGCTAATGACGCCAAATTGAAATAAAAATAGATTAGTGGAGATGCGGGGGATCGAACCCCGTGCCTCTCGCATGCAAAGCGAGCGCTCTACCATTTGAGCTACATCCCCGAATTGATTAAAAACAGTTGTAACATTTCTTGAACATATTTCCACGCTATCAGCATGTTCCCACATAGCACTCCCTCCGTTCATTATTACATGTCGTTTTGGACTTGGACATGGAAATTAAGGAGAAGTGAAAAAGGTCGGTGCACTGAAAACGAGGAGAGAGATAAAGATAGATGTGTAGTGGAAAGAGGGAATGTTGTATTGGAAAGAGGGAAAGATGTATTGGGAAGCGAGAATGACATGTAATTGGAGAAAAGTGAGGAAGACTAGAATGACATGTAAATGTGAACGGAGGGAGTAGCGTATAATGCTCTACCAATTGAGCTACAACCCAATATTTTTTTAATTTTATAATTTTATGTTCTATAGTTTTTTTACTGTGATGATGCTGAGGAAACATTGAGACACAAGTCACTTGAAGAAGAAAATCCATCCAGCTTTGATCAGGAGCTGATGCTTAGAAGACTGTAATTATCAAAAACAAACAACTTAGCACAACAGAATAAAATACAGACCACAAGTTTGAACAAATTATTGCAGAGCAAAAAGAAACATGGAAGTCATAAGAGTCATATTTTTAGACTAAAAGCTAGAAAGTTGAAAGAAAGCAACTTTTCTTCTTTACACATTATAAGGTTAAGTATGATTGAAGCGTTTCTTAGTGTGTCATAGTCTAGAGCTGAAAGCGCGATGCTTAACATTCTCCACAGCTTTCTGACCGACGTGGCTATCGTCCGCTACTCTGGGGGCACCTCCCGAAGTCGGTTTCCCAACGTGTTATTCTATACAAACACTACATGCTGAGAAGTCAGAGAAATTAGTGGGCATCTTATTATTACCCACGTGTATATGAACATAAATGGACAAAGAGCATAGCTACCCAATATCTTGACGGGTGGCGGAGCCACGAGCAGGCCGGGGGAAGCTAGGTGATGGCTTCCGTGTGTACCGGCACCAGGGAAAATTCTAAGTTCAGTATATAGTTTTATTTTTCTACATATATGCACGTGCACCACCAAAAAATACGGAGGAGACACTCTAAAACGCTCTTGAGGAGTCGATGGCACTCGGGCCACGATCAGACCACAGGAGGGACCGAGTTATCAAGATTTGGTGAAAGCACAGAATAAATCGAGTTGAGCTTGAATTCCAGGGATACCTTAAAAGCCCAAGTGTGCTCGTGGCTCCACCTGTTGGATCCAGTAAAGAATCCAATTTATTGAGTTATTAATAGAAGTAAAAATGTTCTAAATAAATTTAACCCACTTGTCAAATAAATTTGTAATACGGACCTTATCATCATCAATACTACTTTGTTCTAAATTATTATCATTGTTGACTTTTTTTTTGTTATGTTTGACCAAATCTTATACAATTTTTTTTAGAAATATAACGTGTTCTATCATTAAAGAAAAATTAAATATAGCATATAATTTTTATATTTAAATAAATATTTGAATAAGGCAAGCTGTCAAACGTAATGAAAAAGTCAATTACGACAATAATTTTAGAATGGAAGGAGTATTATTGTACCGTAAGCAAAAGCTGATCATATAGGCAAATTAGACATTTTTCCTTTCAGTCTTTTTCGTCTGGTGTCCGAATTTTGATGTTCTCCTTTCCCCTTGTAATCATAATCATTACAAAATGACAATGGACAACATCTAAGGTTTTCAGTGAATATGTGCCCGTGTTACGAAAGAAGGTTGTCTCCACAACAACAATAACTCTAGCCGTGAAGCGAAAGAAGAATAACATTGTGGATACAGACTGTTATCCTAACTGTAATGAAGAAAAGCTCTTTCTCTTTTAAAATAAAAAAAGCTCTTGTCGAGCCTAAAAAATGTTTATGCTGAAGTGGGCCAAATGGGGCGGGCGAGAGAGACAACATGAACATACAGGCCCCAAGCGGAGAAAGTAACCTGCGACGTGGGCCTTATTTTGGGCCATTTAGGTTGAGTCCAGATCGTCCCGATTGCCACCGCCGCCGCCACGCCATGCCACCGCTAGATCTAGATGAGACCCTAGCCTCCCCCGCTAAAGATGGCGAAGAAGGTCAAACATGTGTTACAAAGTGTTCTAGCATCCTATAAAAATTTGCCTAAAGACTCCACTTATGTGTGAAGAAACAAAAAAGATAAAACATGTTAGGAGTAAAATAAACCAAATTGCACTATTTTAGGATTAAACTGAACCAAACATTAGTTTAAGGAGTTATCCAGACTTTGGCTATACTTGAGGGGAGTAATTTGGACTTTCTATATCATTTGAATTCAAATTTAAATTTGAATTAAATTGAAACAAGACAAAGCTTTGAATTCAACCAGATCTTAATAAAATTTTATTTGGATACTACTATCTAAAAAATGAATTGAGATTTTTTTTGGAGAAGGTTAAGATGATCTAAAATTAATATATTACTTAACAGTTAGGAAGGTATGAGCTTCAAATTTAATTGAGACTTTAGGAGGCTTAAGCGTTAAGCTGAAGACATTGAAAATAACACAATTGCTAAAGTAAACCTGTCGCCGCATTGGTGGGCAATACCTTGCTCTATCGCCCAACCAGCGGGTGACTGGCCCAGAAAATTCCGATCACGTCCCATGGAAGGGCGATAGGTGGTCACCCACTCACAGGACGACACCCCACAAACAGTGTATTTTCTTTTTCTAAAAAAATAAATCGGCCCGGTTATTAATTTTAAATATTAAAAAAATCAATTATTGATAAAAATGTTTTATTTCGAACCGTGCTTAACCGACACGAGGTATAATAAATCGATATATATCGGGATGTCTCGATTAAGTTCGGGCCGCGCTGCCAGCCACCGTCAAAATTAAGCCAGACGAAACCCTAGCCTCTCCCCAGCGGGAAGATGACGAACAAGAGGAAGAGGTTCAAGAGATCTTTGTACCACCCGGTGGTGGATTCAACAACCAGTTGCGCAGATCCGGTCGATGACGACAGGGTGAAATCGTCGTCGGAGTCGGACTTCGCGAAGCCGGTTTACCTTGTGGCGCCGGCCTTGTCCGGGCAGCCGACCTCCTCCGTTTTCACGGTCGAGGCGGCCGTTGTCCTCGCCGACGGCGCCGATCCTCCGCGCGCGCGCACCGTCACCGTCACCGGGATTATAGAAGGCGCGAGGCCTGGCATGTCCTTCGTGGCTGCCCATTCGAAGAAAGGCTCGTGGGTCGCCGGCGTGGGTGGGCCCGGAGGAAAGACCGTCATCTACGACCCGACCACGACGAAGACGTTCCAGGGCCCGGAGCTCTCCAGCCCCAAGTTGAAGCCCATCCTCGTCTCGCTAGGCAGCAAGGTGTACGCCATCTCGCGCCGTCCCAACATCTACGACACCACCAGTCCCGACTTCGAGCCGTGGTTCGAGTCGCTCAGCTTCAGAAAGGGCGTCCCTGACAACTCCGCTGACCACCGTCTCGACTACTGGAACACCCTGCCGCCGCCGCCGTTTTTCCCTTGCCTCCTTGACCCGTTGGAATATCGTAACCCGCCCACTATCGTCTCAGTATCGTCCTGTGCTGCCGTCGGATCACACATCCTGCTCTCCCCGGACGGCGGCGAAGAAACGGGTGGCACTTATGCGTTCCATGTGGTCAAGAAAACATGGGAGAAGGTCGGCGACGATAACCTGCCGTTTGTTGGGCAGGCGGTGGCGCTTGGTGGCGGTCTCGTTGCGGCCTGCTGCACCGTACACAACAATGTCGCCACGGCTGCCGCGGTATTCCACATGTCCATCGTCCAGGGCGCCTCCTCGGCCCCGGTGAAGCTCACCACCAGATTGCTATCGATCCACCTGCTGGCATCTACTACGGGAGATCCGCCATTGCCGCTCCTGAGCCCCGTCGGGAAGGGCAGCTTCTGTTGCATCAAGCTGGGACGACAACAAGGCTCATCCCACGAAGGCGGCAACTACTTGGATGGTCTGCAGATCATCTTGACTGCCTTTACGATAGACAACGTCGAAGCTGTCTTGACCGCCTGTCAGACAGAGCCTAACGGTCTCGAGGTTCCGGTGCACCTGCACAAGCAGAATCAGACGTACACTTTGGACGGTCGATTTCCCTTCAAGAATTCTCGCATGCCTGTGATTGCTCCTCTATCCTTGTAAGCATCGTCTCTTTCTTCTGTCTTACCCTCCCTCATCCTCCATTAAAGAATTGTTTTTTTGGAGAAGTTTCTACTACTCCATACTTGTTTTGATCCCTCCAGTATTATGGTTTTCCAAGTTATACCAAATTAAGTTTGTTGAATTGAAACTGTCCATTATTAGGACGATCATCTACCAACAGCTCAAAGGTACATACCTTGAGGTATCTATATGTAAAATCCCCCAAATTCATTAGGTGTATCCTTTATTTGTTAGCTGTCGTAATCCATTACTTTGGGATCAGTAAAATCGTCCCTTGTGGATGGATAAAAAATTCGATTCATAGATCCAAAAGGATCTTGATAGTTGACCTCTTATGACCAGTAACAAATTGTTTTGTCACTGCCCTATATGTGCATGATATTGGATGAGGAGTCCGGTTCATTTTTTTGAAGGCTGAAATGTAGTAGTAATTACTAATTTGTGCTTCCACTAAAAGGTTTAGTTTTGCCCTTGTAAACAGTAGAAACTACTGATTTGTGCTTTCACTGAAAATGCTTTGGTGGTACCCTTGTACAGTTTTGGCTATAGCTTGGTTGTGGTACTTGAATGGCTTTTGACTAGCAAATTCATACGTTAATTTGCTTAATCTACATGGGTGGGACATTTGAAAATATTTTGGCCTTTTCTACCCTTAAGCTAGATTACATGTCCCGCTTTTGTTTCCATTTTAAGGTTGATGATGAGAACCTGCTCTATGATACATTTTTGGAATTTGAATGCTATTTTTTTCCTTTATAATCATCCTCAAGTATTTGTCACTTTATGATGTTTTCTAACACTTAACTGGATAGTTACAAATGGTGTCATATTCTCTGGTTGCTATGTTTCTCTCACTGTATACATCGTGGAATGAATGTTTCTTTTTCAGTCCTTGCATTTCTTATTAACATGGTGTTCTCTACTGAACTTGAATCAGTAACACACATGTTGCTTCTTTTAATGATGATCCAGGGACAGGGAACTTGCTGAGCCTTTCGAATTGGTAAGACGGAAGAAAAAAGAGTGAGGAATGCAGAAGATTTCTTTGAAGCAATTCTGATCAGCACAACATGAGTATTAAAAATCCCTACTGTTTCTGATGTTAAGTGCAACGGAGAATAGTATAACTTCTATCCTGAGCAGTTGTATCCCTGCCACATGTGGATCATTAGGTGTTTGGATCCTGTTTGTGAATTGCGTTTATGTGAATGGTGTTGTACTAATGGAGTGATGGGCACAATGACCTATTGGTTATATCACGCAGTTACTATAGTTGTATTTATGGGGCTATCGCTAAATTGGCCTACTAGGGATGCATATATAAGAGCTCCAACCAATGTTTCATAAATTGACCTAAACTAAATTAACGATGTTTAAATAAAAAAATGATCTCCTACTGGCAACACCTCTCCAAATTGACTCGTAGATTTGTTCTTTCTAAATTCTCTTCATTTGTTCCTAGAAACAACGAGAAAGCTAGATGTCCTATCATTCTTTTTATAATGAATTTTTGGATACCCGAAAAATTTAGGTAACTAAACTTCTGGTGTGCTTGGCACAGCTGAGTTCTTGTGTTTCTTGTCATCTTAGCTTGAATATTCGAGCTGACAGAACAGTGGGAACCCTATTAACGTTGAGGATGAAGCGCTAAACAAAAAGATGGAAACGATAACAGAGAAAGCTACAAAAGATGAAAATGATAACAGGGTTCCGAAGGATAAATTCTTTAGAGGTGCTTTCTGGGTCACATTTAAACTTTTGTGAGAGACTTATTTTACGGGACTAGAGTACCCCGAGTTAAGATGGAATATTGGTGGAATCTATGTTCTTTTAAAATGTATGAGTTTTATTGCAAAAACAGCCAGGCCTTGTCATTAGGAAGCTGTCTATCCGAAACCCAACGGGTAAAAACCCTAGGAGAACCGTATGGGACATGTTGTACCTATAGGTTCGTAAATGGGATAAACTTTGTATTTGATGAGTATGTGGGTTGAGTATGGGAATGGTAAACCTATCCCCGTGTAATCCGAAACCCAACGGGTAAAAACCCTAGGAGAACCGTATGGGACATGTTGTACCTATAGGTTCGTAAATGGGATAAACTTTGTATTTGATGAGTATGTGGGTTGAGTATGGGAATGGTAAACCTATCCCCGTGTACCCGTAAATCTGATATTTGTGTGATTTGTGGTTAATACGTGAATTTAATATTTTTCTTATAACTCTAATGCTCTATTACCTTTATATAAAAGGACTAGAGTAACATGACTTTATTTTGTCCATGTGCTAAACAAAATTTATTATTAAATTGCTAAAAATTATCAAAATATCAATAACTTGTTTGAAGTATCATGGTTATGGGAAACCTGTGGGTACCTAATTAATTACCCGATTCATTGAGACTTATAGGAGGCTTAAATGTTTTATGTTACAAAAAAAGTTAGTAATTGACAGAATATATTGGCCACTAAAATCTAAACAAATAAAAAAATGTATGCTACATCAATAATAAAAAAAACGTATGGCAGAAAAATCTTAACTTAGATTGAGCAAATACGTTTCTTATGATACACGAAATGTGTTTTTATGCTAACTAATCAAGTATACGTTTTTTCTATCTTCCGGTGGTGTTTGGTTGCCGAAAATATGTAAACCGATAAAACCTCAAATCCAGTTTTATAAGAAAAATCGATCAGCTACTTTAACCAGACCATATCAGTTTTTGCACCGGTTTGAAGACTACGGACCATGTAGTAGTAAAAATTTGAATAAGTACACGACATGCAGCGGTAACCTGAGTCTCAATGCTCCACAATAATAAGTACAAAATGAACATTAGCATAGGTTACATAGTTTCATCAGATACGATAACCTATAAACTATACCAGCACAGTCAAAGTGTTTGTTTATAGCATAGGAACATTAATCTCTTGTTATTCTAGAGAACGAGTAATATATGATACTATGGGAATCAAACAGAGGTACATGTCATTGAAATTTGCATGGTAGCATACTGTGAAATAGAGGATATATACTTACTTATATGGATAGGGCAAAGGGAATGGGTGGGGAATAGAATCCATAGGAGCTGGAAAAATCCAAGTTGCGTTCCCCATGTTTGGACACTGCGATGACATGCTTCCCGATCCGCAGCTTTTCTCGGTTCTCCAGGAGTGCAGGATTCTCCTGTATGTGATAGGTCGTCAACTTCGCAGACAATTGGGTCGAAAAGGTTTCGTCGTCTTCGCTATCACTATCGGAAGAAGTGAAGTGTCTGGGTTTGCCAAGCGAGGAAGTCAACAAACAGAAGCGTCCCGTGTCCTCCAAGGAAACGATGTGCTGCCCTGCCATCGAACGAACTTGCTCATGTGCCTCGCTTCTTATTATCAAGCACGTGTTTATGGATAGCTGAAGACCAGATACTCCTCCTGCCGAGGAGACACGGATGAGGTACGCATTGACGGACCCCTTCTCTATGTACGATGAGCCGAGGAACAAGTGTCCGTGCCGCGTAGCAGGGCCGTCAAAAGGGAGAGACTTGCCTTGGATCGTGTGCCACTCGCCAGAGCCGGTGTCAAATGCATACGTGCAGCTGTTCTTCTGATTGAGCGAAATCAGTATGTAGGGATGGACTACCACGTGGGACCTGACTACTATGACGGGAGGATGGAGATAGCCTGTCGGGGTGAGCCTGCGAGGGAAGCAGGCTGGCCATGGCAGTTCCTCCCAGGAGCAGCCGTCCAGGCCGTCCGCTGTGGCATTGGAGAGGTCGAGGACCTCGAACCAGGGCACGAAATCCGGCTCTGTTTTGTAACTCGGACAGTTGCAGAGGGCGTAGACCTTGTCCCCGACGGCGGCGAGGACAGGGCACCACTTCGGGGCAACCAGATCTGGCCCGCGAATCAGCTTCGTGGGTGTCCTGGTGGTGTCGATGACGATGGTGCTGCCGGGGTTGCGGCCACCGACGCCGACGATCCACCCTGACGGCAAGGACACGAAGGTCTTGCCGCCCACGTCGGTTTCCTGTCCAGCGACCCATCCCGCTGGGTCTGGGTTGCCGCTCTTCCTCCTCCTGCTGCTGCGTGAGGAAGCGTCGAGGACGTTCACCTTGTACAGGGGCCAGCAGGCTTCAGGTGCAAACCCACTGCGCCGACGGCATATTGACAAGTACACCCACGGATCCTTGCCGCCGGTTCCCCTCTCATCATTCGCCGCTAGCTTGCCAACGGAGGAAGGACGTCGAGTGTGCTTCCCCGGCGCCATCCCACTAGAGGCCGGAGGAGGAGATTAGGGTTCCGATGGATAGGAATTGAGGCGGTGGCGTCGGAGGGGATCAGGCTGCCGCTGCCATATAATGGCCGAGGGCCCGAGCGAGGATAGTTTTTTTTTTAATAACAGATTTTTAAAAGATTTAATATTATTAACATGTCGATTCAATATTTTTGGACCTAACCCCTCCGACGAAGACGGGGTTTATGGGGTTGAGCTCACTGCTGCTAATCCCAAGCCCGTCCTTTTGGACCCAACCCCTCCTCCTCCGACGACGGGTTCATGGGGTCGAGCTCACCGCTGCTAATCCCAAGCCCTTCTTTTTGGACCCAACCCCTCCGACGACAACGACGGGGTTCATGGGGTCGAGCTCACCGCTGCTAATCCGAAGCCCGTCCGATCGCCGATCAGTCGCGCCACCACGTCCTCCCACGCGGCCATGATATGCATCCTCCTCTCATGAGGACCACATCCTCAAGAAGGGTTGCATCCACAATGAGGGCCACATCCCCGGCAAGCGTCGTCACCTCTCCCTCCTGACCGTCATGTGTTGGTGTCTAGGCCGGCATTGGATGCGTCGTCGCTGGCTGCATCACGACGTCGCGCCTCATGGGACAGGACCTGGTGGGCCCCCTCCCGGTAGCTACGCTTGTTGTCATCGGTGTGATCTTGTCGGCGGCAGCCGACACTAACTCACCCTCCTCTACTGTATTGTTCCCAATGACACGTGTTATCGGTGTGATCTTGCCGGTGACAGCCGATACCGACTCACCCTCCTCTATTGTGTTATTCCAAATGACACGTGGGTCTCACATGTAATGATATCATTTTGTTATTGACAAATGAGTGAAGGAGGAAAAAATCTGTAGAAGCTCCAATTTAGATAGCACTGCTGGAGTTTCTAAGAATATTTGAGTCTCTAAATACATGAGTCACCCCGAGATAGGAAAATAAAGAGCTGATTTAGGAGGCATAGATGCTCTTACAAGCCAAATTCTTATGGTAATCAACTAGCAGATTGTAGCAGACGAAAATTTACACACTTTACAAACCGATGACAGGAAAAGTGAGACCAAGGTTTTTGCCTTAGGACCAGATAATGACGCTAAACTGAGAAAAAGAAAGGTTAATGGAGATGCGGTACGCGGGGTTAAGGTGATTTCGTGCTGACGAGAGAAGAAGATTTGCCTGAGGACCAGATATAATGGCGCTAAATTTTTAAAAAATATACCTGGAGATGCGGGGGATCGAACCCCGTGCCTCTCGCATGCAAAGCGAGCGCTCTACCATTTGAGCTACATCCCCGAATTAGCAATTAGGAGTTAACATTTTGTTAATCAGTTTAATACTCTTCCGATAATGGTACAACAAGATTAGATTAAAATGCACTATAGGTATATAAACTTGTGTGGTTGTGTCGTTTAGATCCACAAACTTTTATTTTGCATTTCTAGGTCCACGAACTTGTTTGTCCGTATCGTTTAGATCCACAAACTTTTATTTTCATTTATAGGTCTACAAACTTGTTCGTCTATGTAATTTTGGTCCATAAACTTTTTTTCAATATTTATAAAGTCATAAACCTTATAAGTTATGCACTATTTATGAATATTATGGTCTAATATGACATGATTGGATTATTGTATTATGCACTAGAAAAAGACCTAACACAAGAATTTGCCGGAATAGTTGAGCTCGTGAGATGACTGCATCCACTTCAAATGAACTATTTGTAGTATAAGCAAGAAAATATTTTTGTAACATGCTCAAAATGTCTATATCTAATAGAGACATTTCTTACCATGATTAAAATGCTTAAATCATTGTGACATTTTTTTGAAATGCCTATATCAAAATATTCAATGAATATTGCATCATTTTATTAGGGTTATGAATTTATAAGTGTTAAGAAAATGTTGATGAACTAATATGTCGAGGACAGACAAGTTTGTAGACCTACAAATTTTATGGAACTAAATGATACGAGACAAACAATTTTGTGGATCTAATTGACACAAACAAACAAGTTTGTTGATCAAAAAATGCAAAATAAAAGTTTGTGGACCTAAACGACACAAAGAAACAAGTTGGTCGACATAGAAATGCAAAATAAAAGTTCGTGGATCTAAATGACACAGTCGCATAAGTTCATGTACCTCTGGTGCATTTTACTCATATTAAATCACAAACGCTCTACCAATTGAGCTAAACCCCCAACAAATTAGTAGCTATGATTTGCATGGAACAGAGAAACATAATAACCATCTCTTTATCAGATGTTATATGCTGATGTTGCTCCTGTAGAGGTTGACATGCGGTTTGGTCGCAACAATTCCGTTCAGGTGTTCCTCAACTGATTAGATAGGTTTCTAGCTCTTTCAAATTGATGAATTACTCTGAAGGTAAAACAATAGTACACAATCTTGGACTTGATGAATTGTACGTTTCATTTTTTAGATAATGCAATTATACGTTTCATGAATAGAATTCTTTTGGTGCCGTAAGCTATTCATACATGCATGGACCCTAGGCAAAGCATTTGAAGAAATAATAATGAAACTGTTAAGTTACTCTCTCTCTCTCTGTCTCTGTCTCTCTCTCTCTCTCTCTTAATTTTATAGAAGGATATTGGAGATGCAAGGAGTCCAACCCCGAGCCTCGTGTCTTACATGTTTTGTTTTTCATAGAAAATAAAAAGGACTCGTACTACTCTACCAAATATATATCTATAATGCCAAGCCACCACCCATCACCATGTTGCCATTGCCGCTCTCGGAATCCTCCCTCTAAGATCGGAGGATGTTGGAACATCGGGAGCTTAACACCACCATCGTCAAAGCTTGATGGAATCCTAGATTCATTGAAGAAGCTCTGCAATGCCCAAAATAACAATTGCATTAAACCTAGAGTTGAACGATCGTGTGTTAAACGTTTATTAAGTTATCTATGGGGTTTTGGAATTCACTCAGGAGGTACCAACTAGCTACAAATAAAAGATTTCCATGATGGTTTTTTTACTATTCCACAGCGGAGAGAGAGAGAGAGAGAGAGAGAGTTTTGGTATACAAGGAATTTAAACCTGTTTAACATAGAAAAAAATAAAACCCCTAAGAGAAGGTAAACATAAAAAGAATACTGTTATAGATCCAACCTGAACATCCTGGTGGTGTACAACTCAATTCATCGTAGGAACCATATATCATCATTTAAATTTTTTTATATTCCGCATGTCCAGCTTTTTTTCATTTTCTCCTTATCTCAAGGGTCCTATTTGTTTTCTTTGTTATGCAATGTTAAAGCTAAGATTCAACTAGCTACAAATAAAAGATTTCCATGAATGGTTTTTTACTATTCCACAGTGGAGAGAGAGAGAGAGAGAGAGAGTTTTGGTATACCAGGAATTTAAACCTGTTTAACATAGAAAAAAATAAAACCCCTAAGAGAAGGTAAACATAAAAAGATTACTGTTATAGATCCAACCTGAACATCCTGCTAGTGTACAACTCAATTCATCGTAGGAACCATATATTATCATTTGAAAACTTTAAACACCTACCCATAGAAGATCAAAACAAAGTTGGACAACACGGTTGAACCTATAGCAATTTCCAACAAAAAAATAATGAAAAAAAACTTGAGATGGGTAGAATGTTAGCTTTAACATTGCATAACAAAGAAAACAAATAGGACCCTTGAGATAAGGAGAAAATGAAAAAAAAAGCTGGACATGCGGAATATAAAAAAATTTATTTACCCATTAAATATTTTTATTCCCATATAGTTTTATGTTACTCAAGTATGAAAAATACGAATAAGTCTGCCTAATTATATCTTTATTTATCCAAGTTGGGAAGAGGTATAATTAAAAAGATTTTTTCCCTGAAAAAGGATTGGAGATGCGAGGAGTTGTACCCCAAACCTTTGTCTTGCATAGACTAATGTTCTACCAATTGAGCTACATACCCAATTTTTGTTTAATTATATTCAATATTTCTATTATTTTATAAAAATGAAGATAGAATTTTATCTCAACCTTTACGGAGGGAAACGTAAATCTTGTTCTGATGGGCTTAATAGTCGTGATCGAACAAAGGCATATCCAACTTTTGCACCCCCCCCCCTAGATAATATGGAAAATACTACGAAATACCAATGGGTTTTGATTCTTTTCAATAGAGGATACTTTTTTTCGAAAATTCCGGAACAAGTGTCTGGTGTGTATTAATAATTAAGCAGGGAAAGAGTTTTAGTGCGCAAGAAGCGCAAATTACATCTAATGTCAGACTGACCAGCAAGGTTTGAGAGCAAAATAAACTGATTACTCGCGGTTTTGAATAAAGCATACTCTATTGTGACTGCGTGGTGATTGGCGACTTAAGCTCAGTTGGTTGTGTAAAACTTGCAGAGCGTGGATGATTCAGTCCGTCCACTTCAGAAAATCGCATTTGCAGTCATCTACTTCTGAAACAGCATGTAGCCGTCAATTGGGAAGGTAGCCTATTAGTATAGCTCTACACTTCCATTGCCCCATGTTACTTGAGCACCTACCCCTGTTGTCCACCAGCAAAAGGGCCAAGAATGTTCCAATTATTGTCAGAAGAGCAATGCGGGATTAGATGGAACAATGCCATTACTTGGTCAAATCTGCTGAACTTGAGAGACAGATGGTCCTTGGCCAACCTCTCTTCCATGTGGAATGCCAATTGCCTTCCGAGAAAAAAAACTGTGGAATACCACTTGTTGTTAGTTAGTGGTCCATAGTTTAAGTCGACCATGGCATGCATTTTCACTTGCTATGCTGTGTTTAACTGTTTAACAAGGTTAGCCTTGGAGTTGAGACTGGTAGATTCCGTAGTTGAATCGGAATATTGGATATGTAATGCCCAAATTTTCACCGGTGACAGGAGTGTAGAGCTGCTGTTGTACCAAGGAGCATGCTATCTGTGCTTGATATATTTGTGACCCACTGGCCGTACATCGCTCACAATGCATACCGATCCGCGTCTGAAGCTTGGTTGGTGCATTATTGTTGGCACGCGCAGATAAATGAGATTCTCTTAACTATCCTATATAACTGTTATTATATCCAAGAAACGAATTTCAGATCTGATCACATGATGATGACGCAGAGCTTTGACAGAACTCCTCTAGTTTATCTATACCGCCGGATATATGAACAGGTACCGGTAGTTATGATAGTCAAAGTCTCAAAGATGAATACCACATGGTCGGCGTTTAGGACTTCTTCTCTACTGAAAAAAAAAGGGTTCGACCAGCTGATGATGGATTACTATAGAGTATAGACAAAGGTATGATCCTCAGATAAGGCAGTTGAGAGAGAATAAGTGAGGAAAAGGCACTATTCCATAATGCAAAAAAGGAATTCTGATCCTACTAATCGAATCGAAAGAAAAAAAATTACACCATGGAGATGTGAGGAGTCGAACCCCAGGCCTCTATCAAGCTTATGAATAGTGCTCTACCAATTGAGCTACATCCCCAATTATGATAGATTATTATTATGCAATACACTTTAGGTTATTAATTTTATTTAATATATCAATTTCACAACATACTGTTTATTTATTTATTATTATTATCTAATAAATACAGCAATGAGATTTGAGAGAGATACAAAGGTAGCAATGTATTTCCTCTGATTATTTCCTTCTTTCCTTGGTTCTCTTGTGAATGTAAGGACGGCAATGGTATGTACAAATGACGAATTAGAATCTAACAAACTTCGAGAAAAAGAAGGTATTTTAGACTTTTTAGTCAAAGAGAATCAAAGCTCACTCTTTCTCCCCAGCAAAATTAAGAAGTTGATGCAGATCTCATCCCTAGGTGACATGTTCACACAGCTCGCCCATATGCTCCACGACTCGTCCTTTCGGTCCCCTACGCTACTAAAGATACGGAGAAGAAGAGCAGCATGTTCTCTGCATGTTCCTGGCTAGTGGAAGTAGCGTGCTTCCACTCCCACACATGTTAACTGCCCAACACAATATATATACACAGCTCGCTGTTATTAACACTCTCCAAACAGTAGAGAGACATTCTACATTATTCGATCACTCCAGGCCAGCACCCTCTGGATCTACCAGTCCTGCCTTTTGCTCACAAGCCACAGCTCATCACAGGCTCTGCAGATGAAGGTTCTTTGCTGCAGCAGTGCGGCCATGAGCACCATGATCTTGCTCCATCTTCTCCTGATCATGAGCACCGCGAGGGCAGAAGCATCGCCAACAATCTTTTCTCTTGCTAACAATGCCGGACAAGGTCTTGGAGCCAGGAGGTTGCTACGGCAGCAACCAGAGGCAGCCACGGCCACAGCCACCAACACATTCCATGTCAAGGACAACGGCATCCATCAGACGATGACAGCGCCGGGCAACACGAAGCCGAACATGGAGTTCAACGCCAGCATGAGGCCTGCGCCCAAGAGCAATTCCAATCCCAGGCAGAATTAGTAATTAGCTCTCATCTTCCAGTTATTCCCTTGCAAGAAGCTGGTAGTTTGGTGTTCCCCCTTCCCTTGGGTAGCAACTTTTTGTAGTTATTAGATGTCGTTTGGTTCTTGTAGGTGGTACTAACCTGATGATTTTTTGTAGCTACTGTAAATTTTCTTGATGTATAGTGCTGCATCTGCGGTGAATATACTTCACTGCAGAGTCCCAGATCACAAGTGTCTAGTTATGTGAAACGAGCTTCGCTAATTAGGGCAACACTGGGCTCATTTTGTTTGAACATTCCACGAGATGGAAACCGGGAAGATTTGCCAGTTTCACTCCACTTGTACCGATTTGAGATCATTCGGTGCTTGACATTCATTTTCTTCCGCTCCTAATCAATCTTCACCACCTTTGAGCTAGTGAACCTTGCCTATGGTAAGTTTCGATATAGCGTGTAGTTCTGATTTAATTACAATGGGCCAAGCACCTGACAGTACAAACATAACCTCAGCAACTCGAGCATCACTGTGACGATAACCTTAACCGACCATATATATCCAGCAATTTATTCACAAAGGTCATCTTTGCTGACTTGATTTCATTCAAGTCACCATAACTTCAAACCAGCTAATGTGTAGGAACCAAATCAAGGAAAACATCAATTTTAATCCAGACAATACAATAAAAAGTAACAAACAAATTTGAACAGAACAAATATTTGCAGTTCACAACATATCTATGAGACTGACCAGTAAGTTCTACAGCTGTTTCAGCCCTAAAACTGTTTTAGCATTGGGCAACAAACTCACTATCTTTTGGCCTCAGGTCTAATTAAGGAGCAGCATAAAGAACCAAAAAAAAAGTCTAACTACTACACAGAACAGAAAGAGTTCAACAACGTCAGTTATACATCACCACAGCCGAACGCCTATTCTACAAACAATTCCAATTCATGAGCATTGGTCCTGCTTTCCTTGCAGGACCAGCTGACTAGACTCTAAATACCTGAGGATTATTGTTTAATATACAAAAGTTAGCACAACCTTGTGCTGCATTTTATAGCCTGACGATTGCCATTGAGTTACTGTCGTTGCACAGATGGAGATTGCTGCACCTGCACTGGTGGAAAGAACCCAACGCCTGATGAATGAAAGAATCCAGCAGATGTCGGTGATTGTTGTGGTGCCTGTGGAGACTGCTGATGGGATTGGCTCTGAGCTGGTGGAAGTGGAGGTGGAGGTGGTGGCCCACTGGGTGTTGTATAACCTGCTGACAGATTGTTGGGCAATGGAGGTGGAGGTGGCATAGAGCCAGCCATCATGCTGAAAGGTCCCATTATTCCTCCAGTATTTTGGGCAAATTGTTGCATAAGCGGTGGTAATAAAGATGGCATCGGTGGTGGAGTCGGTGGAAATGAACCTGGTGCTTGGTTCACAGCTGGTGGCTGTTGCATGCCTCCAACTGAAGTTGGAACTCCTCCTATCTGTTGTTGCACTTGACCAAAAACAGGAGGGGTACCAATACTATCGCTGGCATTTGTGGAATTTTCAATCCTAGGCCTCTTTTCGAGCTGGAAGCCTGGTGGTCCTGTAGGGTGTTCACCAGGAGATCCGCTATTTATAGAAGCAGCATGCTCAGCTTTCAGGGAATTGAAAATGGAGGACAACAACTTCTCAGGTGCTGCCAAAGAGGCAAGTTTATCTGCCATGGCTGCTGCTGTTTTTTGGGCTCATCACCCACTACACCGACTGTGCCTGGAACAGAGGCGGCTGGATTAAGTGGTACCTGGGGAGACAACGGCTTTATTCCAGAACTCTGCATCATTATAGATGTTTGCCCTGATGGAGGAGCATTCATGATTGGATTAGAACTAGACCCCACACCATTGATAATAGGGGCGACACCAAGACGCTGTCTTAGTTGCAAAACACGTTCAGCTTCTGCTCGAGCAACCTAGTTTAGAGATTGAATCAGCAATTAGCCACTACAACTTTAGTAAATTCTTGTATAATCGCTAATAGACAAATACTGACAGGGGATGTACTATAACCAATGTACACGGTAATATTAAAAAGAAAACCACACCCACAACAACAGAAGCAGCAGCAGCAGCAAAGACTTTAATTCCAAGTAAGTTGGGGTAAGCGCAAAGACAAACAAACAAAATGAAGGCATTGGGAATAAAATCAACAAGGGATTAACAATACAATTCTAAAGCAGAGGTATCTTCACTAAAGTAACACTGGGCCTTTAGCAGAACATATAATTGGTAAATCAAGAGTCTTATTTTTGCTATCAGCATATGCCTATCAAACAGAGAAATCCAAGCCGGGTTAGGAGATGCTAACGACATCAACCTGTTTGGCTGATGCTGTAAAAGGCAAATCAAGCTAGTCAACATGCTATTGAAGCAGTATAGGTGGGTGTTTTCAACATGTTTGAGCGTTAAGAAATAGATACCATCTCTGTTGTTTGAGTTTCGTTGTGTTTCCTCAGCGTGTTGCTGGGATTAGTTTTCTGTACACCTTAGGCTGTAATCTTTGCTTCCTATCTTAATGAATGGCAGTACTCCTACCTTTGTTTCAAAAAAGGAACTATGTTTCCTCTATATGTTTGGACATGTCCATCGTTCATTCCTAATTGTATTATCACCCTATTCATGTACTACATAACATTGCCAATTAGAAGCCATTTATAACATAGAAAGCAAAAATCACAATCAAGTCTAACATTGTGTGTCATCAGGATTACAGAAAATTAACATGGATAAAATAGTTGGCAAAAGGCAAAAAGGCATCCTAGTAACTCAGTGAGAATTCTTAAAGATATTGCAAGAAAATGCTTGGTTAACAAAAGCCTACATGGTTGGGCACTAAGAGTAAAAGCATCATAAATAGAACGGTCACTGATGCAATTTTCCAGAAAATATGAGCATACAGTAATGAAATGGACAATAGCATACTCGCAAAAGGGGACAGAAGAGAATAATGATAAGAGAATATAAAAGAATAGCTCTTACTTGCAACTGACTATGAAGAAGCTCTGACTTTGATTCCTGTTATACACAAGAAAAGCAAGCTCAGAGATTATTGCAAGAGACATGTGATCAAAATGGAAGATTAGATGAAAGATAAAAGAGTGCTTCAGACCTGTTCACTGAGGGCCTCTCTTAGTTGATTGATCAAAATTGCCCTCACTGTGTCGACACTTTCAAGTTGCTCCATGCACTGCTTTAGGATTGTTTCCTGTTCTTGAAGGTCAGACATCAATGATGATCCTTGCTGAATACCTAGAAAAAAATGCAGGCCACAGTAGCACAATGCATAAGAATGGGAGCACCAAACATCCTTGAAAGGCAGTTATCCATGAAATTGCAGAATTAGCAAGGCAAGCAAAGTCTTACCATGGTTACAAGCTTCTTCAGCATCTTTATTGATCTTCTCTAATACATCAACAGTACTCTTGCATTTATTTAGAGCTGTGTCTTCATCAAAATGTTTGTCAAGAACACTTTGGTATGCAGTCACAATTTTTTCAGGCATCCCGCCAACAATCAATTTCTATAATAGAAGATCACAAATACGAAAGCAATTCCGAATTCAGTTCAACACGCTAGACCAACCCGCAATAAAAGAAAACAAAATTGTGTCACAGGCTTATAGGAAACTTATTACTTTTACTATTGTACTAGAATCCTTCCGTGCAGATTTGGAATTTGAAGACGGATTAGAGGTAGGATTTGAATTTTTCCCATTGCTATCCAATGTAGGAAGGCTGCCACCAAGAATATCATCTTTCAGACTTTCAATACGTGATCCAAAGACCTTTCGTTCATCCCAAATACCTATCTGCAGGTCAAAAGAAAAGGATTTAAAAACCTAGATTTCCAATTCTGGACTTCATTTTTGTGAAAAAAAAATTCCCAATTGTTGACTTGTAGTCATAACAAACGAAGTAGAGATAATGGCCAACGTGACTGACTGCATAATTGATCAAGTGTTGATGAAATTTGTTGTCCTAATAAACATGTGCACAACTGAAAATCAAAGTAAAAATCTGATAAGAGGTACCCCATACAAGTATTTAGAAAGACCAGTGGGAAATTGTTGTATGCAAGTCATACCAAATAAGAGTCTCTGCAGTAAAAGATGCATCCATAAATCCCATGACTACTAAGGGCTAGAAACTAATAGCACATTCACTCTCATCCACAGTCGTATGGCTTGTAGCACGCTGTGTGATGCAAATATGTATGTCCCAAATAAAAATGCACCACAAATGACCTACCTTCAAAAAGACACCAGGGGCAGATAAATACTGCTAATCCAAAGGAAGAATCAAATAGTCGAATAACATAAACAGCAACAAATTGTGACTCCAATAGTACGCTACCATGATGCTACTGACACAGTTAGATTCACCCCACTATTCGAGGATAAGGAAAAAAAACGCTAGCACAACCATTTTAGAACAAACATAGTTGCTACAATACAAAGCAATAAGCATGTGACAGTGAAAGATAAGAAACTTACTAATCTTGTCACTACTTTCTTGCCTTCATCCTCCGCGTTTTCATAGACATATTTCAGTGACCTAGGAAGAACCCTCCAGAACTCATTCACGTATTCTCCTCCCTTTCGTTTGCTGTTTTGCAAGATGTCATTTGATAGGTAAAGGTACGATACTTTCTTATCGTTGATTGCACTATTAAATTGCTTCTCCCATGTGTCCACGACCCTTCTGGCTCTCTTCCGGTGAAAAATGCACCATTGTGAAAGTGCTGCTTGAGAATTAAGAAATACCGAAGAATAATAGAACTACAGCAATTTAAGATTCAATCATGTGAAATGAGGGGGATAAAGGACATTATGATTAAATTTGACAACATGCGTAGTGATAGGAAATGAGGAAATTTACAGTCACTGTCACTACTCAGAAAATTACACCATCAATCTTGTATCATGCCAAGACATTAAACACAAAATTTAGTATATAGAAGAAGAAAAAGGATGCATATGACTTTGTGTCACCCAATGTTATGGGTTTCATCTTTGCCATGTCAACAAGGAGATATGGCCCAGAGAGAGAGAGATGGGTACTCGTGGATTGTAGAATTTGCCAAGGGGTGAGATCCAATGGTTGTACAGGATACAAATCCATAGCATGTGAGACACATGATCAACATTTTGAGGTCACATAAGAGTTCACAATCGGCTAGCTATGAACCTGAAAAATAATTGGCATAAAGCTATCACACAGGATGTAAGCACACAAGGCCTGTCAAAATGGTTTCTATGTGCAGTAAATGGTTTCGTTCTGTCTCAACTAGCAGTCATTGTACAATTTAAAAGGTGGGTATATAGTAAATGGTAGAAGCATCCGTTCCTAATATGCAGGTGAATAGAGACGTTTTCAAAATATATGATGTTAAATGTTCCTCTGGTACTATAAAGTCATGTAGTTTCTATGGTACGATTACATTGATATCAGCGTAGGATGTTACATCACCGAACTGATTAACTAACACAATAACAATATCACGTAACATGAAACATGACAAGTTGGTTCGCCATCACAACCAGTGAAATAAAATGCTACTATAAGCTATTGTTTTGAAGAATTAGAAATGATCCTTGATACAGAAATGCAAAAGGAGGATTACTAGCATCTACTACTACAATGGAAAAATAAATGAAATCATTATATGCTTATAAGTCCAAAGTGCATGCTAAACTTAAGTTGCATATTAAAAGAATATATGTCATTTGATTATTTCTGTTCACTAATTTATTCGTCATTTTATTATTTCTGCTCCCAAATTTATTCTACAACATTGCAACATGAGATACCTAATGTTGTATAAGCCCCTGTCATTGTTTGCCATTCCCGAAGGACAAAATCCTCAAGAGGCATGAAAATTACATTTTATCCCCGAACCAAAAAGAACTAGAACCACCTACAAGGTTTCTTAATGATGAATTCTATACTCTCCTTTTCATAAATCCTCCAGATATGATCAAATTCTGACCGGGCAGTCGGGGACACTCTTAAGAGGAGCAACAGGTAGCTGAACATTTCATTTCAGAGAGTGGGAAACCCCCCACTTAATTAGCAACGATAGTAATAATAGCATAAAAAACTAAATACACCACTAAGCTATAAGTCCAAGCTTGCACTCTGGCTAACCACTAATTTATCCCCAAAAAAATCTATTTTCCCGAAAGAAAAGGGAATCAAGAGATACACTACAACTAAAAGAATAACGAAATATCAGTCTATGTATATATAAACTCAAATAGTTTTTACTCATGTGAATAAAAACTAATAACAATGTGCAATACATGAGCAGAATACGCTGGATATATAAACCACGATAGGGCACTAGAGCAGCTCAAGAGGTAAACTTCGAGGGCAAACTGGACCACATAGGTAGTTTCACTCATGTACATTGCAACTTACGATCTAGGGCTTCACTCATATATGGTACAGGATTAATCAAAACAATAAGAATTTAAACTTGCTATAACGTGCAAGGAAGAAACCGCGGCAAAGGATACTCTGGATGCTCGCAGCCGAGTTGTTGAGCTTGTTGAGCTTCTCGACCAGCCTCTGCTCGCTAAAGGAGCCGCCGCCCCCGCCTCCACCGGCGGTGGCGGCTGCATCCCCCGTCTCCGTGTTGGCATCCGCCTTCGTGCCCGCCATCACGAAGGCGCCGACTGGCTCAGGTCCCCCGCAGATATGCTTAAACCCTAACAAATTCGTTCTCCTTGGGGACGAAAGATCGAGCCAATCTTGCCTGGAAAAATTCCAAAAAATCGCCCATAGAATCAGAAATTTACGGGGGGTGAGGTGAGAGATTGGAGCTTAGTAAAGGCTCCGATGGATAAAGACGCATACCACGGCAGGCGCCAGGCGGCAGCGAGTGCGAGCTCCTGAGCTTGAGATTGCCGCGGCGGAGAGGTAAGGGGGAAGACGAGAGGGTTTGGTTTGGGGGTGGCTTTCCGCTCGGATTTTTTTTTTTTTTGATGGAGTGGCTTTCCGCTCGTTTATCTCCCCTTGGGTGGCTTTTCGTGTGTTCGGAGCAGATTTTCACGTGAGACCAGCACGAACACGGAATGAAATGAAAAGGAGTAAAAAGAAATATCTATGAAACATTTCTCAGAGTTATCTCTACTCCTTAATAAGTTCGATGAAAACGTTCACGCCGTACATGTACGCCCACAACCAATAGGGATCAAGTATATTGTCTGAATAGGAGTCCAATTAGTCTATGTCATAAAATTCTGAACACCCCACATATCCTAGCCGTCCCCAACACGTATATAATCCAGTCTACGTAGCCGGGTCTCCACGCCTCCGCCTAGCTTGCCATACTATCACGTTCTTTCCTACAACATAACGAAACTAACTCCTATTGCACGGTCTTGACCGGACCCTCATCGTGTTGGATGCCTAAATCGGCAAGAAACATATCGATCGTGGTGACTGCCTTCGTGCCCCGCGTGGACGCCGACCTGTCCACACTCTGTCCACCGGCCTGCACATCTGTGTGCGTTGCAGCCAGGTCGCGAAGACTAGGTACTAGGAGACGAGTCCTTCATCAGCGACTATATCGTGCCTTCAATAACATCAACGTCACACACGCTTGGCGCACCATGACGGTGGTGTTGAGTTTGGAGATCTCGACGAAGCTGAGCCCCACGGCGGTGTCGAGTATGGAGATCGATGGCGAAAGAAGACATGCACGTGTATATGGAGGATATGTGGAGCATGGCCGAAGTGAACTTCAACATGTGGGAGTGTCCAAAGAGTGCTTTTAGCCTTCGAGTGATCCGATACTCCGTAATTCAATCTACTCCTTAATAAGTTCGATGAAAACGTTCACGCCGTACGCCATGTACGCCCACAACCAATAGGGATCAAGTATATTGTCTGAATAGGAGTCCAATTAGTCTATGTCATAAAATTCTGAACACCCCACATATCCTAGCCGTCCCCAACACGTATATAATCCAGTCTACGTAGCCGGGTCTCCACGCCTCCGCCTAGCTTGCCATACTATCACGTTCTTTCCTACAACATAACGAAACTAACTCCTATTGCACGGTCTTGACCGGACCCTCATCGTGTTGGATGCCTAAATCGGCAAGAAACATATCGATCGTGGTGACTGCCTTCGTGCCCCGCGTGGACGCCGACCTGTCCACACTCGTCCACCGGCCTGCACATCTGTGTGCGTTGCAGCCAGGTCGCGAAGACTAGGTACTGGGAGACGAGTCCTTCATCAGCGACTATATCGTGCCTTCAATAACATCAACGTCACACACGCTTGGCGCACCATGACGGTGGTGTTGAGTTTGGAGATCTCGACGAAGCTGAGCCCCACGGCGGTGTCGAGTATGGAGATCGATGGCGAAATAAGACATGCACGTGTATATGGAGGATATGTGGAGCATGGCCGAAGTGAACTTCAACATGTGGGAGTGTCCAAAGAGTGCTTTTAGCCTTCGAGTGATCTGATACTCTGTAATTCAATGGAACTTGCGTTGAAGAAGGGTTCCGTCGTCGTTGATCACAACAGCAAGAAGGCCAAGGGGAAGAACGTCGACCATGCATGTTGTTTATCTGGGCGGCAGCGGCGATGAAGGTTCTTGTTTTAGCGGCTACAGGGCTAGGATGGTTTGGTCCAGCCAAGGTTGTCGCCATAAATAAAACAATCGGCACTGATGTTTGACTCGGCGGTTGGCTGAACAATACAAGATTTAATTTAACAGTTGTACGCGTATACTGTGCTGTGCAAGGTCTGGTGGTGGCGTGTGTTGTGTTGCCGCACCCTATCAGCTAGCTAAAGAGACTTGCATAGTTTCTTTCTTTTCTTTCTTACCTTATTATTTTAGCAATGAATTTAGTAGTGTCAATCATTTTTTGATCTATGTGCAATAGGATTCTTCAACCTCAAATCTTGTATCATCTCTATATTGTTATTAGAGTTTTCGTTACTAAGATCATAACAGAGCTTCTGCTTCGATCGATGGAGTATATAGACACCAACAGAAAACTAAGAAGCGACAACGTTACTGATTTTCTTGTGACGGCTTTTCCAGCTACTCTGCATTAAGAAATATAAAAAGATAAAATAGATATGTTATGAAAGATGTTGCTTTTTATCCGAAAAAATAGATGTTGCTTTGAGTAATGAAGGCAATGGACGTTTCAAAAATAGAAACTTATATATGAATAATTGTGGTAGCCTATGTAATATGTGTAACTAGGAACAATATTCATTCACATTATATTTTTATATGATTTATGATACTGCTAATTAAAATTATATTGAATAAATATTCTATTTTATTAAACCCGTAGCAACGTACGGGCATTTTGCTAGTACTATTACAAGTTACAGTACAAGTTTTATGTTTCAACTTTTAAAAGTTACTAGTATGTATTACGAAATAGAGTAAAATGCATCCCAGGTCTCTAAACTATTTATGTCCAAGAATTCTCAAAATGACCATATAAATTCTTAAACTATTCATGGATGGTTATTTGGGTCCATAAATTTTATATTGATCATCCTAGGTCTCTAATCTATTTATATTGTGTCAACCAGGTCCACATCCTCACAGCTAGCCACTCTCCATATGTATTGCCGCCGCCACATAACCACTCTCCATGTGAATGTTGTCGATCCTACTTGATGACGCAGCATGTGTGCTCTACCCATCACGATCTCACCCTTCCATCCAGCGTCGCTCTCCCCATTGTCTTAAATAATTTATTTTGTTATTCTATTATATACTATGTTATATTTTAGTTTTATCATATGCATTATAAAATGCAAAATAATTCTACATATAGAAGACACAGGTGGTCATACCATGTGCAAGGAGTAAGTCTGCATGCACCAGGCTGCTTTTTTATATATATTGATGTTATTTAAAATTTCCTTGCTCTTTCATGTTATTATTTTTTCATTTTTAATTATAATTTGTTTTAGCCAATTGTCTCGGACCAAATATCCTAAAACTGAAAAATGTAGCAATGCCACGAATTCATAGAGAATGTTTACAGGGGCAAAACCAAAACGTTTCAGTGGAAGCACAGAGCAGCAATTACTACTGTTCAGCCTTCGAAAGATGAACCAGACTCCTCATCCAATATCATCATGCACATGAACACTGGTCATAAGAGGTTAACTATCAAGATCCGTTTGGATCTATGAATTGAATCTTTTATCTATACAGAAGGGAGTCTTTTATCCATACAGAAGTGACGATTTTACTGATCCCGCATTTTAGGACAGCTAATAAAAAAGGATACACCTAATGAATTTGGGGGAATATAAATAGATACCTCAAGGTACCTTTGAGTTTAGTAGATGATCCTAATAATGGACAGTTTCAATTCACAAACTTCTGTATAACTTGGAAAACCATAATACTGGAGGGATCAAGACAAGTATGGAATAGAAACTTCCCCTAAGTTCCTCTCATATAACGGGTTTGCAATTACTTTGCCTGAAAGTGTTTTTTTTCATAATAAATAGGCAGTTCATGCCAAGCTCAATTGTTTTTAGTCCATTCAGGTTTAACCGTGTTACCTGGTGCTTGTTCAGACTTATTACTCAAAATGATGTCATTTTGCAACAGCTATAAAAAGACAACTCATTATTTTGTTTTCAATAAAAATTGCTGAAAATTTCAACAGGAAGCTCAAAATGAAGAGATCTCAGCTTGGTCTATCTCAGAATTATCAGTTTGATAAGAAAACAGTTGCAGGAAAAGAATGAGATGCCAGGTGTTATCCACAAGAAAATCAAACAAAATACATTGCATTAACCTCATAGCAAAATATGGAGGTAATCGGTTGCTGTGGTAGAAAACAAAATCACGAGTAATGTGAAACCTAGACATGGGAATGTACATAAATTTGTTCTCCACATAACAACAAAAAAAATATACATAAAGCATAGAGGACATCTCAATGTGTGATTCAAGTAGATGAAATTCTTTCAATTATGAATACAATGATCTTTCAGCATCCACTTAATTGATTCATATTTAAACCTGTCTTTATTCCAGTTAATGATCAAAGAGTAATTTTGAACTTTTACAAATGTTCTAATTGTTTAACCCACACATGCAAAAAAAAAAAAAGAAGAGTAATATTTCTTTCTTAAATTAATAATTAGGGGTGCGGCTAAGGGCACCTCCCAATCTAGTGTGTCTACAATTGAACAAGTTCCTACAAGCACAAAATTTTCCAACTACAAATGCCTTTTAAAACAAAGAGTGAGGTCAACAACAGAGCGAAACTGAGTCTTGTACATCTGATGTTACCACAGATAACATGCATGCAGAACTCTGGCCAACTACAGATAGTATCCGATGTATTTCACATAGGAATCATGCAAAATAAATTTTGTCAGATGGCTTTTCTCAACTCCTCTCTACATCAAGAATAAATCATGCATTTTGTAGCATGTAGTCCAAAATTCAGTACTACTAAACCCCTCCTGAACTGCAATGGTAGAGTACAAGATTTTTTTTGTTTGTTGTTGACTGTTTTTCCTTCTTATAACTAGCACCAAATATCTATAAGAGGTAGAACCACAACCTTTGGCAAAAAGATTCCAAGGTTAACCATATGGAAAATTTTCTACCATATAATCATCTATGGTAAGTAACAAATCTCAATACCCTTAAATAAGAAAGGGAAATACTATAGGTCCAACGGGTTCGTCCAAATGATATACAACCAAGACACAAGTGATATTTTTGGGCCCATATGCTGCCATGTTTTTGTATCGGTTCTGGTTGGACAAATTAGGTTGGACCTATAGCACTACTCAGAAAGAAATGCACAACGGTGTATGGACGTGAGGGCCAATGAAAGGGAAAAACACTAAGAAAAGGAAATGTAGCAGGGTGATAATCAAGCACAGGGTATGCTTCCCATTAATTTATTATGGGAGTCAAAGAGAAGTACACATGGCACTAACATTGCAGTTTAAAGGTGCGGTTTCCCTGGTAGCATAGTATAGTGTGAAGAAAAAATATACCGACAATACTTACTTATACGGATAAAATGAAGGGGTGGCTGGGGAAGAGAATCCATGGGGGCTGAAAAGGTCAAAGTTCTGTTGCAGTTGCTTGGTAACTGCAATCTGAGACCGCAGCTTTCCTTGGTCGTGAGTCTCCTCCAGGAGTGCAGGATTCTCTATGTGATAGGTTATCAACAGTGCAAACAACTTTGTTGGAAAGGATTCACCATCCTCATCAAAGTAACTCTTTCTGCGTTTGTAGTCGTCAGGCCAGAAAGTCAACAAAGAGAAGCGATCCTTATCCAAGGGAAGGATGTGCTCCCCTTCCAGCTGTGTACCAAATTGTTGACATGTCTTGTTTACTATCAAGCACGCAGTGACGGATAGCTCAAGACCAGTGGCCTTGCCAGATGATACTCGTGCCACAGTAGTTAATGACGAGGAGCTGATGCTTGAAGATGAGGAGACATGGATGCGGTACGCATTGACCGAATATTTGTCCAGTGATGAACAAAGGTAGACGCAGCCCTTATGTCCAAGCGGCGTGGCACGGCCAATGAAAGGCAGGGACTTGTCGATCTCTTGCCACTCGGCAGACCTGGTGTCAAATGCATATGTGCTTCTCGTCTTCAGATTGAGCGATATCAGTATGTAGGGATGGACTACGACATGGGACCTGACGGTTATGAAGGGCGGACAGAGGTAACCTTGTGGGGTGAGCCTGCGAGGGAAGCAGAGCGGCCATGGCAGTTCCTCCCAGGAACAGCCATCCAGGCAGAGGCTCCCGTCCGCCGTCTCTGTGGCCTTGGAGAGGTCGAGGACCTCGAACCAGGGCACGAAATTCGGCTCTGTTTTGTAACTCGGACTGCGGCAGAGGGCATAAACCTTGTTCCCGACGGCGGCGATGACAGGGTCCAACTTTGCAGCCAACAGATCTGGCCCGCGAATCACCTTCGTGGGTGTCCTGGTGGTGTCGATGATGATGGTGCTGCCGGGGTGGCGGCCACCGACGCCGATGATCCACCCTGACGGCAAGGAGATGAAGGTCTTGCCGTCGTCTACACCGATATCGAATTTACCGATCCGGTAGGGGATTTCACTGGTTGCAGACACCCCTGGCAAGGAAGAGCGCGGAACCTTCACCTGGTACAAGGAGCAGCGGGAATCATGTGCAAAGTTACTTTTCCGACGGCGTACCGAAAGGTACACCGACGGATCCATGCCGCCGAGGCCTTCCTTGGTGACCAACGCGTCCAACTTGGAAGAGGGAGGCACGGCTTCTCGTCCAGTAGGATTCCCCTGCGCCATCCCTGCGGTCGCTGAGAGGCTGGAACAGAAGGTTAGGGTTTTGATCGATAGGAATTGGGGATACTAGAACATAAGCTGCGGCGCCTTGGCGGCGAGGCCATATTATAGGGTGTGATTGGTCGGCTGCATAAGGCGTGGGCCTGGATTCAATGTTTGATTGATCGGTTGGATGGACGGATGCTTGAATCTCGCTCACGGAATGCAAAATGTGTTGCTCAACCTGGCTTTGTTGATGCAGATTTTTCGCTTGTATCTCTAGAGCATGCCTCATCGCATGCAGTCACACACTTACTGTTGCAGGAGCATAGAGAGGAGTGATGCAAGCAGTAGATCAACCAATTAACTTCTTTTACGTCTTGGCTACATACAACCAAAAAACCAATCATGGTCATCTTACATATGATCGATGAGCCTGGCTCCCGAGAGCTTGACTCCCAGTACGAGCCAGGCTTGGCACATACGCCAACCAATCACGCCCATAATGGCCGGACAGTTACCATCGTGACAAGGTACTCTAGGTATTTGTCATTTGCTCACCGTGACAATGGGCTTTACCAAAATGTGGTGTCGTTGGCTTTGCTAAAATATTACTTCCTGACCAATTAAAGAGACTAAATACCCCTATTCGCTTTATCTAACTCCATTGACAAGTCGTTCGACCCTACCCGACTCGGACTCATCCGCGCCGCTCGCCCCTGCACCCATGGCGTCATGCCACCCAACCCAGCGAGCCACCGCCCACGCGCAGCTGCACCATCGTCGCAAACCAGCTCGGCGTGCTACTCGTCCCCGTGCCCATGGTGGCGTCGTCATCGTCACCCAACCTGTCGAGCCGCCACCCGTGCGCAAATGCATTGTCGTTGCAGCCAAGCTCGACATGCAGCTCGCATGCAGTTGTGGGCCATTGCTACCCAGCTTGGCTGCACCATCGTTGCTCTTTGCTAGTCGCTCACCCCGCGTCATGGATGCTAGCTGCTACCCACACCCAGCCACAACCATCTCCAACCAGTCCGGCGCAACGTCGTTGCGCGTAGCCGCGCTATCCGGGCCCGTGCTGACAACCGCACCTGTGGTACCAGCTGCCGCTCGCACCCACGCGCCGCCTGGCCCCTCATAGGTAGCCATCGCCTAGGAGGTAATAAATTGTAGGGGTAACTTCATCATTTTCGATTGATACATAAGTGATATGGGCATACTCATGAAGCCCTCACATGGAGATGAGCATATTAATGAAGCAAATGACACCATGGGCATTTCGACGAAGCCCATTCGCATGGTGGGCAAAATCACAAATATCTCTTCGGGGCCGAGCTACTCTCTCGGCCCATATCACGAATGCAGTCATATTCAAAAACGTCACGTGACCGGTCACGACTCGGACAGGGGAGCGAACGGAGGCCGAGGGCAGGTGACACCATTAAGGTTAGGGTTCGGGTTAGGTTGGGGTGGGGAGCTCCAATTTTGGCGGCTATGGAGGGGTTCGGGGTGGTGGGCGGCGCACCGCCGAAGCCGCAAGAGACCGGAGGATGATGGGAGGGGAATAGCCGTCAAAGTGGTTAGTGGTGTCGGTGGCATGACGGGCGATGACAGCCGGTGCAGGCAATATGGCGAGGCGGCACAGCGCCACCGACCACTCGCAGTGGTGGGGCCCGGGAGAGGCGACGGTGTGGCAATCGGAACCGGCATTGGGGACGGCGCCGGAGGTCGCGCTTTGCCGTGTGCCCAATGGATGGCACACGGCAAACGAATGCGCGCTTTGCCGTGTGCCATGCGCTAAGCACACGGCATATGGCACTATCTTTGTCGTGTGCCCTGGCCATGGCACACGGCAAAGCGTCATCCTTTGTCGTGTGCTCGGATCCCCTCTTTGTCATGTGCCATGACCGAGGCACACAACAAAGGTATAAAACCTGCAATAAAACTATTAATATTAGCTGTCTTCGGACAAAAAAATCATCGATAATCATCAGATCACGAGATATCATCACAGGCAATAGTTATATATCATCATGGACATTCACATATCCTCCCCGGGCATCGACAACACAAATATAACACAATAATGCACATATGAGGTTCATAAGCACAAGTATTAGTTCACAAACTTAGCTGTCATCCATGGTACACCCCGGGCAGTTCATCAACACAAGGAAGACAAATAGCAAGATAGAAAGTTCAACGACACAATATTCAACCGAGACGACTTGGAAGGTTAGGGTATTGGCTTTTGGACTTTGGCCATTTGGTGTGTATCCAAGGTTTGGTATGGTTTTTTGAGCACATATTCTCTGCATGTAAGATTGTTTCACCCGTCTTGAAAAATTTGGCATACCTAGACTCAAACTATAAAATAGATCTTGCAATCTTCTTTTGAGTCCAAGTTTCATCTCTATATTTAAGGGACCAACTTTCTTACAAGTGGATAAATAAAAATTTTGATATCCTGCATATAAGCTTGATAGCACATTAGACATTTATCACCAAAACCGACTACGGAGGTCTAAGTTGCATCTTCACTCCTCTTCACACTTATTTTGTGAAAAATAAATATCAATTTTCAATGTGCGACTAAAAATACTAGTGCATGTCTAGGCTGCATTTTTACACTGTTAATATGTGACTAGAAATACCACATAGATTCAAACCGACACAAAATATCTATTCGATTGTACCTCAATATTGAACAACTCAATTTGATTTGCATGATGAAAACTCATCGTTTTCAATTCGATTTGCATAATGAAACCTATAATTCAATTTTAATTTGCATGATTAGGATATAGGATGAAACTCACTATTTTTGTATTTTCTTTCATATGATGCAATAGCATACTTCTACATTTTAAATCCATCGATGGTTTTCAAAGCGGTTTTGTACGATGTGGTATAATGGGTCCCACATCTTCGTGAAAGTGTTGATGTGGAAAATTCCAAATGTTCAAACAGTAATTAATAAATGTTGTCATAATATTGACGAAAAATTAAAATTTAGAAAACCAATAGTTCATTTTAATATTTTTTATAAAAAGTTGAACAACATTTTCCAAAAATATTGACATAGAATATTTTATATTGACACAGTATAAATATTGACATAGTACATTAAATATGTTTGTTGAATTTTTGATTTTTTTTTAAAAATAAAAAAATAATCCTATCGTATTTCATTTTGTAAATTAATTATAAACAACATAGTGGTTCAACGGTTGAGGAAAAAAATACATTTGAAATTTAAAACCCGATTCATTTCTTGTCCACCCACCTGTCCCTACTAGAACGCGACACGTAGCAGCTTCACAAGAATCCACATCCCACTCGAGTACTAATGGGTCGAGTTTCCTCAGTTTTTATAGGTCTAATGGGCTGATCTCCTCAACGCTAACAAAACGTGATCTCCATATAGGATTTCGGAGAAAAAGTGGCACCGGCCGGAGAGAGAACATTGATGATAGAGCGCAGGCGAGAGCGGAAGGTGTGACCCAGTGGTGACGGCGCCGTCATGTCACCGGTGGTGGTTATTGCCGACACTGATCGAGGAGAGAGAAAGGCGAGCACTGCTATAGCGCTGCTATAGCGGCAACTATTGATGGACATTTGGAATATTGGAGCAACGATACCGCCACCAAGCGCCATGGCCTGGCCAACAAAAGGCAGGTTATCGTTGCTGGTCTCCCAGGTTGGTTTCATTATTCGTGGTATATTTTGGTGTAATATGTTCCACTGAGAATTAACTCAAACATGACGGAACATTTACAACGGAGCCAGACAGACTATGGGCATATGGTCACTTTGTAGGACATGAATAAAATGAGCTGAACTCTACTATATACTATCAAAAATTTTGTTATAAAAGGAATTAAGAAGGAAGATAAAGCCTTAGTGTATACTACATATATTCGTGTGTACATTAATTGAAGACTTGTTATGTTGCTTGGTGGCACGTAACGTTGGAAGTTTGACCCTGAGAGGAACCGATGATTGTCGAGCTAGATGCGACGATGCACAGAAGGTTATGTTGGAAGCGCTGTCTGCATCAATTTCGAGCCGGTACAGGCAAAGTTTCAAAGCAGTAGGGGTTTTTATATGCATGTCGTGCTGACCAGAACTGCTTCAAAGATAACTTCTGTATTCCTTGCTCTCTTTTCTTCTTACCAATTCAAAAGGCTCAGCAAGTTCTGTGTCCCTAGATCATCATTAAAAGAAATAACATATATGTTACTGATTCAAGTTCAGTAGAGAAAACCATGATAATAAGCAATGAAAAAAGGACTTAAAGAGAAACATTCATTCCATATATGATGTATACAGTGAGAGAAACGTAGCAACCAGAGAATATGAAACCATTTGTAACTATCCAGTTAAGTGTTAGAAAACATCACAGTGACATCCACTTGAAGATAATTATAAATCATGCAGTTCTTCAAAGAATAAATTTAGATCATAATCCTTACAAATAAAGAAAAAAATAGCATTCACATTCCAAAAATGCGTCATAGAGCAAGTTCCCATCATCAATCTTAAAATGGAAACAAAAGCAGGTGTGCTTGTTTTTAGTCCATTCATGCCAAGGTCAATTAATTGCTTGTTTTTAGTCCATTCATGTTTAACCCTGTTACCTGGTGTGCTTGTTCCGACTTATTAGTTATCAAAATGATGTTATATATTTTGCAACAGACGAGTTACTATTCTGTTTTTCAATAAAAATCTAGCAACATATATAAATACACGCATAGAGAAAACAATTCTTTAATGGAGGAGGGAAGGGTGTGAGGTAGAATTAAGAAAGAGACGATGCTTACATGGACACAGGAGCAATCACAGGCATGCGAGAATTCTTGAATGGAAATCGACCGTCCAAAGTGTACGTCTGATTCTGTTGATGCAGTTTCACCGGAACCTCGAGGCCATTAGGCTCTGTCTGACAGGCGGTCAAGACAGCCTCGACGTTGTCTATCTTAAAGGTAGTCAAGATGATCTGCAGACCATCCAAGTAGTTGCCGCCTTCATGGGATGAGCCTTGTTGTCGTCCCAGCTTGATGCAGCAGAAGCTGCCCTTCCCGACGGGGCTCAGGAGCGGCAAGGGCGGATCTGCCGTAGATGCCAGCAGGTGGATTGACAGCAACCTGGTGGTGAACTTCACCGGGGCCGATAAGGAGTCCTTATTAACGGACATGTGGAATACCGCGGCAGCCGTGGCGACATTGTGTATGGTGCAGCAGGCCGCAACGAGGCCGCCACCGAGCGCCACCGCCTGCCCGACGAACGGCAGGTTATCGTTGCTGACCTTCTCCCATGTTTTCTCGACCACATGGAACGCGTAAGTGCCCGTTCGTCCTTCGCCGTCCGGGGAGAGCAAGATGTGTGAGTCCACGACAGCACAGGACGGTATTGAGATAGTGGGCGGGTCACGGTATTCCAACGGGTCGAGGCGGTAAGGGAGAAAGGGCGGCGGCGGCAACGTCTTCCAACCGCGGTAAGTGGGGCCGACGTTGCCGGGGACGCCCTCCCTGAAGCTGAGCGACTCGAACCACGGCACGAAGTCCAACTTGGATTCGTGGACCTTGGGGCGGCGCGAGATGGCGTACACCTTGCTGTCCAGGGAGACCAGGAAGGGCTGGTGCTTGGGGAAGGAGAGGTCCGGGCCGCGGGACGTCCGCGTCGTGACCGGGTCGTACACGACGGTCCTTCCTCCGGGCCCACCGACGCCGACGATCCAGGAGCCTTGCTTCGAATGGGTAGCCACGAAGGCCATGCCACGCCTCGTGCCTTGTATCCCACCAGCCACCGTGCGCGCGCGCGGAGGATCGGCGAGGACGGCCGCCTCGACCGTGAAAACGGAGGAGGAGGTGGCCTGCCCGGACAAGGCCGGCGCGACGAGGTAAACCGGCTTCGCGAAGTCCGCCGACGCCGACGATTTCACGCTATCATCATCATCGACCGGATCTGCGCAGCCGGCTGTTGAATCCACCGCCGGGTGGTCCAAACATCTCTTGGCCTTCTTCCTCTTGTTCGTCATCTTGCGCGCCGAGGAGCCTAGGGTTTGGTCGATCTGGTTTTGAGCGGCAGCTGCGGCAATTGTTGCACGGCCCAAAATAAGGGAATTTTTATATTAATAAATAATGTTTAAAATAGTTAATGTTAATAACCGTCAGAGTTAAAAATTTACAAAACTAACAGACTAGGGTTTGGTCTGGTTTTGATGGTGGCACGTGGCAAGTGCGATCGAGACTCCCAATATATGTTAGAATTGGTAGACTCTCAATACCGTTTTCAAAATTTGAAGTGTTTCAATACTCCCAAAACCTCACTTCTAATAATTTCATCGATTTTATTTTCCTCTCTTTCTTTCTCATACATTAACATTATCAATGTATCAGCTTCATTTAATAATAATTAAAACAATTATATCTCAACCACAAATAATTCAATGTTTATTAAAAGTTCAAATTTAACTTTGAATATAACATGTTGTACCTTTGAATAAAGTACACACATGAAATCCTCTACTCGATACCAACCTGGTAAAATTCATCTCGTGATTTGTGCATATGCCATTATTTTTATATGAATTTTTACAAGTATCAGAAATATCACTTTTATTTGGGACGGGCCATGCTTTTCTGTACGTACTGGGCCTCTTTGTGAAGCCCATTTCTTCTCTCGGTCGTGGTCCAGACTCCAGAGCAGCCATACGGCCCATCCTGCGGCGACTTCCTCGTTTCCTTTCCTTTCCCGCGCGTCGGTTCCGCTTTCCCGCGAACACAACAAATGCATTCACGCAACAGACGAGCACGAGGGAAAAAGGATTTCCCCAAATTGACTTCCTGTCTTCCTCCGCCGTCCCGACTCCCGAGAGAAGAGAGCATCTCCATCCAGGGCTTGTTTCGTTTGCCCCGAATCGGAGGAGGCATGGCGCCGCTGTCGTGGCGGCACTACACCCTGCTGCAGGCGCTGCTCTCCCGCGGGCCCCTCCCGGAGACCGACTTCTACGCCGTCTTCGCCGCCATCTCCGGCAAGGACCCCGGTACGTTACCTCCTCTTCTTCTCGCACCACGCCGATCCCGTTCCCGCCTTTCTCTAGTCATCGACTCCTTGTAGCGCACCAAGTGTTCGACGAAATGCTCCTCTGGCAGCTTCTTGTTTTCTTTTGGAACGCGGCATTCGTCTGTATTTCTCTGATTCATCAGCTCCCTTTACTAGTAATCATTTATCTAACATATGGTGGATAACCATTGTGCCCTCCCCTCCCGATCACTTCTTATTTGACATAGTTTTTATTTTTACTTTTTTATCAATGTGACTGTATGTATAAATTAGCTGGCATTGAATGTGATGGCTGAATCATAATTTAGGTAGTTTTAGTTTCATTGCATTAGTCGAAAGTTGGTGAATATGACCGGCACATCTCAGTTCATTCTATCAATTTTGTGGTTCCAATCACTTACTTTCTGTACCGTGGATTACAGCCACTCATCAGCAACTGTTCAATGATACACTTCTTAAGATCAACAAGGATCTGGCATACCTGCAGTTTGAGTTGCGAGCGTGCATCAACCAGTATGATGGAACAGTGTACTATGGAGTGGTCAATAACATTGCTGACGATGAATCAAAGCTTGCAACAAAATACTCTGTGCCACAGATTGCATTCTACAAGGGACTGGTATGCGAAAGCTTGCTTAACACAGATCGATTTAAAATATCAACTTTCACGTATGTTCATGTAACTTTATCAACAATGGTTCTTATGGCAGTTAGAAGCAATCATCCATGAAGCTGGAGATGATGGGAGCATAACTACCATTGACGCTCTAAATGTCCGACTTGAGAACCAGGTTTGTTGTACAGGCATTCTGGAAACACAGCTCTTTGTCTCATTTAACTAGCATTTTAATACACACTTAAATGTACTTGGTTGTACTGTATGGTTGTTTTTGCATTTTGTTGAACTCTTCATGCAATAACAATTTACAAGTATTTAGTCAAGAGAATGGTTGTTTTTTATATTTACTGTTACCATGTCATCATTTGTATATGCACCTTTCGATATTTTATATGGCATTATAGTATTATATTTTCTGATTATACCATACCATGAGTTATTGAGTATTCCGTTCCCAGGTTGTAATTGCAGATTCTGGTAGTTCACAGGACAGTCAATCTCGTCTTCCTACATCCATAAAAACTTCACAATGACCCAGAAAGAGAAAACTCTTACTGAACTGATAGGGGATCGTTGGCTGTTATACACCTCTTCTGGCAAAATTGGTCTGGGCATCAGATCATTTCTTGATCTTAGAAGCTGGTTCCGTGGTAACGATATTCCATCTTGCGTGGTCTGCAATGAATCCTGCATAAAGGTAGTAATATGTGATGATTCCAAGATTTTCAGTTGCCATGCTTTTGTTTCTAATTTACAGCATGGCTGTAATGTAAGAATTGCTATGAACTATTTTCATATGGTCTCTGTTCACAACAGGCATCAACTTGCCCTAATGAAGGATGCAATGTAAGAATTCATGAGTACTGTTTGAAGAAGAAATTCTCACAACGGAAGGTATTTGCCTAATTCTAGTTCGCATTGTTGCTCATGTTGATGAGAAACTCATGCTTTATTAATTTATTTTGCATATGTAGGCTTCAAGAGCCTGCCCTGGTTGTGGTGCTGAATGGCCCCGGCAGGAGGGTGAAATTGATGACAATGATGATCTGAACGAGCCTGGAGAAGATGAAGTGCCATCAGCCAACCGTTCCTCGAAGAAAAAGAGACGCAAAGGAGTCAAAGCTCAACTGGTGGAAGAAAATGAAAACTGCAAGTCCGTCAACCGCAGCTATGCACAGGAGAGGTTTGAGAAGGGCTAAAGCTGAAGCAGTGGAGGCTGCTCATCAAGAAGTGTCGTGTGCAGGAGCTTCACAGCCAACCAGGACTTCCAAAAGAAGGAAGAAGTGATCATGCATGTTAATCAGTTAATTAATGCTCTTACTCTTTTGTCATGTGCATATGGTAGGCAGTAGCAGGTAGCTAGCTGCAGATGGCTCTTTTGAAGTAGCAATGTCGCAACTTCCAGCGCTGGTGGAAGATGTAGACCTTAAGAGATGTTCTTGTTACGAACTCCTAGAGCTTATTTATCCTGTGATTTCTGACAGCATTAATCTAGATCGGTGAATCCAATTCCAGTTTACTGTTTGGCAGTAGAGAGCAAATTTTGGGCACCCTTGACCTTAAGCAAGAGCAAGGAATGAGGTTATTACTGGATGTCGGATATGTTGTACTGATTTATTTTTTACGAAAGAAGGCAAAGGCATTGCCAGCACTAAAAAGTTTCAAGAAGGACGTGGTCCACAACTTCTTGTACCTGAAGTAGAAAGTGATGAAAGGTGCACGACAGGCAAAGCTTTCTTGTCACCCTGATTTATGACTAAATCACGAGTTCTTTGAAATCTGAATAAAAATCAGTGACTCTGCGCTTGGAATGCAGTGCTCTCATCACAAGCCATGCCTGACTTGGCTTGGCTATATATGACTAGGGAACAGCTTGTTGATCGCTGGAGTTACTTGCTTGACGCATTCTGCTTGCTGATGCAACTACTCTTGGTAGAGCCAGCAGGGATGAGAAAATGAAAGCTCGAAGACGACAACTCTTATGTTACATCTTTCAGGTATGTTGTTTGCATGCTCCTGTTGTGGATGTTTCCCAGCTGACGTACAGTGGCACGCCGGTTGCAGATAATTGATATGAAATATTGGAAATCAAGCAACAGAGGCTGATGATGCCAAATTAGCCTTGTGGTCCACTAGGCATTCCTTGATGTTCTTTGTTTGCATGCTCCTGTTGTGGATGTTTCTGCCTGTGGATGAAGAAGCTCCAAGCCGGATGGCAAAATTGGAAAAATGTTAACTTAAATGGATTCTGAAATTTGAATTACAGTACGTTTCAAGGTTGAGATTAGATTAGGCTAAGCTTCAGAATGCGGAACAGCTGCCTTTGATCTCTGGAGTAGCTTTGCTTGACGCAAAAATGGCTTGCAGATGGAACTATGTGCAAGTCAGCTGGGACCTGGCGAAGAAGAAAAGGAAGAGAGATAACGACACTTAAAAAAATATTATGTTACTAGTAAGTTATTATATCATCCAGGCATTCGCATTGCATGGCCCTGTTGTGGCAGGATTAACAATCCCAATTGATGACGTGCAGCTTCATGCCGATCTCAAAAAATTCAGCTTAGACCAAATCAGCTTAGGGTGATGGGTATGTGAAACCGCTACCTTTGTTGAATTGTTCATGGCTCCAGCGAGCTGAGTACATGTTTAGTTGAAAATTAAGATAGTGCGGTTTTGAATATTCGGACACGAGAAATAATGAAGCAAAAGGACATGGACAAACAGCCGCTCGGCCACTAATCTTTTTCTGGAACAAGCCTGCCATCCAAAAATATGTATGCATTGGAACAAACGAAAATTAGGAGATTTCTAGAACAAGGTCTTGAGGGTCTAAAGTCTACACGCCATCTGGAGGAAATACCTAGCACGCACGTACAAACCTCACAATTTAGTCGTCAGTATAATCCCAAAAGGTGGAATAGCACTGATGAAACACGAGAAGAAGACAAGCAAGAAGACCCAGCAAGAAGTTGGTGGAAGACGAAAGCAAGACAGGAACCTTAGTTGAGAAACTCGCCTAGAGTGTACAGAGACATCGACAACTATGATATTGATAACTGAACTGAAACGGTACTCAGAGTGAAAGTTTTATTTTTTGACAACACATTATAACCTCATCCCGATATGAATTTGATCAGAAAGTTTTACTAACAAAAAAACTGACAGTGATGATCTCAGCTTGGTTTGGAAACACCAAGAAAAGGCCAAGCAAGATGACCCGGTAAAAAAGAAGAAGTTGGTGGAGCACGAGGGACAGGAACCCGGGCTGACCAACTCGCCTGCACAGTGTAGCCGTGTAGGGAAGACATCGACAACGCTAACTGAACTGAAATTTCCCCGGTACTCCCATTGGAATTGACAGCAAACACATGAGCAGAATACATGCAACCGAATCATTTTGTTATATACTGTACCGAATTGATGGCAATCCTGGTGGTATCGTCATCAGCTCGGTATCCACACCAAAAATCTCTAGTAGAATGCAAATCAATGTACTTCACAGGTAACTCTAAGTAATCCCCAGACGGTTCACCACCACCACCATAGCGGCTTCACCCTGACGCTGCACCCCCTGTTGGTCACCGCCGCCGGCGTGCCGGCGAGCCTGTCGACGGCGATCTCGCAGGTGGCCTTGACGTCGACGGTCCACGTGCGCAGCACCTTCCCCAGGCGCACCCGCACGGGCACCCGAACGTCCACGGTCAGCGGCACCGCGCCGGCGGCCTGCTCCGACGCGAGCCGCGTCCTCTGCTCCTCCGTCAAGGTCACGTCTTTCCCGGTCAGGGACGCGGAGAACACCGTGACGTTCCTGGGCGGCTGGCGGAACGCGGGCCACGGGCCGGCGGCGAGCCGCGCTCCGGCGTAGGCGACGGCGACCTCCCCGCCGCCGCGGTACTCGACGCCGGTCTTCTTGTTCTTGCTATTGTCCGCGCGCACCGTGGCCACCATCTCCGGGGACAGAGCAGTGGACGACGAAGCGAGGTCGCCGAGGCCTCGGGTGATGGAGAGCGACGCGACGGAGAAGGCCGGCGCGCGCGGGCGGAAGACGAGGTAGACGGCGCCGGCGAAGGCGGCGAAGAGGAGGATGAGGAGGAGGACGACGCCCAAGGAGACGCAGCACGCGCGGCGGAGGCGTTGGCGGCGCGCGGGGCGGCCGGCGAGCTTCTTGTACTGGCGCGCGCGGTCCGGGGGCGGCACCCGGAGCACCTGGTCCTTGGGGATGTGGATGATGTAGTTCCCCGGCGCCGGCGCCGGCGGCCGGTTGAAGGACGGGTGCTGCTGCTCCTGCAGCGGCGTGGTCTCCGTCGGCGCCGCGGCGGCTTGCTGTTGATCAGGTCCTCCTGGAGGCGGCGGTGGCGCGGGGTGGACGCGGTCGGCCATGGCGTGCCAGTGAACGTTACCTAGTGCCTGGATCCCTCCAAGGCGCGGCGGCCATTTATGCGCCAAGCCGGGCAGTACGGTTGAGTGGGGAACAGCGAGCGCGTGAGACGACAAAACAAAACCAAGGAAAGGGACACGCGGGAAACGGTCATCTCACGCTGGTTTTTCTTTTCCCCCTCCGACGGCGAGTGCCTCTACAACGCTGTTCTCTCACGGTCAACAATTAAATACGGTGTTTACATCAATTGTTTCAAGGTAAGGGTTGTTGATTGATCGAGGTGAATTGCACCTTGCAAGTCCCACATCGAAACGCGAGATGGAACACAGAAGGTTCCAAACCAACGTTCCACCGCATGTTTCTTTCCTTCCTCCTACCCCTATTAACAAAATTAAAATGTCCGCTTTTTGCTTTCTACAGTCACTTGATCCGGCTCTCTTTAGTGCACAGTTTCGTATATTTGATAGTACATTAAATGGGTGCATGATGTTGTGATCAAATGTACCGAATCAAAGGTTGGTTAAGAATGGTTTAACGAGTTACCTATTTCGTAATATGGTACAGTGTTAATGCACAATAGTTACATGCCGGGTAGCACCAGTATATAAGCTAGGATGATGTAGAAACACAAAGCCACGTCGGTAGTGCTGTGATAGCAAAATGTAATCGAGTGCATAATCCTCTAGTATTCACTTACAAATAAAAAATGAGTACTCAGTCAACTTTTCCTCCAATCCAAAACAGCCATCAACCATTGATAATAGTTTATTATTATTATTATTATTGAGAGCACCTAGTGCAAAACAAAGCTTCGAATATTAAAATTTTCTAGCTTAGCACCTATGATCAATATACTCCATCTATTCCAAATTATAAGACACTATTAACTTTTAGAGATTATGTTTGACCGCTTGTCTTATTCAAAATATTTGTGCAACTATAAAACAAATAAGTCATTTTCAAAATAACTTTAAGGATGAAACAAACCACAATAAAATAAACAAATATTTGCATAAAATTTTTAAATAAGACAAACGGTCAAACATGATGTCTGAAAGTAAAAAATGTCTTATAATTTGGAACAGAGGAAGTATGGCACTAGCATTTTTTTTGAGAGGTTTTCGAGGTCCAAAATAATGGCCATTATTTTTCCTCAACTAATGGCCGTTAGTTCAAGGATAGTTTAGTAATTGCGCTAAAAAATTAATATTTTTTATCATACAAATTTGTGTTAAATACACTAAAACTTGAATACAATAATAATGATGATGATTAATCAAATTTAAAATAAATATTTTATAACAAATTCATGTAAAAATTGAATAACTTATTAATTACAATGAATTTTTGTATTATAATCATATTATTTTGACAATATTGCCCTTACTAATGACCATTAGTTATTAACTTCTAAAATTCAATCTACACCGTTAGATCCAATTAATGGCCACTAGTTGAGGGAAAATAATGGTCATTATTTTGGACCTGAAAACACCCCTTTTTCTCTCTCTCTCTTCCTTGGCACCCCTTTAGCTACAACAATGGAGTTGACCGTCTGTAAAGATAAGGCTCCCTTTGATTGGGAGAGGAATGGACGCGCCCAGAACAAGGTATCTCTCCATTTACACATGATGATGCTGATGGTGTTTGACCTTCACTTTTTTGTTTGTTTGCCAGTGCATCTCCTTCTGTTCATACTTCACTCCTGGTGAATCAAATACTACTACACTATTCAAATTATTTCACGCTGCAGGGTTGTTGCGATTTGATCATTCATGATAATGATGTCCGGGGCTCGAGGTTGTTCCCACAGGAGACGGTTGCAAACATCCGTTCCACTTTTCAATTCCAAACAGCGTCAGATAGCGCACTTTCCCCAAAAAATAGCACATTGACTGGATATCGAGTAGAACTAATCTTTCCCCGGTAAATAGACTAGTTTTATTCCTCTTTCTGGTCTTAATTCCATATGCTTTTTCATTCTTGGCAATGCTGCCCTGGTTTTTAACGTGATACGACATGAGGCCAAGTTACTTTTTTTTTGAAATCATGTACAAAAGATAGCCGGAAGACAGAGAATCTCTAAATATTAACTATATTAGAATTAATCTACATTGACATAATCTCTTGCAGTAGCCGTGAAGTTTGTACACCGCCCGGATAGTTCTTGTTCAAAACTTGTGCACCAGAAAAGTGTGCAGCGGTTGTTCGTTGTAAACACGCACGCGCAACCAATCCAAAAGTATGCGCATTTTGCATGTGGTACACGCGACCTGATTGCCAAGGAATTGAAAACTGTCGGTTTAGGGCCCCTCTGTGCTTTGATTATGTAAACAAAAGCGGAGCCTCTGTTTCGACAGCATTAGGTAGCGTAGTGGTAGGCAAATTGACCGACCAGTTATCCGGGCCAAGGCTCAGGAGAGCCAGCTCAATAAATGAATTCCAGCACAATACTAACCATGCAAATAATAGAAGACCACGTTTGTTGGTAAGGCATTTAGAAATAAACGAGTCAGGTTTGAGGTGCCCATATTGCTTAATTCAAGCCCTCACCCGAGGACTGCAGCGGTACAAACATTAACACGGTATTATATTTTAGCATGGACTAGGTGCTATGGCAGGACAGAAATATCATTGTTTTCCATGAGCACTTCCATCTTCCGGAAGATGAACTGCTCATGAGGCGGAAGATGAAGTGCTCATGGGAAGGCATGGGAGCAGGGATGGCATGGCCCTGAGCTCGTCTGCGTTGAAATCCTCAGCAGCAGCAGCTTGGGTGCCATCATGCATGGGTACCAGGTAACAAAAACAGTGGCGTTTTCCAGATATCCCAGGCCACTAGAATGACGAGTAGTTAAAGCCTTTTCTGAAGTATGAACCCATGCCATTGGGTAAGCATATTTACAGAATAGTGTGTACATCATTCAAATCTAATGGAGCAAGTTTTTCCTTCGCTTCCTTGCGTGCATAACTTTCGTCAACAGTTGAGGTACATCCCTTCAATTTTCCACCTGGTTTCAAAATTAAACGCTCCAATATCAATGCATTTTTCAGGATGTATTTTGCTAGCTCAACCTGGCCACCATTCCCACAAAAACCAGTGATGCAAACTGTTTTCAGATGATAGTGAGGGAGATCCATTATGTCGTCCAGGTCTAAACCGGACACTGGATTTAGGCCAAACATCTGCGAGCAAAAATTCCAGTTTCATTACCAATAAAAACTTAAACGTGGAAATGTTCTTTCTGTAAAAATATATTCAATGATAATTCAAACATGGAAAGGAAATATGAAAGATGATCCGCATATATTTTTTCCAGTTTTATTACTGCACATATATCTTGTTAGAGCAAAAGCAGCAAAAGTAACTTTGAGAGATAATTCATGCTTGTTTCTATGTATAGGTATCAGGTGGTTATAATTATTGAACTATAGAATAGAGCTTCTACTATGCAGGTGTAAATCAGAAAATTAATTAAAAGACTACGGTCATAGACAAACAGTATAATTGTGGATCAATGATGACACTAAATCTATTTGCAAACATATGAAGATGGCAAACCTATGTAACTAGAGCAAAAAAGGCAGGGCAGACAAAATAGTTGCTTACTGTCAAACGAAGATCCTCCAAAAGAGGAGCTGCTTGCAAAACATAAGATAATTGAAAAACTGAATTTGTGCCACCACAGAAGCTTATTTCCATTGTTAAATGCCTCAACTGAATGAACCTAAGATGTGATTGTGTACACCCAAGCATCTGAAATACGGTGAGCAGAAGTGAGATAATAAGATATGCACTGGAAACAAAATAGCATAGAAGATTTATAGGGTACACTAGACCTCTGTCCTGATGCGAAGTTCCACACATAGAGTCTCAACATGGGGCAAAATACTTGGAATTGTAGTCAGCACACACTCAAGAGGTCTCTTACAATCAAGTTTGATAGTTGCTGTCTTGAGCTTCAAGGATTCATTAAGATTCATCACTGCCAGGGAATCTCTATATTCAAAGTCAAATGTTCTGAGATTAGGGGCATGGAACTCAATGCTGTAGAAATCACAGCCCTGAACACACAAATGTTTTAGTCGGCATAATGGTTCCCGAACACACAATTCTGGCAGCTGGATGCACATTCGGATGCTTAACCACTCGAGCGTACAACATTTTGATATTAAATGTTTTAAATCTAGAGATACTACATTGACAAGGACAAGCATTCTGAGGTTCGGAAAACCACAAAAATCAGGTGATGAATCCAAAACAACTCTGTCAAGCCGAAGAGCCTGAAGGTAAGATCCATTCTGGCCATCAAAAAGTTGAAAAGGGAAGCTGTAGTAGTTGGAAGAATATGTGATCCTATTTGGAGAAAAGTTAAGAACAAGAATCCTTGTCTTCAATGCAGTAGCAAACAAAACCCATCTGTTGATGTGATTAGCTTGCTCCATCGACAAACCAAACTCAACAGCAAACTTATTCACATGTGTACCAGAATGGTTTTTCAGGGTGGCATCGACTCTCTCAACAAACTTATTACTGGTCAGCATTTCATTGTAAAGACAAGAGTGTATTTCTTCTCTCTTAGCATGACTTCCAAGCACTGTTTTAACATTGAAGTGCAGATTATGGTGGAACGTACATGCTTGTTTCCACATGCTTGACAGCATGCTGATGTGAGCTGCTTCCCTTATTGTTAATTTTGATGTTATCCTTGGCACAATGTCCTGAAAATGGCAGTTTGAACAAGCGTTAGAATTAGTCTGTTAGCATACAAGTAGTTTGAACAAGCATTAGAATTAATTTGAATTTGCAGTAGAACAAGCATTAGAATTATTATGTCAAGGTAGTTCATACCTCTGGAAGTCTCTGAATATTAATTTTCGAGGGGACTGAGCTCTGAAATTCAAGCTGCTGTCGTTTTATACTCCAAGAATTAGTTTGAATTTGCAGTAGAACAAGCATTAGAATTATTATGTCAAGGTAGTTCATACCTCTGGAAGTCTCTGAATATTAATTTTCGAGGGGACTGAACTCTGAAATTCAAGCTGCTGTCGTTTTATACTCCAAGAATCAGATTGTGAACCTTTTCTCTTAGTATCACAGTTTTCACATGATGTGCATGTCAGTTCCTTCTCTGTGTTTTTTGAACGGCTACTGCATTCCACGCGCACCATTTTTGTCTTAGGTTCTCTCACCTCTGAAATAGAAGAATAGTAATGCGTTGGTCCCACTTGATTTAGTTGGTAAAAAGAGAGCCATGAGGTCTATCTACACACAAAACTGTAAGATACCTTCATGAGTAAAAGATCTTTGAGGGAGTATACATAACAAATCTCTACAGCTTTGATTACAATTTCCAACATGTGTCTTAAATTAAATAACTTACTTTTCCAAGGCTAAATACTGCACAAAAAAGTTTCGCAACCTACTTCTCCAGGGTAATATCTTTGGAACAAGAAGATGCATCATTTTGAGTAAGTGTACTATTGAATTATTTTGCATTTGTTTTTTGTTCCCTTGGTGATGTAGCACAGCCCGCACAACTACCACTTGAAAGGCATAATTACTCACGGGCATCAAAGAATAAGTAGTAGTATTGACAAACAATTTATGTAAACCAGAATTTAGGTTGAACTGAAACTTGTTATTTTCCCTTGGTGACACTAAGAGCTAGAGATCTTCATAAATACCACTAGAAAGCAATTACTGTCTAGGAAGTGGTGGCGCAAAACAAAGTACCCACAAAAGCCTCTGCAAAATATAAATTAGGTTTTCGACAATAAATCAAATATTGATCAGTCCTATCCAGGGCAACTGAGATCAATAGATACATCATACTGGAGATTGGAGAAGAATAATCTAATACATTGAACCATGGGTGGACAGGACAGATTGGGGCAGTGAGGCACCAACATCATATAGCAAACGAATCGATAGAGAACAAGATTCGGGTTTGATTGACAAGAAAATGAACTACTCTTGGAACAAGGGGGAATAATCACAATGCAATCTAATCGATCCAGTGAAGAGGTGTAGAATAACTCACCCACAAAAGCAGGAACCAATCCACGGGCGTATCAGTCTTGGTTCCTCTAGACCGGGCGGAGAAGCTCTCAGGCGTTGTCAATGGATCTAGGAGCGGCGCCGGCGGCATGAGAACCGGGGTTGAACTGGGACGTCACCGCCCGGCCTGGAACTTGAAGTAGTGGGGGAGCGAGTATGGGACTAGGCCGACTCGGAGGGAAACTCTAGGCCCCGTTCGTTTCTCTCTCCCTCTAAAATTTAACACTGTCACATAAGAATATTTCGATCAATTTAATGACAAAACCTATTGATAGATTGATGCTAATTTTTTAGATGAATCTAATGAGCTTAATTAATCTATGTTTTGCTAAAGTGATACTATAGTAACCGTCTTCTAATCACGACTTAATTAGTCTCATTAAATTCGTCTCGTAAATTAGTCTATGAGCCTGTAATTTATTTTATAATCAAACTTTATTTAGTACTTTAAATAGTAAGATTCTTTTTAATGTGACAGCTATAAAATTTAGACCCCAAGAAACGAACACACCCTAGATGAAAATGAAAGGTCCTGTTTGTTTCAGCTTCCTAGCCGGCTTTTCCAGTTGAAAAGCTGACCAGCTCAGAGCATCTTCAATGCTCAATAATTTTACTTCTAAAAGATAGGTTTTAAAAGTTCTATATCTATTAGAAGTAAAAAGAAAATATGCACTCCAACAGTTCCCAATAATTCTTTTCCAAATAGTTCAAATATACTTTTGGGAGTGAGAATTAGGTTAGGAGTTGGTAAATTTAGCAACCTCATTTAGGGAACGATTGAAGAATGGTTTTTACCAATTACATCCTAAATTTTGATTTAGGAACCTCATTTAAGGAACAGTTGGAGATGCTAGCTGAAGCATATAGTTAAGATTCCTTTTTAGCGACCTTAAAATTTAGTGGGGCAAAATTTTAGTGGGTCTGTTCGTTTCACCAATAAACTAGGGACTGGTCGTCACCGAGCCATCTACGGTGGCTAGGGCAGCGCGCATGCAAAGGCCGCGCTCGAGCGGAGGTCACACGCGTGCGGAGGTGGATGCAGCAGTGTGTGAGGAGGCCTGCGGCGGTGTCGAGCGAGGCGAGAGGCAGCAACGCGCATGCTTAGGTGGCAAACGGTGGGAACAGGAGCGGGAGCGAGGCGGCATGCGTGCAGTGGTGGTCTGCAGTAAAGCGGAGGTGTCCTATGAGATCCTCCAAGAAAGAGTGGAGGCGGTGGCGTGCGTGCAAAGGCGGCACTCGAGCGTCGGGAGGCCGAGGTGGCGGATGAGAGGAATTCTTATTTGGAGATCGTTCATTTTTTAGTGTAGGGGAGATCAATCCATTAGGCCCAATAACATAAACGTGATATCAACATTAAATAATCGAAGTCAATGTTGAAATTCAAATGTAATTTTTCTACTCAACCGTAAGGTCATCTTTGAATCCATTTAAACCATTATGTTATTATTAAATAATCGAAGTCAATGTTGAAATTCAAATGTAATTTTTCTACTCAACTGTAAGGTCATCTTTGAATCCGTTTAAACCATTATGTTATTTTAAAATATTTCTACGAAATAAGATTTAATATGATTTTTTTCTTGAATTTTTAAAAATTCAAAATCTTGTCAATATTTTTAATGTACTATGTTAACAATTATTTAATACTATGTCAATCCACCGAGGCCTTCTTGAATTTCTTGGATCGGTACTCCCACTCCCGCTGCTGCCCTGCCCGTTTCATCGGCAACCTCTCCTCCGACTGTTATCAAAAAAAAAAAAAAAAAAAAAAAACTCCTCCGACTCCGAGTCGAAGACCAGGAGGCGGGTGTGCACATCGACTCGGATTCCAAGCAGATTGCACAAATCGATCAATCGGTAAGGCCCCACCCAATGCTTCATCTCTTTCCTTTGTGTTGATCCATCAGCTCTCCCCTCCTCGGAGCACAGGGAGGCGATGGAGGATGCCTATTATCGTTACGTCGTTCACCGTGGCGACCGGACGTTCCTGATCAGGAGGCCGCGGCGGCCGGTCACCAGAATCTTTGACGACGACGACGACGACGATGGGTACGAGGCCCCGTATCTCCCGGGCACGAGGGTTCCGGTCATCCTAGATCATGACCCGCGGGACCTCTCATCTATCGATGGCGGCCATGGGTCCCTGCGAGCCAGCAAGCGCGCTCGCGTCGCCGAGGCCACCGAGGCCGCCATCCAGAGCTTGCCGGAGGTGACGCCCAGCAAGCTGCTGCCGCCGGCGGAGTGCGCCGTGTGCCTCAAGGATTTCGGCGACCTGGACAAGCTCAGGGCCATGCCCTGCGCCCACGCCTTCCACCAAGACTGCATCTTCCGGTGGCTCCGCCGCAACGCGATCTGCCCTCTCTGCCGCCACCCGCTTCCTACCCAGGGCAACAGCATGCCGGCGCCAGAGGATCCTTAGATCTGTCTCTTCTGTCTTCTGAAACCACACAAGACGACTGAAGAACTCCTTTCCTTCCTTTTCCTGTTTATTCATCCTGATTCTAACTTGTAACAGAGTTTTTATTGCAAGTAATGGAAATCTTTCTTTTCCCTCTTTTGCTTCCTCTGTACAATACTTAATCGGAGGTAACTTGAATAAAGGTGTGCAGACACCAACACTGACATTAGAAGCTGAAGCTCTCTCCTCCTCAATCTATCTAAAATTGACTATGATTTCCTTGGAAGAAACCAGAAATATTCTCAAACTAAACACAGCTACAACTCAACTGACAACAGCTTGTTAGCCCTCCAGAATTTCCTCTCCTACCACTCGAGCAATTCGTTCCCCAGAACTCAAAATTGTTAATTCCATTGTTCAACAGAACTTGCTTGGACGACAGGCATCTCACACTCTGAAGATGACATGCCACTCAATTCCTCTTCAAGTTAACTGTCAAAGGCTGTCCAATACTGGATTCTAGATGGACCGCCCTAGAACTTCTCCATGCGACACTTCGATTTTATTCACTCAAGGATGGAATTATTTTCTTTGGATAGGGAACATAATGCAAATTGATCAAAATACAAGCCTCAGCTGAGCATATGTTTCAGATAGTACGATGTGAAATGTTGTCTTCTCTGGAGAAACTGGACCCTTCTTTTCAATATAAGGAGCGCTATTGCTATGTACTAAGCAACTATTAAACATCGGGGAAATCAGATTTTTACCACCCTTAAGCAGTGACGTCCCAAAAATAAGACTCCTAAGGGCAGCCACAGTGTGGTTATAAAGTGATCAATAAGCAATAAAAAAGTCACTATTGACTGCCTGAAACATTACGCAACCAGTCTATAAGCAGTCAATAACAAAAGCTATCCATATACTTATGGACTAGCTGTAATGAACAAAAAATATTTTATCACTCACACTCCTCTCTTACTCTATTGACTGCTTTTGATTTAGACATTGTGAACCTATCTGTAACTATAGACTACCTGTTGTGGGACCCATTTATTGACTACTCTTGACAGCAACATTGTGATTGCCCTAACAGAGACATCCTAGAAACACCATCCATGAGTGCGTTTCTCTCATGATTCATACCAGCATGGCCATATAATCAGATTTTATTTTTATTTTCGCGAAAAAAATACCTGAACGGACCATTTTGCCCCTGCTTCAATCGATGCTTCAATTTTCTCTCCCCGCGCGCCGTTCGACCGGAGCTCGAAGAAAAGTTGATCGTAACCCTAACCTACACCGGGGATGGCGGCGGTCAGCAGCGGCGTGGATGGAGGTTGGCTCGCGGATGAAGACGAGGTGGCGAGCGGCGGTGCTGGCGCAGATTGCCGCACGGCGCCCGGCCCGGCGATGGCTACGGTGGCGGATGCAGGAGGCATGGCGGCGACTGCAGATGGCCGTGCGATGCGGAGCTGGCGAGCGGCGGCTTCGGGAGGCCCGGCGACGGCTGCAGGAGGACTGGCGACGGTGGCTGCAGGAGGACTGCTGGCGGCTGCAGTTTGCCGCGCGGCGCAGAGCTGGCAAGCGGCGGCTTCGGGAGGCTCTGGCGGCGGCGACTGCAGGAGCACCCGACGATGGCGTTCTATGGCAAAATTGCAGCTCCCAGCCTCGAATGCCCACATCCACAAGCAGTCCTGACGTCGGATCAAACGAGAGCTACACCGGAGGGTGAATTTGACTCTCACATTCGATTTTCCTGTAGGATGATGGCATTAGATTTTTCTCAGTAATTTAATTCGCAGTGTTATGTATAGGAATGATATAGAGTCAGAGATGAAGATGAATCTTAGAATTCCCGGGTGCTCAATTTACCTTGATGATGGCATTAGGTGCGAAATAGAAGCAAAAGATCATACTATTGAAGTGCAACATGTTAGTACATACTCTATTTCGCACCTTGTAGCTGATGTAGCAACTAAAACTAAGTGGGGAATATGTCAAGAGCCTACATTTTGGTATTGGGACGTTGAAGAAAAATGCTTGAATCAAGTTGTCACAGATGCTGATTTGAACTGTATATTTCAGAAATTTGCCTCTTGCAAGGCAGTCTCATTTGTTGTTGTGTTTGCTGTTAAACCAGCTTATAAGAGCAGCTTCACAGCTCCAAATGTGCTTTTCGAACAATAAAAAAGGTTCTTTCTATCTCATTTATTATCCACTGCTTTCATGTACAAGTGAGAACATTTTACACCAAGTTGATTTTACAGCAACTCCATCGGCCCAAAAAAAACAAGGAAAAACAAAGGTGCCCGTCAAAAATAGCACCAGCGGTATCGACTAAACTAACTGGGAACTGTAAAACTGGCTTTAGACTAAATCAATCAATTAGAAATATAACGGCGTGATTGGATGAGCGTCGTCAGCTGCTTCAGGTTAGCTAATACATGTCTCGGCCCAAGACTTTCAGCAATAATGTAATTCAGAAGTTGTTCAATATCCTGCTACAAACAGCAAGTTACAAGTTAGTATCCAAAACAAACAGTGTCATAAAAGTATAGAATACTAAAAATATGCTTTAGGGAGTTTTGATAACCAAATATTCAAGTAATTAAAGTAACAAAGTGGAAGTTTTGGCTTCAAATGATGGAGCAGTTCTACATTTCAGTTCTTATAGGAAAAGGACATCCAGTAGTTACTTATCGATCACAGCTTCAGATTCCAAGCATCACTAAATTCTTCAATGGATTATTTATTCATTAGTTTCATATGTTTTTGCATTCCTGGGGGAAAAAGAACAAGCTTCAAATGTTGTCCAGAAACATGACAGCATCTTCATAAGAAGACAGTTTCGGTACTTGTTTTAGGGGAATGACTACTTCCACAACATACCTAGTGATTTCCACGTCATTCTCCCCTCCCACCCAAGTATCAAAATACAATAAATTCTGGTTTAACGGCATAAAGTGCCTATTTGTCTAGTTGAAGCAAACTAAGATCCAATGGGAAGCAAACAGACGCCTTAAAAAAGGGAAGCAAACAGATAAAGCCATAAATTAGAATCATCTTTGATTGTACTAAAAAAAAAGTTTCTACTACCTCTGTTCCATTGAAAGTGTCGTTTTTGACTTTTCAGATTTCACGTTTGCCCACTAGTCTTATTCAAAAATTTTATAAAAAAACTAAAATAAATACATTATTATTAAAGCATCACTAATGATAAATTAAGTCAGAAAAAAATAAATAGCATTTACATAAATTTTGTGAATAAGACGAACAGTCAAAGGACGGTGTCTAAAAGTCTAAAACGACACTTTCAATGGGACAGAGGGAGTACCTTCTAACAACTTGAGGATATATTTCCAGATTGGGAGAAGATAGCGATAGAAGAGATGTAGAGAAAAAATGTTTACTCTTAGGTTCATTTTACATAATCCTGATTCCATAGTCAACAGTATTCAAATGTGTGCCCATTTTGCACTAAATAAATACGAAATAGAAAGGAGAATAACCTTGTTCAACAAGAATATAGCATATGCTGATCTCGTCGTCTCTGGGCCATCAAAAAATAGAGGGAATTCCATTGTCTTCATGCTTGTACTTGGAGGTACATAACTTACTGCTAAGGTTATAGATGAAAGATCAACTGTGGGTGCATGATCAAGAACATATGACCGTGAACCTCTAAAGCGCAATGGATATCGAAGAGGAACGTTGAGATATGATTCAATGAAGGAGACTGCCTATGATTCAAAACAAACAGACAGTCAGTATATCATCAGAAAATGGTGCAAGCTGAAGAAAGATGTCTAGTTACGTGCCTAATCTGAATATCTCTTTATTCGAGAATTGAATAAAATATAAACCAATATGAAAAACTCAATCCTTTATAAATACAAATTGTGAATTCCATTTTCATTGAATAATTAGTAATGATCAATGAAGTCAAATTATACATACATGTGCGACATATCCCAGAACAGTAGAAGATTTATGAAACTCTGTCTTGTCACTGAAGTAGCCAGTTTTTTTCATAGAAAGCTTTGAGAGCTGGAGACCCAATATTGCCAAAGGTCTGTTTTGGGGACCATTTGGCAAGACTGATTCGGCACTGCCTGAAAAAAAATCGCACTTAAATTTAAACTGTTATACAATATTAGAATGAAGAATCATGACAATAATGAACTGTGGCAGAAGTAATTGAGGCCATTAAAACTGACAAGAACAAGCCTTCATTTTTAGCCTTTAACTGTACAGGTCCAAGTTGTAATCATAACTATTATTAGGATATATCAGCTGGGCTTCTTTTATTTTCCAAGTAAGTCTGACACTACTCTACATCAGTGATACTATAATTTGATTGGTGAAAAACACAACAATAGCATTTATACAGAGGATGGATAAGAAAATGAACACTTGAGAGTTGTGACAAGGAAAATGGCATACTTGTTTTGATAATATTGGTGGTTAAACCCCTCTTAACAGATGGAGATTGTTCATCCGCAGGTCTCACAGGATATATGTGAGCTACTTGTGTTATCATATGTTGCTGTCTCATTCGCAATTTCTGTTCAAGATTTCTATGACGCCCACGACCATTTTCCCCTGATAGCAACTTATTCGCCTCCTATAACAACAAAATAAAATGTTCAACTACGATTAGCGTAGGAGGAAAAATGTGTGATGTCTAGTATGAAAGAATGGAAAAATCTTTCTTTAATGGTATATGCCCTGAGCAATACATTTAAGAGAAGAGTACATATTACACAATATTAGACAAATACATCAGTAAAAGAACTGTCATGGGCAGGGGATGAGACAGAATTCGTCGGCAGAACTCGCCGGAGATTATACTTAAAAGAAGTAGCTGGGTGTGGCCCTGGACCTTGTCGGCGTGGCGGAGCCGTGATGGCACCGCGCCATCGAGGCAGGGGATTACAGAGAGGCTAAACCTAACTTAACCACGATAACCCTCCTCTGTCAGCGTTGCTCCGATTTATCTCATAGGGATGCCACCAAGAGACTAACAGACTGCTAACAAACTCTAACAAACTACTCTTATGTTATCTATTTATTCTAGACACTTATCCTGACTAGGCCTGCTGGTTGTTGGTGTTGGCACGACGCTGATCCCTGGCTCAACGCCTTTAGTAGTGCAGACCGGTCATGACAAGAACTCTGTTTACAAAGTTTCCTTTTTTATTGTGCACAACTTAATGAAAATACTTGTTATAAGATCTATAAATTTCTGTAGCATTTTGGCTTTAGCATTGACCATTGAGAGGATTATTACAGCTTGAAAAGGCACAAAAAAAAATAAATTGTCAGTTTCACAAAGCCCACTGATTGATGTATTGCAACTTGACGTATTGTTACCAGGAAATTGAGCTACGGTCAGAATAATGATGAGACATTCATCGCTCTAACAAAAATATGTAAGCTATGGTTTCATAACATTAGTATCGAGGTAAGCAATTATGCATTCCACAGCGAGGGGGAAATGTGCAACCATTTATAGCCATGTAGCATGTAGATATCAAATACCTCCAGTTTAGCACATGCCGCGCCAAGAGTTTTGCCTGCCACTGTTAAAGTTCTGATCTTGACACCAAGCTGTTCCCTTTGATCCTCAATGTCGTCGGACAATTTCTTGGTGTGCAACTTCAAATCCCCCACGTGATCAGAGCGCTCTTGCAGTCTCTGCCTCATTTCAGCCAACTCATTGTCTTGCTGAAGAAACGTCCTTCTTGCCTGTCCACAGACAACCAGAATGAGTCCCTAGATGCAATTCGATCGGTGGCAACACTTGCTTTGTGGCTGATTGGGAATGTGGTTTTCTGGGAGCTAATTAAGCTAGTGACACGGACGATAGAAATCTTAATTCCTAATTTTGGACCAAAAAGGCACCGGAAGATCACAGAGCATATGCATAGAACGGAAAGGTAAAGTGGGCATGATCCGAATCCAGCAATCCAGCAGGGTAGAAGGAGCGGAGCAAGGAGCACCGCTTGGATCAGCTCGCATATTTACTTACCTCTAGTGCGGATTCCAGGCGCGCGGCGAGGTTGGCCTTGCGGTCCCTGCCAGCTTGGAGCGCGGCGGAGAGGCTCCAGAGCCGAGCGAGCTCCTGCTGCAGGTCCTCCCAGTGGAATACCTTGGGGGCATCGGCGCCCTCAACCTCGCTAGCCGGCACGAGCACCCACCTGTCCTCCTCCTCGTCTGCCGGAGAGGGATCAGGGGCGGCGAATGACGGTCCCGGATCGTCCATCGCCGGCGATCATGTCCGCGGGCAGGGGATCCGGAGAAGCGACGGCGGCATCAGTGGTTGGTGTGGGTTCTGGGTTTTGTAGGGTTTGGACTATCGGAGGAGAATGAAAGGAGAAGCTTCTTCTCCGGCCGGCGACTGCGGCGGTAGTGCGCGGTGCGGCGGTAGTGCGCGGCGCGGCTCAGTTTTGGGGGATCGTCGTTGGTGGACGAGGAGGAGAGGCCGAGAGCGACGTGTGGTCGACTGGTCGGTCCATCTCATGTGAAAGCCGGCCAATACGGCCCACTTATCTTTTGGGCTGCATATGTTTCATTTCGTACCTTTGGGCTGGGCTAAAATTTTCCCGTTCTCAGCTTGCGTCGACGATTCTCGCCATTGGTTGCTTCCATTGAAACATACTTTTTTTGCGATAATTTCCTTGAAACATACTTTTTTTGTGATAATTTCCTTGAAACATACAATTGAAAAGTTCTTGAAATACGAAACCGCCCACTTCGCTGCTCGCTAGCTGGTGGCTGCATCGCATCGCGCGTTGCTCCACATCTCATGGACAAAAAAAGACCTTGAGGAGGTACATACATACCACACTGTGCGTCGATTTCATTCGGACAATGCCATCTTGACTTCTTGAACAAAAGAGTGAAACAATATTTTCCATTACACTTGACAGTTGAGCTACTATATATAGTATATAGGATTATAAGTGGCAACGTGGCATGCAGGAACCAACCATTTGACCTTGATCAGCTTATGTGTTCGGTGCCGGCCATAGCCTAGTGGTTACAAGAGTCTCGGTAGCATCTTAGGTTCGGAGTTTGACTTTTTAAGAATGAATTCTCTTTATGTTTTCAACGGCGACTTTGTCAATCTTGAGAATTTCACCTCGGCCACCCTCCAACAACTCACCCCCACGCATACTACCGGCCACCACTAACTCGTCGGTGACAATGCCCCTTGCCGCCCGCATGGCCTACCGCCACCGCCACTAAATCGTCCGACAAAATGCCCTTGCCCCTGCTTCGCCACCACCTATGGCCACCATCGTAGCCGACGGCGCCCCGACCTCTCGCTTATCCGGCAGACCTACCACCATTATTTCAAGTCTAAGGGAAGAGGAGTATATATTTATGGGGTGTTGGCGTAAATAACCAACTAGTAATAATAGTACTGTATTGGGCGTCTAGGGTATGAATAGTTCGTAAGAGGACACAAGATTTATACTGCTTCGGGACGAATGTCCATATGTCCGATTGCAAGCTGCTAGGCGGTCCATACCTTCAATTGCGAGCTGCTCGTATTACTAGTGTTAGTCGTACAGAGGGGGCTACAACAAGGAGAGAGAAACAGAGAGCAAGTGCTCAAGCCTCTATGCGTGTGAGAGCATGTGTGTGTGTGTTGGCTTGCTCGTAGTCGTGCAACACTCCCCTTTTATACTTCTAAATGAGTGTTCTACAAGAATAGGAAAAGAGATAAGAAGAACAGGCAGTGGCGGGCCATGGGACCGAAAAAGTCATGACAGCGGCCCCTCCCGTTATCGTAGATGTGTGCCGTCCATGGCGTGGGAACGATGTCATCCGCGTACCTAATCCACTATGCCATATCTCTCGTAGCTCTGTCCGCGGAGTGGTGTCTCGCCAAGATTCTTGTTATATGGCATTGCACACTATCGTGCGGTAGGAGCTGTAATTATTGTCCATACAGGTCGTTGGCCCAACGGACCCGAGTCGGTGAAGAGGGTGACGTTTACGCCTCGCCCAACCCCTTTCGAAGGGGTCGAGCGTATCGATCGTCATGATTCATACCATTGGTGGGCCCCATCCTTCTGTTGAGGGTGTGAGAGGGAATTGCACGGAGTGTTGGTGGTCGTTAAACACCGGTTTAGGCCACCAATACGATGGGAAAATGCAAGGTATGGGACTAAATTTCTCTAAATAAATGTAGAACTAATGTGGTTCCACGAGTTTTGGTGAATTACGTCTTGCAGGAAAAAAAAGGCAAAAAGGTCACAAAATATAAAGATTATAGTAGCCGGTCGGTGATGGCCACCGACCGACCACCTTCTAACCATTGCTGCTAGCAATTTGTGCAATCCGAGCATGCAACGGATCGAGCGCCCGGCCCTAACTCGGGCAACCTAGGCGGACAGGCCGTCGGCTGGTAGGAGCAATCGCCCGACAACTTTGGCAACCCGGCACGCACCGCCGGCACCTCAAGCAACCGCCCGACTAGGCATGCCGCCCGGCAGCTGGTAACGTCGACTAGTTCCGCCGACAACGCCGCGATTCAGGAAAGTGCCCGGTGCTATGTCCGACCGGCCGGCCGGTGGGTTGCCCGACCCGGCAATCTTACCACTTGGCCACGGGGGCCACCCTAGGGGGGGGGCACAAGGGCAAAGTGGGGGCCGACCGGCTCGCCAAGCCATTGGGGAGAAGCCCAACGCCCCGGAAGCGGACCTCGTCGGTCCAAACCCTAAGGAAATCAAGTATCGACTTGCAAAACCCCATCCCCGTTGTTCGCAACCAAGTCGGTGGATCGTACGGCAATCCGGAAGGTTCTCCCGGGTTAGCCGGCGCGATAGGCCGCCCGACCCGTCAAGTTAAGATAACCCAAAGGGTTAAGGTGGTGGCTACCGACCTAAGTGACCATTTTCCCGAGGCCATATGGAATGTCCGGACGGTTCGATGGGAAACCGAACTAGATGGACGACCGCCCGGCCCGGCTTATCTTCCCCTTGGTGTCGACCGCCTTACGGCATGTCCCTAGGCTATAAGAGAAGGCCTCTCTCTGTGGAATTTAGTGTGAAGCGACACCAAGGAGTTCATTTTTACTACTTGTGCAACTTAGTGTATATTAATCTAGTTTGAGTGTTAGAGTCTACTTGAATGCTTCGCCTTAGACTCCACTTGGTATTGGAGTCTTGGTAGGTCTTCATTGTACCCTTTGACATTTCCTTTATTTAGTATAGTTATCTTTCCTTTATTTATATCTTAGTATCAAGTTTGCTCTACTTCAGTTATTTGTTTAATTGCATATAGTCGGGCCATGCCTTTATTTATCTCCTATACAGTTTGTGGGTTTTTAGTCCAGGATTTAGTTAAGTATTTTACTCTCTTGAGGGGATTAGGACTTAGTTGTTTTATGGGTGCATCTTTTGATAAAGCTTGCAAGAGAAGTACTAGTGTTTGTCTAGGCGTGGTGCCTAAGTAAAAGCTAGCTAGATTTGCATTCATCCACCCCCTCCCCGGTTGTGTGGTAGGCGGCGGGTGGTGACAACCTCGTCCATCCTTTGAAGTCCACCACATTTGGGAACTATATTAGCAAGGTTCAATAGTGTAAGCATGTCCCTCGTGTAGTGCAGTTAGTTCTTGACTCCTACACAAGAAACTTACATATCCCGAAGTAAATTATTAGTAGGAGCCTTTGGAAACACTATTGTGTGTGAGCCTTTGTCCGTGTAATTAGATGTTGAATGACTTATATATAGCCTTGCTCGTTGTCCTCCCAACTAGCTTTCCGTTTATCTTTTTTAGTAAGTGTGGTTCTCCTTTATCCTTCACCCTTGAACTTCATTGAATATCATTACACCTTACATAGGCTTAGTTGGTAAACAATTCTTGTTAGATTACATGATCATTTTTTTATAACAGATTACATGATCATTAAATCCGTGATAACTCTTATGCCTAAGCTTCCCTGTGGAAATAAATACGATATCTTGAAATACTCCTCGGTGAAATGTTACATGATGTACTGTGCGCTTGTGGAATTAGTGATTTAATCTAAGTGCATATCGAACTCCTATGTAACGACATTTCTAGTGCCGTCACAAGGGGAACCTAGTGACCACGTTAAGAAGTGCCAACACGGAGTGGTGCCCATACTCTAGCCTTTGTCACGCCTTGGGAGTTGTTTCCCGTCATGTCGTCTAACTCCGCCGCTCGGGCCATGATGATGGAGATCCTGCCTTGCCATCGGAAAAACCTTTGTAGGGTGAAAAGACGGTTGCGGTGGCGTAATAAGAAGTGCTCGTACAAAGTTTCCCAAAATTCTTATCCTTTCCGAAGATGCAACTAGGCCCCCTAATGGGTTTTGGTGATAAATGACAAATAATTAAAACGTCTAATGTGTTGTTAAGCTAATGTGCAGGATATCAAAGTCTACTAACCCACATTGTGAGATTGATAGCCCCTCATACAAAAAGTTAAAAGATGGACTTAAAGAGAGCTTCAATTAGTTTTCTAGTTCTTTGAGTCTAGGTATGCAAAACTACAAAGAGGGGTAAATTAGTCTTTCATGCATAAAATATGTGCTCAATGTTTCATACACAAGCTTGAATCAAATCAAAACCCACCAAAGTTCAAAAGAGGCCAACCCACCAAAATCAGATCTCACGGAAGTTCCGTGAGGTCAACGGAACTTCCGTCGTTTTTCCCACGTTTCAGAGAGTATAGGACGTAACTTGCAAGTTCCGTCCCCGAAGTTTGAGAACCTGCTAAGTCTCCACGGAAGTTCCGTGGAGACCACGAAAGTTTCATCAACCAGTTCCGAGAGAATATAGGACGGAACTTCCATGTTCCGTCCAGCCTGTTTTACACTAAGTCAAGACTCAACGGAAGTTCCGTGAGTCCACGGAAGTTCCGTCAATCCCACCTTTCACACCTCCCAACAGCTCTTTTTGGCCTCTTCCTATATATAGCTTTGACCAACTCGTGAGTAAGGTTGTCTGGTGCTTTTTGAACACTCCCATCTTCCTCAAGCACTTGCTCTCACCTCTCTCTCATCTCCCTTGTGATTCGAATCCATTTGTGAGAGCCCCAAACCAAATCCAAGCTTGAGAAGCATCACCCCAATCTTGAGCACATCTTCCCCTAGTAAGCAAACACTACTTCACTTATTACTCTTGGAGATTTGTTCTCCTAGATTGGCTAGGTGTCACCATAGAGCTCCCAAGTTTGTGGTGAGCCTTGGAAAGTTTGTGAAGGTTGTGATTCGCCTCCGTGAGGAAAGAAATCAAGCAAGAAGAAGAAGAAAACCAAGTTTGATCTTTGTGGTCACTTGGGGAGGATTATGGTTGAAAGAAACCCGGCTCTTTGTGAGCTCCTCAACGGAGACGTAGAAACCTCTTTGTGAGGGGTCCGAACTTCGGTCAACAAATCTTGTGTCTCCCTTGTGTTGTTCTTGTTTGTGGTTCCTTGTTCTTGGTCCTTTTGTGAAAGGTTATGGCCGATCTACGTGTGTGGTGTGTGGATCTATTTTTCCTGCAGGTGGAACACTTCTCATTGATCAAGAAAGGATTGTCTTCAACTAGATTTGTGAGACTTCAATCTCATCTCTCTCAATTTCTCCCTTTTCTACCAGGAACGGAAGTTCTGTTGTTATCACGGAAGTTCCATCCCGTCCGGTTTGATCGCTTGTTTAGTGTTGTGTTTTTCAGGAATTATTTTGTATTGCCTATTCACCCCCCCCCCCGCCTCTAGGCAACTTTCACTTTCGCCCGAGGGCAAGTACAGAGTTGCGGGGGGAGGGCGTCGGTGAACATGGAGTGGTGGCTCCTCACCTCGGGGTCGGTCGTGTCTGTGGGACTCTGTCCCCCTTAATTTTCATGGTAGACGGCCCTTTAGTAATTTAATCCTTGATTTGGTATGTGTTTAGTCACTTAACTTCATGGCCATGGTATTTACAACTCCTCCCGAGGCTCGGGGCTACACCCGGTAGTTGCGCTCACACACCCACCGATCAAAAACCAAGAACCTCACTCGTCGGTTCCTAACAAAAGGCCATAGGTTCGACCCCTACCTAGCGCGCCAACCGTCGGTGTCCAAAATAACGAACTGGTAATAAACGTGCATTGCGCATCTAGGGTACGGATGTTGCAAGCGGACACAAAATTTTATATTGGTTCGGGTCAAATGACCCTACGTTGAGTTGGAGCTGCTCGTGTTACTTGCGTGAGTCGTAGAGCGGGGCTACAACAAGGGTGAGAGAGAGAGAGAGCAAGTGTTCAAGTCCGGTGCGTGTGAGAGCATCTCGTGTGTATGTGCGTGAAGTTGCATTGTGTGTGTATGTTCTTACCCATAGCCATGCAACACTTCCCTTTATACTTCCAAGGGAGACTGTTCTACAAGAATGGGCAAAGAGAGAAGAAGAACGTGTGGTGGTGGACCATGGGACCAAAAAGTCATAGCGGTGGCTGCCCGGGTTACTATAGATGGCATCCGTGGCGTGGGGAAGACGTCGTCCGCTTACCTACTCCTTTATGCCCCGTCTTTCATAGCTCTATCCATAGAGTGGTGTATCACTGGGATTCTTGGTATGGGGCTGGCGTGTGGGAGGAGTCGTATTTATTGTCCGTATAGGTCGTTGGCCCATCTAACACCGAGTCGGGCAAGGAGGGTGACAGTTACGCCTCGACCGACCCCTTTCGGATGGGTCAAGCACATTGATCATCGTGATTCATACCGTCGATGGGCCCTCGTCCTCCTGTTTGGGGAGCGGCTCCCATACACCTGCCTTCGTAAATCCTTGGGAGTTGTGTATCGTCATATCGTCGGACTCCACCGCTCGGGCCATGATAGAGAGCCACACCTTGCCATTAGAATACGTGCCCTCCACATGGTGAAGAGATGGTTGTGGCAGCGTAATAAGTGTTCGTATGAAGGTTGCTCGGAATCTTCCCCGGGTTTGGTCGAGGCGAAAATCTTGGTCCCGGCTCTTGACCTCGGGGTCGGTCATGTCGTGGGACTCTGTCCCCTTATTAGGCTGATGGGCCTTAGTTTCTTTCTGAGATTTTCTCGATAGATGGGCCTTTAGTACTTTAAGCCCTAATTTTGTATGTGTTTAGTCACTTAACTTGAGAGCCCTTGTATTTACCCTCGACATGGGGGTACAAAACCATGAGCACTAAAGGATTCTACGTGCCACCGCTGACGTAGAAGAAGATGGATGTCTGTCAGATCAAGGTTGAAGAAGAACAGTGATTGGGCCCATCTGTCGGAGATAGAAAGGAGAGGGTGCATCAGAGGTGGTTTCCCTAGGGTATATGATCGTTCCATCTGGGCTTCTCAAAGAGAAACGTGATAGCTGACTTGTTGGCCGAGCTAATTCGGTGTCATGTAATACGAACAATTGCAGTGCCTTGGCTGCCACCCTAAACAACACGTAATGTAACCGTTGTTATGCCACGCTTTTGTTGACGGTCGATGTTGTTACAATCGCATTAATCTAATATGTAGTTTTGCGATAACAATTATTAAATCTGTAGATTTGTGACACAAGGATAAATTAGTTTCTTCTTTAATTTTGTAATTTTGTGATAGTTTTGCCACAAACTTGTAGCTTTGTGAATTTTACTCTTTGATTTAACTTAACAAGTGTTCATGGGGCGTTCCTGTGCGCTATTTCTAGGGCAACCTAGTGGCGATGTTAGGAGTGCTAACAGACTCCAAATCTGAAATTCCAACCGTAGCACGCGCTAGTCATGATCTTGGTAGTTTTACTACAGAGATGGTCTAAACCGACCTTGCATGCCGTTTGATCTATCTTTCATTGAGTCGGCACTCCTCCTTCCCGTTGCAACAACTTCTGTTGAAAGAGCATTCTCTTCCAAATATAACAAGGCTGATCTACGGAATAAAATTTCAGATGACTGGCTCAGTGACTTTCTTATGTGTTACATTGAGAAAGATATTTTTAGAAGTATTGAATGTGATAAAAATGAGAAGACATTTCAAGCCACGAAAGAAAGAAAAAGAAAGTTCCCTAAGCCTCCAAGAAGACCTAGACATACTTAGTTTTCTTGTCAATGGACACTGGTATGTGTATTCTCACAATACTGTATAATATTTCGATATATGGTTATTTAGATACCATCATTAACTCATTTTGTTTTGAAGTTGACAGGTTTATTATTTTCATGTGAAATATACATATTAATTTGTACTTCTGTTCATATACATGTGCTTGCGTGGTTCAATTTTGTTGTTCGTTCAGATTTGTGTCGCAGCTTTTGCTCTCCGTCGTACCTAAGTTTTCTTGCTCAATCCGCCACTCCTTGTGAGGTAGCCTATTTTTTATTGGGGCTATTGTGTTTTTGCCCTTGATCCAACGTCCAATTGTGATTTTACCCTCCGTTTTTCAACTTTGTGATTTTACCCCTGCAGTTTCAAAACGAAGGCAAAAGTTACCCCTATCAGGGGTGAAATCACAATAAAAATATTGTGATTTTACCCTCAATAGGGGTAAACTTTGTGTTCGTTTTGAAATCACAGGGGTAAAATCACAAAGTTGAAAAACAGGAAGTAAAATCACAATTGAGATTGAAAACAAGGGTAGAAACACAATTGTCCCTTTTTTATTTAGGGGTCAAGCCAAACCCATTACATGTGAGTCACCATGTGGGTCAAGGGTGTAACATGGCCCATTTTATATGATGAATCTGGCCAATTACGTTTTTCTATTTTGGAATAAATCTAGCCAGATATGCTGGGATGGATCTAAACCAATACCTAGGTATGGATGTATGGATCTGGAAAATTCTGGGTTGTCATCATTTTCTATCCGGTCAATTATGATGTCCACTATTTGACAAGACCTTGACTGGATCTAACCTTTCAAACAGCCAGCACAACTGCAGAAATTTCCGTATAATTTCATATGTCCCTAGACATGAACACGAACGTTGAAAAAAAAACTACAAAATACACTAAACCTTCCCAGTCATCACACATGACAGATGAATCCAAAACCTTCCTACCATAAGACATGCAGTTTTCGGTACTATCTACAATCTAATATTTCCACATTGCACCGCTCAAAAAAGAACGGCCTGACCGACAGGAAACATAATGATTGTTCTGCTTATTTCAATAAAAGCTGCAAATTCTATGAAATCAGATACCAAATGGATATAGGATTCTTGGCGTTCTTGAGAAACAAATGAACTATGAGATGTAAATGACACAAACCAGTAGGACAAAAACTGCAACAAACAACAAGATGACTAGCATCAAGACAGTTTAGCACTAATAAAAATGTCATGCAACTGGTACTAAGATAATTAGTAATAGTAATAATAAAGTAAAATAGGCAGCCCAGCCGCATGCAGGAAGGCAGGAGGAACCTCACCGCCGACATATATATGCCTTCAAAGGGAATCTGCTTGAAGTCAAAAATAAGCAAATGGAGCGGCGTGCATGTTAGGTGTGCAAGGACGAAAAATGACGCCTAGCGTCATGTGGGCGGAGCGGGAAAATATACCGCATTGACGCCTGCTAATCCGCGAGGTCGTCTCCTGCTAATCCGCGTCACCGCCAGCTAATCCGCCATGTCGCTTTTGCTAATTAGTTTGTCCTTGCCTGGTGAGCTGCATGCACTCGATCGGACATTATTATTGATTTTTCGAACTCAGAAAAGTATTCGTAACTCCCGATGATGGATTTATACTAATCTAAATTATTAGTGTGCTTGCTGCAGCTCGCGCGCGCAGCTCATTTAAGTATGCGTATATATCTAACCTGTAGTACCCTCTAAAATTAAGAGACATACACACTACAGCTCGCTATAGAAGTCTAGCACAAGTGATCAGAGCGATGGCGCTAGTCACCGCTGCCGCTGCGCTTGTTGTGTTGCTGCAGCTCACTGCTGCTGCTGCTGCTGGAGCGGCGCCGATCGGCCTGCCGGGCTGCATCACCAGCTGCGGCAACGTAAGCGTGCCGTACCCCTTGGGCATCCAGCCCGGGTGCTACCGTCCGGGATTCAACATCACCTGCGACACCAGCCGCCCCGGCTCGCCCAGGCTACTCCTCGGAGACGGCTCGCTCAGGGTCGCCGATATCTTCATTGAGAACGCCACCGTGCGTGTCCTCCGCGACGGCCCGATGCTAAATGCCTCCGCCAGCGGCGGGTCGATGCCGAGCATGGAGTTTGCCTCCTTCTTCGCGGGTGGACCTTACAGGGTGTCGTTCCACAACGAGCTTATCGTCTCGGGGTGCGATGTCGAGGCTGAACTTGTTGCTGGTAAGATACGGCCCGCTGGTGGTGGTGGCAGCAGCCCTAGGGTCCAAATCTGCAGCAGCTTCTGCGTCGGTGCTGCCTCCTATGAAGGCACCAACCATTACTGTGACATCTTTGGCGGTTGCTGCCAGTCGCACTACAGTGCATATGACTGGTATCACATGCCCACGGAATTGCGTCTGAGGCCACATGAAGGAAAGAATAACTCGGCCCTTGAAGATGTATTGCTGTTCGTCGCAGAGCTGGACTGGTTCGACAACAATTGGATTCGGGAACAAGATGCCCCAAAGAACATCCCCTGATGCTGCGGTGGGATATCATGCAGGGCCTACCACTATCAAAATATGATGAGAACCGAAGCCCGCACGATAGTAGTGATGAGAGGTGCCCTCTCGATGTAGCCAACCTCTGCAAAGGTAATAAGAGCGAGTGCAGATATGATATGGAGGTCTACCAGTGTTCGTGCAAAGATGGATATGAGGGCAACCCTTACGTCGATGGCGGGTGCCAAGGTTTGTTTACTTCAATCACTATGTACCTTACCTCTATGGGGGAGGAGTTGACCATCATCTATTGTGTGTACTCGATAATCTCTGTCATATATATAGGATTGTATTCATCTCTTCTGCGCCATATGTGTGTTTATTACCACCAGATATCGACGAGTGCAAGCACCAAGAGGTTGTTAGGTGCTTCGGTGATTGTACCAACACGGACGGTTCGTTCGAGTGCCGGTGCCCGAGTGGAACCTTTGGTGACCCCGTCATCCCAGATGGTTGTTTCAAGACTGCTGACTCCTCTAAAGGTACGGTGCTTCGCATTGCATGCTCCTTTCACAGCACTTAGGGGCAGTGGCGAAGCTAGAGCGAGATGGTAGGGGGTGCTGAATTCAATTGTTGACCTCTTTTTTGCTATTTTGTTGGATTTTTTAGCTCATGGGTGCATAAATTTAGCTTATGGGGGGTGCATATATGGTGAAAAAAAGAGAAACATAAGTGATTTTCGGTTTTTGTGTGGGTGCAGCTGCACCCCCGTGGGATAGTGTAGCTTCGCCCATGCTTAGGGGCTGTTCGTTTTCTTTAACATGCTAAAGTTTTGAGGCAAAAGTTTAGTGTCTCTTTTGGGACTAAAGTTTAGCCCCTCTTTTTTGCCCCACGTTTAACTTTAGTTCTTTTTAACCCACATGTTCGTTTCCTTGAGGCTAAATTTTAGCCCTTTAACCCCATGAAACAAACAGCCCCTCACTAATATTGGTTAATGACCCTTTCTGAATTTATTCTCTTCACACTTCACTGCACAGATTGGCTGCTTCGTCAGATGCGTGGAATGGCTCCGCTGCGGATTGGGCTGCCACAATGCGAGACTAGCTGCGGCCAGGTGCATGTGCCCTACCCCTTCGGCTTCGGCCCCGACCTGTGCTACTTGCCGGGGTTCGGCCTCACCTGCGACAAAGGCCACAATCCCCCACGGCTCTTCCTCAACAACACCCTCCAGGTTGTCGGCATCTTCTTGAACGACTCCACGGTGCGCGTCATCCACCGGAATAGCTTCCACTCAAAAGATGTTATCTTTCCGGACATTGGTGCGCCCTATATGCTGTCTGCCAGGAACGAGTTCATCCTCTTTGGGTGCGACGTTGCAGCGGAGTTACATGGGGAGTACGGGAACAGCACCGTGGGCATCATCAGCCGCTGCGTCTCCACCTGCAGCATCAAAGATTTTGTGGCCGGTACCAATGAGTCCTTCTGCCATGCACACGTTCCCCTTGGCAGCAGGCCCAATGCGGTCATGTGGGACAAATGGACCTTTAGCGCTAGTAAGATGCTCTCAACCCCCTCGCGTTCGTCGCTGAGAAGGGGCAAATTGATCAGTGGTCCAAGATTTTCAACAAGTCTCAAGCTTATTATAACACCGAATATAATACGGTCACGCAATATCATGAAATACGTGATCGCAGAGTATCTGAGGTGCCCCTTGTCCTACAGTGGGAAGTCAAGCAAAACGTCTCCCGAAGTGCCCAAAGTGACTGCTGGAGAAAGAATGGAACATATACCTGCTATTGCAAAAATGGCTTCTACGGCAACCCTTACCTCGTAGACGGATGCCATGGTCGGTACTCATATTCCTCTACTCATTTCATAATTTCCTGTGGCGCTCATCTCATACGGTTCTCCAACTAGATATAGATAGCATGCACACTTATGATCTTTTTCTTTTTGTGCCGAATTGAACGCTTATGAACTTGTTTTTAGTTGGGCATTAATTCCTTATCGAATCAACCCTCTTTGGTCTTTGCCTTTCATCCATTTATGGCTAATTTGGCTACATGCTGCTGGTTTGTACTACATATAGATATCGATGAATGTAAGATCTCGGAAAATCTCGATAAGTGCTTTGGCGATTGCAAAAATTTGTACGGATCCTATGAGTGCCGGTGCCCACGAGGAACCTACGGTGACCCCTACAAGCGTGGTGGATGCACCAAGTACCTCACAGGTTGGTTCTCTTCGCTCCAACATGCATGTGCCTATATAGTTATTCTACGCTTGGCTTATTACTGAACAAAATGACACGCACAACATGTGCCTATATAGTAATAATCATCGATGATTAAAATACTCTCAGTTACATGTGTTTTAAGTCACTATCAGTAATTATATTTCTTAATGTTATTTAGTAAATTCAGTAATGTTCTCTCAGTAATTTATTGAATTAGATTTGAACAATAAATGTTGATGGTGATTAGTGAATATATTTTACTAAGAGTGCATTTTCTTTCTTTTTCAATAATTTACTTTTGTTTTGGTTTGGTAATAACTATTGGATGTAAAGTGTTATTAAATATATGAAATTTAGGATAAACATTTCTACTTCGAAATGAGCTAGATTATATTTCCTGTGCTAGACATCATATACTTAAAAATATAGGGTGTAGCTATTTTGTATAGCCATTTATGTGTGGATGGGATTCAATTGCACATAATATTGTTACAAGTATGTTACTATTTATGCACTTTGGTATTCCTTGGCTTGAGTAGATGTTAACAATATATTACGTGTACACATATTTGCAGCTTCAACCATTGGTCTATTGGCGGCTAGTGGCCCAGTTTTCTTGCTTTTGGTTATTGGTGCAAGCTTAGGAGTCCGTAAAGTTAAACAACATAGAAAACGATTACAGAGACTAAAGTATTTTAAGCAAAACCGTGGACAGTTGTTGCAGCAATTGATATCCCATAGGGCGGATATTGCAGAAAGGATGATCATATCGATTGATGAGCTCGCAAAGGCTACAAACAACTTTGACAAGGCTCGGGAGCTTGGTGGTGGAGGCCATGGCACTGTCTATAAAGGAATCCTGTCAGACTTGCAAGTTGTGGCAATCAAGAAGTCAAACCGCGCGATTAAGAGGGAAATTGATGAATTCATAAATGAGGTTGCAATCCTCTCACAGATCAACCATAGGAATGTTGTAAAGCTTCTTGGATGCTGCCTTGAGACTGAAGTGCCTTTGTTGGTCTATGAGTTTGTATCCAATGGAACTCTTCACATGCATCTTCACATACAAGATAGAGAGGAAAGATCACTAACCTGGAGAGATAGGTTAAGAATTGCTAGTGAAACTGCCAAAGCTATTGCTTATCTTCACTCTTCTGTTTCGATCCCCATAATTCATAGGGATATCAAGTCCCTCAACATACTCCTAGATGATGCTTTAACAGCAAAGGTGTCGGATTTTGGTGCTTCAAGGTACAATCCTACAAATCAAAATGAGGCCTCAACGACAGCGGTGCAAGGAACTTATGGATACATGGATCCTCTGTACTATTACACAAGGCAAATGACAGCAATGAATGATGTTTACAGCTTTGGAGTCGTTCTAATTGAACTTCTTACTAGACAAATTCCAACTTCATACAGGTCCGAGGAAGGCAATGGTGGCCTTGTTACTGAATTTCATGTTCTGATAGGTGAAGGAAACTTGATCAAAATATTGGATCCACAAGTTGTGGCGGAGGGAGGTACTGAAGTTGAAGAAGTTGTTGCTCTAGCAGCATCATGCACAAAATATACAGGAGAAGAGAGACCAACCATGAGGCAAGTAGAGATGGCTCTTGAAGCATTTCAAGCAACAAATAATCCAGGCATGGACAACGTAGTAGAGGAAAATTCTGAGGGGAACAATGCAACAAGCCATATTGGACGAAGGACGAACACAGAAGAAGGAACTAGGCGATATAGTTTAGAAGAAGAACTCTTGATGTCTGCTAGCTACCCACGATAGTTTGTAGATCATACATCCCTACATGTGTCTTTTGGGTTATTATTAAAACTCTTGGTATGCTTGAAATTTGGATGTTAAAACATGAGTAAAATGCACTAATGGTCATTGTATTTGTCTCATGCTTTCAATGTCACCATTGTACTCATGAAACTAGAAATGCATGCCATTAAACTAGTTTTTTAACACCAATATGTTTGCTATATCTACAGGTTTACGTATTTCAATGATGTGGTGCAGGTATATACACGTATTTCAATGATGTGGTGCAGGTATATACATGATACATCATCCAACAAGGATGTTGATGCATGCAAGACGGGCAAGTGATTGCTGTCTTACTCCCCTTACCATGGTTTGTTAACGAACAACTTTGTCCATCATTTAATATCCGTTGCATACTCTTAAGCACATTATTGGGTCAGTGTTATGCAGTTACATGTCCAGGACGAGCCACATGCGCATGGCGGTGTGTCACGGGCATGCATCAGAACAACTAACTAGTAAGATCAGATTATGAAACTCATAATATACTGACAACATAAGATTGAGTTTGTGAGACCGAAAATGGCCCTCCTCAATGTGCATAACTTGCCTGTAAGATATCTTATGTGCATGAGCCTTGGCGAAACATTCTCAAACTTATTAGCTGAACCAGATGGTGATAGAACCTGGATTCAACAGACCAAGCTAGTTTGGTTCTCCAAAGTTTCCTCTTGAAGGAAAAGTGTTGTTTACTGCTGACATGAACACTGAAGAGGAAGACGACAGCAAAATAAATCGAGAAGGGCTAAATTTGTGCAAGAACAACAAATTTTTAGCCCCAAAGTAGAACTGACACACAAATCATAATTCTGGACGGGACAATTCAGACCAACTTGATCACTGTCATCTTGTTTATTATCCACATTTTCACTGTACACCTGGAAGTGATAACATTTTACACTAAGTTCATTTAATGATTGAATGAACATATCAAGAAAAGATAAATATGGACTTTTCCTGTTCCAATAACAAAATGGTGCCTGTTAAAAATGGCACCACATCTATGCTAAAGTTGCTTTGGACTCCAAAATTGTTCCAGGGTTCAGTCAATCAACTATAAATGTATTGTTTAGACCGGATGATCGTTGTCAGCTGCTTCAGGTTAGCTAATATATGTCTCCGTCCACGACTTTCAGCACCGACGTAATTGAGAAGTTGTTAATTATCCTGCCAAGTAGCACAAGAAACAACTTACATACAAAAAAAGGGATTCAGGTGGTTACAGTAATAAAACAAATTTAAGATGGAGCTGTTCCACATTTACCAATTTTCTGTTACGGCTGTTATAGAAAAGCTGCCTTTTGCCTAGTTGAAGCTAAATAAAGATCCAAGGAGAAGCAAGTAAACAAATCCAGAATTCAAATTCATCCTTGATTGAAATAAAAACAAAGGCTCTACATTTCCTAATTAACAGTGATAAAACAGAAGTGTTAGAAGTGCTCACTTTGCATTGAATAAATGCAAAATCTCAAGAAGACCAACCTTGTTCAACAAGAATATAGCAAACGCTGATCTTGTCGTCTCTGGGCCATGAAAAAAAAACAGAGGGAATTCCACAATCCTCGTACTTGTACTTTGAGGTATGGAAGACACTGCTGAGGTTATAGGTGAAAGCTCAAACAAGGGCGAATGATCAAGAACATATGACCGTGAACCTCCAAAGCACAAAGGATATAGAAGAGGGGCATTTAGATACGACGCACTGAGGGAGACTGCCTACGATTTTTTAAAAAAAATGACCAGTTAGTATATCAGCACAAAATAGTACAAACTTAATGCAAATATCTCTTTGTTCAAGGATTTGATAAATATAAACCAACATAAAATTCAAAATCCACTACAAACAGAAGTACCTTATCTCATTTTCAGTTATTAAGTATCCTGCTACTATACACCACTTATACAATACTTTATTAGTGAAAAACATAACAATAGTTAGAGCAAGAATCGATCAGGAAATGAACTCTTGAGTCTTGAGAGTTATGATAACAAAAATGTCATACTTTTATCGATGGGTGTGGAAGTTAAAAACCTCTCGACAGCTGGAGATTGTTCATCCAAGAGACTCACAGGATATATGTGAGCAACTTGTATTATCATATGTTGTTGTCTCATTCACAACTTCTTTCAAGATTTTTAAGACGCCCATGACCAATTTCCCTGATAGCAACTTATTAGCTTCCTATAACAACAAAATAAAATGCCCTATTAAAATTGAGAAATACTTCGGTGAACATAGGGGCATGTGCCCACCCTAGCTTTTCTCTTAATTCTGGTTAAATATAAATATTAAATCTCTGATTATACTATTAAACATGTCAGACTAGTTGTAAATGTGTTGTCAAATCATAAATTGAAGTACAAAAACATCAAATTCTGATAAATTCATAAAATTCTGTTAAATTTAATGAATTTGTCAGAATTTGATATTTTTGTACTTCAATTTATGAATTGACAGCATGTCTATAACTAGTTTGACATGTTTAATAGTATAATCAGAGATTCAATATTTATACTTAACCATAACTAATAAAAAAGATAGGGTGGGCACATGACACTATGCCCACAAAAGTCATTCTCATTAAAATTAGTAGAGGAAAAATGTGTGATATCTAGTATGAAAGAATATAAAAATCATCAGAATATGCACTGTGCAAGACATTTGAGAGAAGAGTATATATTGCACAAGTTTTGACAAATACAATAGTAACAATAGAACTTGGACTACAGAGTTGCCTTCATACTCAAAAGCTTCTCAACAAAGAACTTGCTATTACCACAGTATCCTGCAAACTACTGTATCCTTTTGGCTTTGGTAGTGACTATTGAGAGAATTATTCGAGCTTCAAAGGGATAGTGACCATTTTAAATAGTCCCAGTGAGAGAGGTATTGCATCTGACACTTCATCATCAAGAAACTTAGCGACAGTCAGAATTCTGGTGAGAAATTTATGGCTTTAATAGAAGCTTGATAGGAAGCAATTACAGAAAATAAATGAAAACTAAGTAAACACTAGTTTTATAGCATCAGTTAAGTAAACTCTGGTTTATAGCATGAGTATCAACTATTAAGGCAATGGTGTATTCCACAATGAGCAGAAAATGTGCAACCATTTCTTCATATTGAATGACACTGTTTTGAATAACTCCAGTTTACTGCATGCGGCGCCAAGAGTTTTACTTGCTGTTGTCAACGTTCTGATCTTCAGAGAAAGTTGTTCTCTTCCATCCTCAACATCATCAGACATTTTTTTGCTGTGCATCTTCAAACAGACAATGTAATCAGAATGTTCTTGCAATCTCTGCCTCATTTCAGCCAACTCACTTTCCTGCTGAAGAAACACCTACTTGCCTGTCCTCAAACATATTATAATCCATAATGGCTCCTTATATGCAATCCAATCATTAGCAGTGTCACAGTGTACCCTTTTTGAAATGTCTGTATCAGATTCTGGTTGAATTACATATATATTTTTTTCTAGAATACGCAGGAGAGCTGTGTATCTTTGTATTTAAGAAGAAGTTGGTCGATGACCTTACACGACGTGTGCCGCTTTTGCCGGCCGCAGGTAGCTAGGTAGCGCTTACAAGTGTTACAGTTGAGCTGTCGCTACCTAACATCTAGGACTAGCCTGAAGCCTACTCTCGTGCTATGAGCCTACCTAGGTTTATGGCCCCCGCCGCTATCCAGAGCTTGGCGTCGTCCATGATGTGGCTTGTAGTCCGGGCGTCAGCCGTCTCCTGTCTGAATACTTGACCATTCCTTGCAAGCCATAGGTTCCATGCCACCAGTAGGAATATATATGTTTTAACTACTTTCAAGTAAATGGTTAAGCATGTGGTGCCAAGTAGTAAACGTTTTTTTTTTACTCTTTTATTCTTTATAACTGCTTTTAATCATCATTCTATTATTGTATTAGGAGTGTAGAAACCTGTGTAATTTCAGATATTAAAATGTTAATGAACCCTTCTTGTTCCCGGCCAGATAAATATTTCTGTTTTCCTTGTGAAGCTACATGTCTGTTTTCCTTCAGGAATCTTCGCGCCACAAGAAGCTGCATCCATAAATGCCAAGCACTCAGGCTTCTCTCAGAGCTGGAACTAAGGTTCAAGCGGTACCAGTAGCTGGTTTGCAGGGCCAGCTAAACCAACAGCAGCTCAAGGACGGGCAGAGCACTCTGCAGCAAGGCCTCAAGCACAGTCGTCCACTGGGTAGTTGGGAATGTGGGCTTAGTTTTATCAATTTCGAGAAAAAATGAAGGTAGGAAAACGAATGATAGAAATCCTACAACTCCTAATAAAAGGATGGGTGCATATGCATAAGAAAAAGGTAAATGTAAAGTGGGCACCATTCGAATCCGAATCCGGTCATCCCACTAGGTAAGCAAACACGTAAATTGAATTGAATCGCTAAAGAAAAGGTAAATTACCTCAAGCGCGAACTCCAGACGCGCGGTGAAGTTGGCCTTGCGGTCCCTGCCAGCTTGGATCGCGGCGAAGAGGCTCCAGAGGCGCGCAAGCTCCTTCTGCAGGTCCTCCCAGTGGAATACCTTGGAGGCATCGGCGCCCTCAACCTCGCTGGCCGGCACGAGCACCCACCTGACCCCCTCCTAGTCTGCAGGAGCAGCGGACAATGGTCCCATATCGTCCATCGCCGGCGATCATGCCCACGGGCAGGGGATCCCGAGAAGCGAGGGCAGCATGAGTGGTTGGTGTGGGTGCTGGGTATTGTAGGGCTAGACTCCGGAGGTCTCGGAGGAGGAGGTTTTTTTTTTTTGGCGGGGGGACATGGAGGTGGAGAAGCTTCTTCTCCGGCCGGCGACTGCGCCGGTAGTGCGCGGCTCGGTTTCGGGGGATCGTCGTTGGTGGTCGACGAGGAGGACAGGCCCATTTATCTTTTGGGTCGGATATGTTTTATTTCATATGGGCCTCGCCATTGGGCTAATAGCAACCACGAACGCCACTACAGTTAAATTTTTTTTTCCAGTATACAGCTTTTTTTAAGACTAGTTACATGCCCGTACGTTGCAACGGGGCATAAGAATTTAGCATAGCAGAAGATATTTGGTACTTTGCAGCATGATCATAATATGGAATAGTAAATCAAACTCACGAGAACCAGCTGGTTGAGAAAATAGAATAGCAAACCTAATTCATGACAAATGGATTGGTCGAGAAAATAAAATAGCACCAACACCAGTTAGCTGATCACACAGTTGGGCTATAGGTTAAAGAAAAAGATGATTAAATATATCATAACACCATGCCTGGGACTAGTCGAGAAAATAAAATAGCACCAACACAAGTTAGGTGATCATGCAGTTGGGCTATAGATTAAAAGAAAAAGATGATTAAAACTATCATATCACCATGCCTGGAAAGATCATCATTAATAGTTGCTCATAGCCTTTACATCAAGCTTTCTTGATACGCACCATTTGATAAAACATCACAAAGCAGTCTCAAAGTTACCTCATATGCATGAGAAAATATAACCTATATGCCAATTCACATCGCTACTAACAATATCATTCCAATATACAATTAATTATTTTGTTAAAAGGCCATAGAAAATACATTCCAAGGTACACACATAACTGTATTCAAGTAACTGAACTTCACAGAGTTGAACTGCAGGTTTCAACTCTAGCGTCTACTTGTACCACTTGTCTAGTTCATAATCCAGTGTTTCCTCTCTGCAACCAAACCAAAAGATGAAACCACCGACAACATATTAGTGCATATTATTCCCTTAAAAAACATATTTGTGCATATTTAATTATTTATCCATTAACCGTATTTGTGCTTAAAAATCGAAATTCAAACATTCAGCTTTTCAAAAAGCGACAGTCACACTTAACGTTATAGCTGACCACCCGAAAATACATTTGACTACTTCCCTAGACTTCACACTGTTTGCTCCTCTACCGATGCATTATCAGAGAGAACACATCATTTGAGCCACTATAATAAAATCTTAATCGTTGAACTCATCAAAGAAAAGTTGGATACACCATCAGTTGCTCTGCATCTTGCACTAATGCTACTTCAATCACCAAAACCCCCCCCCCCCCCCACCCCACCCCACACACACACACACACCTCCCTACGCGCGCACGCACACACCAATGGTAGATACACAACAAGGTCGAACAAAAAAAAATTAGCATTCAATTGATTATATTTTGAATTTGGCGCCCCCACATGTTAGAATCCTGGCTCCACCACTGTGAACGGGAATCATGCTTCAATCCACTTTTGAACGGGAATTGTTCACATTTTCTAATTGGGGTTTAAGACTGGCGATTGATTTGTTAGTGTCTGATTTGCTTTATATTTGCCAGCACGATCAGGGCAAGAACGCGTGTGGAGTCGAATTTGCCAGCACGATCGATAGATAATTATTAGTGCATGACGCAGCAAGACCGTGGACCGAAACGTTGCATTTGTATTCTGCACACTCAGTTGTGTCACTGACTGGCAGGTGTCCATTTCATTTCAGGGGAAAAAAGGCAGAAGAGAGGGAATCCTTGTGCTTGAAGATGGCACAAGTATCAGTCAGATAAAAGGAGCAGTCCTTACTTTAATTCATCAGTCATGCAAGCCACAAAACCAAGGTGGACCTCACATTGATGGTGCCCAAAACTGTCGTCATCTACTCGTACCAAACCGTTTTCACACACACACACACAACAATGGGGTAGGACATCTGTACATGTATACATATAGTAATGTACACTTGCTTTAGCACCAGCTGGCTGTGTCTGTGTAATGCGATATCTGCCAAATAAATTGTTCAGTTTAAGATAAAAGTCTAAGTGATCTTTGATTTCTGCTGCGGAGTCGCCAGTAGTAGTACTCTTTGGTGATGATTTTATTTGATTTTTGTAGCTACGATCTGTGGTACTACTTTGAAAGCGGCTGTTGCATTATTCTTGTGTGTGTTTGTGTAGTACTACTTGTTGACGCCAGCTAGAACAGTTGACCAGTCGTCAACGGGTACGTACTTATATATATGCAATCGTATTCAGTCCAAATATTTAGCCTTTGAATTCCATCAGCATGACGATTCCCGAAAATGACTGGATTATATATACAGCGAGTTGAGTGTACATGTAACCATATCTAGGCCGTGGAATACAGATGGTAAAAGGAACGCATGCGCGCTGGATCTGGCATGAACTCAACTAGGACAGCATTCATACTTGGGTTTCGCCTGGATCGCGCTGCAAATGAGACCAGAGAATCAGGCCGGGCACAACAACGCGTGCGTAGAATTGAATTTGCCGGCACGATCGATAATTAGCGCATGGCGCAGCAAGACCGTGGACTGAAACTGTCATGCATTTACATATTGTGTGTGAAATTTATTTATTTACTTGAGAACGAGTGTGTGGATCGTAAGCTAAAACCGCAGGCAAGAAGAAGTTGGTGGCGAAATTAATTGGATCGTATGCTAAAACTGCAGGCAAGAAGAAGTTACTGCCCTGATGAATCAATCTCTTTGGCTTATTTTAAGGAACGATTGTTTCATGGGCTGCTGTCCACACCATGCATTAAGACTTCACAGTGTCTGTGTCAGCTTGGCGCATGCTGTGACTTGTTTCACTGGATCGAGCTCCATCCGTCCCATATATATGATGCAGCCCAGCCGCTTCTCTCCACAGCCTCCTCTTCCCCTTCTTTTGGTAGGACCGGAAGAACAGGATGCTCATGTACATGGACTCCTCCACCACCACCATGCCACCGTGCCTCCTCGCCGACCGCCACCACGGAGCTTCATCTCCATTATCAGCGGCGGCGGCGCAAGCGCAATCGAACCACCACCACTTGTTATCACCTTCCTCCCCCGAAATCATGGCATCATCACCAAGAACAAGAAGCGGCGCCCGCGGCCGTCGCGGAGGCTGCCCACCACCTACATCAACGCCGACCCGGCCAGCTTCCGCCGCGTGGTCCAACACGTCACCGGCGCATCATCCTCAGACCACGACCTGGCCCCTCCCCAGCCGCAGGAGAAGCCTACTAATAAGATGAATGCCTCCGAGCTCTTCCTCACCCGCCCGGTGCCCATCAAGCTCCTCTCTTCCCGGACGACGACGATGCTGCTGCCCACGCTGGACACGTCGGCGTTCCTGGCCACATGCGACGGCTCGTCACCGGCTGCTTCGTTGCCCGCTCTGGCCAGAGTTGCTGCTTGCAATGCGAGTACCGGTGGTGGCTTCCCAACCTTGGAATCGTGGGATCCTCTCTTCTGAAACTGAACTAGCTTCCCGACCTTGGAATCGTGGGATCCTCTCTTCATGAAAACTTAAAGCTAGCATAGTAGTAATTGGGTTGATCAGATTTCACATCACTGAACGAGCATCTTGCATTGTCTGATTGCTGATGAAATCTCGACACTTGTGCCAGTGGATATGCTTTTGTTTTCTTGCCTGCCGTTTTCATGCCCTTCTGCTTTTCCTATGCATCAATCAGCAACAGGAGGGGGTGAAATCTTTTCATTCTAACTTGTTTCTCTATGAATCCATGTCCAAAAGTGACGGGGATTAAAGATCTTGTAATTTCAAAGCTCACAGACCCATATTCCATTCCTGTTAGTGTTTGTGGTGTTTAGTGCACTAAGCTTCACTAATTCATTTTACCCCCTGCAAGATTATCATGTGGTTATTTTATCCCTCTTATTTGCTAAAGTATATTTCACACCTTGAAATGGTATTTTAATCCTGAATTGTTGGGATTGCCCTCTCAACCTTGCACATTTATTATGTGATATGGCAAAGGAAGGAACGGGACATATAATCTTAATCGTGTACAAATCATTTTTGTGTGTGACCTTGCTTGCACAATGACACTGAGAGAGATACAATCAGGTTACAAATATATATGGATTGAGGAGCACGATGTCGATGACATCGTAGTAATATGGTTCCACGAGAGGAGAGAGGGTCGTGCATCTCAAGAAATTTACTGTAACGGAAGGAAGGCAAGAGGCTACAAGAACAACAGTAACACACGCCATGGTAAATTAGAAAATGTTATGGGTCCCATTGATCTCTTTAGTATGTCAGAAAAAATACATGTGTCAGGTTGGGGGTAATCTGAACTTAATCTCGATCTATATTATCAAATTGAGGTTAAAATACATATTAAAGGTGTAAAATAGACTAATTTAACAAATAAAAAGGATAAACCAAACTAAATAATAGTTGAGAGAGCTATTTGTACTTTGACCATACTTGGAGGGAGTAAATAGACTATATCCTACTAATAAACTATATTAGTAGCAGCATCCATGTGATGCAGCTTACACCCTACGATACATTAAGATGAAGCAAGATAAGCCTGACAAGGACATAGTTTGACCCTAGACATTAGGACCAATATTAATTAGCATATTTTTTTGTGAGCACAAGAGCATGTATCCATCCTAATTTAGTTACTATTAATTATATCATGTTTTTCATGTATGAGTCATCACATCACGATCAAGGATTCTCAGATTGTTCACGTTACCTTGTGGGTATATGCTCTTGTACTCACAAAGCATGTAGCCATCAGATCACAATCAAGGATACTCACCGAATTATTTACCTTATTAATTTGGATCCCAATGACTCAATGCCCTTATATGGTTACTCGGTGTGGCTACCTTAAGTACTTTTACACTATTACACAGCAGAAGAAGGAGGAGGAGGGCTCCAATTTCTTTGATCCAACACCATCAGGTACAAGAAAAGACTCATGAGTATGAACCAGAAACAAGCTTTGCAAGGTTTATATTTTCATCATATTTCTTACGTATACACTTTTCCCTTCATTTCTTATTAATTTGGACCCTATGGGCATATTCCCCTGTACTCACTAAAGCATTTACCTTATTAATTTGGATCCTATCAGGCTAGCACCGCCAATCCACTGACTCAATGCTTGGCACCAATCACTGGCACCATCATTGATATTCCGGTGAAGCAAGAGAAATATGTAAAGTGAATATTCATATTAATTGAAAATATGATAACTTCTTATTTTTCTTCTTCATGGAAGAGTAGAATCGTAGAAACATATGCAACGGAAAAAATAAATGAGGATGAGGATTGGATGTCATTTTCTGAGGTGTCACTTACATGTAACTATCGCTACACTAATTTCTACTCTTGCATTGAAGCACAATAAAGTCTAAAGTACAAAGAGATGAATGATTATATCATAATAAACTCGTCATGTTTTCTATTTCCTCCGTTCTTAAATTATTGATACCGTTGACTTTTTTTTATATCATTCGTCTTATTCAAAATATTTTTTTCAAATATGTAAAATTATAAATTACATTTCAACTTTCTTTTATTATAAAATAAATCATAATAACATATTTGATAATTCTTAAACCTTTTTAAATAAGATGAATGGTCAAACGTAATCGAAAAAAGTTAACAGCGTCAAGAACCAAGAGTTTTATCGTGATAGGGAAGACGAAGACCACATTAACTCGTGCAGATTAACGGGGTTCAATTCAAGTGCAAGTGTAAAAGTAGCGGCTCAACAGGGACGCGGTCGGAGTTCGTACGGGCAGCCGGAGACCGTGCATGAGTGAACCATTCCTTCCAGGGACAATTGCCAAAGGACAGGGTCAAATACCGGTGTGGTATCAGCAGACTATCGACAAGAGCAGCAGCATCACGAGCTCCGTTGACTGGTTGCTGTCATCCACGGAGAAGATGGCCATGCTCTTGCTTACGGACCCACCAATACACGTGCTTCCTCACGTGTCCGCCACTCTCCGCTTCCTCACGACTAAGACGCCATCGTGGCATCATGCTCGTGTCATCAAGTTCTCGTCCACAAGAAATGCTTCTTTTCCTTTTTCCTTTTTTCTTGAGAAAATAAAAGAGGGATAGCTACGGCAAGGGTGCATGAAAACCGCATACGGACAACAGCCATCAGTGTCAACTCAGCTGGAAGACGACTTAATCTCTTCTGACTTCATTGGGTTGGCAACTTCACTATACGCAGCAAGTAGTCATCAGAAGAACACTTCTCCACCATAAGGCATAAACTCATCACAGCAAAAATTATACAAACACGGTGTCCGTGGGAAAAAAGAAAAACAGAGGTAGATACATTAACATGCACATGGCCAAACGTACACGCATCACGACACATGTTGGTTCCAGCAGATATACTGTAGAAGCATGCCAAAACAATGACATGTTCAGTTTCTATTCTGATAGCCATGCACAAGGTAATTTATACAACCTAAAACCTATACATACAATTGCGATCGCAATTCGAGTTGCCACAACTCACAGGATGGCTACCTTGTTATCCTGGTCAGAACTCTGTTCTTCAAGGAATAACCTTTTGTAGCTACACTCCTCATGGGGCGTCTAAATTTGCTGAAACCTACAGGGAGCAGTAGATCAGTGGGATCAAGTAATAATTCATAGCATAACTGGTCAAAACAAATGTGCGTTACTAACTGTGAAGAAAAGGGAAAATAAATAATTACTGCAACTGCAAGGAAATCAAGCGCAAACCCACAGTACGGGCACACTGCTACCAGTCATCCCTAAAATATAATCCAGAGCACCAATCAATACATTGAGCAGATCCATCCCCATTTAATTTTAGACGACTTCTTGTAGCAAAAGAACAAACAGTACATTTAGCAATAGCCAACAGTCATGATCGTGATAAATACCAAAAGGTGGAATCAATCAGGTCAGACTTAGGGGAGGTGAAGTTATTAGTCACACAAGTCATCCGTAGTGTTGCTTTCAGGGTTGGCAGAAAATAAGTTGAGGAGCAAACACTTATTGACCTAGAGAAAAGTACACAGAAACAGATCGATGTGGCTTGCATGCTAGTCAAAAGAAAATGAAAGGGAAGTTCAAATGCTTATATGTTACCTACAGTGACATCTTCTTACAAGTTGTTTTTGACATCAATCAGAGAGAGAGACAATACCTAGTCCACGATAATACCGAGGAAATATAATACGTGTATAAAGTATAAACATTATCTTTAAGTGTCAATAAAGTAGAGTTCAGAAACCATACAATCCACATTTCAACAAAAATACACGGCCAGACAAAGACTGGAACACTAAAGCACTGCGACTCATGGCATAACAACAGATCTATTTAAGCTACATGTCTGTGATGTATCAGATGACAAATATCAGGTTAGGCCAAAATCAAATGAAAACCGTAAACAATGCCTGGTTATAAACAAAGGTAAGTTGCAGGCATACAGATGGGACAATCACTTCAACAAAGTAGCATAAAAGAATGAAACCCAGTGGTTCTGTCTACCAGATGAGATTTCATACCTATTTTGCTATGATCTCCTTGTGCGCTTTAAATGACAAAATTACGTTCCATGCGAGGGCTACAAAATTGGCAGCAAGAACCTGAAAATTTGGGCAGTACTTTAGGATCAACATGTAAACCTTGCTTAAAAACACACACACACACAAATAGCTTCCATAAACCAGAATATCAAATAGTGTTATACTTCTAGAAATCATTGACATGCATTTTTTATTACCTGAAGCTTTTGTGGAACAAAGTAGAAATTCAGAAACTGAAATGGTATCCACAGTTGCCAATTTGCCATTACTGATGATAACCATTCCTGTAAATATCAGAACAAAATTAAACAGTAGTAAAAGAGAGCCGGTGTATAGTAAGTTCTACTGTGGTATGACCGTAAGAGAAAATCTAGGGATCATTCACCTGCTTAAGCTTTGGTACTACAAGGGACGGTTTTCCCTCCAGGAAGACCAGTAAACTCATAAATACTCCAATGAAAATTGGAGAGAAAATAAACTGTATAGGAGGAGCAGACAGAAGATATGTTAAAAATAAATACAATAAAAGTCAAACCATGTAGAACAGCAAATATAATGCAGCTTTGTACTCGCAACTGGAAGAGACATGGAACAGGATCAAGACCTGGTCAAGTAAAAGGCGAGCAATTGCACCCGGTGCCCCACTGATTGACACTAATTTACTCAAATACAAGTACCTGCATGTGAGGAATAGTTATCAAACAAACAGCGTGGACAAAGAATACTAAACAGTGAACTGATAAGCAGACATAGACGAATTATCATGAATATTTTTGCAGCACATATAAGATTACCAGACGTGTAGCGTTGGTCCAACCAGGGCAAGTCCCAGGAATGTGAATACAAAGGTTCTCTTTAAATCTAGCTTTGGTGCTCGATCAATTGCAAGCTGAGACATAAAACACATGCATACATGTTTAGGTAAGAGAAGTAAACAACAACAAATTAATATCTACAAAATGAAAACAATTGAGTCACCCATTCAATTTCCAGTAAGGTTTCATAGCAGAACTGCACACATTTACTGTCAACTAGAGGTTCAAAATTCACACTGTATACCAAGTACAACAATAATGGACCAATTATAGATATATGAATAAGAAATAAACATATGAAGAAAATCAGTTATATTGACAACTATAAACTAATATGTATATGGTTCAGTAGCAATGGCGTAAATCAAAATGTCGTAAACATCTTAGGATCTCTGTACAACTAAACATTTCTCTAACTTCAACAATGGCACTTGCCATTCATTGTGCAGGACTCTTGCAACCATGACATATGAACTACACTTTATGGAACCCATATCACATTGCATAAAATGGAGCAAGCATAGCATCTGCGGTGAGAACTAATCACCTGGCATATCAGGTCCCCTGCTAGAGTCAGGACAGCAGAAGTGACCGCCTTCGTCATCACAGGATTCTTATCAAGAGCCATCAAATACCTGTCATGAGACATTGTAATTCCAAGATGAACGCAGCTGGATTCTCAATACTAATTACTTGTCCATGGAGCCATCAGTTAAACACAGGGCATAAGTATTAAGTGAAGCATAATCGAATTACCATGCCAATAGCTGCCAACCCTGCGCGCCGACAATGCCCCCTCCTGCGGTGGCAGTGGCAGCAGAAGAACTGTTGCAGCAAGAGGCAGCACGGAGAGGTTCTAGGCGCCCCACCTTGCGCGAGTGGGTGGCAGTTGGTGTGGAAAATGCGGCGGGTCGGGGAGGAAGAGCGAGGCGTCGGGAGTTGTCGTTAGGGGCGGCGGGCCTAGCGGAGGCTGACCGGGGCAAGAGGAGGAGAGGGAGCGCGGACGCCATCGCCATGGCTCTGCTCCTCTGCTGCAACAATGGAGGCTTGGGTTTTGGCGGAGCTGCTGCCTCTCTCAACGCCTGTACCTTCGCTAGGTTTAAGCACGTGCTAGTTTACGTTTCTCCTCTCTGAAGGCAGAAAACGGGGTAGAAAGGAATGGGCCCGTTTGGGCCCTTTCTGGAGAGGCCCATTACTTGACCTAAGCATTGAAGGGCTTGGCTATTGCCGGTGCTCGTCTCGGTCTCTCTGATTTTGCGGCGGCGCCGGCGAGACCTCCATTTCTACATTTCTAGATCTTCCCGCGGAGATGTCGTACATGCGCGGCGACCTGCTGACGAAGACGCGGAAGCTAGTGAAGGGCCTTGCCAAGCCTGCCCCCACATGGCTCAAGGCCATGGAAGAGTCCGTGCACTACTCTCTTGTGTCCAATCTTTACGATGCTGTACATTTTTGTTGTTCCATTGCTCTTACTGCTCGTACCGCGGTTAGGGTCAGATCCATTATGTGAATGTTTCCTGCGCCCACCAGTCTATTGCTTTCAGTGTCGCCGAGCAATTGTATAGGTTCCAATATGTGCACGCTTCAAAGGAAACTCGATGCGTGGCTTTGCCTTTTGAATCATCGCACCTGGAAAACCATATGTGGATGGTTACTTATCTTACTGAATTTGGTATTTTTCTTTCAGTGGATTTCTCATGTTACCGAATATTAAAGAACACGAACCTGGACTCTAGACTTCCCTACCAATGCATTTCGGAGAATATTGCTAACTTTATTTTTAATTTTGAAGAAAGAAAAGAGCACATTGCTAAGGTGTCACTTTGGATGCACACAAATATTTTGTAGAAAGAAATTAACATAGCTTTGTTCATGTCTTTGCCTGATCCATCCCCTATTTACTCATGTTTGATCCAACCATTCAAAATGGAATTAGCTCCAGTCTGTTCCGTTTTCACCTTGCACATTGTATAATTATTATATGCTCCGGAGGGCTTAACTGTTTCATTTTCTTCCATTGCACTGCATCGTAGTTTGGATCTTTGTAAACTAAAGATGCGACAAATATATCCATGCTTCTTTTATTTAAAGTATTTGTTATAATATTTCTGTTTTTTTATTCCTCATCTTGCTTGTGATCCATTGAAACATATGGTGCTTATTGATCAGGGCCCCTCCAGTGACATTTCCTCGTACTGATGGGAAGATCAAGAAGATAGAAATGCCAGAGGATGTGTATGTTAAGAGGTTCTTCAAAAAGCATCCAGATTCACTCTACCATGATGCAGTCAAGTAATTTCCTTACCATTTATTATTGGATTTCTTTATAAAAAATGCATTTTCATGTTTTGAGTGGACCGGCTGGTGACGCCACTGGTAGCAAGAAAAGAAATATGTCTCATTTTTTAACATAATTCTTAATACATGTCCAATCTTTCAGGATAAGTGGATTTGATCCACCACCAGCACGAGTTTTTGCTTGGCGTGTCTTAGACTTGAAAGAGCAAGGAGTCAGTGAAGATGATGCGATGGCTGTAGCTGATGTAATATCCTCTCTAAAGATTCCCTTTTGTTTTCTATCAAATACCCAAACAGAAATTAAAAAAAAATTGGTCCAACTCTGTTTAGATTTGAACACTATTAGTATGACTGTCATCCTTTTTTTTAGATGGAGTACCGGACAGAAAAGAAAGCAAAGAAGAAAGCATACAAGGAACTGAAAGAAATTGCTCGCAGTGAAGGAAAGGAACCGCCTCCCAATCCATACCCAAGTGCCATCAAGGAAATACAAGCAGAGGAAAAAAATATGTGCATGATCGTATGCATAACCCAAAGATCATTGAGATCGCTAAAAAGATGACAGAGGAGAGAGATGCGGCGCTTGAAGATAGAAAAGCATCAGGTCAGTGGCAGTAGCTGGTGGTGTCAGTTGTACTGGCTGATGAATTACTCTTGTCTAGTTGTCTATGATATTGGCGAACTGGTATTGTAAAAAATAATGGATGCATAACATATTGATACTGCAAACAAAATGACTACATGATTTTTATAAATGTTTATGAGACGGTAGGTATTCTCAGCAATGCAACTATACTATGTTCTGTTGTGGTCTGAGTATAGAATATTTAAAGAAAAAAATTCTATTATTTTTGCTCACAATTAATGAGAACTTTTTTCCTTCCATTCTCCTCTTATCTCAACAATTGATGCTATTTGGATGGTTGTGCTCCATTATGCACAAACATAACTTTGACTGCAGCATCATTGTGCCCCAGGCCTACTGTGTTGGAAATTTTCTATTTTCAACTGGAAAAATATCATAAATTAACTGCACTTTGTAGAGAATATTTTGCTCAGTTGCTAAAACTTCATTATATCGGCAGTTGCATTGTGACATGTCAACAGGATGTGACTGCCCTTTTTCCCTATCAGACACATGCAATTACCATACATCCCTGTGATGAACATTTTAGTAATCTAAGCACATGTTCAGTTGGTGCTCCCTTCTGGTTACTCAGCTGGGAGGTTGAAGGAACCAACAGATCCATGTGCACTGTTGAGATATGGCGTTCTGAGAGATGTAATTGAAATGTGTTTGCTGGTTATTCTTAATTCGCATTTGATACCTACTATTCTTTTCTTTTGTTCTCTTTGGTTCTCTTTAAGTCTTTGTCTTCGGGCGATAATTATTGCAAAGCTTTAAACTATTCTTAAGTTCATCTGTATTTGATTTTTACACTCAGCCCGTATGCTATGCACCTATTAGAAATAGCAAAGCTGCAGCTGTCTATAAAAAATATGACTCTGGATATGTATCAATAGTAAGCTGCTGCATTGATTAGCGGTTGCTACTGCCATTTATGGTGAGGAAGACGCACCAACACTACAGTTAAGGAGAACACTTCGTTGTTGGTGTATTCTGTGTACGTTTATTTCCCTGGACTGCAAAAGAATGTGTATCCCGTATGCTCGATGGCACGTCATTTTGACATTGTTCATGCATATTTTTTGTGGAAGAAAAGTTGGCTATGTAATCGAACTCCAGGTTTTGGATTATTAGACTACTAATGCCGACTCCATTTCCTTTTTGAACAACGGATGACAGTAATTCTACTGCGGCTGACCCATAGCCACCACTACCTACAGTGGGGCTACCAGTTCGATTAGGCAGCGCTGAGTTCCATAGAAGAAAACGGCAAAGACACTGTACACATTTCAAATCTGTCGCTAACTGAGATCAAAATTATAACATACTCCATCCCATTGAAAGTGTCACTGTGGTATCCATGCCAGTCAAACTTTTTAAACTTTGACTAGATTTGTAGAAAATATTAGTAATATTTGTATTTCTAAATAAGTTGATTATGAAAGTAGATTCAATTATCTATCTAATGATACTAATTATATTCAATAAATATTTATAATTTTTCATATATTTTTTGTCAAAGCTAAAAAATTTGACTTCTTGAAAAGCGAGAACGACACTTTCAATGGGACAGAGGTAGTATGCAACATCTTACAATAAAATGATATATTTCTATCAATGGTTTAATTCCTACAATCTGACCCTTCATTTCTGCAGTTCAACAATTACTGCACCACTCAACAATTTCGAATGACAGCAGGCTCTTGCAGACAATTACACTGGTATAATGGGTAAAAAAAAGGAACTGTCTTGTCACTACAGATTTTGGGAGAGGCAAAAAATGAGGTTCTACTGTATACCTGTAACTATAACTGTGCCAAATTTCTAGACCCAAAGAGGTTGGTTCTCCAAGAAACATTAAGGGCTTTGATCACATCTCAGTTTCAGTTAGAGAACAAGACCTGTGATACTTGCATCACCCGGAATTAACCCGCAGAAAAAATTACTCGATCTCAATTTCAGTCATATAACAAGACTATTTCTCAGCACCAACCTTCTCTTCTGAATCTCCCTTGTGCTTCTCAGACCTCACTGGCAGGATGCTACGTCGCTCTTTACCACCTGGTTTAGCTGACGCATTTCCGTACCATATCATTCCAAGAACAGCAAGGACCATCCCAAGGACAACCTGAAGATTAAGACCCTCCTTGCCGAAGAAGAGAAATCCTAGGGACAGAACAAGCACGGTCTTCATGTGGCCCAGGACTTGGAAGGATACAGCAGAAAACCTCCCAATGCAGATGAATTGGCTCAGATTAACGCCAATGGCAATAAAGCATGAGAGTGTGAGGAAAAACTGCAGTCGAGGAAACACTGCGGTCAGGGTAGCAAGAAATCCAAAATTCTATCCAGTATGACAATACTGCTGTTAGGCTAATAGTACATGTTACTGCTAATAAGCTAATAGTACATGTAAGTGCTGATCTGAATGAACAAATGCAGTGCGTAAACATGAACTACATAACATCCACAAGACTAGTACAAAAATATTCAGTAAAGTTATATACCATAGTACAAATCTCTCAAACTGCTTAATGGCACTTATCATCATTTTATCTCGAGCAAACAGATAGTGAATTATTTCTGTGGCTGTGGCACAGATAAAAAAAATCATTGATACAGAAACACTAATGAGATTGCCCTTACCAGTGCAAGAGATGAAAAATTAAAGTGGTCCACCCTTTTGCCTGTCAGCATGAAATCTACAAATGGCCCCACAAGCAGGAGAGATCCTGCTTGGGCTGGAGCAGTGTGGCCCAGCAGGTTGAATGAGTTCAGTGAGTACTTCCGTTGGAGAAAGTGAACATACTGCCAAAAGTACATAAATTACAAAATTACACATCTTCGATATAGAATAGGACCAAAGTTCATTGCAATGCTAATGAAACAATTACTGAAAATGCAGGAAAACAAGGGAATCAGTAATATATAAATATAGATGATGTGATATTGAACAAAATTATATGTTCCATATTTGGGAATAGATACCTTAATGAGGGTTTTACACCATTCGACTTTTGGTGTGATGTATCCTTTCCATGCTTATTTACTCATACAGACAAATAGCACTTATGTAGAAAAAATACTATATTATTATGTCACTTTTTAATATTTTCCCTTAAAAGGAGAGGTGTACCAAAGAACTAACATTTGAAATGCAAATACAAGCAGACAATCAGTTATAGGGAGTTATCTTACAGGTGAAGCTGCAATGTAAAAAATTACTCCCTCCGTCCCAATATGTTTGGCATTTTACCTCTGGGCACGGAGATTAAGAAGAGAAGGAATAAAGTAGGTGCGCAGAAAACGAGGAAGAAAGAGATAGAGATAGAGGTGTATTGGGAAGAGAGAAAGGTGTCTCGGGAAGTGAGAATGTCAAACATTTTGGGAAAATTTGATAAGACTAGAATGCCAAATATTCTGGGACGGAGGGAGTACCATATAAAGGTGGTTAAACTTACATATTGTTGGAAAGCTGTGCTCCAAACAGCTATAACAGCCGCAATTAGACCTTTTGCATTCACACTGACATCAGTAACCGTGCAGACAGCAACACCTATAAGCACAACCACTATGCTCAGCTTTGTGTCCCGGGAATAGTGAACATGATCAAAGACAACCTCCAGAAGACATGATGCAGGTATCATGCACAGCTTTGCTATCTGGACAAGCAAAAAATAATGAATTAAGTTGTTAACAGTTTAAAGTTAAAGAGTTCACCAGAAAAATTCACGAACCTGATAAAAACCAACAGAGTTCCACATCAAGCTGACGTTCATACCAACAATTGATAGGTTTGAAAAGATCACAAACTTAATCAGATCCGGAACTGGTAATTGGGATGGTTGGCTCAGCCCTAACCATCGAAATACGACAGTCATCAATGTAGTAGTCACAAAATGAAGCCCGGTTAAGGTAGTGGCTGCACCCAAAAAGTAAAAAAGAAGGTAATCAATGACATGGCAGAAGACACACCCAGATTCATATCCCGATACAGTTTGTTGAGAACTTTAGAAATATGGTAGAACCTGATACAATTTCTATCTTCACTGAACCATTTTGGACAATGTTTTGGCATAAGTGGGCATTTACAGTTCAAATTTGTAGGCATAAGAGCATACACCATTCGACTTGTAGCAGAAATACCTTATATGGAATAGCAAAAGGTATAGAATTTGCAGTTACATTGTTAAAACTACTATATGATTGCAATTGTGCTTGTTAACTGTACCTAAACTTCTACATAAAAATATAAACCGGTACTGTTTTATAGATAAAAGACCAACAGTAAAATACTACATTATCGTTTCAAGATAGGAAATATTTTCAACTATATACTACTCAATAGTCACAAATACAAGAAATAATAGATGATGGGAATCAGAAATATAACAGAAAGGATTTTAGTAAAGCACAGGCATACCAAAACTGAATCCATATGTAGCCATTAAAGCTTTGTTGACCATGATGATTCCAACTGATGTAGTGATATTGAAACTCCATGCTGCCAAATCTAGGACGGCCTTCTTGTCAGATTTCTTTAGAGAACTCATCTCTAAGATCCCAGTTCAACAATTAATGTATTACAATCTTCGCGGGCATAAAATTCAGGAATCCAAGCTTCAACTGCAGCAGGTGATGCAATAAAAGAAAATAAGTGAGCAAATATAGCAGGGAACATTGCACCAGATAACTATGACATTGATCAAACTGCGATGCATGAACAGGTGTGAATTGTAAACAAAGCTGTTCATCCAGAAGCCAGAAAGCAAAAATATCAGTATAAGGAGCAGTATAGTACTTGTAGGATGTGAGCAGGCGATGCTTGGGACTGATATTTTTTAGCAATGCTCAAAAGGGATTTACACAAGCATCACCAAAGCTGAATGAATCATACTATAGTTCATCTTCTTTTACTTTTAACACTGACTACCAATAAAAGTAGCCTATGTGTTAGTGCATCCAATGTTCAGTATTACCAGTGCAGTTCGTTCACTTCACTCTGTATGCAGAGCATAGAGCAATATGGTTTGGCCTTAGAGGTCCAGCAATACAGGGAGTCCAAAACTGAATGAATTATATTGGTTCTTTGTCTGCTTTCATGATATAAGTAAGAAACCCACTGCGTCCCACTGTTCAGCTCCAACAGGTAAATCCAATAGAGAACAAATTTCATCAAGGGGACAATCTGATCCAGAAACCATTATTTTCCACACCCTTCCGTTATTAATTGCATCCCTGTTCAAGGAACTACATACCCCCGGCCCGAAATGTGATCCAGGTAGGCTATCTACACGCCCTTTCAGCAACTCCACAGCACACAACCAAACGACCATAGATCCGAACAGCAGCCAGGCAGCAGTCTATCGAAGGTTGCTCCACTCCATCTACACGAGCGCGCCACAAAGTTCCAAATCCGCATCCGTCCTACAAAGTACGAACCCGTCCCCAAATCCGCACTGGTTCAGCATAGCAGGAACCAGTAGAAATCATCCCCAAAAAATACAACCGCAGAAAGCAGTGAAAACGAGAGGCGAGAGAAGAATTACTTGCGGCGCGAGCCCCTCCACCAGCTCGATTGGTACGAAGTGGCGGATCCCTTGAGGCGGGCGCGTTTTGATCTGCGAGATTTGGGTGCGTTCGTCGGAGTGGCGTGGTGTTTTATGTGTGAGAGATGAGTGCTCGCTTGCCTCCCTTTTTTTTGTTTTCTTTTTGGCTTCCTGTAACGATCGCAACAGACTGCCAGATCTGCCGCCTCGGGGCTGTTTATATATGGCGATTAGTTTCCTAATCAACACAATTTCTTTGATTAGACCGCCATGATTTCGTTCTCAGGTGCGGTAACACGAAAACGCCGTCCCATCTCTTCCTCTCCTCCAAATGTCTACTGGTGAATCAGGCAAATATGATAGGGCCGTAAGGCGAAAAGAAATGTTCTTGAAATGCCAATGTAAAATAAAACATACGTCATCAAAAGTTTCTAACGTAAAATAAAATATACGCCGTAAAAAAATTGAACTCTGGTACAGAATGTAGAATTCCTTTAAGAATTGGTGGATTTTCGCAATCCAGGCCAAATAAGTGAGCATGTTTAGCGCTAATAATAAAATTTGGTGCCACCTTTTTTCAGACTGCAAGTCATCTCAATCAATTGAGCATGACATGCAAGCTAAGGCAATTCAGATCCTGTGTTCGTATCACGCTTCTGCATCGGGCGAAACAAGAAGTTTGCTTGTCTTTTCTCTTTTTTTTCCCCCTTCTCTCTCTACAAACAAGTGTGAAGTACAGTACACTTGACTAGTAGAAAGCGTGCGTCCCAATATGCTTAGGTGCGCCAAAAGGTGCTAACAAAGTTGACCATCTGACCACCTTTAAGTTTGAATAAAGATTGATTTGACGAGCTTCAGATAATTAGATAAAATTATTTTGACGCAAAATCCCATGTTCTATGTGCATTGCAGAGCATCGAGTTAATAATCAGTAGAGCATACTGGGGGTGACGGCGATAGAAATTCAGGAACACCAACTTAGTTCACCTCTCATTTTGTCGACAGGATCACAAGAGTAGAATGAAGCTTTGTACCTGTAACCAGGGTTAACAAATTTGCGAACCACTTGTTTTTTTATGTTAAAAACGGTATGTAAATAAAAAAACCGAGCGAACACCATTTCTTCTAAGGTACCTAGGATTGGTTTTATCGAAAACCTAATCGGTTGTAGTAACCAAGTTAGTTAACCGGTTTCCAGAGTTACCAACCGTTTTTCATCGGTTTTGTAAACCAGGCTTGTAACCCTTCAAATAAGAAAAAATGTGCCTGCAACGTCTCTTGATGACAGAGAAAGCTGTACTTGTAACCGGTTTGAACTTTTTAAGCAAAAGAAGCGAGCTGAACATGCCGATGGTTGGAGTCACGCATTACTCTTCTTAATTATAATTTGCTGCTACTAAGAAAAGCATGCTGAACTTAATTACGAGTACTTGTTAACTGCAAACCTTGTAACAACGTCGCGTATGAGTTGTTATTGGGACTCTGGGCTCGGTAAGTACGATCTCTCTCCTAAATGGGCTACGGGCAACATGAGAACTCCTGCATCTTTGATTTGCACTCCCTGCCATGCCAGTATTTTAATCTGTCGGTGGATGAACGTACACGTACTTCCCGGAGATCGAATCGAACCGTGGTTACACGCTAACGGCACATGACTTGTTGGAAAGAAACATGAACGGCCGGCAACCTTGCACTCTCTCAGGAGAAGAGTGAGTGAGTGAAAGCATCAATCACGTGAGTGCCGTTTCGACTACGAAGGAAACAAAAAAAACAGGAGATTATTTCGGCGATGAACATGGGCCGTACCTCTCTTGGGCTGGAAGCATCAAGCAGCCTACTAAGCTTATCAGCCCACATCACAGAATACAAGCGCCTGGTACATCCTCAGAACGGCCCAAAAGCCCAGTTGCAGATGCAGCGGCAGCGCCGTCTTCCCGCCGACCTGCTCCAAACGCTCCAAACGCGGCGCCAGCTCCCGCCGCGCGTGTTCGCGCAGCTTCACGCTCTCCTCCTCACCTCCGGCCACGCGCGCCACTCCCCGCACCTCGCCCTCCTCCTCCGCCTTTGCCCCGTTCCCGGCCTCCCCCTCTCCCACCGCCTCCGCCTCCTCCTCGCCTCCCCGCTTCCCCCAACCACATTCCTCGCCAACTCCCTCATCCTCCCGCCGCCGCCGCTCCACCTTCCCTCGGCCCTCGCGCTCTACTCCCTCCTCTTCCTCCTCCCGCCATTCGCCTCCCCGCTCCGCCCCAACGCCTTCACCTACCCACCCCTCCTCCGCGCCGCGCCCCCGAACGCCGCGCGCGCGCTCGCCACCCATTCGATCAAATTCCTGGGCGCGGAAGCCGCCGCCCGCGACCGCGTCCTCGGCGCCGCGCTGCTCGACGTCCTCGCGCGGTGCGGGAGGATCGCGTCATGCCGCAGGGCCTTCGACCGAATCCACCGCCCCGACCTGCCCGCGTGGAACGCCCTGCTCTCGGCCTACGCGCGCCGGGCGCGGGACCTGGCATGCGCGGACTCGGCCGCCGAGGTGCTCGACCTGTTGGTCACAGCGGCGTCATCATCGCTCGCCCCGAACGAGATCACCCTCGTCGCTGTCATCGGCGCGTGCGGCGAGCTGGGGGCGCTCGGGCACGGCGTTTGGGCGCACGCCTACGTCCTCAGGCGCCGGCTCACTGTGAACTGCTTCGTGGCCACATCGCTCGTGGAGATGTACGCTAGGTGCGGGAGGCTGGACCTGGCCGACCAGGTGTTCCTCGCTGCTGCGGACAGGGATACGCGCTGCTACAACGCGATGCTCCATGGCCTGGCCGTCCATGGGCACGGTCACCCCGCGCTTGCCTTGTTTGACAGGATGTGGCGCCACGAGGGTGTGCCAGTGGACGGCGTCACCATGCTGGCTGTGATGTGCGCGTGTGCACACACTGGGTTGGTGGATGAGGGGCGGCACTACTTTGAGAGGATGGAAACTCAATTTGGGATCGTGCCGAGGATTGAGCATTATGGATGCCTGGTTGACATGCTGGGCCGCGCAGGACGGCTTGATGATGCTGAGAAGGTGATTCAGGACATGAATATTCCACCAAATGCTGCAATGTACAGGTCAATGGTCCAGGCTTGTGGAGTTCATGGCAAACTAGAGCTTGGCGAGAGGATGATCAGACAGTTGATGGAACTCGAGCCAGAGCACAGTGGGAATTATGTCATGCTGTCGAATTTCTATGCGAGGATGGGCCGATGGGATGACGTGAAGAAATCTAGGGAGGAGATGAAGGACATGGGGGTTGACAAGAGCCCTGGGTCAAGTCTCCTGGACATTGACGGCGTTCTCCATGAGTTCTTGATGGGTGACAAGACGCATCCTTCCTCAACACAGATATATGCCATGGTTCAGGAGAATGAGGCCAGATTAAGAGAGCACGGGCACCGGCCAAGCACTGGCGCCATGCTCTTCGATGTTGAGGAGGAGGACAAGGAAGATGCCCTGTCCTACCACAGCGAGAGGCTCGCCATTGCCTATGCGCTGATCGCGTCTGCTCCAGGCGTGCCCATCAGGATCATCAAGAACCTCCGGGTATGCAGCGATTGTCAGGACATCACAAAGCTTGTCTCTAGTGTATATGGTAGAGAGATCATCATGAGGGACCGGACTCGATTCCATCACTTTAGGGATGGGAAGTGTTCCTGCAGAGATTTCTGGTAAATATTCATTCAGTAGCTTAGCTTGTGTGGTTGTAATACTAGAAACTGTTCGTAGATCTTTAGTTAAAAAGAATCATGTATTTGTTTGAGAATGAGCTCATTTTAGTATAGTTCTGTTCCAACTTGTAATACAGATGATTCAGATTACTGTTCTTCAAGCTGTGAATTAACACACAGGTGTTGTTGTTTGCAGTTTTTCATTCTCCGTATTGTTCCGTATAAAGTAAGAGCTTAGACGTTACCTATCACATCGTCTGGGTGGTGTAGTTGGTTATCACGTTAGTCTCACACACTAAAGGTCCCCAGTTCGAACCTGGGCTCAGACAATGATCGTTTCTTTTGCCGTAAACACAATTTTTTTTTCATGCATTACAGGAAACCAAGGGTGTGTTCGTTTCATGGGTCTAAATTTTAGAGCTGTCACGTCAAAAAGAATCTTATTATTTAAGAGTATTAAATAAAGTTTAATTATAAAACAAATTACATGCCCCTAGACTAATTTACGAGACGAATCTAATGAGGTTAATTAAGTCGTGATTAGAAGACGGTTACTATAGCATCACTTTAGCAAAATATAGATTAATTAAGCTCATTAGATTCATCTCGAAAATTAGCACCAATCTGTCAATAGAGTTTTGTCATTAAATTGATCGAAATATTCATAAATAATAAGATTCTCTTTGATGTGACAGTGCTAAATTTTAGAGAAGAGGAAACGAACACACCCCAACTACTACAAGAACTATATAGTACTGTACAGTAGCGTCCAAAATACAAGTCCGGTGCCCCTCTTGCAAAACGTTGTTGATATTAGAACACAGCAACACAAAAAGCCTGAAAAGTAAAAGTAGCAGCATTAGGAAAAATGAAGTCCAAATTAGGCTAATGAAAACTATCTATTCAGTTCATCAATAGTAGGTACACTGAAAGCAACAAAATCATGTTAACTGCATGAAAAGTATGATGGATGATTCCAGATTAAATGAAAAGCATGATCATGAATCCTTATCTACTGCGGAAGGACCTGAAGTCCTGATGGTTCATGTCAGGACAAATGTATTAGCTAAATGTATAAGAGGTCATTAGCTTTAGCGTGTAAATAATGTACTGATAATGCTGAGCTTTAGGGGAATGTAGAACCTACTAAATATTGAGGATCGGAGCACAATTTTCTTGAACAAATTTGTGATAATGTGCTCCTTTCACACTCCACTGTGATATCATACTAGAAAGTTAATATATAAATAAGTTCGATCAACTAAAATTCCTGTCTAATTATACATTCTCTCAATAATGACTAGAAAAAATAATGAAGGAGGTGAAAAGAAAGGTACTATAAATGCATTACAGAGATATCATAGATGACCTGTTTGTTACCTGCTTTAGTACAAGCTCAGGTATGCCAAGCACTTCTCAGAAATAACCTCGGCAATTGGTAGATCCGCAGAGGCATGGCTTGAGCTTGCAAGCATTGGGAACCTTGATGCCAGGAGGAGTTCCTCTTGTACCATAATCATAGGTCAGTTCAGTCATAAGAGGAATATGTTTCATTGCAAAGAACATGATATGCGGGTAGCTGTCATCACCATGGTTGTACAGTACATGTTGCCACAGGAGATTAGGGGAACAGCTATGGTTCAGAAAACGAGCCACATTCCCTGAATCTTTGCTCTTTAACGATAGGCAATTTCTTTAAGATTTCAGTTATCACATTACCACTCACTTCTTCAAGTAATCCTGCTCCCAGGTTCCATTTTAAAACTTTATCACCAAGCCATGATGCCTGAAACCATTCTTTGCTTTGTCCATCCAAGAATCTTCAATTTGATAAAGCCCACGGTAAATGTAAGTTTTGCTCCAGCTGCAGAAGGGATCTTGTGCACTGCGCACAACCTGGATCAGATTTTTCTTTTTCTTGCTGTTCATGAGAGCGAGATTACCCCTTTCAAGCTTCTGGTCATGCTTATCCTTGTGCCGGCTATTCCCTCCCTGGCCTGTGTACACCAGAACGTCTGTGTCATCGTCATCATTCTCATATCCACCAGATGAGGTAATGCTGACAGCCAGAGTCTCATCTTTTCCAACATGCTTAGCAGAAATGTAATCGATGCCAGCCATGCAAGGTGCATGCAGACCTACAATGCACATTTCAATCCTAAAGAAGAAAATATCTCCAGTTTCAACTCCTGGGACAGGTCCTATGATCTTCAGATTATTGATTCTCAGTCCATTCCGCGCATCATGAGAGTACCGGCCTTCAAGTCAGATCGCCTGCATCCATCCTCCTTTTCATCCAGTTGCAGTATACGGTGACGGAGTGAATCAAACATCATCATGATCACTTCCACTGATTCACTAGGGCCGTCTGATGTGGATGGACAGGAGGCAAGATCTTTGTTGAGGCTTCTCCTTATTGACCGGAGCTTGATGTTGTCTACATCAGTGTCCTCAAGACCTCAACCTGCCAGAATCAAAAAAAAAAAAGACCTCAACCTGCCGAGTCCTTTTTGTTGGTTTCTGCAATCTTGGTTTTTTCTTATTAAGAAACGGCTTATAATCTTCATCGGATATTTCATCTTCATGTGGTGACACAGGTAACGCCACTGAGATTGGAGTAGCCTTTAGAGGACTCGGTGACTTTGGCAAGGGTCCAACACATGGAGCTGAAGATTGTTGAGGCCATTCTGATGACGAGCAGGGCCTAAATGGTGTGACAAAAACTAACATTGGATTGGTTGATTCAGTTTCCAAATCATACCCAAAGGAAGCTGGCAACATTAGTGCTAGATTTGTGTCCATGGAGCTCAGTGGAAACGACTGCCGGGCTAAACTGAAGAAGCGGTGCGGTCCATGTGTCAAAGCTGGACGGTAAACTTCGTGAGACGGGTTGTACCACTGACACGTTTCATTTCGATTCAATGTCACATTTTCCGTCCGCAGCTTCCGTCCAGGTTAAATTTGGATGCGGAACAACAATTATATATTTCGCCTTCTTTCGCCATATCCCAATTACGACATTATTACCATACAGAAGTAGCAAGCTCATGAAAGTACAGCATTTGGATCGCATAACTCCGGACAACAACAGGTTTTAGATGCAGGGTAAGGCCTCTGAATGTGATTCTAGCGACTATTGGTTAATTTTTGCATGGTGAGCATCTTCAGTTCGGCGTAGCGCTTGGCGCAGTTGGACAGGCACGAGGCTTCGCTCCTGCTGAAGCTGCTTCCGATGCTCCCGGTGATGCACTTGTCCCAGCAAACATCGGTCAGCTTCGCCACTAACTCATTTGCTAAGGCTTTGGTTCTCTCCTCCTGCACCCCAAAACGATCTGATTATATTTCTGTAGAAGCAACAATGACCATTCTAGTTTCGGTTGCACAAGTGTTATCCAAAAAACGAAACAGAAGGCATGAATTAGTGCAAATGCTACACACTATAAACGAGGCAAAAAGAACAGTGCTTAATTTCCTGGTATCACCGCTGCAGCTTAATGCTCTCTACCTAAACATGATTGAAATACAGATAAACAGCGTTGGATCTGCATACCCGTTCAATGGGAAGACTGCTTAATTTCCGTTCCAGTAGGAAGCAAATTTTCCTAGGCAAAGAAGTACCTGTTTTGTATATATAAAAATAATGATAATGGCCTCTAAAGCATACAAGCATTTATTTCAATCAATAATGTCTCTTGCAATTGTTCCCTTTAAATTCGACCATGACACCCTCGGGTTTGACTGCCTACAAGATGCAAAGTTGTTCTTTTTTAAACTACTTTTTCTTGTGAAGGTTAAATTTTCCTCCACATGAAGGCTGCTATACAAGTTAATGCTAGATTTTATCAAGCAACTCTATGCGTATGTCATACCGCCATTGTGTCCCTTGTATTCAACTATCTCATGCTGACATGCTGAGATTTATTCTACATTAAACCAACCAACTCTGCACATGTTTCACCACAAAAAGATGTACATGCTGACTTGCTGAGATTTATTCTACAATAAACTAACTAACTCTATGCACATGTTTCACCACAAATGATATATGCACAATGCGATTAGTCCCATCATAAATTATGACAGCAAAACATTCATCTCAATTACTGATATACAGTACTGCAGATTTGATTAGCTCCAGAGCAAGCATGAAATTATCCTAACAATCTAGCTTTAATCTCAGAGACGCTCACCAGGCCAGACTTTCAATTAATCTATGAGACTTATTTTAACTCACGTCCGGGTGAAAGAAACATGGAAAATTACAGCATTTTCTTCTTCTATTATGGAAAATGCACAACTTTTTTCAGGGAAGAATAATACGAGTCACTCTCGTGTAAGGAAACCAAAAATGATAGCCGGACAATGTTCAAGTCGAGGTCATGGATGGCTGTAACTAAATTCAAGTGGCTGAAGGTTACAGTTATACAATGAATATGGAGTGCCATTATGTTGGCAAGGTTTGCTCAGATTTCCATCTCAACGGAGAAACCTAGCCCGTTGACGAATGATGCCAAATTTGGGTTCCTTGGGTGCTACTGTTGGGCTTGGGGCATTTTGCCTACAACTACTTGTAGTCCCAAATTCGGCATCGGGCAACACCATCGATTAGAGGAGCAGAAAGCGTGAAACACGGTGGAATCGGCAAGGCTAGGGTACCAGTAGATCGAGGAATGGACGGTACCCAGAGAAGCTGAAGCTGGGTTGGAAATTACTAAGACTGGATGGGGAATGAGTACCTCGATGAGCGCCTTGAGCCGCGGGTCGCTGAGGGCGGCAGCATCCATGGCTATTCCTTCCTTTCCTGCTCCCCGTTTCTCGCCGAACGCCTTCTGGCGAGGCCGCCGCAAGGGAAGAAGAGGAGAGTCTTCGGTCTTGGGCCGGTGTTGTTTAGAAGTGTCCGAAGAATTTTGGGCCGATAATGTTAGGCAGGGCCGTACATTAGAAGGTCCGAAGGATTTGGGGCCGATACTGTTGGGCTGGGCCGTACCGTATCTGCAGAAGTGGCCTTTTTCCTCTTTTTGAGAGAGATTTCCTCTTTGTGAAAAGAAAATCATCAGAGAAAACAAATTTTAAAAAATGTATCAGAGCCAGGTGTTAATCCTGGGACCTGTGGGTTATGGGCCCACCACGCTTCCGCTGCGCCATTCTGATTCTACATTTCACTATGTGCAAATAATGATTTAAGTGTAGAAGTAAGGAAACCACAAATCAGGCAAATTAAGAAACCTGTTTATTAATTACGAATTCAGTTCCAAGGAAATAAGAAGCCAGCCCGCCAACGTGTCCTACTCGTACATCTGTACGGCTCGATGGATGATGGATATATGGTGGAGTGCATACGTAGAAGGTTGAGTAGCATGCGTGGCAAGGCAAGCGAATAGTTTCGATTCGGAGCGAAGCAACCACAACAAATTGCGTCGTCGCCATATGCCCATCCTCTTGGACGCCTAGCTATCTAGCTATAGATCGACAGCGAATTTGCGTTCGTGGTCACGACCATGGAGTGGATGCGTAAGCGTGCAGTTTGCGAAAAGGATCAGATCGAGAGTGCGTGCGTGCGTGGTGGCGGTTAATCGCCGTATGTGTTTTGCGCCTTTCAGTTTCCGTTGCATGTATTTCGGATCCTTTTTCAGCTGAAAAGAAAGGAGAAAAAAAGACTTTGGAGTACATTCCCATGGACGCAACACTGCGTCAGCATGCAACAACGATCCATCATGCACGGGCGATGCGATGCGTAATGCGCCGGGGAAATGACTAGTGCCATATCAATCGATCTGTATCAGCCGCGCATGCCCATCATCCGTATCTTGATTGATATCCGATCCTAGCGTCAATTTAGAGCTAAGAAACACCATCCAATCGCGCAAGTACAAGTCTAGTATGCATGTATGATGGGTAAGAGAGTCAGCAAAGGTAGCGACTGCCGATTCCGGAAGTCTTTTTGTCGTGCACTCGTGCTCTGCTCACCTTGATTAATGGAACAGGGCAGTCGTTCCTGTTGATGGAGAGCTAGCAAGCGTATTAATAATTAGCTAGTAGGTAGGCATCTTATCAATCGAAGAAGACAAACCAAACGATTATTATGATAATCCATACATTTTTTTAAAAAATGGGCTTAATCAACAAGTTTATTCTTCATTAGACAATTTCTTTTCCCTTTTGAATAGCTTCAATCGATGGTGCCGCCACAACCACCTTCTGATCCACTTTGTGGACTTGTGGTACCTGTCAAGTAATTAACCAAGGCAGATTGTTTGCTTTGCGGAATTTTTATGAACTGATGATCAGTCTCGCCTCCACAGCAACATCTCTAGTTTACATGCAAGCAAGTTAGATCGAAGGATTTTCGTCAGACGAATACAAATCTCTTGAGTGCTTAA